>OY294067.1:194183200-195416200 GCA_958510875.1 Endomychus coccineus | reverse complement strand
TCGATGAGAAAGAAACCTGATCGATAAAGTTTGTTCTCGAATACATTTTGTACAGACTGAACTTCTTATCGTACAGTCGCGAAATTTACGCTACGCGGAAATATTCGCGCTTGGGCTGGGATTCGTACATTTCACGTCGTAAAGCAAAGGATAAGTTGGTGAATCAGTTATTGCCAGCTAAAGATGATAATTTCGTGTTGGTTTGGTTTTGGAGATGGAACACTGGAGAAAAATTTCAGTTATGGCAGAAATAAAAAACCCGCTTCTGTTAGTGTTGCCTGACTGAATTTCAACAATTCTACAAATTCGATGAATTCTAGTTGTGAAAAATAAATATAGCTACTTACACAAGAATATGTATCATAATATCATACGTACCTGACAAATTTTGCCGATGGAAATAAATTAATGGACGCTTTTCTAATATTGAACGATAACTCCACAATTTCAAATTTTATTGGTAGATGTTTTAATTGGAGATGATTCTACACCAAGATAAAACTGCAGTTCTATTATAATTCGAAGTCGGGACCCACAGCTTCAGAAAAGCGTTAGAAAATTGAGAATCAACTTCGAAAACACTCATGTCATGTAACTCGTGAAATAATATCGTTGTATTCGATCTAATGTACAAATAAAATAATATCTGCAAGTTCGATACATTAGCCGATATATACCTTAACCGTGAGAAATTCGATTTGTTTAATGTGTGAAGTTTCATGCTTTAACTAGTTATATACATTAGCCGCAACATATATATATATATATATATATATATATATATATATATATATATATATATATATATATACTCCAGTATCTATGAAAATGATATAACAAAGCTGGTGAAAATGTAAAATACTACCTCATTGATTATCAACACAATAGTCGAGTCATATTAGCAAAAAAGCTGGGAAAATTTGCGGGCAACTCCGATCACTCCGGGTTTCTTGCAAAATTTTCCTGAACGGATTTACAACATTCCCGAAAAAAACTAATATGTGCTTTTCCATTCTTCAATTGTTATAGAGGAAAATAGAGGGAAATTTTCATGGCCAAAAAATTAGAAAATTTCTAGAATTTCGAAATCATGCCAACAATGGCTGAGAAAGCCCACTCGTAAAATTGTCCAAACGCTAATTGAAAACTATGGAAAAAAAATTTCGAAAACAATTTTTTTCTAAAATATCTGTGTTGATATGGAACAATAGAAAATAATAAAATACTTACAATTCGTAATTAGTGGATGTAAAAAAAAAAAAATTGTGGTTGATTAATTAATTATTAATTAATTATTCCAAAAAGCAATAAGTTTTAAAAAATGTCGTTCACACAATTAACACAATTACACAATAAACATAATAAAATTCAACAGCCACGTGCTCAATCAACGGTTTTGAAAGTATGCGTCTCCCCGAGATGATCTTGATATGTTTCCAATATAGAAAGTGATCCCTCCTTACTCTTCTCCATTACAATGCGTCTTTCTTCCACATTTCCCCTTCTTCTTTTTTTGAACAGCTGTCATATAGACGATCACGCCACAATATTATTTTGACGCATACAGACTCCATTAATACTAGATAATCTCTTGGGCAACCCCTTTCTAAAATTTCTATATACATATATAAATATATATATATATATATATATATATATATATATATATATATATATATATATATTATAGTCCCATCATTTTCAGAATTGAAGCGCGGTAATTTGAATGTTAGTTCATAGATCGAATATAAATCTTCCAACAATCTAAAAAGATTTGTTACCAGTCTCCTCGAAAACCCCCGAGTACAGTTTTCTAGCCATTTTTGTTGAAAATTGCAAAATTTCCACGTTTTATCCATCAACATTGGCCACCAACTGGCCAATAAATCGGAAAATGGAAAATTCGACTTCGGAATCGTGATCAGCGACCTCGTAAACCCCCCCATTTCCAGCCATTGTTGGCATGAATTCGAAATTTCAGGAATTTCCAAATTTTATGGACATGAAAATTGGACATTTTCCTCTATATTCCTCTATATTAATTGAAAAATGGAAAAGCACATATTGGTTTTTTTTCGGGAATGTAAATCCGGTCAGAAAAATTTTGCAACCCGGAGTCGATCGGAGTTGCCCGCAAATTTTCCCAGCTTTTATACTTTTTCCGTCTAATTTGACCCGACTATAATTCTATCTTATGCACACCCTACAACCTAACAATTCAACTATCTCTCACGCGCAAGTCTAAATTATTATATTATTTGTTGCACTACTTCGTATTGAACTGTACGGTACTCCGTAGCACCAAATAGTATCAAATTAAAGTATGCCATACTATATTCCACTATATTATTATATTATACGTTATAATTATATTCTATCATGGAAACTCATTTAATTTTATATAATATTAACAAATCTCTTGTATGATTATTGATATTTTACAGCATAATCATTTGTGCATCCGTTTTTATGTACCACTGTAATACCCGGAACGATCGGAGTTGGCCTCAAATGTTCCAAGCTTTTATACTTTTTCCGTCTGATTTGACCCGACTATAATCTTACATCTTATGCACACCCTACAACCTAACAATTCAACTATATCGCACGCGGAAGTCTAAATTATTATATTATTTGTTGCACTACTTCGTATTGAACTGTACAGTACTCCGTAGCACCAAATAGTATTAAATTGAAGTATGCCATACTATATTCCACTATATTATTATATTATACGTTATAATTATATTCTATCATGGAAACTCATTTAATTTTATATAAATTAACAAATCTCTTGTATGATTATTGATAATTTACAGCATAATCATTTGTGCATCCGTTTTTATGTACCACTGTTAATGCAATAAATAAACTTATTATTATATTAAACTTATTACTTATTTTAGGAATTTAATTAATACGACAATAACAAATATCTGTTATTATTAGTATTATTATTGTTATTGTTTTATAACTTGTTATGTTTTTATCTCACACACAAGTATGCTTTCGCATACTTTCATGAATTCTGTTCTTATTTGCAGTTTATCTCAATTTATATTATAAACTTTATATGTATTCTTTTCTGCAATTAAACTTATTATTATTATTATTGTTATTCCAGATAGGCGAACTAGACGAGCTAAAGCTAGTCACTCCTTTATTGTCAAGCTGCCGAACTTCTTCTTACCAGATTATATTTTGCCACCGTACGGCGAAATTGTGTCCAGTCTTTGTCCAGTGAGGTATTTCCCTATGGCTATAGCCTCCAAACCTTCAATAAAAACTCGAATGCCTATCTCCTCTCCCTACATTCCACCGCTGGTTCACGCGGTGTTCTCCGAACATTATAGGTTTTCCTCTAGTGTTCAAAGTATAGATAAAAAAATATCGTCAACATTTTAGAAACTGATTCAATTTTGATTTTGAGGAGGTCTCAAGTTCGCTTACAAAAATATTGGCCAAAAAAGGAGTGGTTTCGCAATTATATCGAGTTAAAATGTTAATTTTATAGACGTCAGATTAGTAACAATGTAAAAGTTCTGTCGGTTTTTAACAATCAGCACAGCATTCTTGATATGTAAACTAATCACCTCATTGGTTATATTTGAAAATACTTGGCGTCCTTTTTGAAGGCCTATAAAAGGATTCTGAAGATCAAGCCAACTCAGTTAGCCATCAACATCTGAAGAGTCAAGATACTCAAGCTACTCAAAAGATTTCCATAACCTTAGATTATTGGATAAACATCGGTGAACCCAAGTGTTCCAGTAGCTTCGTAAGGTTGAAAGTAACCGAAGCAAATAAATAATTTATACAAGTCAAGTAGTGTTCCCAGTCTTCGAACAAAGTTTTTTTTAAAGTTATTACAACCATAATCCACAAGTAGCATCGTATAATAGTTAGTCTTCGACAATGTTCCAACACATCATTTAAGGTTTTATATTTTTTGAAAAAGAATAAGACAAGTTAACAATTATCAACAGTTCCTGATTTCTAAAGAAGTAACCACATTGTTTACCTGTGATTTGTGTATAGCAGAGAGATTGTGTACCTACGGGTAAAGTGAATTATCAAATAATAAGAAAATCAAGCCAAGTGAACATTGCCTACATTTTTAAAAACATATTCTTGGATATAAACTGAACGTAAGTTTATTTGTTATTTCTCCATTGTATTATCATCTGTCTGTAAATCTGAAAGAAAGATTGTAGATTATAACTGTGTAAACAAATCGAAATAATCATTTTGAGGTTAGATCATAGATCTATTTGAATACAACATCGTAGAAGTTAATACACGAGATAATATAAACCAAAAAACCTTTTCTTAACAATATATATATATATATATATATATATATATATATATATATATATATTCTTCTGTTGATATTCTTGAACCATTTGTAATATTTGTATGTTTTCTTGGTATATACTGATAATGAAATAAAAAATTTTATTTCATTATCAGTATATATACGAACCAATATACCAAGAAAACATACAAATATATATATATATATATATATATATATATATATATATATATATATATATATATATATATATATATATATATATATATATATATATATATATATATATATATATATATATATATATATATATATATATATATATATAATATATATATCCCTCTATCAATGCTGCGTCTCTATATTAGCAATTTACATCTAATGCTGCGTCCAACGTAATATTGCATCCGTATACTGGACGCAGTAGTGCATTCCATTATAACTGGTTCCCCATCATCATGCCAACAATGTGGTTATCATTTTCTGTTGAACTATATAATGAACAACCCACACCCTTTGATTTGTTACTCTCACTATAGTCATTAAATTACTGTCGACATATATCTATGTCGAACATAGACGCAACATCGATATCGATTTGAAAGAAATGAATATTATTAGTACGGCACAAATAGAACTAGAGGCGCTGAATAATATACGGTTCGTATATTTATCTTTTATATCACTGTGAATCCTGCATCTATAGATTTGGCAATGTTGTAAATCGAATATCATGAGGTTCCTACGATGTCAGTTGAGACAGTATGAATGCCAAGAATTGATATTCCTTTTATGCAACGGTGGCATGAAACATATACTGGCTCTCCGCACTTATACTATCTCAACTTCTTCCTTATATAAACTAACGAAATAACAATATTTTTTGAATAATCACATAATGCATGTTTCAATGGTGGAAGCCATTACTCTATGATAATCTAGCATATTGATATCAAAAAATTAAACAATTTCACTTTGTTTCTATCACATATATTATAGAAACAAATACTAATGTATGAAAATATGAAAAATCTTGGCTATTTATGGTACAATATAAGACACAGGTAACAAGTGGGGTTCCGGTTGGGGGAATATATTGCTACAATGTAGAATAGTATAATTGAAATTGGACAATGAGGTACAGCTAATATTGTGATAAGGAAATTTCAATGCGGAGGTATACTAGGAAACCACAAAAGGATTATGTGAAATTTTACGTTATCAAGACCTCAAACAGGATTCAGTAGTACACGTCTAGTTGATCGTTCAAAATTTTTTGGAAATTTCTATTGATACTGGTATGTTCAATTTAAAACTTCTACTCTGGTTAGGTAAAATTTTAATTTCATCTAAATTTGAAAAAGTGTGCCCCGTTTCTGAAATATGCTTAGAGAAAAATGAATCCGTTTTATTAAGTTCAAAAGATCGAAAATGTTCATTATATCTAATTTCTATGTTACGACTAGATCTACCGATGTAAAAGTTATCACTTACTGAACTAGTTAATTTGTATACTCCAGGGTTATTAAACTCATTTGTTTTATCTTCAGCATTAAACAAAAAATTGGACAACTTATTTTGAAGTTAGAAGCTAACTTTTAGATTATATTTCGATAAAATGGTAAAATGTCTGCAATTCTTTCACTTACGATACCAAAATATGTGAGGTGAACTTGTTTTGATGAAGAATCAGTATTCTTTGTGAAAGGATAGATATTTGAGTAAGTCAATTTATGCTTCTTTCTGTAGATTGATGTCTCCTGAAAACCTCAATGAAGAATTGGATATAATCAAGGTTATGGTTTTCAACCTCAAATTATAACCAAATTAATTGACAAAAAAAAAAGAAATTGACTTACTCAATCATCAAAACACGTTTAGTGATTCTGGAGTGAATAAATTAACCGGTTCAGAGTGTGATAACTTTTACATCGGTAGACCCAGTCGTAATATAGAAATTAGATATAAGGAACATTTTCAATCTTCAAGAGTTGATAACATAGATTCATTTTTCTCTGACAATATTTTAGGAACAGGGCACATTTTTTCAAATTTAGGTGAAGTTTAAATTTTACATAACTAGAGTAGAGGCTTTCAATTGAACACACTAGAATCAATAGAAATATATGCTAAAAATAATGACAAAGAAATGTTAAATGATCAACTGGACGTGTAACACAGCATTCTATTTGATGGTTTGATAACGCACAATTTCCCAAGATCCTCTTGTGCCCTCCAGGTACACCTCCACATCAGAATTTCCTTGTCACAATAAGATCTAACCTGGAGATGATTCACATAAAACGGTATTCCAATTCTGTGAACCATAGGAATGATATTCAGGGATTGAGTCAGATTTATACTAACTTGATTAATTAAAACTTTTGCAAATTCCTACATGCGTCTTTATAATGTTAAAAGTATATTTTAGGAAGAACGCTTAAAGTAAATTCCAATGCAGGTCTAAAACCTTTTCAAGTACGTCATAAATCTACATCTGGTTCGAGTAAATATCAACAAATAGCTTCAAACTTCAGTTGCTTTGAGACCATAGCAATATGCGTTCGTATATTATGAGGATTTTACTGAACAGTGGATTCTTGTTACAAAAAAATTATACTTTAATATTAACGATACTATTTTCGATTATTCCTGGTTCTGTTCGTTTCGACGGCGTGGGCTTTGTGATTGGAAATTGTGCGATATGGGCGCTTGTGCTAATTAGTTTAATTAACCCCTTTTTACATAATAAGTCTTCTGATGAAGGTCGTGAGACCGAAACGTACGTAAAGACGAAAATTTAAAACAAAGAGTTATTGTGACCTATTTCCCGAGAATTTTTATATATAATTCATACTGGGTCAAGAATCTTTATATTATTAACTTCAATTTCAATTATACTATTCGTACCATACGGTTCCAACTTAGTGAGACATATTGTATATAAAATTCTAGGGAAATAGGTAACACTAACACATTTGCTTATTATTTTCGTCTTTACGTACGTTTCGGTCTCACGACCATCATGACACCGAAACTTACGTTGAGACGAAAGTAATAAGCATATGTGTTAGTGTGACCTATTTCCCGAGAATTTTATATACAATATCACTAAGTTGGAACCATATGGAAAACTTTTTTATTATTAATTTTAGGAAAAAAATTTCAAATATGCAATTAAATTCATTTACATTTAAAAAAATATTTTTTCTTTTTTGTCTACAATATCAATGCAAATTTAACTGTAGTTACATGTAATCTAGGATGCACTGACATACAAATGTTTTGTTGATGGCAAGAAATGTTCGACAGTGAGTTTCAAAACGCGTTAGAATTTAGGACACATAAAAATGGTAGAGTTAACAACTTGTGAAGAGAAAATAGAAATTGTTTTGATTGTGGGAAGAAATTATGAAACACATAGAGAAGCAGCTATTATTTTCAATGATAAACAATAAAAATATTAAACATTCAACTCTTACGAAAGTAGTAAATGAATTTAAGAATACTGGAAGTATTAAAAATAATTTCAATGGAAAATGCCAAAAGCTGGTTGCCGATGAGAATACGCAGTTCGAAGTGATGCTATCACTGTGGTAGAGAACTGTCATTACGCAAAAGGAAATCGTTGATGGAACAAAATGTAAGTGAAGATACAGTGGCAAGAATTTTAAAACTAAATAAATATGAACTATTCAAACCAAAAATCATTCACACATTGAAAGAAAGGGATTATGATAGGCGCTTCGATTTTTGCTGCCTCATCCAAGGAGAGTTAGAAGATGACCCTTTCTTTACAAGGCATATATTTTTTTCCGATGATGCATAATTTTCATGAAATGAAACTGTCTCGTCATAACATTATCCCTGATGGTCTCAAAATAATCCAAATTTTGCGATAAAATCTCATGACCAATATTCATTTAAGACGAACGTGTGGTGTGGCATTCATAGGAATAAGCTATGAATGCCGAACGTTATTTAAGAACTCACATCTATGACTTCATGGACGAACTACCCTTACAAGAACGTCAATTGGTTTCAATAAGAGGGTGCCACATACCACGGTACATTGAATGTTAGGGAATATCTTGAATATATGTTCCATGGAAAAGTTATTCACAGATATTCTGATGTTTTTGAACTGCTGGATCCCCTGACTTAACCCCCCTTGATTACTTCTCATGGAGTTACTTGATGGAAGAAGTTTACAGGAAAGAGTCGTTTCAAGATGTTAACTATTTGGAGAGATTAATTTTCGAAACATGCCAATAAATTTCTCCACAAATGTATTACGTGAATTTACTAACAGAATGATTGGATGTATTGAACGAAAGGGTAGATATATCGAGGGATTAGTGGAATGAGTGAAAAATTAATTTCTATTTATTTCTAGTATTAGATATCATGTGTTCCACAGTCACAAGAGATGAATGTTCATTCAAAATAAAAAGATAAGTAACAAATAACAAAACCCAAATTTTCGATGTAAATTGATGTAATTGCATATTTGAACGTAGCTTTTAGTTCTGATCAACTTTTGTTCATAACAATTTTCGATATTGTCAAATATAAAGGTACTTTACTCTTGAGTAAAATTCATATTTTTGACGACTGAAAAAATGTAATATCTGATGACATTATATTAGATTTTAGAACATGCAGAACTCTTTACGAAGAATAACTATTTTCCTCAAATTAATAATATGAAAGTTTTCGAATATGGTTCCAACTTAGTGAGATAAATTGTATAATTCATACCTGGTTCAAGAATCATTATTAGTTCCTACATTCATATACCTAGATGATTTGTTTAATAAACTATGGAACAATTTGGATAAACTTCAATGTAACAAAGAGTATAATGAAACGTCTTCCATTATGGGTTTCTGAATCATTTCCAATATATTTTCTTTTCCTACGATCATAATACCTACATACCTCCATTAGCGCAGTCTGAGAAGGTAGCTGGATGAAAGTTATACCTATGCTTTAATATTCTGATATACGATTTCGTGTGCTTTATCAAATGAGTACGACAAATTAGTGTTCTGTAGAAATGGACAATAATAGATTCAGAAATATTGTTTGTTGAGAAATTTCATTCAATTGCTGATGAACTAACATTCCGAGTCGCTATTGTGGGTCTACCGGCCCGCGGCATCGGCGGATACTCAAGTCAAAGAGAAACAACGAGTACGCCGGCGTAGCTATGATACAGCACTCGTGGCATGCGTATTAACCAGGCGCGCAAAATTCAAACGTTAGGGAACAGTTTATTTACTAAAAAAATCGATGGTGGAAGCCGTTACTTTATGGTAATTTATCATTTTGATTATATGAAAGAATAACTACTTTGTTTATATACCACTTTTATCAATAATAACGTGAAAACGTAACTATAGTTTCAACACCGAAGTTCCATTATCAAACAATTAGAAAATTATGAAGAAATCAATGAAACAGTTCAAGTATAAATAGAGTAGAGTAAAGTAGGGTTGAGATTAAGGGCCAATGGAAATTCCAAAAGCAGGTAGATCCTAGGAAAGTACAGTATTACATAGTAAACATAGCAACAATTTGTGAATTAGTGAGATTATAATTTAATATTCTAAGAATTATTTTATAAGCGGTTTGAAAGACACATGAAAAGATCACTTTGATATAGGTCTAACTGATCATTGAGGATATTTTTATTAGAGTTTTTGACACCTTTATAAATCTCTATTGATTCTGATATATTCAATTTAAAACCTCTGGTTTGGTTATGTAGAATGCTTAGACTATCTTAATTAGGGAAATTATGACTAGTTTGTGAAAAATGATTAGCAAAGGTTGAATCAGTTTTGTTGAGTCTAAACGAACGAAAATGTTCTACCTATATAAAAGTCATCACAGTCTGGGCAAATCATCTTATAAACTCCAGGTTTTCTATGTTTATTGATTTTGTCTTTGGCGTTGTATATAAGATGGCAAAGTTTATTTTGAGGTTTGAAACTGATTTTAAAATTATGGCGTGATAAAATGTTAGCAATATGTTCGCTTACTGTACCAAAATATGTCAAAGAGATGAATTTAGTGGATACATCTATGTGTTTTATACGCGGATAAATTTTATAGAAAGTTAATTGTTGTTGTTGTTGGTTTAAAAACCAAGACGAAATCCACAGCAGCAGAGAACGTGTTGAAAAAAACGAGGATCGTCTGGCTTAAAGAAGAAAACAAAAATCTCTATAGAAAACGTTCAGTGACTTCACATTATTTAAAGGTATTACACTCTGAATTATCTTATAAACTCCATCCTGTTGAATTCGATTTATTTTTTGATTATGTTAAAGATTGCGTTAGTAAATTCATTCACACTAAATATCTCACACAGTCAAAAAAGTTGAATGATCTTCTAAAATGTAAACCGATCAATAATCACCCCCAAGAAATAACAAATTCCAAATTTAGTGAGAGAGTTATTAATTACTCCAAAATCATATTCTCAAAAGATGAACTTTGTTTACTATAAGGGAACAAAATATTCTCCAAATATTCAAAGTAACACTTTTCTAGAAACTAGTATTGCTGAGGTAGAATTAGCCTTAAAAAATACTAACGCGAATAATTCTAAATTAACAAAATTGGAAATAGGAAAATCACTTTCATCAACTAAAAAACAATACGATCATGCAGATACATCTAAAATCAAATCAATTAATCAAAAACTGAAAGAAAACAATTTAACCCTTACAAAGGCAGATAAATCGAATGCAATACTAATCATGCCTAAACAAGATTATGAGGATAAAATGTCAGTATTCATCCAAGCGGAATTAAACGAAATACGTAAAGACCCAACTAATCTTTTTCAATTAAAAACAAAACAATTCCTACAAAATAGTGAAATTTTATTTGACAGTGGTTTCGAAAAATATAAACTCATTAATAGCAATCCTTGCTCACCTAAACTATACGGACTTATTAAAAATCATACAGAAAATGCCCTCATACGACCTGTAGTGTCTTACATCAATAGTCCAATAAGGGACTTGCAATCAAATTAAATCAGAAATTCAAGAAATTCACTAATTTTAAACCTAAATTTACTATTAAAAACTCTCTCGAATTGTCCCAATTAGTCTAAACACATCATATACCAACCAATGGTTTTTTAGTTTCCTTTGATGTTTCAAACATGTTTTCAAATATTCCAACTTCAGAATGTAAGTCTCTAATTAGAAGCATTTTAGATAGATCACATATTAACCCCTTAATTCAAAATGAAATAGAACTCGCTTTTGACCTATGCTTGAGTCAAAACTATTGTCAATTTAATAATAAATTTTATGTACAGAATTCAGGTCTCGCTATGAGTAACCCATTGAGTCCACTATTAGCAGACATTTTTATGTCTGATCTGGAGGACAAAATTATGAACTGCACATCAGCAAAAAACCATATTCAATTTTGGTATAGATACGTAGATGATGTACTTGCCTTCTTCAAAGGCACATCGAGACAATTAAATTCCTTTCTTTCATTTATTAACCAACTTCACCCAAAAATTGAATTAACGTTAGAAACAGAAAAAGATAGAACAATAAACTTTTTGGATTTAACACTAATACGTGACCATAATAGAATAAACTTCAATATCTACAGGAAACCCACTTGTACAGACATCACTATTCCGAACTCATCGTTTAGCCCTCGTAGCCATAAATTAGCAGCATATCACTCAATGATCCATAGAGCATTTTCGATACCATTGTCAATAGAACACCTCACTACTGAGTTGAACATGATCAAACGATTAGCCATCAATAATGGTTTTCCGGTAGATCAAATAATTAAACTAATAAATCGCAAACAACAACAATTAACTTTCTATAAAATTTATCCGCGTATAAAACACATAGATGTATCCACTAAATTCATCTCTTTGACATATTTTGGTACAGTAAGCGAACATGTTGCTAAAATTTTATCACGCCATAATTTTAAAATCAGTTTCAAACCTCAAAATGAACTTTGCCATCTTATATACAACGCCAAAAACAAAATCAATAAATATAGAAAACCTGGAGTTTATAAAATGATTTGCCCAGACTGTGATGACTTTTATATAGGTAGAACTTGTCGTAATTTCAAATTAAGATACGAAGAACATTTTCGCTCGTTTAGACTCAACAAAACTGATTCAACCATTGCAAATCATTTTTTACAAACTGGTCATAATTTCCATAATTTAGATAGTCTAAGCATTCTACATAACCAAACCAGAGGTTTTGAATTGAATATATTAGAATCAATAGAGATTTATAAAGGTGTCAAAAACTCTAATAAAAATATCCTCAATGATCAGTTAGACCTATATCAAAGTGATCTTTTCATGTGTCTTTCAAACCGCTCTTAAAATAATTCTCAGAATATTAAATTATAATCCCACTAATTCAAAAATTGTTGCTATGTTTACTATGTAATACTGTACTTTCCTAGGATCTACCTGCTTAACCCCTTAATCTCAACCCTACTTTACACTACTCTATTTATACTTGAACTGTTTCATTGATTTCTTCATAATTTTCTAATTGTTTGATAATGGCACTTCGGTATTGAAACTATAGTTACGTTTTCACGTTATTATCAATAAAAGTGGTATAAAAACAAAGTAGTTATTCTTTCATATAATCAAAATATTTATTTACTACTTATTTGTTGGTGGAGACGTGAATCACGCACGCGCATTCGCAAACGTTTGCTAGCGTTCTGACCGATGTCGGTACATTTGTACATCAAAGGAATGTATATCAAACAATGTTTGTGCTAGTTTGATGTTCTATGCATTTCCTGTGGAGACTGGAGATATACAAGCGATTGTGCATACGAGAATCGTTCGAATACATCTTTGAAAATCATAGAATAATAATTCGGAGTGGGTGAAGCTATTGTCAATCTAACTTCCCTAGGACTACAGTTTCGGTAATTTGCATCTCGTGCAGGTATCCCTGAACTGATCAGCGATCTTAGAACTTCAAATTCTTAAGGTGACATACGACAAGTTTTCCAACAAACCTATCTTTTCTGAAGCCAGCTAGCAGTGGCATTGGATCTCTAGTTGTTATAATGCGTGACATCCAACGTCTATGTTTTCTGTCTCTTTTTTTGATATTCTCATATACAGTCAAAACAGGCCATATAAGATACAAACATTGAGTTTTTTCTCGAGTTCTCGAAGCCATTTCGAATATAAACTATTTTCAACTCGGATCAATGACAATTATGTTTGCAAACATACTCTTCGTTCGAAATATACATCTGCAATCAAACGTTTGTTGATACTAATTTTTGGTGGATATGTATCTAAGGTGAAGTCTCCGAATGCTCTCAACCGGCGGTAGCCGTTTAAAACGATATAAGGTACTCAAAGACCGAATGCCGGCAGGCATTATATTATGAATTTTGATGCTTAATGACCTAAGCAAATTCTGTTCCCCATTCGACACCTACAAAAAAGATTTACATCCCACCTATTTGATCAGTTAAAGTCTGGAATGAAAACATTATTTGAGTTTGTTCAAAATGTAAATGTGTGAATGGGGTTTCTGGTCTGAACTTATGTAGCTATTTAGGTAAACTGTTGTCTTTGTTTGTTGATGATCTATTATATCACAAATGAATACTAGATGAATACTACTGAAGGAAAATTCCAAAATAAGAGATAATACATGTTTCTCCACACAGTGGCTTCTTCAGGTTAACAATGGTGAGTACATGTCCTTTTTTCTTTAATTTTTTCAACAAAAGTTCATTTTGGAATTTTTCTTCAGTATAGTTTTCTTTTTTGATACTTTCTAGCGACGTATTTTTCTTAACAACGGAATGCGTTTAGATCGTCAATAACAGAACACAAAAATGTTCAATACGAATATTTTCAATGAATTGTCTTTTAGAGATAAAAAATCGGGAACAGCTTCTTGGTTAAGAAATATAATCATTTTAATAATAGTTATATTTAAAACTATACATCAATATAGAATATTATCTATTATACAGACTGAATTCTCATCAAACAGAAACACATCCGTCACGCTAGACAATCTATTGAATACAAATGAAATCTCCTCAAGACGACAGGCAAGTCCCAAGCCTCTAGCGCCTACTATACAGAATGTTCAATTTGTAAAATTGTTATTATGTTCGAGAACACAAAATGCGATGTTCAATTCTATTTTTGATTTCACCATTGTAATAAGCAAAAAAAAAAACCTATGTCTGCTAATTTGACCGAAGTCAAGTCAAGTGACAGTAAAGAAATCAAAAATGGTGGTGTACATTTAATCTGGATCATCCCGTATATTCCAAGAACTGTGGAGGGAAGAATAGGTTTGGCTGAATACATAACACAAAACATTTATCATCTCCAAGCGCCAATCTTTGGTTAGTAGATTATGTGAAGTTTATTTTTATATAGAATGTAATAACAGAAATGTCAGCCAACATTATGTTAATGAAGATTTGATTATCATGAACAAATCAGATCAGATTAAAAAATACAATATTTGATGTTAACGTCACTTTGCATACAACAAAAGGTATGTGTCTTCAATAATAATAACATGCAAACGAACATACAGAACCAACATGGGAAACCGTTTTTAGCAAAACTTTTACTTAGTAAATTTAATGCCAGAGAATAATAGAAAATTGTTCATTCTTAATAAAGCTGACATAATACCTGTTTATATAATGTAATACTAACCACAAAATAAATGAATAAAATTTAAAACAAAGAGACACATATAGAATTAAATCTCCATGTTGTGAAAAAAATTATGTATGCCAAACAAAAAGAAATGTTTCCACTAGATATAAAGAACATTTTGTCACTTCAAAACCAGTATATTCTCGAATAATTTAAGAGCCCTCCATATGTACCGAAATGAAGATAAGTTGATGAATATTGACTTTACTATATACCACTAAGCCTCCACTAACATTAATCCGTTAACAGTTCACAGTAAAATTTGTCTCTACCTAAAGATAATACGTTCAAAGATTACTAAAGCAAAGACTGTTTCCTCTTCTTCTCCCCTATAATTCTGTAAATATAAATACTAGTAACAGTTTTGAATTTAGTTCATTAGTCTTAGTACACTGGGTGTCCAAAAATTCCTGAACGGCTGGATATTTGGAAAATACGCTATGAAACGGCAAGCGAAAAAACAAGCAGTTGCTGTATTAGAAAACGCTATCAAATAATACCAAAATTGACCAACAATCCCAACCCCGTGGGTGACGCGGCTGCCTATTTCAAAACCTTAAATAGGACTTTGCTGATTCGCATTCTTCGTTGGAAACAATGAAAGGTTTGTATGAATTTTTTTGCAATTCTTGATAGGTGGCGCTGAAATTGCGAAGACTTGAATTTTTCGCTATTTCAGAGAAACATGCATCGAATTGATAACTGAATCGACTCGTTAGGTACGCGATCGTATCCGAAGTAGATGTTTTCTAAAAGATAGGTATCGTTTGCACCACGGGTGATAAAGGAAAATCTGCTCCTATGGCGATTACAAACCTCGCTGTCTACTGAAACTGTCTCGTTTCATCGTCCTTAGTACAACTTGATAACTTTCCAGATTTCATCAAAGAAACATACACAGAACTTCATTTACATTTTTCAAGCACATTAGATATTCTTGTTAGCCTCTCCGTGTAATGAATGTGTTAGTAGACATAAATCTTTGTTGGAAAAACAAAGAAAAAGTATCTTCATACTGCGAGAGTATGACGTTAAAACAAGGTCATACGAAGAAGTTGGCCACTTATTCAATGACACTCATCCAGATAGTCAACTGATCGCCAAATCAACTATTTCTAAAACTCCGATGGTGAGAGGCGGAACTAAACCTAGTCCCTCGAAGGGAACAGAAAATCTCTACGTCCAAGTCGTTGTTCCTGGGCTACGCCAAATGTAGTTTTATCAGAAGAGAACTGGTGTGTTCTTATAGTCTTTTAACCTGGAGGTCTGTGAATTCTCGTTAATTAAACAAGTAATCGTGGTTTGATTCACTGTCAAGGATGTTGTCTTCAAATTGGGCGTAGGTTTACTAGGCAACATTTTCAATTAGTTGCAGTAATAATCGTAAATGACAAATTCCCGACTTCCTTGTTTTGGACTGAACGTTCAAATTTTCAAATTTTATGTTTGCTTAGTTGAATTCATCGACTCAATATACAAAGCTATGTATACCTCTTATTTTTGGTTGTAGATGGCTGCAAAATCGTTAGAAACCGGTTTGTATGCATCTATCAGATATTATTCCTTCTATAACCATAATTAAACACGTGAAAATCAAGTCTACCTGAATCTGTTTCATTTGGATGGTATCTACATTTGAGATCCGGATATTCATTAGAATCGGTGAATTACGAATGAAATGATATACATACTGTTGACCTTTCATCGAAACAAATGCCGACCAACATTTTATTTGATCACTGAGAATGTATTTTATTATATCTACTCTGAACATAGAGGTTTTCTATTCGGAAATTTGAATTTCATGTTTGCAACTTTCATGTAGTAATATTATGCAAAGTTTTTCTTTACGCTCATCAGTTCAGAAGTTACAGTAGTATTGATAAATCCTGGGCCATCCAGTATATAGAATAAGAATAAGAAATTCATTTATCCGTTGAAATATACATTTAGAGGACAGGTCGAGATAAATGCATATACATTAAAAGATTAAGCTAATAAATTACTAAATAAGTACTATCACGTGTTAAAGCACTTAACATTAAAAAAATCTTTAACAGGGTACAAGCAATTTTCCAAAAGGAATTTTTTTATTTTTGTTTTGAATACTGACATTTTATCAATTGATCGAATATCACTAGGCAATTCATTAAAGAGGGCAAGACCAAGTTTATTGCTTACTTTTAATTTAGTTTTTGGGTGTACGAGTTTGTCACAACCTCTCGTTGAGTAAGAGTGATCATCGGAATGAGTGGTGTATTCATTCAAGTGGAGTTTTACATCCATAAGGTGTTCAAAAACAATTAATGAAAATAATGACCCTATTTTTAATTCTTTAAAAACAGAATCGCAATGAGTTTCTTGTTTTGAACCTTTAATAGCTCTTACGGCCGCTTTTTGTAATATGAAATTTTTTTCTAAATGAGTATGAGCAGTGTTGCTCCATGTTATGAGACCATACGACATTATGGAGTGAAACAGACTATAGTAAGTTACAAGGGCCACCTCCTCGCCAGCAATTCTGTACATTCTTTCAGTTGCGTAAGCCGCCCTAGCTAATTTCTTACTAAGATAGGTAATGTGGTGTGACCAGTTCAAAGAACTATCTATCACAACACCAAGAAACTCAACAGAACCATAAGTAGTATAGTATATGGAAAGCAAAGCATAGGATACGTTTTGCCCCTTTCTTTCACGTAGAAATGTGAAAATATGTGGAATGTGAAGAAAAGAATAATTTGGAAAAATAAATTCTATTTGAAAACGGTACGCCAAACAACAAACGCGCTAGCGCTCGAATGCCGTCAATGGAAGTGCTATGCAAACTTCAATGAAAAGACACGCCGAACCCCAATAATCTTCTCCTCGCATAAATGCAAACAAGTGATACTGATATGGCAACACTGTTTGACGTAGAATTAATAGAAAACTGAAAATAAATATATATTCTGGAAGCACGATCCACCAAGAAATGAAAAATAAATATGCAAAGGAACCATCATTGATAGGAATATGAGAGGATTCACGAAAGATAGAAGAATGAAAGGGAAATGAATAATATAAATATCATTCAAACAAAAATTGGATTATCGTGCTCCACTCATCATGTTGTGCTCTTTAATATACTTCAATCAGATTTATCTTATCGTGCTCCTTTCTAGGGGACGCAATATGCAAGGATTATGAAGGGACGCAACATTGATACAGTGATGTATATATATATATATATATATATATATATTTGTATATATATATATATATATATATATATATATATATATATACATATTTGTATGTTTTCTTGGTATATTGGTTCGTATATATACTGATAATGAAATAAAAATTCTGTTTTGACGTTTCGACAATGTTTATTGCCTTTATCAAAATTGTTAATTGAATTAGTGTTTCCATGTAATTTAGAAAAGAATAGATGATTTCGATTAATGAAATGCGTCTGCAGCCGACTTGTGTTTTAAGATCCAATCAAAACTGCAGAAAACATTGGATCGGTTGTGTGTGAAAGAGTAATGTATGGCTAATTACAATTTGAAATAGATTGAATTTGATTAATTATTTAAGATTGTACAATTATAAATATCTATGAATTATTGTATGAATTAGTTATTCTATGATAAGCATTTCAGAGATCTATCATAATCGACTATTCAAGTTTAAGATAATTCTATGGAATTTAACCACAAAATTGTTACTCCATAGTGTCATAGTTAAATAATACTTCATCTTTTTTAGGTTGAATTTTAAATAGACAAATGGAAATTGGCACTTCAAATTAACAAAATTTTGTTAAGTTTGAATTAGATTATTGTAAAGTTTCGAAAGATTGGAATCTATTTTGTCATTTACACAATTGTTCGTTTTAATTTGAATAGATTCTAATATCAAACGTTTGTTGTCGTTTGTTTCAATATTTAAAATTTTTGTATTGTTGTAGTCGAAAGTATGGTTAGTGTCTTTCACATGTTTATTGAGCGCAGTTGATGAATTTTTGGTATATTTGTGGCCATTTAATCTTTTTTCGAGGTATTGTGAAGATTGGCCAATATATACCTTTTCGCATATATATATATAGAACTGGATTCTCGAGTATTGATCCGCGTTGTGTGGTTTCGGTCCTCAAAAGGACCAATTTCACGACGTTTCGGCAAAGTCGCATTTGCCATCTTCAGGTGATTCGACCGTAGAGTCTGGAAAATCTAGGCGAACTTGAGGACCGAAACCACACAACGCGGATCAATACCCGAGAATCCAGTTCTACACATTACGTCCGCGAGAACCTAAGAAGAAACATATATATATATATATATATATATATATATATATATATATATATATATATATATATATATATATATATATTGTATGTTTTCTTGGTATATTGGTTCGTATATATACTGATAATGAAATAAAAATTCTGTTTTGACGTTTCGACAACGTTTATTGCCTTTATCAAAATTGTTGATTGAAATTAGTGTTTCCATGTAATTTAGAAAAGAATAGATGATTTCGATTAATGAAATGCGTCTGCAGCCGACTTGTGTTTTAAGATCCAATTAAAACTGCAGAAAACATTGGATCGGTTGTGTGTGAAAGAGTAATGTATGGCTAACTACAATTTGAAATAGATTGAATTTGATTAAATACAAGACATTCCAATATTGTACAATTATAAATATCTATGAATTATTGTATGAATTAGTTACTCTATGATGAGTATTTCTATCATAACTATTCAAGTTTAAGATAATTCTATGGAATTTAACCTCAAAATTGTTATTCTATAGTGTCATAGTTAAATAATACTTTATCTTTTTTAGGTTGAATTTTAAATAGACAATGGAAAGTGGCACTTCAAATTAATAAAATTTTCTTAAGTTTGAATTAGATTATTGTACAGTTTCGAAAGATTGGAATCTATTTTGTCATTTACACAATTGTTCTTTTTAATTTGAATAGATTCTAATATCAAACGTTTGTTGTCGTTTGTTTCAATATTTAAAATTTTTGTATTGTTGTAGTCGAAAGTATGGTTAGTGTCTTTCACATGTTTATTGAGCGCAGTTGATGAATTTTTGGTATATTTGTGGCCATTTAATCTTTTTTCGAGGTATTGTGAAGATTGGCCAATATATACCTTTTCGCAATCTTTGCAAGGGATGGAATAAACAGTATGGGTTATTTTTTTGAAAGGTACGCTGCTTTTTAATTTTGTAAAGAGACTTTTCTGATTCAAATAACTCTTATGACATATATGTAGGTCATAAGGTTTCACTATATTACAAATTTTCTCTGAAAGTCCACCGATATATGGTAGTGATATGTAATGCCTATCATTAGTTTTCTCATTATTGGTATTGATTCCACCAAAAGAGTTATAAAATTTATGAATTTTGTCTTTAGTTATCGAATTTACTAAATCAATGGGATAACCATTTCTTATTAAAGTTTCTTTTGTTTTTGTAATAGATATAGTTCTCAGTTCAGGAGAACTTAGTCGAATAGCTCTATCTATTAGATTTATAATAACATTTTTCTTATATTTTTTAGGTATATTAGAATTGAAATTAGTATACCTTCCTGACCAAGTAGGTTTGGTATACCATTTTGTTAGAATTTTGTTATCATTTGATTTTCTTACTAAAGTTAAATCTAAAAAATTTATTTCGTTATGATTTTCTAATTCAATCGTAAATTGTAACTTATGGTGAAAGGAATTGAAAGAATTCAAAAATTCATTACATTTGTTTTCAGGGATTGCAGCAATACAATCATCAACATATCTTTTGAAGAAGGCTATATTATAATTTAGTTGAGATACTACTTTTTCTTCAAGGAATTCCATTACTATTTGGGCTATGATACTTGATATTGGAGAGCCCATTGCAAAACCATCTAATTGTTTATAACAATCATCTTTATATTGTAAAAAATTAGCGGTGAATGTATATTCTATAGCTGTTAAGAACTCATTCATAGGTAAATTTGTATATAGTTTTATTTCATCCCATTTATTTTGAATTATTTGTTTAGCTAATTCTAAAGGGATATTTGTATATAAAGATGTGACATCTAGTGATACTAAGATATAGTTTTTAGGTATTGTAATTTTGTTAATGAATTCCTTGAAATCCCAAGAATCTTTGATGTAAAATTCATTTTTGTAAGCTATGTTTTTTAGTATGTTGGATAAGTATTTAGCCATTTCATAAAAAGGTGATTGAATGCTGCATACTACAGGTCGCATCGGTATATTAGGTTTATGAATTTTGGGTAAACCATATATTTTTGGAGGATGAGCATTATGTATCGTTAATTGTCTATGAATGTATTTTGAAATATATTTCTTTTCAAACCATTTTTTTACTAAGTTATTATTTTTAGTTTGGTAAATATTAGTTGGGTTGTTATTTAGTTTCTTATATACTTCAGGATCATTCAACATTGTAGACATTTTATCCTCATATTCATTTGTGTCCATGATAACAGTTTTATTACCTTTATCTGCTTTTAAGATAGTAATTTGTGGGTTAGATTTGATGAATTGTTTGGTTTCTTTGAAATTTTTGATTGATTTGTTATTTTTATTATTAAATTTATTATTTTTAACTGTTTGTTTGAAATTAGTTATTGTGTTTATACATTTTGATCTTATCTCATTTGCTATTTGAGTAGGTTTTTTAGCAATTTCAGTTTCAAGTGAAGAAATTATGTTATTGATAGGTATTTGTCTTTCGTTATATAGAGTATTACTAAATTTCTCACCGAGAGCTAAAGTGTCTATTACATTTTTTGGAACATTTGTTTGAGATAAATTCATTAGCCAATTATTATCAACTATGAGATCTCTTTTGTTATTGTTATTTAATTTATTTATTTTCTCAATATTTCTATGTTTAATTTTATTAAAGTTTTTTTCAAATTTTTGAGTTTCTAATTCTAAATACGTATTGTAGATTTGAGTAGGTAGGATATTTTTCATTGTAGATTTGGTTCTGCTTATGTTATTTTCAGTTTGTTTTACATTTTTACAAGTGTCAGATATTAAGAGGTTTAATACTTTTAATTGAAACGTTTCTTTGAATTGAAGATAAGTATTATCTAAGTACTCACTATTGAAAATGATGTGATTATCATTGATTTTTAAAAATTTTGGTATTATTCTTAAACTTTTTAGTCGTAATAAGTATATTTTCCTATTTTTTTGATTGGCGAAGGTATTCATCATTTTTGAGAACGTTTTCAATAATTGGACGGTGTAGAATCCATAATCTTCTTCAATTTTCTTATAAAAAGCCATGATTATTACGATGTATGTATATTGATGTTGAGAGTAGTGTATTCTTGAAAAATAAAAAACCTATTTCTCCAGGCCAAATTATTCTTTTGTTGATATTCTTGAACCATTTGTAATATTTGTATTAAAAAAATAGGAAAATATACTTATTACGACTAAAAAGTTTAAGAATAATACCAAAATTTTTAAAAATCAATGATAATCACATCATTTTCAATAGTGAGTACTTAGATAATACTTATCTTCAATTCAAAGAAACGTTTCAATTAAAAGTATTAAACCTCTTAATATCTGACACTTGTAAAAATGTAAAACAAACTGAAAATAACATAAGCAGAACCAAATCTACAATGAAAAATTTCCTACCTACTCAAATCTACAATACGTATTTAGAATTAGAAACTCAAAAATTTGAAAAAAACTTTAATAAAATTAAACATAGAAATATTGAGAAAATAAATAAATTAAATAACAATAACAAAAGAGATCTCATAGTTGATAATAATTGGCTAATGAATTTATCTCAAACAAATGTTCCAAAAAATGTAATAGACACTTTAGCTCTCGGTGAGAAATTTAGTAATACTCTATATAACGAAAGACAAATACCTATCAATAACATAATTTCTTCACTTGAAACTGAAATTGCTAAAAAACCTACTCAAATAGCAAATGAGATAAGATCAAAATGTATAAACACAATAACTAATTTCAAACAAACAGTTAAAAATAATAAATTTAATAATAAAAATAACAAATCAATCAAAAATTTCAAAGAAACCAAACAATTCATCAAATCTAACCCACAAATTACTATCTTAAAAGCAGATAAAGGTAATAAAACTGTTATCATGGACACAAATGAATATGAGGATAAAATGTCTACAATGTTGAATGATCCTGAAGTATATAAGAAACTAAATAACAACCCAACTAATATTTACCAAACTAAAAATAATAACTTAGTAAAAAAATGGTTTGAAAAGAAATATATTTCAAAATACATTCATAGACAATTAACGATACATAATGCTCATCCTCCAAAAATATATGGTTTACCCAAAATTCATAAACCTAATATACCGATGCGACCTGTAGTATGCAGCATTCAATCACCTTTTTATGAAATGGCTAAATACTTATCCAACATACTAAAAAACATAGCTTACAAAAATGAATTTTACATCAAAGATTCTTGGGATTTCAAGGAATTCATTAACAAAATTACAATACCTAAAAACTATATCTTAGTATCACTAGATGTCACATCTTTATATACAAATATCCCTTTAGAATTAGCTAAACAAATAATTCAAAATAAATGGGATGAAATAAAACTATATACAAATTTACCTATGAATGAGTTCTTGACAGCTATAGAATATACATTCACCGCTAATTTTTTACAATATAAAGATGATTGTTATAAACAATTAGATGGTTGTGCAATGGGCTCTCCAATATCAAGTATCATAGCCCAAATAGTAATGGAATTCCTTGAAGAAAAAGTAGTATCTCAACTAAATTATAATATAGCCTTCTTCAAAAGATATGTTGATGATTGTATTGCTGCAATCCCTGAAAACAAATGTAATGAATTTTTGAATTCTTTCAATTCCTTTCACCATAAGTTACAATTTACGATTGAATTAGAAAATCATAACGAAATAAAATTTTTTAGATTTAACTTTAGTAAGAAAATCAAATGATAACAAAATTCTAACAAAATGGTATACCAAACCTACTTGGTCAGGAAGGTATACTAATTTCAATTCTAATATACCTAAAAAATATAAGAAAAATGTTATTATAAATCTAATAGATAGAGCTATTCGACTAAGTTCTCCTGAACTGAGAACTATATCTATTACAAAAACAAAAGAAACTTTAATAAGAAATGGTTATCCCATTGATTTAGTAAATTCGATAACTAAAGACAAAATTCATAAATTTTATAACTCTTTTGGTGGAATCAATACCAATAATGAGAAAACTAATGATAGGCATTACATATCACTACCATATATCGGTGGACTTTCAGAGAAAATTTGTAATATAGTGAAACCTTATGACCTACATATATGTCATAAGAGTTATTTGAATCAGAAAAGTCTCTTTACAAAATTAAAAAGCAGCGTACCTTTCAAAAAAATAACCCATAATGTTTATTCCATCCCTTGCAAAGATTGCGAAAAGGTATATATTGGCCAATCTTCACAATACCTCGAAAAAAGATTAAATGGCCACAAATATACCAAAAATTCATCAACTGCGCTCAATAAACATGTGAAAGACACTAACCATACTTTCGACTACAACAATACAAAAATTTTAAATATTGAAACAAACGACAACAAACGTTTGATATTAGAATCTATTCAAATTAAAAAGAACAATTGTGTAAATGACAAAATAGATTCCAATCTTTCGAAACTGTACAATAATCTAATTCAAACTTAAGAAAATTTTATTAATTTGAAGTGCCACTTTCCATTGTCTATTTAAAATTCAACCTAAAAAAGATAAAGTATTATTTAACTATGACACTATAGAATAACAATTTTGAGGTTAAATTCCATAGAATTATCTTAAACTTGAATAGTTATGATAGAAATACTCATCATAGAGTAACTAATTCATACAATAATTCATAGATATTTATAATTGTACAATATTGGAATGTCTTGTATTTAATCAAATTCAATCTATTTCAAATTGTAGTTAGCCATACATTACTCTTTCACACACAACCGATCCAATGTTTTCTGCAGTTTTAATTGGATCTTAAAACACAAGTCGGCTGCAGACGCATTTCATTAATCGAAATCATCTATTCTTTTCTAAATTACATGGAAACACTAATTTCAATCAACAATTTTGATAAAGGCAATAAACGTTGTCGAAACGTCAAAACAGAATTTTTATTTCATTATCAGTATATATACGAACCAATATACCAAGAAAACATACAAATATTACAAATGGTTCAAGAATATCAACAAAAGAATATATATATATATATATATATATATATATATACTCCAGTATCTATGAAAATGATATAACAAAGCTGGTGAAAATGTAAAATACTACCTCATTGATTATCAACACAATAGTCGAGTCATATTAGCAAAAAAGCTGGGAAAATTTGCGGGCAACTCCGATCACTCCGGGTTTCTTGCAAAATTTTCCTGAACGGATTTACAACATTCCCGAAAAAAACTAATATGTGCTTTTCCATTCTTCAATTGTTATAGAGGAAAATAGAGGGAAATTTTCATGGCCAAAAAATTAGAAAATTTCTAGAATTTCGAAATCATGCCAACAATGGCTGAGAAAGCCCACTCGTAAAATTGTCCAAACGCTAATTGAAAACTATGGAAAAAAAATTTCGAAAACAATTTTTTTCTAAAATATCTGTGTTGATATGGAACAATAGAAAATAATAAAATACTTACAATTCGTAATTAGTGGATGTAAAAAAAAAAAATTTGTGGTTGATTAATTAATTATTAATTAATTATTCCAAAAAGCAATAAGTTTTAAAAAATGTCGTTCACACAATTAACACAATTACACAATAAACATAATAAAATTCAACAGCCACGTGCTCAATCAACGGTTTTGAAAGTATGCGTCTCCCCGAGATGATCTTGATATGTTTCCAATATAGAAAGTGATCCCTCCTTACTCTTCTCCATTACAATGCGTCTTTCTTCCACATTTCCCCTTCTTCTTTTTTTGAACAGCTGTCATATAGACGATCACGCCACAATATTATTTTGACGCATACAGACTCCATTAATACTAGATAATCTCTTGGCCAACCCCTTTCTAAAATTTCTATATACGTATATAAATATATATATATATATATATATATATATATATATATATATATATATAACAAACTGAAAATAACATAAGCAGAACCAAATCTACAATGAAAAATTTCCTACCTACTCAAATCTACAATACGTATTTAGAATTAGAAACTCAAAAATTTGAAAAAAACTTTAATAAAATTAAACATAGAAATATTGAGAAAATAAATAAATTAAATAACAATAACAAAAGAGATCTCATAGTTGATAATAATTGGCTAATGAATTTATCTCAAACAAATGTTCCAAAAAATGTAATAGACACTTTAGCTCTCGGTGAGAAATTTAGTAATACTCTATATAACGAAAGACAAATACCTATCAATAACATAATTTCTTCACTTGAAACTGAAATTGCTAAAAAACCTACTCAAATAGCAAATGAGATAAGATCAAAATGTATAAACACAATAACTAATTTCAAACAAACAGTTAAAAATAATAAATTTAATAATAAAAATAACAAATCAATCAAAAATTTCAAAGAAACCAAACAATTCATCAAATCTAACCCACAAATTACTATCTTAAAAGCAGATAAAGGTAATAAAACTGTTATCATGGACACAAATGAATATGAGGATAAAATGTCTACAATGTTGAATGATCCTGAAGTATATAAGAAACTAAATAACAACCCAACTAATATTTACCAAACTAAAAATAATAACTTAGTAAAAAAATGGTTTGAAAAGAAATATATTTCAAAATACATTCATAGACAATTAACGATACATAATGCTCATCCTCCAAAAATATATGGTTTACCCAAAATTCATAAACCTAATATACCGATGCGACCTGTAGTATGCAGCATTCAATCACCTTTTTATGAAATGGCTAAATACTTATCCAACATACTAAAAAACATAGCTTACAAAAATGAATTTTACATCAAAGATTCTTGGGATTTCAAGGAATTCATTAACAAAATTACAATACCTAAAAACTATATCTTAGTATCACTAGATGTCACATCTTTATATACAAATATCCCTTTAGAATTAGCTAAACAAATAATTCAAAATAAATGGGATGAAATAAAACTATATACAAATTTACCTATGAATGAGTTCTTGACAGCTATAGAATATACATTCACCGCTAATTTTTTACAATATAAAGATGATTGTTATAAACAATTAGATGGTTGTGCAATGGGCTCTCCAATATCAAGTATCATAGCCCAAATAGTAATGGAATTCCTTGAAGAAAAAGTAGTATCTCAACTAAATTATAATATAGCCTTCTTCAAAAGATATGTTGATGATTGTATTGCTGCAATCCCTGAAAACAAATGTAATGAATTTTTGAATTCTTTCAATTCCTTTCACCATAAGTTACAATTTACGATTGAATTAGAAAATCATAACGAAATAAAATTTTTTAGATTTAACTTTAGTAAGAAAATCAAATGATAACAAAATTCTAACAAAATGGTATACCAAACCTACTTGGTCAGGAAGGTATACTAATTTCAATTCTAATATACCTAAAAAATATAAGAAAAATGTTATTATAAATCTAATAGATAGAGCTATTCGACTAAGTTCTCCTGAACTGAGAACTATATCTATTACAAAAACAAAAGAAACTTTAATAAGAAATGGTTATCCCATTGATTTAGTAAATTCGATAACTAAAGACAAAATTCATAAATTTTATAACTCTTTTGGTGGAATCAATACCAATAATGAGAAAACTAATGATAGGCATTACATATCACTACCATATATCGGTGGACTTTCAGAGAAAATTTGTAATATAGTGAAACCTTATGACCTACATATATGTCATAAGAGTTATTTGAATCAGAAAAGTCTCTTTACAAAATTAAAAAGCAGCGTACCTTTCAAAAAAATAACCCATACTGTTTATTCCATCCCTTGCAAAGATTGCGAAAAGGTATATATTGGCCAATCTTCACAATACCTCGAAAAAAGATTAAATGGCCACAAATATACCAAAAATTCATCAACTGCGCTCAATAAACATGTGAAAGACACTAACCATACTTTCGACTACAACAATACAAAAATTTTAAATATTGAAACAAACGACAACAAACGTTTGATATTAGAATCTATTCAAATTAAAAAGAACAATTGTGTAAATGACAAAATAGATTCCAATCTTTCGAAACTGTACAATAATCTAATTCAAACTTAAGAAAATTTTATTAATTTGAAGTGCCACTTTCCATTGTCTATTTAAAATTCAACCTAAAAAAGATAAAGTATTATTTAACTATGACACTATAGAATAACAATTTTGAGGTTAAATTCCATAGAATTATCTTAAACTTGAATAGTTATGATAGAAATACTCATCATAGAGTAACTAATTCATACAATAATTCATAGATATTTATAATTGTACAATATTGGAATGTCTTGTATTTAATCAAATTCAATCTATTTCAAATTGTAGTTAGCCATACATTACTCTTTCACACACAACCGATCCAATGTTTTCTGCAGTTTTAATTGGATCTTAAAACACAAGTCGGCTGCAGACGCATTTCATTAATCGAAATCATCTATTCTTTTCTAAATTACATGGAAACACTAATTTCAATCAACAATTTTGATAAAGGCAATAAACGTTGTCGAAACGTCAAAACAGAATTTTTATTTCATTATCAGTATATATACGAACCAATATACCAAGAAAACATACAAATATTACAAATGGTTCAAGAATATCAACAAAAGAATATATATATATATATATATATATATATATATATATATATATATATATATATATATATATATATATATATATATATATATATACTCCAGTATCTATGAAAATGATATAACAAAGCTGGTGAAAATGTAAAATACTACCTCATTGATTATCAACACAATAGTCGAGTCATATTAGCAAAAAAGCTGGGAAAATTTGCGGGCAACTCCGATCACTCCGGGTTTCTTGCAAAATTTTCCTGAACGGATTTACAACATTCCCGAAAAAAACTAATATGTGCTTTTCCATTCTTCAATTGTTATAGAGGAAAATAGAGGGAAATTTTCATGGCCAAAAAATTAGAAAATTTCTAGAATTTCGAAATCATGCCAACAATGGCTGAGAAAGCCCACTCGTAAAATTGTCCAAACGCTAATTGAAAACTATGGAAAAAAAATTTCGAAAACAATTTTTTTCTAAAATATCTGTGTTGATATGGAACAATAGAAAATAATAAAATACTTACAATTCGTAATTAGTGGATGTAAAAAAAAAAAATTTGTGGTTGATTAATTAATTATTAATTAATTATTCCAAAAAGCAATAAGTTTTAAAAAATGTCGTTCACACAATTAACACAATTACACAATAAACATAATAAAATTCAACAGCCACGTGCTCAATCAACGGTTTTGAAAGTATGCGTCTCCCCGAGATGATCTTGATATGTTTCCAATATAGAAAGTGATCCCTCCTTACTCTTCTCCATTACAATGCGTCTTTCTTCCACATTTCCCCTTCTTCTTTTTTTGAACAGCTGTCATATAGACGATCACGCCACAATATTATTTTGACGCATACAGACTCCATTAATACTAGATAATCTCTTGGCCAACCCCTTTCTAAAATTTCTATATACGTATATAAATATATATATATATATATATATATATATATATATATATATATATATATATATTATAGTCCCATCATTTTCAGAATTGAAGCGCGGTAATTTGAATGTTAGTTCATAGATCGAATATAAATCTTCCAACAATCTAAAAAGATTTGTTACCAGTCTCCTCGAAAACCCCCGAGTACAGTTTTCTAGCCATTTTTGTTGAAAATTGCAAAATTTCCACGTTTTATCCATCAACATTGGCCACCAACTGGCCAATAAATCGAAAAATGGAAAATTCGACTTCGGAATCGTGATCAGCGACCTCGTAAACCCCCCCATTTCCAGCCATTGTTGGCATGAATTCGAAATTTCAGGAATTTCCAAATTTTATGGACATGAAAATTGGACATTTTCCTCTATCTTCCTCTATATTAATTGAAAAATGGAAAAGCACATATTGGTTTTTTTTCGGGAATGTAAATCCGGTCAGAAAAATTTTGCAACCCGGAGTCGATCGGAGTTGCCCGCAAATTTTCCCAGCTTTTATACTTTTTCCGTCTAATTTGACCCGACTATAATTCTATCTTATGCACACCCTACAACCTAACAATTCAACTATCTCTCACGCGCAAGTCTAAATTATTATATTATTTGTTGCACTACTTCGTATTGAACTGTACGGTACTCCGTAGCACCAAATAGTATCAAATTAAAGTATGCCATACTATATTCCACTATATTATTATATTATACGTTATAATTATATTCTATCATGGAAACTCATTTAATTTTATATAATATTAACAAATCTCTTGTATGATTATTGATATTTTACAGCATAATCATTTGTGCATCCGTTTTTATGTACCACTGTAATACCCGGAACGATCGGAGTTGGCCTCAAATGTTCCAAGCTTTTATACTTTTTCCGTCTGATTTGACCCGACTATAATCTTACATCTTATGCACACCCTACAACCTAACAATTCAACTATATCGCACGCGGAAGTCTAAATTATTATATCATTTCTTGCACTACTTCGTATTGAACTGTACAGTACTCCGTAGCACCAAATAGTATTAAATTGAAGTATGCCATACTATATTCCACTATATTATTATATTATACGTTATAATTATATTCTATCATGGAAACTCATTTAATTTTATATAAATTAACAAATCTCTTGTATGATTATTGATAATTTACAGCATAATCATTTGTGCATCCGTTTTTATGTACCACTGTTAATGCAATAAATAAACTTATTATTATATTAAACTTATTACTTATTTTAGGAATTTAATTAATACGACAATAACAAATATCTGTTATTATTAGTATTATTATTGTTATTGTTTTATAACTTGTTATGTTTTTATCTCACACACAAGTATGCTTTCGCATACTTTCATGAATTCTGTTCTTATTTGCAGTTTATCTCAATTTATATTATAAACTTTATATGTATTCTTTTCTGCAATTAAACTTATTATTATTATTATTGTTATTCCAGATAGGCGAACTAGACGAGCTCAAGCTAGTCACTCCTTTATTGTCAAGCTGCCGAACTTCTTCTTACCAGATTATATTTTGCTACCGTACGGCGAAATTGTGTCCAGTCTTTGTCCAGTGAGGTATTTCCCTATGGCTATAGCCTCCAAACCTTCAATAAAAACTCGAATGCCTATCTCCTCTCCCTACATTCCACCGCTGGTTCACGCGGTAGATAAAAAAATATCGTCAACATTTTAGAAACTGATTCAATTTTGATTTTGAGGAGGTCTCAAGTTCGCTTACAAAAATATTGGCCAAAAAAGGAGTGGTTTCGCAATTATATCGAGTTAAAATGTTAATTTTAGTTTGACCCACATCACTTTGAACACGATTTTGTAAATCCCGGATTTGTCGGAGTCGGACACTTTATCAAAGGTGTTACCTAAACCGTTTTTCAGCTTGTTCTTACATCTTCTATAAACTGGTTGTATTGCAAATTCAGGAAACAAATTATAGAATTTATTAATTACTGAAGGATGATGTTACGTGAAACTTTTGAATTTTATGGGAGTATTTGAAGGTAATGGCTCTAATTTGCTCAGTTGGTTGCGTTAAAATTTCCTTTTTTGTTTGGAAATTGAATTATTGATCAAGATTCGTCGCAACCATTGTCCAACGCTATTTGCTGAAGTTTCTCAACTTCCTAGTTATAATTTTGCTGGCGCAAAGGGACGTTCAATAATCTATAAACAAGACTATTTGGAGCTATTTTATAATAAAGATTCTTGACCCACTTGGCATAACGATTTCGAAAAAAATTTCAACAAAACCAAAGTCATTCAATCTACAAAGATGAATAATTTAATGAAGTGTGTAGCTTATGAAAAACAAAATTTCAATGAACAATGGTTGAAAAACTTAACTGACACAAAAGGTGGTGCAGCACACGTTAAGCTTATGTTCGAAATTTGCATTGCCTGATAATAAAAAACTGCCTATCGACAATATAATTGGTAATTTAGAATGCGGAATTAGAAATAAAAATTTAGAGGAAAAAAATTAAATTATAAACAAAATTTGTAACATCTTGACAAATATAAATGATAAACAGAAAACAGAAATAGGCATAGGAATAAATCGTTTCAAATATCACTCAAAAAAGACAAAATAGTTCTTAGATGCTGACCCTCAAATATTAGTTTTGAACGCGGATAAATGTAATAAAACCGTCATAATGTATGGAAATGACTACGAAAACAAAATAGGAAACCTTTCAAATGGTGAAACAATTTAAACAAAAAATTAAAGTCTGACCCTACATTACCAGTACAAAATTACATGAATAAATTAATAAATAAGTGGTATAAAAATAAAATAATCCCTATTAAATTGAAAAATACATTAATTTGCCATAATGGGCACATTATATCTATGGGCTTCCGAAACAACATAAAGGTGATATACCTTGAAGACCCATTGGAACGCCTACCTACAATTTATCAAAATTTTTATAAAAATCTATCAACAATATAATAGGAAAAAATTAATTTTATGTGCAAGACTCATGACATTTTAATGAATTTATAAAAAATCAATCCGTACCCGTAGAGGATCAAAAAACGTTGGGCAGAGATTTAAAACCACATACCTCTAGATCAATCTGAATTTATAAATGCAGTACAATTTTGTTTAGAATTCACTTATTTTCAATACGGTGAGCAATATTTTGGACAAATATTCGGCACAGCAATGGGATCTTCTATTTCAGCTACTATTGCTAACCCTTGTTATGGAATGCCTAGAGGAATCTGTTATTAATTCATTAGATTTTCAACCTGATTCTTTAAACGGTATGTAGATGATTGCCTTATGTGTGTTCCCAACGATGAAATTCAGTACATCATTAATAAATTTAACAATTTCCACCGTAAACTTCAATTTACTTGTGAAATAGAAGTGAACAAAAACATGGATTTCCTAGATACGAACATTAGGCACGATGTAGATGGAAAAATTAAAACTTGGTTCACTGAAGAAGTTTGGTCTCAACGTTATCTTCATTTCAATTACGTTGCACCAACAACTTATAAAAGTATGATCAACAGTCTTACAGATGGCGCCCATAAATTTAAAAATTGTTCGCAATACATTGGATATGAATGGCTACCCAAAAACATTTTTCAATTCCATCATTAAAGAATAAATAAACAAAATCTATAATGGAACTTCATATATAAATAACATAAAAGGTAATACAGATAATTATATAAAATTGCCATACATTCCGGAGACCTAAGAGAAAATTTAAAAATGTTCAAAAAAGTATGATATAAATGTCACTCATAAACCTACTAACTGTGTTGGAAAATTGTTCTCAAATCTGAAACCTTTAATACCTAAAGATAAACAAACCCACACAGAATACAAATTAAATTGTTCAGATTGCGATGAGACTTATACTGGAATCTCTAAACAATATTTACGAAAAAGAATGTATGGCCATAAGTATAGCAAAAGAAACAAAAACTTAGAAGATTCTACCGCCCTTGCTAAACACTGCTCTGATTATAACCATCAGTTCGATCACAAAAATTTAATATTTTAACTAAGGAAACCAATTATTATGAAAGATCTATTCTGGAGATGATTCACATAAAACGTGACTCCAAATCTATAAATCATAGGACATTCAGACATTAAGTCAGATTTAAACTATTGAAACTCTAGCAAATTCCTACATGCGTCTTTATAATGTTAAAAGTATATTTTAGAAGGAATGCTCAAAAGTAATGTTCCAATAAGGTCTGACAACCTTTTTCTATTACCTCATAAATCTTAACACCTGGTTCGAAAGTAGATACTTAACGTAATAGTTTTTGTCTTCAGTCGCCGTAGAGACACTACAATAACATGCGTTTGTATATTTTGAGAATATTACTAAATAGTGGATTCTTGATATATTTTATACATATATCAATTTCGATTATTCGTGGTTCTGTTCATTTCGGCGACGTGGGCATTTTTAATTGAAATTGGTGCGATAAGGACGCTTTGTGCTAATATAATCAGTTTTAAGAAATCCCGTTTTGGACATAAGTCTTCTGATGCCGTGAGACCGAAACGTACGTAAAGACGAAAATATAAAACATATGTGTCAATGTGACCTATTTCCCGAGAATTTATATATAAGGAGTTATTTGATATATAAATGGTGTAGCTGAATCCGTCAGAGCAGTATACCTATTTGTTAGAGTTGATTTTCTGTATATGTGGTAATCCAAGTGATTACCATCTTTAATATCGTTAATATTAAGGAAAGGGAGCTGATTATCTCTTTCTATTTCGTCAGTGAATTTCATTGAATCAAATTGGATATTAAACTTGTGCAAAAAAACATGTAAATCAAAATCTTTACTTATAATCGCGAAAATATCGTCAACATATCTATTACAAACTTTTCTAAGCTGATTCAATTTCGATTTTAAGGAGGTTTCAAGCTCGCTTAGAAAAATATTGCCCAAAATAGGATTGAGAACTGCCCATTGCACATCCGCATATTTGTTTATAGAACTTTTTGTTGAAAGTGAAATAATTTTGTTCCATACATGAAGACGTAAGGATCACGTATTCTGAGCAGTTTCTATCGGGGACATCAATATTTGAAAGCCATTTTTCCAGAATGTTTATCGACTCAGGGATTTGATTATTTGTAAATAGGGAAAATGAAACACCAAATAAATGACAAATGACAAATTTCTAGGTAATTTAGAAAGGATGATAATGTATAAACGAAAAAATGATTTATTAAATTCCGATTCATCTACCGCTGATGGTATCCCCTTGTTTGCATTATTACCTCGGAATAGTATTTAAACAGGCATATTATGATTCTTAGTTTAGTTTACTCTGATGATGACTACAAGTCCTCGGTACTTTACCGGTGTGAAAACAGAAACGATCGTGGCGCGAGAAACGAAACTTTTATGCGCAAGGTTGCCATATGTTACTCCTTCGAACTATCCCGAATTGATGTAGTAATTCGAATTTTCTACATTATTATGATGATAATGATTACGTATATTCAAAACGAGCTGAGAAAACATACCTACCACATTTCACATTCTGTATCTCAATATTCACCCTGAAAACTCACCCCGTATTCGAGTTTCCGAAACACAAGTTAATCCATCGTTTCTGACAATTTCTTTTTCACTGTATATTCAGAACGAGCTGAGGAAGCGTACCTACCACATTTCAGATTTTGTATCTCAATATTTACCTTGAAAACTTCCCCCGTATTCAAGTTTCCAAAACAGAGTTAATCCATCGTTTCTGAAAATTGCTTTTCACTGTATATTCAGAACGAGCTGAGGGAGCGTACCTAGCACATATCAGATTTTGTATCTCTACATTTACCCTGAGAACTCCCTCCGTATTCAAAAGTTTCCAAAACAGAGTTGATTCATCGTTTCTGGAAATTTCTTTTTCACCGTTTATTCAGAATGAGCTGAGAAAGCCTACCGACCACATTTCAGATTTTGTTTCTCAATATTCAGCCGTATTCAGAACTTAATTCATCGTCAGTTCTGGAAATTTCTTTCTCACTGTATATTTAGAACGAGCTGAAAAGGGATAACTACTTCATTTCAGATTTTGTATCTTAATATTCACCACGAAAACTACCCCCATTCATTAGTGAGCTATGACAAAATAAACATCTTCTGACTCGAGCTCCAGTTCATACATCGATAACTACCGTTCAAAAAATCGACACTAATAATACCGGGATATCAAAAAGTATCTTGGTCAAGGGTGGTTGTGGAATCTAAAACGTATGTCTTAGTTTACGTTTGAAATAATTATGAAACTGTCACATCATCAATAACCTACAAATTTCATACCTATTTATTTCAGTTGTAAAACAATAATGAATACAAATTAATATAGTAATAAAAATTATCGAAATGTTAACTTTGAACCTTTTAAAAGGTCGGGATAGCCACAAACCGGGTTGAAAACGGTTTTAAAATAGTTAATTTTCGATAAATGGAATGACGTTCACGTGAGAAGCCCGTAGCTCGCGAGTTGGAAATGTGCAAAAGTTAGGAACATAGAACTTCTTTACGAGTGCTTTTTGCGTACCGTTTTCGCTCCATGTAGTTAGATTTAGTCGCGATACGCACCCGACGGCCCTTCTTTTTTCCACAAATTCCGTTTAAATAGGAAAATTTAATTAAAATAGAACCAGGTACTCTCAGGTCTCAACTGACGCGTATCGAGCTTCTCGAGGGAAACGTCAAAATGATTCCGTTCGTAGCCAATTACATAGGACGTCTGGCGTTCATGCAATTATGTTTTTATATAATTCGAACCTTCTAATTTCGATAGGCCAAGTGAAAATCCCAGAGTCTGAAGCACTAGAGACTTCTGAGTGTTATAACATTCGTATAAAATTGCGAAATTTCGCACTTTTAGAAACTTCAAATTAATTAATTTGACACAAGTAAAGACACACGTTTTAGATTCCACAACCACCCTTGACCAAGATACTTTTTGATGTCCCGGTATAACATATTAATCCGTCCGTAACATAGTGATACAGCTCTTGTACATAACAAAAGACATACTCAGATAATCACTAATTAGTTCGAGTACTAATTACTCACAGTTCAGTTAAGTTTCGTGTCTCACCACTGTGATAAACCAGTAGCCATGCCTGAAGACAGAAAACTACGGAATAAAGCAGGCCCAGGCAGTGTCATATCCAAAATAGATCCCGACCACAAACAAGCCACGGCGGAGACGATAACCGAAGATCTAATTAACAAAGTATGTACAAAATTTGTATCTGCAATTACTGATAAACTAGATAAAATAGATGGTAAGCTAACCGAAGTTAGACAATCAATAGACGCATTAAACATCATCACAAAGTGTAATCAAATATCTATTGCGAATTTGGGACAAAAATGTGATGTACTTGAACAATATACGAAACCCCAATTCACTACACTTCAATGGTATATCGGAACAAAATGGACAAATTGAAAATAATATAATCCAATTTATAAATGAAAAACTTCATATTCAATTAAGCATATAGGACATAGATTACTGTTATAGAGTGGGTAAACCCTGAACCAATCCGGCCAAACCAAGACCCATAATGGTGAACTTCATATCGAACCTAAAAGACACTCCTTATTCTATCTTTAAAGAATTAACGAAACTACGTCGTTATACTCTATTACAAGCTTCCAAGAAAAAATTTGGTAATAGGAAGGTCCCCAAGTGCTAAAACTTTCTTCTGGGGTGAACGTCAAAACAAGAAAATTGCCATCATTAATATGGATGAACTACAACTTTATTGAAGCGGTCGATCTAGAACAAATACTAAGGATTTCTTTTTCTTTTTCTCCGTTTTTTTTTGTTGGGAATCTTTATTTAATTTGGATTTTACATTATCATTTGTTCTTATACTCCCGTTATCCTCTCACACACTAATAAATATGATGTTATAAAATATTAAATCTGATCTGCCTTATAGTCTAGGAGCCAGAGCGATATTGATGGTCTGAACTTTAACCCGATGGCACTATGGTTTATCGTTAGAGGACGTTTCAATGATCAATTCATCTTACAGACCGAATTTTCCCCGGTTGCTAGATCTCGAGATACAGCATCCGCATTTTTTTTTTACTGAAGGTTAACCCTTTCCAAGTTGCGGTTACTTGAAAAGCATGCCATTCTTATACACTTCGACCATGTGCCATCATTTTTCATCGTGTCCGTTTATCAGGCCGACCAGTTAATATTGGACCGAAAATGAACTGCAAGTTAACCCTCCCAAACCTGGTGGAAAATGTTCATTGGTGTTGGCAATTGTTAACATACCCTATCCATCAAAAGTTATTGGTCCATTTCCGACTAATTGGTCATTATTTGAACCAAAACTGTTTCTTTTTTTCATTTTGTGGATAAAACTTGAGGGTTACAAGGTAACATGATGGCACCATGTTAAATAACTTTATTGGAGGTCAAATAAAGATTTAGAATTATTGCCATCACTCCGTGCCTATTTCAACCCCCCAAAACCCCCTAAAACCACCCCCCAAAAAAATATGAATAGTATGGATATGACCAATTTCATGATGAATTAGTCAATTATTGAGATTCTGGCGGGGTTTGAAATCAAAACGCACGTTTTCGTTTTTTGTTTGTTTTGGAGGGTGGTCTTATGGGTTTTTTGGGGGGTTGAAATGGACAAGGAGTGATGGCAATAATTTTATATCTTTATTTGACCTCCAATAAAGTTATTTAACATGGTGCCATCATGTTACCTTGTAACCCGCAAGTTTTATCCACAAAATGAAAAAAAGAAACATTTGTGGTGCAAATAATGGCCAATTACTCAGAAATGGACCGATAACTTTTGATGGCATAGGGTATGTAACAATTTGCCAATACCAATGAACATTTTACACCAGGTTTGGGGGGGGGGGGGGGGGGTTTAACTTGCAGTCCATTTTCGGGTCAATTTTAACTGGTTGGCTTTATAAACGGACGCGATAAAAAAAGATGGCACATGGTGGAAGTGTATAAGAATGGAATGCTTTTCAAGTAACCGCAACTTGGAAAGGCTTAACCTCCAGTAAAAAAAAATGCGGATGCTGTATCTCGAGATCTAGCAGCCGGGGAAAATTCGGTCTGTGAGATGAATTGGTCATTGAACCGTCCTCTAACGATTAACCATAATGCCATCGGGTTAATGTTCAGACCATCAATATCGCTCTGGCTCCTAGACTATTATAACTACCTATCTACATATAATTTTTTGTATAGTTAGATGTTTTGTATAAAACCTATGTTATATTCACGCATACTTTTTACTTGATGCTCGAGTCGATTCTTTATACTATTATTATTTTTATAAAATTGAAGTAACTGGAGCACAGATTTTATGTAATTGTTTTGGATGCAAAATTTCATTGAGCAGATAGAATAGTTTAACGATATAAAAACTGAGACATTCACAAATATTGAAGATTGTCAACACTTCCTAATGCGTAGAGGCATACATTTGAGTATCTAAGCATTCGTAGCCTTAACAAAAATTTTGATGATTGACAATTCTTTCTCTATTGGCCCTGAGATTGTGGACGTTTTCATACTTTCAGAGACTTGGCAAATAAATAATATAAGTTACTTTGATATTGCGAGTTATCAAGTATTTTACAACAACAGTAATTTTAACCAAAATGATGGGATGATAATCTATGTAAAATATGAGATACCAGCCAAAGTTAACCATATTAAGTAACAATAACAAAAACAGTTTTAGAGTATAACAATACTATTATAGGCATTACCAGCGTTTATAGACCCCATCCATCAAAATACAATTATTTCTTGAAGATTTAGAAAACTACTTCAGTTCCACCATTAATGAAAACATTGAACTGTTCATAGGTGACACAAACATTAATATACTAGATAGAAATTAAACTATTGCTGTCCATAATTATCTTAATATACTAGCAGAGGGTTTATCTCATATATAAATAATAATACAGGGGTCTCTAATTTTTCTGGTAGTTGCATCGATATTTTTATTAAAACAGGGTTAACAACGTATACTAATACCGCCATATTTGAAAATTCGATAACAGACCACTATACTTTATTGGCAAATATACAATTCTGTGATAACAACAACTATATAAACAAACTTAATTAAACAACTGAAAAAATTATTATAAAGCGCTTAATAATCACCTAAGTTTAGAAAAATGGAATATGGTAACCACGAACACCGAGGAAGCAACAAACATATTTGTTCATAAATTGCAAAATTATGTACTTTTATCAACATCGCTAATTCAAATAAAAAATAGATATAAAAAATCAAACCTTGGATAACAAGGGGCATTATAGTTTCAATTGAAAAACAAGATAAGCTTAAAAAAATATATATCCTAATCCATGGTTGATAAAAACAGGTATACCGCATACAGAAATAGGCTCAATAAAATAATAAGAATGATTAAAAAAAATTATTATTTTGCAAGAATAAAAAATGCGGAAGGAGATACTAAGAAAATCTGGTCAATTATAAGAGAGTCAGACGCCCGGTGAATAACCTTAACTTAAAGGATCAAGCTGGTACGATACTAAAAGACGATAAAACAAAAGCCAACGTCTTCAAAAAAAATTTTTGCGACATCGGAATTAAAATGGTAAATAGTATAGAAGAGGTGAAGATCACCGATGGCGACCTCAATGCCACTTGTCAACCGCAGTCTATACTCCTAAAGCCTGTAGATAAAAAAGAAATTATTAATAAAATATCTAGATTACAAAACGGCAGCGCTCCAGGAATAGATAAAATTACTCAAAATTAATCAAAAATATGCATATCCATCTAATTGAACCTCTCAAACATATTATAAACTGTATATTTGTCACAGGAATAGTGCCATGCCACTTTAAACAGAGCACAGTCATCCCAATATTTAAATCAGGATGTAGGGATGATATTAATGATTACAGACCGATCTCGTTAATAAGAAACTTTGCGAAAATTTTTGAATCATGCATGAAAGATAGAATTGTGGAGTATCTTGAACATTTAAATATCTGATCTCCTAGCCAATATGGATTTCGAAAAGCTTAAAGCTCCGAAGATGCGATATTTCAATTAACAAATACAATAAACTCTAATCTCAATCAGAATCTTAAAAGTTTGGTTATTTTCTTGGATCTTGCCAAGGCCTTCGATACGGTTTCCCATGATATATTATTTTTTAAAAATTGAGAATATCGTCATTAGAGGACCTGCCTTAGCAGTACTTACTAATTATTTACATGCACGATCGCAAATTGTACAAATAAATGACACTTCCAAGTGAATCCGAGTTGGTGAAAATTGGCATACTACAGGGAACAGTTCTGGGACCAATGCTATTCTTAATTTATATAAATTCGATAAGGAGCCTCCTGATTGATGCAGAACTGATAAACTATGCTGACGACACAGTTATTATATTCAGTGATAGATATTTAAATTCACTCATAAATAAAGCTACTTGTGGTCTTAGTACTGTGAAGTTAGTGAATGCAAAAACTTAAACTATACATCCATACCCAAAAATGTTTAGCCAGCAAAATGTCGGACTGTGAATGTGAAAATGTCATACAAGCTGCAGACTATATTAAATATCTTGGTATAATCATTGACAAAAATCTTAGGTAGAATATTCAAGTAGAACATTTGGCAAGCAAAGTAAGAAAACTAATTTACAAATTTTACCAAATATGAGAATACATGAACATTCGTATGCTTAAAAATATATAGAAGGCTCTGGTGGAATCTTTATTGAAATATGGCATCAAAGCGTGGGGGGTCTATATAAAAATGCAATGGAACCTCTCAATGTTGTACAAAATTAGGTCTTAAAAATAATATTAAACACGTACGTGTCCAAATACTATTTGGTATTGGTAATTTATCAAATTACGATTAATCTCCAACTGAGGGTAACCCATTGTTTGAATTGTTAATCCCAAATAGTATTTAAACAGGTACGTATTGTTTCCAAATATAATTTTCTCTGATGATGGCTACATGGTTGCTGAAAGGTCATTGGTACTTCAAATAGTATATTTTAGGTTGATAAGGATTATTGCATACTTATTAGTGCAAAGAATGTATGTTACGTATTGACACCCTTTTACAATTTCCAAGAGGAAAAACAATACATCGTCTACATGCAATATATTTAAGGTTGATGCTAAATTTGAGACTACATAAACTTCTAGATTCTTGAAGTCAAATGGCTAGGTCGTATACAGTGAAGAATAAGAACAAAATTCTTTGCCAATGATTATAGTTTTCTATTTGCACGGACCAATAAATTATAGATCTGTATTATTTTGTTCTTTATCATACAGTAGGAATCTGCTATCGAGTATAAATATATAGAATCATTATTCATTCAGACACAATTTTTTTTAAATTCTATTATTACCATGTTCATTAAATAATAAATGCGCTTCATTGTGTCCATTCTAGGTTCTTGGATAAGTTTTACTTTGGAGTTGCCTGATGACAAGATACAAAATTTTAGCTCTACCAAACGATTATAAATTTCTTCCAAAGGATCATCTGTAGGTTTTACAAAGCGTCTTAAGTGTCCCAAATAATTTTCAAAAAGGAATAAATAGTTATTGTGCAAATGTGACAATATGTGCACATTGTAAATCATGAGTTTGTTCCATATACAATGGAACAATGATTAACAAAAATTTTAGTAAGTTTACTTGGAAAATTGTGACCAAAAGTAGAAAAGTGATTTTTTTAAATCATTGTGGTAATTGCACAGTGAAATAACAGTTCATAGATGCACTTTATTCTTCAATATGAGTCTAAATGTAACAAAAAAAGTTCTAAACTCAGTGACCTTCCACCTGGATAGTTCAGATAAAGCATGAGGTTTCTTATTAAACTCCACAGGTATATGCTTCCTCAATAATAATAAATTATCTGATAGTGTCTCAACATCAAAACTCTTCAATCTAACTTTTGAAAGGTTCACTTATCCATGATGTTAACAACCTCTTCATTATTCCCAAACAGCAATTGTGAATATAATCAATAGGAAAATGTGTGACCATTCCTGTGGGTAGTTTAATTAGAGAGTGTATACCCAAATTATGAACTTCATCAAATTGTTGCATTTAACTTACATTTGTTCTTGCTGGATCATTTATGGTGTTGAGAATTACTCATCCTTGAACATAATGATCATTTACGGTACACTTTTTCCATGAGGCATATCCCTCATGAGATTTAATGCGTTTTAAATATGCCCATGCTGCAGCATCACCGACAAATGAGTATATTTCAATAGTATATTTTCGCTGCTGACATTCAAAATCATTCGCCACAAGATTGAGAACTTCATTGACAAATTGCTCTAGATATAATTCTAGAGGCATTGGTTCCGCAGAAGACACCCACAGAAAACGAATCACTCTTAATGTTTGTAATTAAAATTGGAATGGGCCACAATCGAGCGGAGGAACTATGAAACAAAGAAATGCCCTCAATAATAAAAGAAAGTTTCAAGATATGTGGAATCTGAATGTTCAATAATGATGTGCTGTAAACCTTCCATTAATCCTATGTGACAATATTCATGTATATCTAATTTTTTTGATATCATAGTTGTAGTGTTTTAGTAATGTTCTGCAAAGTAAAAGAAGTTCAGGATAATAAGGTTCAAGCAAGTGAAGCAGATTAGTAACACTTGCATGTGTAACAGACAATGTATCTGTCCAATGTTTTAATTTAGTAGTTAGAGAATCATAATCACTTTTTCAGCACTCACTTTCAGAATAATTGAATTCAAAATTTAAAGACTTGTTTGAAGTATTAGTAAATGAATTAATGCTCTCTACATCAGAATTATTTGAATTATTATCAAAAGAATATTCTCTGATTCTGTAAGAGTTGTTTTATTGGGAAGAAAATCATCCTCAGAGCGCCCTAAAGTCACCACAATAAAACGCATGACTTGGCGTTTTTCGTTTATAACTCGGGAACGGTAAGTCCTATCGCTCGGATCTCATCTCAATCGATTCAGCTAGCCAAGTTCCTTCAGAAAAGTATTAAAATTTGGATCATGGTCGAAGTTGAAATTTTTCCGAAATTTCTATTTTCGATATTTGACAGGCTTCGACTACATGCTTCGTAAGTGCGACTCTCAATGTACGATCCGATGTTATTTTATACCGTTTTGTTCCTAATGACACGTATTATCGATGGTAGAAATTTGGTAATCACATTCACCTGGAAATAATTTTTCTAAATTAGCTCATTATTTGGAAATTCCGCATCGCCACCTTGAAATGTTCTTTCGCTAGAAGGAGCGTCAAAACTAGATTCATAGTAACTGCCATCTAGCGCACGAGGTCTGAACTCTGTTCCAATTCAAATATGATAACTCCTAAGACTATCATATGTAATCTAGAACTATTCAATTACTTACCTGTATCCAGTTTATCTCATTCGTTAATTTTACTAATATAGCAGGAATGAAGCTCTAAAATCTTTATGGAAAATCAGTGGATGTAGAAGAATTGTTCAGTGGAAAAGTTGATGCAATTACTTTTTATTTGATTAACTTTTTCAAATTTAATATTTACGCGCTGCCATAATCTTACATGTAGAGTCCTGGACTATCTAAATGGAGCTTTGTAGTTATTGACACAGATGGCGTCGAAATTAGGTAATTTTTTTTAATGAGTGGATGTAGAACAATTGTCTATTATATTCAAATGTGCGATACCCCGGATAAATTTTAAAATTAACCCAAATTCACGATTTTGTTCTATATCCAATACAAATGAATGGCATTTTCCGGTTTTCTTATCATATAATAATCAATTTTAATATGTTGTTGTTTATATCACTCAAACCTCCTCAATATAATTATAGGGTGATGATATGTATATGTACCTAATACCTATCGTATCGTTCCGGGAAACTATCAAGGCATATGATGGGTACTTAATGCTTATTTCACTATTAATTATATTCGAATGATTTAGAAATTAACCCACTTCAAATAAAGACAAACAGACAAGTATTGTTACATATTCATCTATGAAATGCCTTTTCCAAATCAACTTTAATGATATAAGATGAAACTGAATGTGTTATAATTGTGTTCTGTTTTGCTTGCTGGCTTAATTAAATGTTTGTCATATTGCATTACTTTTACGGTCTGATATTCCGAAATTGTTATTTTTCTGGTATGAACATACTTTTTGCATCTTAGGGAAAGTTAATTTTTGTTGCGGACATATTGATTCTTGATCAAATTTTTGGCGGCACGACATAACCGCAACGTTGGCGATGAAAACTCCGAAAATCACGAAATTTCCACACATTTACCTTGGAAATTTGACGAAATGGTCATCGCCACCGATTCGGATGAAACTCTCATTCTTCACTGAATTCGGGGCGTAGGGAACGAATATTCACTCATTTTACGATCTGACCAACAAGTAACTGTTTTATTGGGAAGAAAATCATCCTCAGATCACCCCAAAGTCATCATAATGAAACGCATGACTTGGAGTTTTTCGCTTATAATTCGGGAACGGTGAGTCATATCACCTCGGATATCATCTCAATCGATTCAGTTTGTCGAGTTGCTTTAGAAAATTATTAAAAGTTCGATCATAGTCGAATTTGAAATTTCTATTTTCGGTATTTGACAGGCTTCGACTATATGCATCTTAAGTGCGATTCTCGACGTACGATCCGTTATTATTTTGTACAATTTTGTTCTCAATGACACGTAGTATCGATGGTAGAAATTTGGTGAGCCTTTATTAATTTTTGGCGACACTACATAACCGCAAAGTTGACGATGAAAAACTCCGAAAATCGACCAAAAATTAGAAATTTTACGAATCCTCACTGAATATTCACTCAGTTTTTCGATGTGACCAACAGGACCCCCCGCATCCCATTTGGCGACGTACTAGTCAGGGCTCGCGCAGGGGTCTCTTTAAAAAATCGTAGCCGACGAAATTTGGGACCAAGCCGAAAGCTGTTAGCGCCGTTTGTTTCAGAAAGAGTTGTTTTATTGGGAAGAAAATCATCCTAAGAGCGCCTGAAAGTCACCATAATTAAACGCAGGACTTGGCGTTTTTGGCCTCGGATCTCATCTCAATCGATTCAGCTCGTCGAGTTGCATCAGAAAAGTATCAAAAGTTCGATCATGGTCGAATTTGAAATTTCTCCGAAATTTCTATTTTCGATATTTGACAGGCTTCGACTATGTGCTTCGTAAGTGCGATTCTCGACACACGATCCGATGTTATTTTGTACCGTTTTGTTCACAATGACACCTAGTATCGATGGTGGAAATTTGGTAAGCCTTGATTAATTTTTGGCGACACGACATAACAGCAAAGTTGGCGATGAAAAACTCCGAAAATCAACCAAAAATCACGAAATTTCCATACGTTTACCTTAGAATTTTGACGAAATCGTCATCGCCACCGATTTATAGGGTGAAATTTTTCTCCGGAGATTTGTTTGACGATCTGAGCCAATGTAATCCACCAGCAAGCGTGCAGGTGGTCCATGTTAGTGAAAATGAATCAATATTCATGGAGTAAATTGTAGGACGTCCTTTCTCGTAGTTCAAAATCAATTTTTAGCTACAAGTTCGAAAAGTGTTTGCAATTCAAATGTAAGCTGTTGAAAATATTCTGCAAGTCGATTTTGTTCATTGGGCAGGTTCAATAAGGGAGGACGTAGTGAGCGCGTACGCTAACTCAACAAGTGGTCCATCGAAGCTTCATCAGAACTCTGGTACTTGCGAAACGGCATTTCTTCTGTAATCAAATAGATTCTATTCTGTTTAGGTCCCTACAGCTCACTCTTCATTTGAGTGATTCCTAATATCTTTCTATCCTCGGCTCCCCTTGTGAAATTTATTCGATGGACAGGATCACCCTAAACTGATAGTTCGTCATTTGGCGCTGTTGATCTGGTATGAGTAGCTGTTGGAGGTGTTGGGTGACGGAAATTCACCCTTTTCTTCCTAAAATAGCCTTCTTCTCGCTCACAGGTTAAACATTCACATTCCTCATTGTTTTCGCCTGTAACAGATAATATATACTCAACAATTCCGTATAAATTTGACCAGTTTACAAGCTTACCGAAATAATCGTTTGAATACGATACCGTTATCTCATCCCCGTCGTCAACGTCTCTCACAATTTCCATTCCCATCCTTGGATTTGTACCTTGCGTTAGGTTTGCAATCGTGATTGACATACGATAACGGACCCAATAGAAGGAAGATGCTTTTGAGCCTTTCTGAGTACATCACAGAGAAATAGTTCTCTCCCGTTCGAAAAAACGTTGGGTCTTGGACTTTTTCCAGTAGACCTGTGAGCAGACTCACATAAGTCTCAGCGGGTAGAAAGCGTTTTGCTATTACTTTACCACCAACATCGTCTTCTTTCGAATAGCGGTTGCATGCGACTACTACGAATCCTGCTTCTTCATTGTGGCATTTAAGGTTAAGCGCGTTAACAACATTTTCAACGGAATTACAATGTGTAATTAATGTCTTACGTGGTTAATTAGATGAGTTTCTGCAGGCATTTCCAAGATAGAACAAACTTTCCTGGCTAACGGTCTGTTGTTGTTGTCGCACACTCCTTGCTCTCTCAACAGATCAGCTACGTTATGGGTTGTGAACCCAATATATTGGTCTATCAAGATTCCGTTTACAACATCGTCATTGGTTGCCAATCGTTCTCACTGGAAATAATTCACATCATAAACATTTGACGATTATTCATTAACATTCACAAATATAAAATAGTATAGTATGTAGCTGTGAACCTTTGATGATGAACTTTTGGTAGCATAGACATTTGAGGTCCGATAGAGCTACAAATAAAAAATAACACTACCTTATAATCTTAATTACCTAATACCACAGTATTAAAGTCATTTTTTACCTCTTCATTATCTTATTTTTTTCATTTAATAACTCTCTTTTATAGAATGCCACCCTTCTGTCTTTGTCACCACTTTGAATTCCTTTTTAATTATCATTTTCTTTTTCTTGTTTTTTCAAATCTCCACCTTACCGTTGTGGTACATGCTTAAGCCAAATTTGTACAGCACTTTCAATGTTTTTCTCTGTTGAATCTGCATGCTTTTTGAACAGAAGGTACAATAAAAAAGTATCTGTTCAATATCAACATAAGTAGAAAATTAACTCATACTTTTAAGTATGAGGACCTTTCAGTTACAAACTAGCCATCATCAAAACAAACTAGTGTACATATCCACAATTGTTGTGTACCCTTTTAGTTTTTTTTGGTAAATTCATTAATTATATTATGATAAATACAGCAATATGATAATGAGTAGCTATGTGTATTGGATAAAATAATTAACATATTCATAAAAATTAACATAATAAACATTACAGAAGAATAAAAAGGCAATGTACAAAACAAATAATAAAAAGTACCAACGTCGTTGCCAACGACATTTTTTAAGTTAAGATCACAGAACGGTTTATTATTCAATCTTTTTCCATAAAAACTGTGGGCACATGCGAGTTCATTTGCTACACATTTTTTCATAATATTATCAACTATAGTCACTAAATTTCTTCCACCGAGAAGATAGATATAATACCCGAAACCAATAAGTACACTAAACATTTATTAGTCCTGAAATACTTTCAATATACCAATGCTCCTTTATTGTTATTCAATAAATCTACCTCTAGCTCAGCTATGCTTCCTACTATATCTACAGGAAATTGTATGAGAAAATCTTCAGGTAAAACTTCTGTTGAATGAACCTTGCTAGTGGAAGACAGATTTTTCTTATATGGGCTAATATTTGTTTATTTTGTTCCCTTATTTGTAATAATAACGTTAATAATCATTCATTTCATACTGTAAATGGAAATAAGAGGTCAGGTTAAATATTTTTGATTGAAATAATCTGACGAAGAAATTGAAGGATGAAATGGAACACCAGTTGTTTCAGAAAAGATGGTAGTCACAAAGGTATTTCATTCCACCATTATTTTATGATATTGAACCATAGGTTTTGCTTGTTCATCATGTTAAAATATAACGATAGCCTCATTTCACACATTGAACTTTTCCACTTCATTCTCCAATGCACCGTTAGTACTAATTTGTATAAGATAACTTTGAAGCCATCTTGGTATATTATAATTTCCTTTTTAGAAAGAAACACAATAGCTAAAGATCTGATGTGAATATTCAATTTTACCTGGATATAAAGTATGAAGTATAATAAAACCAAGTTTATAAAATAAACATTACCTATCAATCCTGCAGAGGTGCCGTAAGTACCTGTATGCAGGCTGGTTATAATCTTACAAAAAATATATATAGAAGAAAAAAATCAATAACGAGTAAATAAAGAACAATACCTATGTAAGAAAAATTATGAGAATATTGATAATTTATACTGAAACCAAAAACGGCAAAGAAAAGAAAATATTGATAATAATTATTGTGGTAATTATTCAACTAAATGTGTAATTTTTTTTTATATATCTTTGTGACTATTCGGCAGATTATCAAAAGTCTTTACAGCAACATTGTGGATTCTTTCTAGGAACTTCCAAAATTGCTTTGAGCAATACTATATCTTTGTTTCTTGTCTTTAATAAATTATTTACTGACAGCAAATTCTTTGGATTGAGTATTCTGCTTAATTTATATAGCACATGAATGAAATATCCCACTCTTTTCCCTAAATTTTGTACATGATCTTTCCATGATAGATTTTAATCAATTATAATCCCAAGATATTTGGTATCATTGACTCATCCAATTACCTCTCATTCAATTCCAGATCAAAAAGTTGTGGTTGTGTATCATTATAGTTTGTTACAGTAAGACGTACAGTTTTAGTGATATTAAGTACTAGTTTATTATGATCTAACCAATCTTTGAAGTATTCAAGCTGTTGTTGCAATAGTTTTTTGAGGTGTCCCCAAGTAGCGGCTGATGGAAAAGTACTGTGTCATCTGAGTATGTAACAATTTTACATTTCTCAAGAAGGACATCTAATCATATCGTTTATGGGAATAATAAATAATAGGGGCCTAGAATAGTCCCTTGTGGTACTCTTGTAGTTACAACCATACGATCACTTTTCGTGTCATTTATTCTAACAAGTCAGTAGAGTATGTGGAACATTTTGATCGAAAAATTTTTATGATTTAACGCGACCCCACGCAAAATGTTCGTAACCCCTTTTTTTTTCGTCATTTTGTGGTATTTTGGACATTTATAGTGGAAGTTTGTCAAAGAAAAATTTCTATCTCGAGTTGTATTGGGAATTAAGAAACCAAACTTGAACTCTTTTATTGTCAATGCTTAAGGAACTCCCAGTTCAAATTTCGAAATGATCCGACCTCCCGCTTCCTCGCAATATGTATATATATATATATATATACATATATGCATGGGAACTTGCGTGACGGCTAACTCAGGCAGTTTTCAACCGATTCAACTGAAATTTGAATTATATGTATGTTTTACACCCTCAAAACTGCCTTTCAATTTTCAAGTCGATATATTGAATAATTTCTGAGAAATTCGAGTTTGTCAATTTTTTAGCTAATTTACCAATTGAAATATCTCATAACCTTTTCATCCGATTGACATTTGCTTAGCGTCAAAATGTAGGTATTTGCATGTATTTTCACGTAGTTATCATCGTTTTTATACTTCATTAGCAATATGATACTATTTTAGGTGATAAAAGTATATACATTTTTTTTAACATAAAAAATCATAAAATGTGCCTATGAATGCAAATATGCATGTGTAAATACGTGTTAATATGTTTATATGTGTGTATGTAAGTGAGTGTACGTGTATGTAAGTGTGTGTGTATGTGTGTATGTGCGCGCGTGTGCCTTATTACGCGTACGTTAAAAAATCACAGAATGGTCTATATAATATACTTGAACACGCCCAATATCCATCTTATAATAATAATAATAACAGAACACACATACCTACATGTAAATGCACGTGTATAATAATTATAGAATACTATAATAAATGTGAGAGGTACATATCTATCTCAGGTATACGACAGATTCATCGTATTGTAAAGATGAGAGACCCGTTTTTACTACATTGCATTATACATAGTTTATACCTACACATACCTATAATGATAATAAGTATGTGTGAAGAATTTGTACATGAATAACGGATGAGAACATAGTGTAAGAAGATCTTCTCATCTTATGGATGAGAACTACTTTGTAAGGCTGATTCAAGTTTTTGGTACAACAGCTGTCAGTTTTTGTAAGAACACGTGTGGTCTTAGTGATCTCATGTCATAATTTTTTGTTTGACTTTCTATCGTAAACTATATATATACATATATATATATATATATATATATATTCTTTTGTTGATATTCTTGAACCATTTGTAATATTTGTATGTTTTCTTGGTATATTGGTTCGTATAACGTCAAAACAGAATTTTTATTTCATTATCAGTATATATACGAACCAATATACCAAGAAAACATACAAATATATATATATATATTATATATATATATATATATATATATATATATATATATATATATATATATATATATATATATATATATATATATATATATGTAAGTGTGTGTGTATGTATGTATGTGTGTATGTATGTGTGTGTGAGTGTGTCTACTTATATATATATATATATATGTAAGTGTGTGTGTATGTATGTATGTGTGTATGTATGTGTGTGTGAGTGTGTCTACTTGTGAGGTCATAGGTAAAATGCAGATTTTGTAGTTTTGAGCTTATATCCGTATTCATCAAATATACTCTTCGGAAACGTTGACAATTCATAGTTAAAATAACTAGTTAGTTGCTCGTTCGTCTTCTTTAATAATCTTTACAATACGATGAATCTGTCGTATACCTGAGATAGATATGTACCTCTCACATTTATTATAGTATTCTATAATTATTATACACGTGCATTTACATGTAGGTATGTGTGCTCTGTTATTATTATCATTATAAGATCGATATTGGGCGTGTTCAAGTATATTATATAGACCATTCTGTGATTTTTAACGTACGCGTAATAAGGCACACGCGCGCACATACATACATACACACACACTTACATACACACACACTTACATACACACATATAAACACATTAACACGTATTTACACATGCATATTTGCATTCATAGGCACATTTTATGATTTTTTAATGTTAAAAAAAATGTATATACCTTTATCACCCAAAATAGTATCATATTGCTAATGTAGTATAAAAACGATGATTACTACGTGAAAATATATGCAAATACCTACATTTTGACGCTAAGAAAATGTCAATCAGATGAAAAGGACATGAGATATTTCAATTGGTAAATTAGCTAAAAAATTGACTTAAACTCGAATTTCTCAGAAACAATTTAATATTTTGATATGAAAATTGGAAGGCAGTTTTGAGGGCATAAAACCTACCTATGGTTCAAATTTCAGTTGAATCGGTTGAAAACTGTCCGAGTTAACGTCACGCAAGTTCCCATGCATTTATGTATACATATTGTTATGATTTCATTTCATAAACATTAAAAATTTTAAAATAATAAATTACCGAACTTTGAAAATCAGAAAAGATCAAATAAAAGATATTTATATGGAATTAAAAACAATAGTAAAAGCTAAATAATAGTTAGGATATTAATATTAACAATGTAAAACATAATAAACAACAATGTAATAGAATAAGAAGTGATAAACAAGAACTTCAGTGGAAGTGAAGAAACGTACTGTGTAACGAAGGCAGAAATCATAATTAAAGTGATTACAAAACTATCATGAGATAGTACAAAACATTGAATAATGTAATAGATATAAGTTAGGATTAGTATATTTGAGTTATGTAATGTTAAAAGAATGTTATTGATATAATATGATATGTATTAGATTTGAGAATAAGTAACTGTCAAGAAAACCATAAATATGGGAATAATCATATTAATAATAACCCAATCATAGGTTATATTATACCAAAGTGTGGGTAAAAATGTAGGCAATATTAATTTAAAAAGAAGGAATCACTATCAATGAAAATAAGTTGAAAATCTCAAATAATTCAAAAATTAAAGCATACTAAATTCTGATTGGTCGAGACGAATTTCTAGTGTCAGTCTAGTAACAATGAGAACTTCTGTCAGTTCACAACAATTAACTTGGCATGCTTGATATGAAAAGAAAGCATCTGATAGGTAGAAAATGACATCAAGTAGCGTCGGTTTTGGAGGCCTATAAAAGGGTCTGAAAGGAAATCCAAATTCAGTTTGCATTAATATCCAAGCAGAGACTGTTCTTCTCTGGCAACTCACCAAAATTTTCTAACCTAAGTTTATATAACATAAACATCAAAGAACGCAAGTGTTCCAAACTTCGATAGGTTACAACTAACCAAAGTTATAAGTTTTATTAAAAGTCAACGAGTATCCCAAGTATCTAAACCAAATAAAAGGTAGTAATAACCTCCAATTTATAAGAAGTATCCAACGATTGCCATTCTTCAACATAATTTCAATAAAGCATCGAAAAGTTTTATGTCTTATCTAAAAGAATAAAACAAAGCATTATCAACAGTTCCTGATCCTCAAGAAGAAGTCACCTAAATTAGTTACCTGTGATTATCGTGAAATAGCATAGTGTTATGTAAAAGGTGAATCAACGAAATTATAAAAGGAAGTAAATTGAAAATTGCCCACATTGTTAAACACATTTTGGATATTATTTAAACGTAAGTTTGTTTATAATTTCTACATCATATTATCCGTATTATCTGTAAAGAAAAAGGAAGATTGTTGACAATAACAATATAAACAAATATTAGTTGAAAAAGTGTCTTAAGGTTATGTCATAGATTTTGTAAACATAAAATTGAATTGAACAAGATAATAAGAGTCATAGAAATTAAATATTGTGAAATCAAAGAGCATTGTGTTTAATTCCATATAAAAAGTATTCTATAGATAAACTTCAAAACTTCATAAACATTAATTTAAAAAATTTCAAATATAATCAAATCAAAAGATAATAAGCTAGCCGGTAGAATCAAAAGTTATAATTATTAAATAAATAAAAACTCAGTAAGAGTATTATTAACAAAGAATAATAATTATTCATTAACAAATTGTCACCACAAAGTGGGGCAAAGAATAATTTATTCAACAATTGTCGCTCAAACGTGAGGCCATTTGAAAAAAAGGAATAGAACCGCGTATCAAAATAATTTAAAGAACTAAATTAATTAATAAGAAAGTAAAAATGGAAGGAGATAGACAGAGTACTCCAGAATTGATAGGATTTGATCAAGAGGGTGAAATGATTAGTGCAGAAAGACCACCAAGAATAGATAGTCAATCACAAATAATGAAATTGCTTGAAAGTTTAAATTTAAAAGCTAATGAAACTAATGCTAGAATTGAACAAGGTATGAGTGATATAAGAGATGAAATTAAGAGAGTGAATGATAAATTTGATAAGAGAACTGAGGAAATTATGAGAATAGTTGAAACTGAAAAAAAGGAAATAAGACAACATGTTGAAGAAAGTATAGATGATAAATTAGAAGAATATAATAGCTTTGTAAATAGAAAGTTTAATAATGTAGAGAAAGAAATAGATATTATGGAAAATAGAATGAATGATATGGGGAAGAATATTGAAGAGAATGTGAATGTGAATGTACAAAATATGAAAGAAAATCAGGAAAAAATGATAAATGAACAAGATGAAAGAATAAAAAGAATTGAGAATAGATCCGAAGAGAGAATGAATATAGAATACAGAAAAGTAGGTCATGAGAATACAATAAAGTTTAATGGAAACATAAAATTATTACATCCATGCATTTTTGTTAAAGATTTAAAAAATGAAATACAGAATGAAAGGAATATAGAGAGAATGAAAAAATTAATAAGAGAACGATTGGTTGATGAACCATTGTTGTGGTTCAATTGCAAAGAAAGGGAATTAAATAGTTTAGATGAGTTTATAGATGAATTTTTAAATAATTTTTGGGGTGAAAATGAGCAGTCGAAATGTCGAGAAAGGTTATATTTTAGGAAGTATATAGAAGGGACTAGAAAAAGCATGAATGCTTATGCACTTAGCCTATATAATGAAGCGCAATATTTAGAACCTAAAATGAGAGAGGAAGAGATAGTTTTATACATTTCAAGACAGTATCGAAGTCAAATATCTGAGTTAATAGCCATTGCAAATATTAAAAATATGAATCGACTACTATCATACTTAAACCGAATTGATAATAAGAATAACATAGGAACTAGGCAACAAAATGGATATAATGATAACAGGAACAATTACAGGGGAAATCAAAATAATAATAATAGATTCCAAAATAATGATTATCAAAACAATTTTAGAAATAGGGATAATAGAAACCAAAATTATTATAATAGGGAAAATAGATATAATGGAAATAATCCTAATCAAAATAGAAATAGATATAGGGATTATAGAAGTCATAATAATAATAATAATAGAAATAATAGTAGAAATGAAAATAATCAAAGGGAAGTAAACTGTAGTAGGATTGAAGGTAATATGGAAAGGGAAGACTCTTCAAGTCAAAATAATCAACAAAATCAGGATTTTTAAGAAAGCACGAATACCACGTTAATGTATTATATGAACATCAGAGGGAATACATTGACTACGAACAGCAAAGGGAAGAAAATGAAAGTATAGGTTTAATTAAATTAAAAGGTTTTTTAAAAGGGAAAGAGGTAGAAATTATGTGTGATACAGGATCAGAACTATCATTAATAAGGGAAGAACTATTGTCTGAAGTAAAAATAACAAATCAATTGAAAATACCAAAAGTAGAATTAGTAAATATTAGTGGAAAGAAAATTACTGAAGTATCAAAAATGATTACTGAGCATGTTATAATAGGGAAGTCAAATCTAGAGATGCAATTATTTGTAGTGCCGAATATGAAATTGGATATTGTTATGGGAACTGATGAATTAGAAAAGCATAGAATTATTATAGATTACGAGGAAAAGGAAATAAAATTGTTAGATGAAATTATAAAGATAGGGAAAGGGGAAAATGAAAATATTGACAGACCAAATGAAGGTTGCAATATAATAAATGCGGTCGAAAGAAAAGACTCAAGCAGAAATTTAAATGAAATAATCTCGCAGATGAAAGTATCCGAGAAGTATAGGGGAATAATATCAGAAATAATTTCACAACATAAAGGTTTAATAATTAATGAAACTCGTATAGCTAGTAATTATATTCATAAATTCCAAGTCAAAGAAATTGAAAATTTTAAATCCAAGAACTATCCAATCCCATACAAGTACATAGAAGATGTTAGGAAAAAAATCGGTGAAATGCTAGAACAAGACATAATAGAAAGAAGTGAAACAAAATATATAAACCCTATTGTTATAGCAAAAAAGTCAAATGGTGATATTAGGTTATGTTTAGATGCTCGAACATTGAATAGATTGTCAGTACCACAATATGAAGCTCCTAAAAATATAGTCAATTTTTGGTAGAATAATAAAGGCACAAGTTTTTAGTAAAGTTGATTTAAGACATAGTTTCTGGTTGATTCCTTTACATGAAAGTTGTAGAGATTACACTGGTTTTATGATAGATGGAGAAGTGTATCGTTTTAAAGTTACGCCTTTTGGTATTCAAAGTGCATGCAGTGCGTTAGTTAGAAGTATGAATCAGATATTAAATAGATTTGAAATTTTTGTAGTTCATTATATAGATGACATATTAATATTTTCTAGAACAGTAGAAGAACATAAAGATCACATAAAATTAGTTTTGAACGAATTAGATATAGCAGGTTTAAAAATAAATATTGAGAAATGTGAATTCTATAAAACAGAAGTTAAATTTTTGGGTTATAAATTAACGAGGGAAGGATTAGAAATGGATGAAGATAGATTAGATGTAATTAAAAATTTCAAAAGACCCACCAATCTAAAAACTTTAAGGGGATTCTTAGGTCTAATAAATTATTTCAAAAGGATCATTCCTGATTTAAGTCAGAAGGAGATTCCATTAGTGGAATTACTCAAGAAAGGAGTAAAATGGAAATGGGATAATGAAAGACACGAAGCTTTCCAAAATTTAAAAGATATTTTCATTAAAAAATTAAAAGTCTATCATGCACAATATGATAAACCTTTCATATTAAGAACAGATGCTTCTAAACAAAGATTCAGTGGTGTTTTATTACAAAAACAAAATAATGAAGAAGTGCCCATAAGTTTTGTGTCAAGAATGACAAAAGTTCATGAAAAAAATTATAGTGCTACTGAATTAGAATTAGCAAGTATAGTTTTTTGTGTAAAGAAATTAAGATTTTATTTGTTAGGGAATAAAGTAAGGGTAGAAACTGATCATAGTGCATTAACAAGTATATTTAAAAACAAGTTTGTAAACAGTAGGATTCAAAGATGGATTTTGTTATTGCAGGAATATGATTTTGAAATAAAACATATTCCAGGAAAATTAAATATAATAGCTGATACTTTAACAAGAGAAGAGGGAAATTTAAAAATTGATAAAAGGAAATATAAAGTGGGAGCAAATATTTTATTAGAAGTAAGGGGTTTATTTTCATTAGAGAGCATCAAAAACAATCAAAGTACTTTATCAGAGAAGGATAAAAAGAAATGTAAAATCAAAGAGGGAGTTTATTTACAAGATATAGGTAGGAAAGAATTATACAGAATAAATCAAGACCTAACTTTAAAAATTTTAAATCATTTACATAGTGAATTCAATCACATAGGAGCAACGAAAATGTGGCTCATATTCAGAGAAAATTATATAGGTCAAGGAGATTACCAAATTGCAAAAGAAATCACAAAGAAATGTGACATATGTCAAAGAGCAAAGCCTAAAAATATAATTAATCACAATTTAGCAAAAAGTATTATAGTAAAGGAATGTTTAGAAATAGTAGCAATAGATTTTTTAAGTGAGTTAATAGTAACAGAAAAAGGAAATAGACATATTTTGGTTGTAGTAGATTTATTTTCTAAATATATAAAATTGTATGCTTGCAAAACGACAAAAAGTAAAGAAGTAATGCATAAGTTAGAAAACTATTTTGAAGAAATTGGTAGGCCAAGAAAGTTAATTACAGATAACGCAACATATTTCAAAAACATACGTTTCAAGTATTTTTGCAAAAGGAATTTAATTTTTCATCAATTAACAAGCATCAGACATCCTCAATCGAATCCATCAGAGCGATATATACAGGAAGTAATAAAATTTCTGAGAATATCTTGTGAGGGTAAACATCGTCAATGGGATGAATCAATATCCAGAGTAGAAAAATGTTTAAATCATTGTCCAAATACTACAACAGAGAAAACACCTGTATTAATAATGAAAGGCGAAGAACCAGATAGAAAATGGTTAGATGAAAATTCATTAGAGCGAAATGAAATTTTGAAAGATATCAGTAATAGGTTAGAAAGAAATGCAAGAAAGTATATGAATAGGGAAAAGAGAAAAAGAGGAAGGTTAATTAAATTTGAAATAGGTGAATTAGTAATAGTAAGAGCAATGAGAGTAACTAATAATAAAAAGAATATATGTGGAAAATTATGTTTTGCTTTTGAAGGTCCATATGTAGTCATGAATGAAAATGCTGAAAATAGTTATGAATTAATGAATCCTGAAAATGGAAAAATAAGGGGAATATTTAATATTGATCAAATATACAAGTATAATTATTAATAAATTTAGTTCATAAAAATAAAAATCAAAAGATAAATAAATTTTAAATATTAATGTGATTAATATGTTAAAATTGATTTAGGGGAATTTGTTATGATTTCATTTCATAAACAATAAAAATTTAAAAATAATAACTTACCGAACTTTGAAAATCAGAAAAGATCAAATAAAAGATATTTATATGGAATTAAAAACAATAGTAAAAGCTAAATAATAGTTAGGATATTAATATTAACAATGTAAAACATAATAAACAACAATGTAATAGAATAAGAAGTGATAAACAAGAACTTCAGTGAAAGTGAAGAAACGTACTGTGTAACGAAGGCAGAAATCATAATTAAAGTGATTACAAAACTATCATGAGATAGTACAAAACATTGAATAATGTAATAGATATAAGTTAGGATTAGTATATTTGAGTTATGTAATGTTAAAAGAATGTTATTGATATAATATGATATGTATTAGATTTAAGAATAAGTAACTGTCAAGAAAACCATAAATATGGGAATAATCATATTAATAATAACCCAATCATAGGTTATATTATACCAAAGTGTGGGTAAAAATGTAGGCAATATTAATTTAAAAAGAAGGAATCACTATCAATGAAAATAAGTTGAAAATCTCAAATAATTCAAAAATTAAAGCATACTAAATTCTGATTGGTCGAGACGAATTTCTAGTGTCAGTCTAGTAACAATGAGAACTTCTGTCAGTTCACAACAATTAACTTGGCATGCTTGATATGAAAAGAAAGCATCTGATAGGTAGAAAATGACATCAAGTAGCGTCGGTTTTGGAGGCCTATAAAAGGGTCTGAAAGGAAATCCAAATTCAGTTTGCATTAATATCCAAGCAGAGACTGTTCTTCTCTGGCAACTCACCAAAATTTTCTAACCTAAGTTTATATAACATAAACATCAAAGAACGCAAGTGTTCCAAACTTCGATAGGTTACAACTAACCAAAGTTAATAAGTTTTATTAAAAGTCAACGAGTATCCCAAGTATCTAAACCAAATAAAAGGTAGTAATAACCTCCAATTTATAAGAAGTATCCAACGATTGCCATTCTTCAACATAATTTCAATAAAGCATCGAAAAGTTTTATGTCTTATCTAAAAGAATAAAACAAAGCATTATCAACAGTTCCTGATCCTCAAGAAGAAGTCACCTAAATTAGTTACCTGTGATTATCGTGAAATAGCATAGTGTTGGGTAAAAGGTGAATCAACGAAATTATAAAAGGAAGTAAATTGAAAATTGCCCACATTGTTAAACACATTTTGGATATTATTTAAACGTAAGTTTGTTTATAATTTCTACATCATATTATCCGTATTATCTGTAAAGAAAAAGGAAGATTGTTGACAATAACAATATAAACAAATATTAGTTGAAAAAGTGTCTTAAGGTTATGTCATAGATTTTGTAAACATAAAATTGAATTGAACAAGATAATAAGAGTCATAGAAATTAAATATTGTGAAATCAAAGAGCATTGTGTTTAATTCCATATAAAAAGTATTCTATAGATAAACTTCAAAACTTCATAAACATTAATTTAAAAAATTTCAAATATAATCAAATCAAAAGATAATAAGCTAGCCGGTAGAATCAAAAGTTATAATTATTAAATAAATAAAAACTCAGTAAGAGTATTATTAACAAAGAATAATAATTATTCATTAACAAATTGTCACCACAAAGTGGGGCAAAGAATAATTTATTCAACAATATATATCCATTGCGAGGAAGGGGGAGGTCGGATCAACTTGAAATTTGAAGTGGGAGTTCCTTAAACATTGAAAATAAAAGGGTTCCAGTTTGGTTTCTTAATTCTCAATACAACTCGAGATAGAAATTTTTTTTTGACAAACTTCCTTTAAAAATGTCCAAAATACCACAAAATGGCGGAAAAAAAGGGGTTGCGGTCAATTTAGAAGGTAGAAATTTTAGACTTCTGTTTTATACACCAAAACGAACATTTTGCGTGGGGTCGCGTTAAATCATAAAAAATTTACCGATATCACTTATTTTTTGGTTTCACATACTCTACTAAGTTGTTTTCTATTTTATAGATAACTTTCAATTCGTCTATGATACCTCTGATTCCGCAATTTTCCAATTTTTTAACCAGTATGATTTATTGTGTCAAATGCTTTCGCAAGATCAAGAAAAACAGGTGCTAATGGTCTGCTTTGATCAAGGTCAGAACATAGCTTTTCGATTATTTTGATGATTCCATTGTTAGTGCTCAAATTTTTTGTAAAGCCAAATTGAAGTGGTTAGAAGCAAAAGGGTGCAAGTGATAAATTTTGAAAATGGAGAAAATTGAGTTCAAAGTCTAAGGCTTATTATAAAATCGAGGTCAAAAAATGCCATCCTTTTTTGTTATTGTTCGTTCGGGTTTAAGGTAGTATTTTAAAATATTAAAGTACTTAATCAAACCATTAACCCTTTTTTTGGAAAACGCACTTAACTCATTTTGCTTCCAAATGAAATAGACAAAAAATCACTTGTATCTTAACATTCTTTAATAATATTAAACCAAAATAAAGTGCAACTCTGAGTACAAGTAATATTAGGGAAATATTGAAAAAAAACTATTCTTATTCATCATAATCTGACACCATTTCTTCATCAATGTGTTTGAGGTTTTCTACTGTGTCTTCAATATTTTTGGTATTTTTCTCTTTTGTTGCTGCTTTTTTTTATTTTTTTTTCATGCTTCAAAGATTTGTATATACGTGTTGGATTGGTGGAATGTAAGGTAAAAGTTGGATTAAGTTGTCATATTCTTATCTTTAAAGAGTTATTTTCATAAAGCTCTTGACTTAAATGAGAAAGTTTTACATTCAGCCTTCCTTTTTGAAGAACGGAAGTTGTCTCAGATTGAAGAAAAGGAAAAGTAATGTTTATGCTTGATTTAAATAAAAATGTCGAAAAAATATCTTTTTCATATCGAAAGCAAGAGACATCACGCCATTTCAAAGATTTTTTGTCGATGTCTTTTTTTAGTCGGGTCAAATTAGACGTTAAAAATGTGAAAGCTTGGAATTTTTCCCAAACAGACCAATCAACTTAATTTTTTTTGCAAATCGTTCCTGGACGAATACTGAACGATATTGAACTTTAAGATCTAGTCGCTCGACCATTTTTCACCTGTTAAACCGGAAATTGGCCAATTTTCATGAGAGTATTGCCAAAATTGGCTGGAAAACTCCACTCGGGGGTTTTCGGCGTCGCTGATCACGATTCCGAAGTTAGATTCACCATTTTCGACCGCAGTATCTAGAAATTGGCCAATTATATGTCTGAAAAATAGCCAAATTTAATAATTTCGTAATTTTTGTTGAAAATGACTAAAACATTTCACTCGGGGGTTTTCGAGGTCGCTGATCACGATTCCGGAGTTAGATTTACCATTTTCCACCGCGGTAGCTAGAAATTGGCCAACTTTATGTCCCAAAAATGGTCAAATTTAATAATTTCACAGTTTTTGTTGAAATTGACTAAAACATTTAACTCGGGAGTTTTCGAGGTCGCTGATCACGATTCCGAAGTTAGATGTACCATTTTCTACCGCGGTAGCTAGAAATTGGCCAATTTTAAGTCAGAAAAATGGATAAATTAGATAATTTCGTAATTTTTGTTGAAATTGGCACTACTATCAAAAGTCTGGGAATCATTTGTTTCATATCCAATATCAAATGACTTCCGAGTGAAATTTTCTAGCCATTTTCAACAAAAATTACGAAATTATCTAATTTATCCATTTTTCTGACATAAAATTGGCCAATTTTTAGCTACCGCGGTGGAAAATGGTAAATGTAACTACGGAATCGTGATCAGCGACCTCGAAAACCCCCGTGTGAAATGTTTTAGTCAATTTCAACTAAAACTGCGGAATTATTGAATTTGACCATTTTTGGGACATAAAGTTGGCCGGTTTCTAGCTACCGTGGTGGAAAATGGTAAATCTAACTTCGAAATCGTGATCAGCGACCTCGAAAACCCCAGAGTGAAATGTTTTAGTCATTTTCAACAAAAATTACGAAATTATTGAATTTGGCTATTTTTCAGAGTTATACTTGGCCAATTTCTAGATACTGCGGTCGAAAATGGTAAATCTAACTTCGGAATCGTGATTAGCGACCCCGAAAACCCCCGAGTGGAGTTTTCCAGCCAATTTTGGCAATACTTACCAATTTTACAAATTTTACAATAAATTTGGCGAATTTCCGGTTTAACAGGTGAAAAATGGTGGAGCGACTAGATTTTAAAGTTCAATATCGTTCAGTCTCCGTCCAGGAACGATTTGCAAAAAAAAGTTGATTGGTCTGTTTGGAAAGAATTTTGAGCTTTTTTGCTAAATTAACTCGACTATTTAGGGTCTTTCATAATAGAGTGTAAAAATTGAAAGCTCAAAAAATCAGTTGCTATTATATTAACCACCTGAAAGTTTTTGGACGACCTTTGAATAACATCTGACCAATGATCAGGAACATAAACATGCAATTTTTTTTTGTCTTTCAATGAGACCAAATGAGCCATCACATTCCATGTAGGAATGTCCTGATTCAAAAAATGTGTGATCTCTGGTTTTCCCGCTTGACCATTGTACTGAAAACATTAATAGTTTAGCTATATTTTTGTTCTTGTTCTGGCCACCGCAGGAGTCACCATACAGTATTAGCTGTTCAACCGTTTGGGGTAGATCCTTGTTAAACTATTAAATGGAAGAGATTATAATAAACTATTTTAACCTCATTATTATACACTCACCTTAGGTTATATTTTTTAAAAAATGCATTGAATTTATAAGCATAGTTAATTACCACTAACCTTTCTGCTCATCGAGGTTCATTTTAAATAGTACTTTAATACCAAAACAACTGAAACACTAACCGTGAAGTGGAAAGCTAGGAAAACATGATAGTAAACCACCGACAAATGGTCAACTGAAACTATTCGTTTACTTCGCGGCAAAAGCAATCAAGTGCACTAGAATCCTTTTGCTTCCAAGGAACCTTTGCTTTTATGTAACACGGTTTTTCCGTGTTGATATTTGGCGCTAGATCATCAAAAAATCACTTGGCTCTCTTTACCACCAACCAAATACACATTTCATATTGCGAATTCTGGACTTAATCGTTTTTTTTTAAATGTTACTTGCACCCTTTTGCTTCTAACCCCTTCAATTGTTATTTGATATTATTTGATGTTTTTCTACAAATTTTTTGTCTAGAATGAATTAATTTTTCAAAAATGTCTGCAAAATTTGAAGTTAGAGATCTTGACCTATAATTATCTGGTTACACTTTATTTCCAGTTTTGTGTATTGGTGTTATTTCAGCAAATCGAAAATGATTTTGATAGTAACCATGTTCTGTACATATATTATATACATACATGCTCAATCATCAATAATATAATCAACAATACATTTTATCACATTGACATGTATACCATCTACTCCACCTGACTTTCTTTTCATATTCTTGATTATATTATTCAATTCTTTTCTATTTGTTGGTTCTAGAAAGAGTCACTCGCAGATATCAATGGACTTACAATTACAATTATTCAACATTGTGCCTATATTATTTTTAATCATTGCATTTGTTGTTTCATTCCCAATTTCAGTAAAGAATTTATTCAAATGATTTGCAATTTCCTTTTGATCATGTAATTTATCTTTTGTTTCTTCATTCACTAAAGTTTATTTCATTAGATTTTGATATTTTGATTTTTTGTTTTTTATTCAATTGTTTATTCACAAAAGTCAGTTTTTTCACTATTATTTTTCATTTAATCTATTTGCTTTTTCTGATATCTGCTTCAGTTACTTTAACTAGATAACTTAATTTTCTGTTATAATCTTTGTAAATATTTTAATGTTGCATTATTAGAAATACTTTTCATTGCATGTATAATTTTTCTTTAGTTTCAGAGCATATTACTACACCATTTGTTATCCATGGTTTTCTTGGTTTATATTTATAGTCTATTAAATATGTCGACCTACTAACTAAATTTTTCAAGATCTAACATTTGATTTGTGGCATTTTCTGGCTCAATAATATCATCAATTGGTTATCCCACTTGGTATATTCACTATAATTTAATAATTGGTTGTAATCAATCACAGTTATATTTTGTTCTGTATTTTATTTAATATCCTATCTTCTATTTCCAGAAAAAAGGGATAGTGATCAGCTAAATCATAATGCAATCTGAAAGAGTTTATCCGTAGACAAGATTTACAATATGCATTATCAATGCATGTCGCGTTGCCCAGTACTTCCCATTCTAGTTTATAGTAGGGTAGATATCCATCTGCAAGGAGATTATTCAGAAACATTTCTGTATCATCCTCTGATCTGAATTTAATATATCAAGATTGAAATTTCCAATTATTAAATGATTTTTGAAAGTAAGGATTGTTCATTGTTATGTTCAAGTTCAAGGTTTTCTTTCTTCAAATTGTTCAAATGTTTATTTCTAGTAATTCAATTATTTTATCTTTACTAGCAAGCAAATCATTTTTTCCTTTTATGATTGAATCAAGTAAATTAAAGGTATGGAATGTTATACAATAGTAATACACAGTAATATTTCATCAATCTCTCCTAGAGTTTTAATGCATTTATATCAGAGGTTGTTAGACCAGAGCATTGTTTACATGTTGGTGTTTTGCACCCTTAACATGTAAACATTTATATATTCTTAGAAGGTATACCTTCGCAATATTTACATTCTATGTTTTTGTGATGGTCAACTGTGGATTCTCAATTCCAAATCTGATCAGCAATCGACAGCTGTTAAGTATTAGATTTCATCTGTGCCAGCTTATCTCTTTCGTGATAAAAAACTTACACAGTTTTAGTTGCTTTGATTGTTACACGCACTTATTATTAAATTGTTTGGTTAATTGAAATTTATCACTAAATAGTTATCGTTAACTAAATTTATATAGTTCATTTCAATACATCACTGTTTTAGCTACATTTTGGTATAAACATTATTTTGTAACTCAAGAGGAAACAATAAGAAAACTTATTAACTTATTAAGCAGTTTTATGTAACATGAACACATATGATGAAGAAATGAACTATGTAATTATTAAAATGATTTTGTCGCTATCTGTTATTGGTGTAAGTCTGTTGCCACAGCAAAGAAACTACATCTCGAAAATATTTCATTGAGAAGGTTCTTCCGAAAATAAAGTTACCCAGTTCCTACCACTCTGCTGTAATGAGATAGATGATGCTGAAGATATCACTCCATCTGTAATATAATTAATATACAAATGTGAATAAGTCTATTTTCTTAATTATGAGATCAAGTAGCTATTATAATTTTATTATTCTGGTACAATTCATTACAAAGTTAAAATGAAAACTCAGAATCAGAATCAATAAGTAAATAGGAGAACAAAAGTTGAAGAAATATACAGTTGCAGATATTGACATCTTATTCCTAGGCTATATAAAGAAACATACCATGCTCGGCTAAACGACAGCTCAAATTATGTAAAGATGCAGTTTATGTGTTATCACATTTTTTAGCTGTTATGGGAATATCCAAAATTCTTTGCTGAAAACTATCAATCAGTTGATTGTTAGGGTTGAATTTTTTAGAAGTGGAGGTCTTGGAATCTTATGAGATAAAGGCTCATCAGTATCACAATTTTCTTCCAGATGCAACGGTATAGACTGTTTCCTTTTTTTCTAGAAAGCTTTCCTCTGAATCAGTTTGTAAATCAGATGTCACGTCTGCCTTCTTCAATTTTTCCAATGCTTTATCAAAATCGTCTAACTTTCATGACATATTTAAATAGTGGAAATTATAATTTCCAGGATAGGTAAGTCATAAGATGATAAGAACTTACATTATTGCCAATTTACTGCAAATTTATAAAATAGATATATTTTGAAAGTCGCATTGACAACTCAATGCAAGGAGAATTAAGTTACATATTTGAAAAACGCATGTCAAATTTAAACACAGCACAATTCATGAAATAGTGAGATATAAAAAACATGGGTATGTCATAATGGTTAATCTGTTTCTATAAGTTTTTGTGAAATTAGTCATGATTTCAAAAACTATATCAGCAACATTCTTGATTACAATAATTTCTAAAGTGTACTGAAAACATATTACTTACCGCATTAATAAAATACTTTAAAATAAAGTAGTATAAAGTTTCCAAGATGATAATAAAAGATTGAGAAACGACCTCAGGACCTCACTATTAATATTGTCTTCCTTGTTTCTTATTGCGACTTACGATCGGTGTAACGGTCATGAAAACGAAACTAAAACCAACTCTACGGTTTCGGTTATACGGTGAACGGTGTTCGCATCAAAGAAGATGAAAAAACAGGGAAATGGAAATACAGAGTTGCTAGGTAACTTTGCTCAATAACCCCAGATGGCGCTGCAAATCCCTCTAGAATTTGAAATAAACCCTTAAACTTTTAAATAATCTAAAAATAATATACACATTATAAAATGTGAGTCTTAAGCTTCCTGCTTATGATTCGTTACACACATTTCCAGGGAATCGTGTGTCGCCCTCTACTTATCTAGGGCAGATAACCGCGCAGATTTGAATGACGGAACTGATTTGAATGACTCTTACACTCTTGTAAATGTTGTTATTAAACGGTTGATTAATTCAACAATTTGTAATGTTTAAAAATAAGCAAAAGAAAATATCCAAATAAAACCCCCAACAAAAATCCCTAAATAAATTTTCCCCTAAAATACCCACCAAAGCCAAAAAAACGCCCAAATTTAGGGGGGAAACCCCTTACCTGGTAACACTGCGGAAATACCGCCTAAGACCTTGATTAATAGCAAGATTAACTTTTTCAAAGGCGGGTGATTCGTAATTGCAATAATAAATAATTATCAGAACTGGATGTACTAATGCATTAATGATTAATGTATTAATTGATATTAGAAAATAACTTTTTATAAAAATGAAATAGAAAAACTCAAAAACAATCCCAATAAACTCTGGAAATCATTGAAGAACATTGAACAGGAAAAAAACAAATCAAATGAAATCAAGCAGTTAAAAACAAAGGAAGGCAACCTTATCTCCGACGACCGCTACATAGCTGAACAATTTGTTGAATATTTCACTGAAATAGGCAACAACCTTGCGAACGCCATAGATAAAAATCTCAATACCAAATTTCAGGAGAAGAAACTTTGCAATTCATTCTATTTAGAAGAATGCAATGAAAAAGAAATCAAAGATGTTATCCTTAACTTCAAAACCAAGAAAGCACCGGGAATCGATAATATAAAATCAGAAGCTCTAATCAAGTTTGTAGATTATATAGCGAAACCTATAACCCACATCATCAATATGTCAATAAACAGCGGCACTTTTCCAGACCCGTTTAAAAAAACAATAATAAAGCCCTTGTACAAATCAGGAGACAAAATGAACCAAACTAACTATAGACCCATATCACTCATTAGCCACGTAGCAAAAATATTTGAAAAAATGCTCAAGTTGAGAATACATAAATATCTGGAGAAATATGAAATACTTTCAAGTAATCAATATGGATTCCGCCAAGCCAGATCAACACAAGACGCGATGATTCACCTAACGAAAGACGTTTACAAAGCAATGGATAAAGGAGAAAAATCACTACGTATATTTGTTGATCTGGCAAAGGCATTCGACACGGTATGCCACCGTAAATTACTTGAAGTATTAGAAAATATAAGATTTAGACGCAAAACGTTGGATCTTATGACCAGCTACTTAACAGACAGAAAACAACGTGTTAAAATAAATATTACATACAGTACAGACCGAATAGTTGAATATGGAGTTCCCCAAGGGACGGTCCTTGGACCAATCCTATTCAATATATATATCAACGATTTATTTATGAATGTGAAGGGTAACATGATCAGTTTTGCCGACGACACAGCACTCATTTACCGCGATAAAAACTGGAACGACCTAAAAGACACAGCCGAAAAAGACCTAGCCACTTTAGTAAATTGGTTCAACAGCAGAATACTAACAATAAATTTTTCCAAAACTTGCTTCATTCCCTTTGCGATTTACAATAACAACTTGCCCCCTTATGAAAGACTCAGAGTTAGTACCAACAGCAATAACATAGAAATAGAAATGAAAGAGAATATCAAATATCTCGGTCTAGTAATCGATCGGAATCTTAGGTGGAATAAAGATGCGGAATATGTTACTAAAAAACTGAGATCTCTCATAACAAAATTCAAATTATTCCAAAAACTCTTCAGCCTAACCCAAATGATAACCCTCTATAACAGTTTGGTCCAAACCCATATAAACTACGCAATCGTAGTATGGGGCGGCATTACAAACAATTATCTGACTAACCTAGAATTTACACAAAAATGGCTGATTAAAATAATCCTCGAGAAAAACTACAGATATCCCTCGGAAAAACTCTTTGCAGAATCTAAGCTACTCACGTGTCATCACCTATATTTCTTGAATCTCGCTTCTTTACCACCACCAACATAAAAATGAATTCCAACCAATTGATCACCAATACAATACGAGACTGAAAAATCAAACAACTAGGATACCAAAAGTCGAAACAACAAAAAATCAAAGATTCCTAACTTACCTTGGTCCTATAATCTATAAAGAAATGCCCAACGAGATAAGAGCGCTTCCCAAAATATACGCATTCAAGGAAAAACTAAAGAAATGGCTCCTGCAAATATCGGGAACAAGAATTCTCCAAATTTTTGAAAGAAAAGTCTAAATATATGTGTATGTGTGTATATATGTATACTCACTATTTATAACTATGTTACACCATATTTCATTTTTTCATGTAATATATAGCATAGAAACTACAGCTCTTTTATGAATATTTGTGTATTTTATTGTTTAATTTAAAAAATCAATTTTATGTACAGAATACTTCAGAAATACTAATTACCTAATTACTAATTAATTATTAATTATACATTTATATAATTTAAGATAATAGATTGCCCATGCACAAGGTTTTACCTTTTATGGGTTTCCTCTCACTTTATTTGCTGTACCTCCAATTACTTGTTTTTTTTTAATGTAATTCCTTATATAAGATGAAGTTGGCAAATAAAATTATTATTATTATTATTATTATTATTATTATATTGCTTTCCCATTTAAATAGGTAAGTCAATATCATTTTAAAAGACGTTATTTTAACGTCTTTTATTCGTCATGTGCTGACGTCATTACGTCCTAAGCTGACCCAATCTTGACGGCAAAATGACGTAAGTCTGTTTGCTGGGCTACCACATTTCAGATTTCGCATCTCAATCCTTACCATGAAAACTACCCCCTATTCAACAAAAAAATCCCTCAACAGTTAATTCAGCGTTTCTGGGAATTCCTTTTTCACTGTACATTAAGAACGAGTTGAGAAAGCACGCCTACCCAATTTCAGTATTAGTATCTCAATACGCACAATGGGCCCAACTAAGTGGCCTAAGTGCATCAGGGTGCTAAGCCCTTACCCCTCTTGCGATTATGATGATCTCAATATGCGCCATGAAAACCACCCCCGTATTTGAAAAAATCTCCAAAGCGGAGTTAATTCATCGTTTTTGAAAACTTATTTTTTACTGTATATTCAGAACAAACTGAGAAAGCATACCTAACCCATTTCAGACTTTTTATATCAATATATTCACCCTGTGAAAACGCTCCTCGTCAAAACAGAGTTAATTCATAGTTTCTCGGAATTTCTTTTTTACTGTATATTCAGAAAGAGCTGAGAAAGCATACCTACCAAATTTCAGATTATGTATCTCTATTGGATGTCGTTCACAGCATCACAAACAAACCAAGTCAAATTTTGTGTGTCAAATTTTGTGTTTGACGCAGAACGTTACGCCTTAAACAGGATGAATTATTTTCTATTTCTATCAATTCTTGATTTATGGAACGACTGCAATTAACGCAAAGGCGTCTGTTATCGTTATTGAGAGGACGTCTGTCTGCCACAGTAAATAAAACTACAATAATGCAGAAAATCACAACAATAATTACTACTAATAAACAAGATGACAAAACGCAGTGCATAAGTTTGACATTTCTTAGGGCAAGATAAAAGATTGCTCATAATAGCGGCCTCTAAATTAATTGCATTTGATGAACGTGCGTTCATTGGAATGAAGAAGCGCATATAGTTCAAGCAAGCGTAGAAATTGAAGGACTCATAAGAAGTGCCGTATGCGTCCATTTCAATCGAGATCATTTGAAGCCATCTTCCCGCCTAACAAAAATGTAAATAAACTCTCGTGGACACTCATCGATTTTAAGTGAGGCAATCTCTAATTGCCCCATTCTAGAAATGAAGCAAGATAGCATGAACCCTGCTATATGTATCACTTCTCCCAAAATCCTCATCCCAGATAGAGGAGATTGGAACAACGAAACTCTCACCCTACTGCCACCAGACGAGCTGGTATTGTTCACAGATGGGTCCAAGGTAGGTCAGGTTTCTGGGGCGGGAGTGTAGGTACCTAAAAAGGCCAAGGATCACTATCTCAGTGACTCTAGGCGCTTACTGCACGGTTTTTCAGGTGGAGGTCTACGCAATACTGAGTTGTGCCATGGAAAACCTGTGAAGAAACTATGTAAATAGGCGCATATATATTTGCACAGACAGCCGGTCGAGTCTGGGAGCTCTCAAATCGTCCAGTCTCATCAAGACTTGTCAAAGAATGCAGGGATAAACTGGCTGAAGCCAGGAGAAATAAAGTTCAACTCATCTGGGTCCCTGAACACAGCGGAGTTGTAGAAAACGAAATGACCGACTCTCTGGCCAGGCGAGGGTCGTCTAGCGTCCCTATCGGGCCGGAGTCAATGGTCGCTTTATCAAACTGCATAGGGGGTCTCGCCCTTCTGGACCAACTGAATAAAGAGTGGTCTAAACTGTGGCGAGAATCACCACTCTCAACGAAACTCCTTTCTCTGAGTAGAAGGGACATCAGAGAGATGACTGGAATCCTAACCGATCACTGTTGTCTTAACAAACATCTCCACACTATGGGCATCACAGATGACCCAATATGTAGGAAATGCAGAGAGGCGGCAGAAACTGCCTCTTACATCCTGTTGGAATGCCCAGCATTAGCAGCCCTCAGGCACCGACACTTCGGAGAATCAAAACTGCTCCCAGAAGAACTTATGGAAGCCAGCACTGGCAATATTCTGGGCTTCTGGCAGGTCACAAACCTGCTAGAACGGAATAGGCTTCTGACCACGGTGCGCACAATAGGCCCAACACTAAGTGCACTTGGGGGCTAAGCTCCTTCCCCTCAAATGATGATGATGACGAGTAAAATGTAAATATAATCCCTCCTAGCAGAGAAACTGTTAATTTTTGGGGGTTGGCGCAATGTTAACATTGGAATTTGAGGGGTCATTTCTTTTTCACTGTATATTAAGATTATTTAGATATTTTTCTTTGTTTTCACTATGTAACTGAAATCCAACTTGTTGTGAAATTAATTCACTAATATTGGATTTCCAGACTTAATAAAAATTGACAACTGAAATGTCTACTGACACATTTCAAAATAAGGTCAACTGCAGAAGCAGCATCAAAATGTAACATCGGTCAGAAAACGTACGCAGACTTTTTGGGCTCGAACACACTGAGTTTTCAATTAGGAGATGTAGACGAAATAAAATATAATACAAGGAATTTATCGTTTAATATTAAACATAAGGCAGATTACAATATGTATGTTGCCCTACAAGTATGACAGCCTATAGTTTTGAAGGGAAGGCACTGTCCACTTGGTCTTCCAATTCCATAAAGGTACCCCATTCTCAAAAATTATACAATACAAATAAAACTGTAGAGAATATTTCAATTTCTAAACAATAAAAACTATGTCAATTACAATTAGATATAAATCATACCTGAGTGCAAAAAATAAATTAGAATTATAGGTATGTACATATTCAAATAATTAAAGTTAAATTGACTATAATTATGGACCAGTTGGGTATTTTTTAACTAGTTGTTTTTGTATAAGTATTTCAAGATCATAATAACTCTATGCTACACCATAAGATAATTCAATGATTTCACAAAATACTTCGTAACCACGTTTCTGATGTGATTAATTACTATAAGGAATCATTAGGAACCAATTTGCTTTAGCCTAATAATTTCAGAAGGCAGGAAATGAGACAGATTCATAGATACATAAAATATATGTAATTCTACTTATTTATAAATCAAAAAAATTACCCTAAATTATGTATACGTTCCGAATATACATATTGTTACAAATTAGATGTTTTATAGCATCAAGATCATGGTAACCCTAGCTGTTGAAAGAGTGTAATCCAGTTGCATTAGTTGATAGTGCATCGTAAGTTGTTTATAAATTCATTATGATGTAGTTATTACCAAGAATACATTTCAGATTTTCTATTAAAATGTATTATGCATTTGATTTTATAGATGTCATTAGGACTCGACCTAATATTTTTGGATATGTAGCTGTGTTTATGTAACATATTTCATAGCTTTCTCAGAAATGTGACGCAATTTGAACATTATTGCCTCATCATACTATAGTTATGATAAATTTCAGGATGACCTACATTACCAATCTAAATAATGTAGAATTTTTCAGTGGCATTCTACTAATCTGACTACTGTAAGAACCGTGAATAATTATTGAACTAACCCCCAGACTGATACCTTATTGAATTACAAAGAATATATTCAAGAAAAGAATAGAGAAAACTATTACAAATATTTTTCAAATGAAGCTCAGATCACGTAAGATCCTAGATGAATCTATGTAATCCTTTTCTGTATTCCTGAATATACTGTGTAAGAACAGATTACTAGAATTTATATATAATAGATATTGAGAATTTATATATAATAGATATTGATTATATCAAATAAAATTGAATGTTATAATAAGTATGTGAATGTGACCCCAACCAGTATTTAAACGAAAATGTAGTTTTCAAAAAATGTAATTAATATTCCAAAAGACCTAAAATCTTTTACTAGTCGTAAATGAGAAATTATTTCCAATGATATTGACATATCAATGGATTGAAATTCACTAGAACTCATTAGAGCAACGTTACCCCAATGTTTTTTGTCTTCTACGGTTACCGAAATCCCCATACCAAAGCATCGAATTCGTTAAACAGGTCACATTTTTTCCCCATTTTCAATGTATTCAAAACTGTGAACTATAATAATATTCAAATTTTATATAACTAACATCACGTAGCCTTACATTTTGTTACCTTTACTGTGTTGCCACCACAGTAAAGGTAACTTAAAAAATGTCAGTTTGCTAAAATTTGGATAATGGTTATGTTAACTGATATTTATTTTGTTGGATACATTACGCGTCAATAAAAGATTTAAAAAAATATATTTAGAATGAAACTATGAAACTCAAATTACAAAACTTCTTTCTCTTATCAACTTATATTAGGCAAAAATGTGGATACAACAGTGAAATTATGCTGCTAACATATATCTACAAAGGGTACCTCATATACATTACTGATTCCTAGACCATGAAATATTTCAAATAAATCAGTCACCATCAAATCAGACCTCTGGCGCTGATACATTGTTTGATGGAAAGTCCAAATTGAATCTGCAAAAACTTTTTTCTGGAGTAATCCAAGTATCTTTCTCATAGGGTCTAGATGACACTTATACCCAAATAAGCTGCCCACTTTTATTTTGAATAGAACAATTCTGTATTTTCCCATACATCCCATCAGAGTGTATAATTTTTTGATATCAGTTTATTAAAATTTATCTTACGAGGGTTTAAAAACATGTTTTCCCTGCAAAAAAATCTCACAAACATGATTCTTGCTACTTTCCACGCAATAAATTTCATATAGAACAGGTCATTTGGATAGTTTTATCACAGAAATTCGCTTTATGATACTTGAACATCATCAGTTTAGCTGTGTTTGTCGGTGCAATACGAGGAAACATATCAACTTGGAATATAATAATTTATTTTCGTCACAACTAGAAGTAATTTTTTTCTCTAAACATCCCCCATAACTAACAGCAATTTCATGCATGTTTTATCATAATTCCAAGATTGAAGTTTTATTTAAAAATTAATATCTGTAAATCCCCAATCTGGGGTTATTAGAACCAAATCTATTTCAAAAATGGAGTTAGGTAACATTATTTGATTTCCAGTATATTATGTACAATTTAGTTTCTAAATTTTTTGCCACTAACCGTTTCTTCAGAGCATTGAATTTTTGTCGGTAAAGCCTTACATGTGATACATTCAAGCAAAGCTTTGCTTTCAAAATGATAAACAGTAGCAACCTCTTTCATAACAATTCATCAGTCTATTGAACATAACTGATTAATTCTAATCTGCAATTGAAAACTAGATTAATTTATGAAAACAACTTTGAGGCAATTCATTTCCATCAAGATGGAAGTTTTTGCTGTTATTTTATAATTTGTAAAATAAAATTACCCTGAAACAATTAGAAATATTTATTTTGAAATGCATGATAAGATACTTACGAGAAAAGCAATTTTCGATTACGCTTTTGTTAAATCATTTATTTTCTTAGATCCTGTGAAACAGACAAACAACCAAAATACTTTTACTCTATAACATTTTTAAAAAGATATTCCTCATCAACTGTACTAAATTTAAATAAAAATGTAATGTAAATTCAAAATTTTACAACATCCAACATCCTGAATACCCTTTTAAATTTCAATAAGCAACATTTTTAAAAAAATACTTGAAAGAAGTAACAATCTAATAATAGTATTTAACATGAGCTCATTTCTAGTGAAAATATTGATGACTTCTACAGATTCCATAATAAAACTATTAATTACATAAAAGTCTTCATAAATATACACTTTACAAATATGTAATATATATATATATAATATATGTTATATACAGTTTTTGGTATTATTTAAGGTTTAATTCAGCCTAAGAAGTGCACTTAACAACAACAATTATTTAAATGGAACTTAGACGTGAAAATGATTGGTTAACAATAACAAGTTGGCAAAATAATTATCAAACCATTGTTTAAATAATCATTATCACATTTCGAAACTAAACACTAAACTGTTTTTTTCACAAAACATCCCACAGTCACAAATATACATGTCCTACGCATCACGAAGAAAACGATATTGCTGGGTCTTACTAATGTAACCATAATTTTTCTCCAATTTTTATTTTCTATTTGATTATGAATTTAAAATTTTAATTTTAATTGCCTGCTTCAGGTTTTTTACGTTGATACAATAATTATTGTAACATTTTGAAACATAGGTAAATTGATATTTTACATTTTGCAACATAATAATTTCCGAAAATTTTTGTAAAACGAACAATAGATTTTATAACCAAATTTTATGCTAATACATGCTATAGTTCTTTCCGACATGGATCAGTCTTGTTTAAAATAATCTGAATGCATACAATTGTTGATATATTCATGTTGAAATACTTAACCATTTTTTAATCAACCCTATTGAAGAAAATTTAACTGCCTAGCAGTGGCCTGTAAAATTAAAGCATGAGGATGTGAAAAATAATGTCAAGTAGAAATGTGTTACAGATGACTATAGGAAATCAAGTCTTTTAATAATAATAATATATATGAAATCAATCAAATTTTCGTCTTGTATTTACTGATTTGGATTTTTGAAACATATAATCTTGCCTAATAGTGGGTAAAGAGAAAAACAAGATGTAGATTAAGAAAAATTGAGTTTCTAATATAAACAAGAAGTAATGTCAATAGTAGACCTTTACTTTATTCGTAAATATTGCAAATACAGAAGAGTACACATTATATATTTTTTAGGAAGTTCAAGCGAAATAAACGACTGGTGTGAAAAATGGTAAATTGTATCAAATGGAGTTGTTCATCAAAAATATGAGCACAATAATTGCACCATTAAAAACAGTCTAAAATGTATGTTATAATTTTTAATTCACATAACATTCATAACATTACAGAACTTCATTTCCATATGAAAGTACAGAAGAATCATTGAATTTTAATTCTTGCCATCTTTAGATTGAGAATGAAGCTGACTAATTATCAAACTTAACCTAGCCCTAGATATGGTTACATTCGATACTTTCAAAAATAGGCAATTCCTCTGATCTGAATGTACCAAATGGGAATAACAGGTCCACCGTTTATTCAAAACAGTTTTTTTTTTCAGATTCTGGTGACAAAGATATTAATTCGTAATAATTATGTGTGCATGTTTGTTCATAAATAGGGACATGTTAGATATTGAAACGGATAGTATTTCAAACAGTTCATTTGACCTATAGACATAAATTCACTTTGAATTTATGTAAATTGAACATCAATCAAACAATTTAAATTAGAAACATATTTCCCCTAAAAGTCATTCATTACCTTAATCAGAAAATTAAATAATAAATGCTAAGAATCAATATCATAAAACCTAAAAAACCATTCCACCATGTTGACAAGCTTATTCACGTTATATTAAGAATGTCTATGAATAACTTTTACGTTACAACGACATTTTTAGTATTATAAAAATAATAAAAACAAAGAAGAAATGAGTGTAAAGTAATTTCTCAATACATTCAGGATGCTCAAATGTATGAAATTTAAATTCTTTAATGGTATCAAAATTCAAAGAAAATAAGTATACTTATTTTCATAAAACGTAATGTCATCAAAGGGCATTGATTTTTCTACTTATGAATAACAAATCTTAATATTTAATTTCTGTTTATTTCTGATGAGAGGTAAGAGGTGTTTTGGAACATTTAACAAATATTCAAAGTGATGATCCTAATTTTAAATAATCAGTCTCGATTCTTTGCATCAGATTTTTTTTCTTCAGAGCAAATAAGACTGTCTGATACAGTTCCTGTTCTTAATATGTCCTGAAGGACAAATTGACGGATGGTTGCCTTGTTCAGACATTTCTGAATCAACCCCTATCAAGAACTCCCTGTTTGGAAACATCGAAACTTCAAGTTCATAAAAAAATCAATAAATCGAAGCACAGATACTCCGAGACCCAACTTTTATATTCAACATATGACATATATAAATGTGTTTGTGTTTTGTTAATTTATCGACATTTTCTACTTCTCTTGGTCTGCCACTTGGTGGCAATGGTAGCTTTTTTACGAATTTTGGTTTTGGACGTTTCGATATCCGCATCTTCCGTATCACTCAATTTCCTTTTCCTAGTCCTATTTGGAAACGATATTAACGGAATCGGTTCCATATCAATTTCTAACCTTTGTTGCCGTCGTATTCTCTCACTGTGTCTTTCTTGTACATAAACTTTCCTAGTCCGTTTTTTCGTCTTTCCTTTTACATCTTCATCTAGAACCTTATTCACAGTAGAAACACTAGCGTAATCTGACGATTCTCGAACGTTGTCGCTGGTGGTCCTACTTTCTGATTCGACTTTAGAGCTTGAATCGGAGATTCTTATCGAATCCGGATGAAGGGGGCTGGAACTCATTGTTTTTAGGAATTCAGTCACCCGAGTTTCTCCGTAACTACCGCTTATCTGCTGCTTGTCTTTCGCATCTGGCGATTTGCTACCAGTCTTTTTGAACTCGTAGGATTGTTCCGGCCGAACGGTTGACGTTGTGGCAGACCTACTCTTGAGAGAGCCTTCGCTAGTGAAACTAGAAGATGAAGTACTGTTATTATCTGAGGAACTCTTCTTCAATCGACGTCTTTGGGCCAATTTCGCACTGAAGACATCTTGCAATCTAAAACCTTCCCTTTGAGCTTTATGAAAGGCACTAAACGTAGTTTGCACACTTTTTTCTGCAGAAGTACTTGACAAAAGTACATCGGGTGTCATGAGTGGAGTTTGAGGCAAATTCTGTTTACCTTGAATCCACATATTGTTCTGCAAATCTATCATTCTTAATCGTTGACTAGGATTCACAGTCAATAAGCCCTCCACTACAGATTTAGCCTCGTTACTAACTCCGTTCCATGCTGTAGATGTGAAGTGAAAATCTCCTCCTTTGATTCTTTCCATAATCGATGATACGCTTTCATCTCTTGAGCGGGCATGGAAAGGTGCTCGGCCACATAACATAGTATACAGTATGACTCCTAAGCTCCATAAATCACAGTTTTCATCGTAACCTTCGGGATCACCTTTTAGCACTTCAGGTGCTGCATAGTGCAACGTAAAGCAAGGTGTATGAAGTGATTCTTTCTCCTGTTTCAATCTGGCGAAACCAAAATCTATCACCTTGATTTCTGAATCGTCATCTTCAGAAGTAAAAACCAGATTCTCCGGTTTCAAGTCGCGGTGTACCACACCTCTCGAATGCATAAAGCTCACAGCCGAAACTAATTTTCTTAATATTATTGAAGCTTCTAATTCAGTGAATTTCGAATTTTTTCGAATTCGTTCGAAAAGTTCACCACCTTTTAAATATTCTAATACCAAGTAATTATAACGTTCATCTTGTATAAATTCGTGTAATGTCACAACGTTTGGATGACCTTGACACGCCCTCAATAAATTAACTTCTTGAGCACAATCTCTCTGCCTTCCTACTATTTTAACTGCATATTCCTTGCCTGTAGTCTTGTGAATGCATCTTTTACAAATTGAGAAGGTACCGTCTCCCAAAATTGGTTCTTTCATATCAAGTTCGTATGATTCGAAGAAAAGTGAATTCTTCAATTTGCAATTAAGTAAACTAGAATTATCGTGCTGCTTTGTGGGCTTAAGAATTTCGTCCGAAATCACATTTTTAGAGAAAAGAACTGATGGTGCAACATAAGAATACCCTTTGAAGAGTTTATCGAAATTGGGAGGTACAACGGCGGGCGAATCTGTTGGAGGCATTTGAGTGAACTCATCACTGAAGTTTGACACATCTAACTCATTCCTGAAACAAAAATAGCAACTATTAGAACAGATTTGAATTTCCATCATGAGCATTTGACTATCATCAGTGTTGGTACAATCTGATGGACCTGAACGAACATGCATGCGAATTAAAATACTTGCAAATACAATCTCCTTGTTCGTGAGCTTTGAATGGCGTTTCATTTGTTTTTTAGTTGTATATTTCAGAGCGCCCTGTAAGGAATTTCTAGCGGCGGGTAGTGTTGATACGTGTGAAATCCTGCGCGCGCAAGTTTTTTTACAGAAACCAAAGAGGAGACTTCTGAACCCTACGAATTTATTTTAGTAAAATACATTGATGGGAGTTTCTAGTGCATTCTGAATACATTCGCAATCGTATTGAGCGTCTGACATGCAAAGTTCCCTTATTGAATACGAAATGAATGATGAGAACATTTGAAAAATTCTATATCACTAGTCAGAATTTATTTTTTTTAATAACTGAACCCTTGATAACCTACTTTGAACAGTGAAATTTCCATTGTTTATGGTTCACCACGAAATAGTAAGTAGTGGTATCACAATATTCTTGGATTCTCAATCTCAGTTTTATTTGTAATAAGCGTTTTTTTAGCGTGATAGAACATCAAATTGTAATAAAACACATACAATTTGACCTTATGAATGGAATCTTGGCTTTATTCAATGGAAAATCGTAGGCATTTGACCCCAAGGCTGGCTCTAATATAGCGCATCCTGTAGATCTTATTTTCGACCAATGTTCAAGCATTTGTCGCCTGATTTCGCCAATAACACGTACAATATTCCAACATCTGTTTACACCAGAGGCTCTTCACATCCTCACAGAAAATGATCGCGAGGTGTCAACTCAGAGGATCGTGGAGGCCAATTGACATCTCGATTTCGCGAGATAACTTGATCGCCGAACGATTCCCTCAATAAATCCATTGTTTCACGCGCTATATCACATGTGGTGAAAATCTAGTATGCATTGATCGATTTGTGTAGTTCAGTTTGAATATTTGTCATTGTCATTATACTGATGTATAATTGAGTTTAATAAAACCTTCTTAGTGGTATTCGTATTTCATTACAATATATTAAATTCAATTCAATCTTAGAATGGAACGTCTTCTTGCCTCAGAAAGATTTGATACTGATTCTGACTCTTCAGCAGCAACTATGGGATGGGAACATGGTATCACAAATTCATAAATTTTGTGACGTAAAAATTGATTCAAATAAGTTGAAACTTCTCTTCAATTACATATCAGCTAAAATTTATCAATACATATATAGCTCGACATAATTCGAAGAGGGTATTACTATTTTGAAAAATGTATATGTGAAACCGAGAAATGAAATGTGTAGTCGTCATAAACTGTGCTCTCAACAGCCACAAGAATCTGTTGATCAATACCTACAGGCAAATGATTGTAATTTTAAAGCTGTGACTGCAGGTAAGTATAGGGATGATTAAGTTAGAGATGCATTTCTACGCAGATTATCAGCTTTTTATAGAAGACAAAAACTTTTTCAATCTCCAGTTTTATCCTTGATTGAAGCAATCAGAAAGCTACATCGCTATAAAAAGCTCAGCAATAAGCTCAATCTTACGTTCAGCATCATACTTTTAATACAGCTTTTGTGGATTATGTTTCTGATAACTTGAGTGAGACACAATGTTTAGATGTAACAAGAAAGAAATGCTATTTTTGAGGTTCTGATTATCATATTCGTACTAAATGTCCGGTTAGAAATGTTTACTGCAATTCACGTAATAGAAAAGGACATTATGATAAATTTTCTAGACATAAAACTTATGCTAAAGGAATTACTTCTATTGTTATTGTAACTGATTAAGCGAGTTCTTCAATATCTAATCTTGAATACAAGTTAATGGGTATAGCCTCCAATGATTAATTGATAGAGGAAGTTCTTGCAGTTTATTAATGATATGTTTGCGAGATTTTCAGATTTATTCTTCGAGAAAAAGTATCAATGGCTTTACTACAATGAGTTCAAATACTTTAGGTCAAATCTTTCTATTCTGGGACATACGTATACTAATATTCGCTTGTGTGTTCTTCAGAATCATTGTTCCAATGTGAATATTGGACATGATATAATAAGAAAACTGTCAAGTTTAGAACTTTCTTTTGCAGGATCGAAACCACCGTTGAATATTTGTTTTAATAATTGCTAATGTCGATTGATCTCTTTATCCGAAAACTTATCACCAGATTCTCGTCCAATAGCTGTTAAATCTCGAAAGCAAACGGAACGTGATGCTAAGGTTATAGAAGCTGAAATTCAAAGATTATTAACAGAAGATATTATACAATCTAGTATTTCACCATTACATGCACAATTTAGTAACTTTATCTGAAAATCATAAGAAAAGAATGGTTAGTTTATTTCTAAACGATTCATGGATTCACACTTTTAGATTCTTTTCCTGTTCCATTAATTGAAATAATCAATCGTTAATACTGTAGCCAAATACGAAGTTTTCAGTACGATAGGTTTGAAGAGTACTTATCATCAATTTCATGAAAAAAGACTGAGTATACACTGCTTTTGAAGATTGTGCTCGACTTTTCCAATTTAAACGCATTCGTTTTGGAGTAACAAATGGCGATCAGAACATCAAGGAACAATTTAAAATATAAGTCGCAAAGAAAATTGGTTGATACGTTTACATATCTCGATGATATAACTATACGCGGAAAGAATATGAAAGATCATGATTTAAATATCGAGCGTTTCATAAGTGTAGCTAAGAAGTATAATCTCACTTTAAATAACGAAAAAAGAAATTTCTTTGAGGACAATCAACCTTTTGGGATATATGATTTCTAATGAGATTATCAGACCAGATATTAGAAGACTTAAACAGTTTCGCGGTCTTCAAACTTCCGAGAATGCGGCATCATTAGAAAGAACTATTGGGTTGTTCTCATTTTTTCTGTATATATTCCTCGTTTTTTTCAGAAAATAACAACACTTTCTCGTAGCAGTTTACCTCTCCAATCAGAAGCTGTAAAGATTTCTCTGGAAATAAAACAATATTTAGAAAGAGCAGCAGTAGGTCCTGTTGATAATGAAGGTTTATTTACTGTAGAAACGGATGCATCTAATGAACCTATTGATGCAACTCTTTGTCAATTGGGAAGATTGCTTTCTTCTCCAGAGCACTATCAGGTTCGGAATGTAAGCATTCATCAGTTAAAAAAGAAGCTTATGCTATAATTGAAGCTACTCTAAAATGGCGTCATTATCTTATTGGTCGTCATGTTATACTCCATGTTTGATCAAAACAGATGAGTTTCACGTATTTCTTCGGAAATAAATTCTGATAACGGATATTTGGTTGATATTCACTATTCTCTATATCATCCTGGAATTACTCGCTTGTTGTATGTTACTAGAAGTAAGAATTAGCCGTTCTCTCTTGAAGACATTATAAATGTGACTGCTTCCTTTCTACTTGTGTTGAGTTAAAACCTCGATTTAATAAACATGAAGGAAAACTAATCAAAGCGATTTCGGTTTTCGAGCGTTTGAACATGGATTTCAAAGGCCCGTTACCATCTTCTTCGAAAAACTATTATATATCAACTATAGTTGATGAATACTCTCGTTTCCTATCCGCAGTACCTTATAAGGATTCATCTACTTCAACAGCCATTACCGCTCTTAAATTAATATTTTCATTGTTGGTACTCCATCAAATATACATACTGATCGAGGAAATTTATGTCTCATGAGTTAAGGATTTCCTTAACTCTAATGGAGTGGCTACTATTAGAACAACGCCGTATAAACCCAGCGGCAATGGACCTACGGAGAGATAAAATGTTCCTCCTATATGGAAAATCATACAACTTGCGTTACGTACAAAAAAACTAAATATATCTAGATGGGAAAGCGTTATTTCTGAAGTTCTTCATTCAGTCAGATCTTTACTGTGTACAGCTACCAACGAAATTCCTCATGAACGAATGTTTAAACATCCTAGAAATTTGTTTGGAAAGTCAAAGTTTGATTCATTAGTAGAAGAGAGCAGTAGAGATAACTGGTACTCAATATCCGGATGATGATAATGTTGATACTAATGATACTCCGCAATCTAGAGTTGATGTATCAGATCAAGATGATGTAGAAGAAAGTACAGAAAATTCTTTGTCAAGAACCTGAATCTTTTGCTTCAAAAGATGAATTGCAATCCTTCGAAATAAATGTGCCTACCCTACGTAGAAGATGCAGATCACGAAGGGCACCTACATACACACTTATATATCCTGCTGAAAAAATGAGGTAGGGATAAATGCATTGAAAATCCAGTATGTATGGATTGGTTTGTATTGTTCAGTTTAAATATTTCTTGAATACTGAAGTATAATTGATTTCAATAAAACCGTCTTAGTGGTAGTCTTATTTCATTACAGTTCTGTTGGAACCACTTCTCCTCAACATTCATGGCATCCAATTGGAGAACGAATTAGTCTATTATCATGACTATATCGTTCGCCATTGACGGTAACATGCAGTCATTTTTGAAGAAATACGGCACCTTGACACCTCGAGCCCACATAACAGGGCATTTTTCTGTTTGAAAAATCGCTTGTAGATTATCTTCACTCAAGATGACATTGTTGACATGGCCATTGAGCCAAAAATATGCCTCATTACTGAAGAAAATTATGGGATGAATGATTTTCAGCCATCCGATGCAAACAATGGTCATTCGGCTTCAATTCTTGTGCGAGTTGAATCTTGTGAGATCTAAACCAAGATCTTTACTATAGACGCACATAGGTGGATCGGTTGCACGCGGTAACGGATGGACGTTGTTGTGAATCTATAATACAGTATTAACAATATAATGTTCATGTGTGCTAGTTCAGTTACACACCAGTCATTTGTTGTAAGTTGTTTAGTTCACCGTTCTCTGTGTTTTGTATGAATGTCTATCTTTTAGCTAATTTGTTTATTAACTTCATGTGTCATATAACTTATATATTATATAAATTCTACAGTTCTTTTGCTATCGTTTCTACTTCATAATATAACAAATCTGCATCAAACATTCTATGCGTGTTTCAATATAACAACAGACGTGTTTGGATCTCCTTCATATTTTGCTTCAATACACGCCCTCTTTCATCCCACAGGGTGAGAGAAATTATTTGCAATATTGCTCTGGCGTTAATCTTTGCATGATGAAATTATTGCAAACAATTCTCACTTATAATATCACAAGAGCTTAAATTACTTCCGGAAATTTTCTTGAGGATACGATAATTTTCTTAAAATATTCGTGCCCGAAAGAAAATTTCCAGGAATAATTTAAGCTTGCGTGGTATTCGGTAAGAAAATTTCACACCATAATTTGGAAAAAAATTATGAATCCAATCTGACAGTTTAAATTAATTTCACTGCTTGTCAAGTCCACCATGTTTCGTTAAATAAAAAATATTACCCACTTTAGTTACACCAAATGCTGAAACTCAGATGGGTATTAGATCAGTCTATCGCCCTTTCATAATTTTAGGTCACTAAAGGTGGTAGAAATGTATTTTTTGTTAAAGTAATCCATAACACTTCTAATGTAAAAAATATAATATTAACATGGTTTGTTGCAGTAGGTGGCCGTGATATAGGCGGCCATGCTTTTGACAGATGAGGTTTATATTGGTAAATTACATTGAGTTACTGTATAGTAAACCAGCAAACAAAGATATTCTTATGTAAAACATTTCTTGTAAGCATTTGCGTTAAACAATTTGAGAAAAACGAAATGCTTTGAAAAGTACAATTTATGTAAATACTGCAAAGAGTTGAGTCTAGTGCAAATATGTCATCCAAAATTAATATATTTAACGGAATTTAATGGAAGATTGCGACCAGGAAGCGTTAGAGTTGAATGGTTTGTTTACGAAAATCCAAGAAAGTCTGCTGCAGATGTCAAGTAAATATGGCCTTTTGCGTAAAAGAGATTTGAACAAAATTGTTTCAAAATATTACATATATGTCTTAAAACACAGACATCTAATTAATTCGTCACCTTCCTATTCACCATTAAGAAGAGGATGGGTTAGAATTCAAACAACATTTAAATCTTACTATGTTTGTAGATCGTACGTTTTTTGAAATATAAATTGTTAATGCATAATAATTAAACAAATTTGTGTTTTCTGTTTAATGAAACTTTATAGCGAATAATAAATAATAATGTTGATTCTTATAGAAATTTTGCATTATTCACAGGTGTATCTACAATATTTAATGGTTGTGGATCATATGTTCACCTTTTCAACTGTCAAAAAATTTCCACTTAAATATCGTGGCGCCACGAAAAAATTTCCAGAAATTTTCTTAGTTGCCATGGTAACTAGTCAAAATTAAGGCATCTTATTGGTTAAAAAGTAGAGGTGTGAAATTTTCAATGAAAATATCATTACAAGTTTGACACATGATAACTAGTTTTAGAACTGTCTCTTTCAGAAGATTTTTCGATTGTCTATAATAGCTCAATCAAAATTGTCAAACAATGAATTAATTAGATGAATATATTGCCCAACCTTTCATCATTATTGCATCAAATTTGGCTATTCTTCAATAAGCAATGAGTATATGAAGACATCAACTAAGAGTCATGGCTTTTTAAGTTTTTATTGACGAATAACCGAAATTTCATTCTTTAAACTATCATAACAAACGTTCACAATATTCACAAACTTGATTACGCGTCTTACGTGTTTCTTGAAATTCAGAATATTTATTCATATAAATATTTCATTATAGGAAATCGTCACTTTGGAAGTTAAATAAATCTATTAGACAATCCTTTCCTTATGATTCATGTTGTTTCAATTGTAATATTAATTATTATACATGAAATTGTCAACTAATCTTCTTTTCAAACCAAAAACATACTAATAATTTCATTATTACATTTACTGATAGCTCTTGCATATATGAATTTTTCTTTTTTTCCAAATCAGTCATTGTACAAAGTTTCATTATATGCTAGTATATATTACGCCATTTATTATTTTCAAGTTTTTTAAACCTTTGCGTTCTAAAATTCAAATTCAAATTCAATTTTGTAAAAATTGCAGACTAGTACTAAGATGTACGATATCTTGAAAATAAATTGAACCTATTGCACAAAACTTACTTGATAATTGGTTTGAAAGGAGCGGAAATTTCTTTTAGAGCCAACTTATTCCAATCCAAATGTTTGAAAAAGGAATGTCTCTTCAGTTCCTTTGCATCTTCTTCACCCCCACCCAATCTTCTCCGAGGATCCTTAACAAGCAGCTTGCTTATAAAATCAGATACATCTTTACCCAACGCTAAAACAAAACAACCATAAATAAGAAATATTAGATACAAACAAATTAGATTACTCCAATATGTACGAATAGGATTAAAAAATTGGTTCGACATCAGATTTGCGTTAATTCAGTGATCTGAGTTATAATGAAAAGTAAAGAATCTACTAGAGTTTCTAGATTTGCACCAATATTCATTAATAGTCACCTGAAGCTAAGTTTAAAAGTAAAAGAAGAATAACAGGGAAAAATGTTGCTTTGTATAAGTCATAAATAGGGTCAGCAACTTACTTCGACAGACTTATCAATTTGCATCAATAGTCAATTGAGCTGTATTGGAAAGGAGGAAAGTAATAGAGAACACAGTTTCTTAGAATGTCTCATATTCAGGTTAATAATTTACTATACCGGGTGTCCCCCCAGTACACGTGTTCCAATGGATTATCTCAGTCATTTCAAAAGATACAAATTTGAAAATTTTATGATCTCCAATTCGTTCAAGGAACCTTTAACTGGGAAAAACAAAAATTGAAAGTCACTTCCGGTTTGACCGGAAGTGATTCTGACTGTTTTATCTCAAATAGCACCCTGTATATTTTTGCAGTTTTTGATTTCTACTCAAAATTATCTTTCCAACGATGTATCACACTTTGTATTTTACATTTGATTTTATAGAGAAAACGACAATGGAAATTTCAAATTGAAAGAATTGCAGTAGGCTACGATATTTTGTGTAATCTTGATTTTGACTTCAATAATAATTGATAATTCATGAGCAATTTTGCATTCGAGATGATGAAGAGAACGTCAAATTTCAAATTATTAGCATTGTAGTAGAACTGGAAGAAATAATAAGTCTTAAATGAAAACCTTAGTGTGCCATGGAAACATTTGAATACATTTGTTTGTAATTTTAAAAATATACAGGGTGCTATTTGAAATAAAAAAGTCAGTCACTTCCGGCCAAACCAGAAGTGACTTTCAATTTTTGTTTTACTCAGCTAAATGTTTCTTGAACGAATTGGAGATCATAAAATTTTCAAATTTTTATCTTTTGAAATGACTGAGATAATCCATTGGAACATGTATACTGGGACACCCGGTATATAAATATTCAGCAATACGACTTGCTGAAATCACCTGTGAGCTATATCAGAAAGAAAAAGGCTGTCAATCACTGACTCAACTCAATTTTGTTAGCCCAAGTTGTGGCGTTCGAACACTTCTACAGGTCAAATGTATGATTGTAGGAACAGAAAATATATTACAAAAGATTTAGGAACAGCTGATAAAAGACGTCAGTATGCTATATGTTACATTTAAATCTTATTCAAATAATCTACATAACGGATTTAATCTTATTCCATGATACCAGAGCATAGAACTATAATATATGTGGAGTATATTTCAATGCCATAGAGTAAACACATAAAATAAACTGCGACGTCAACTGATTCTTTCACTTTTTCAGACACTTCTGCGGATCAGATATATATTCGTAACCAGAAGAACACTATTGACATGAAGATTCGATGAAATACTATAATTTTTTGGAAAAACTGAAGATGTCAAACGTACATTTTCAACGGGGCTACCACGCCCAATAGTATATTGTGTTACAAGGGCAGAATATGAGCCTTGGCAGCCCGCGGCTATTAGTTGCAAATGCGTTTTTTGCATGACGACACGGTTTTCCGCCTACAATTAGATAACAAATTCGTTAACTTAATATTGCATATTCCATATAATCAAAGGCGAACTATAAAACCGTGTTGTTGAGTTTAGCGACCCGAGGGCTGATAAACAATACTTTCGGTCCCATTTCTAGGGTTAATATGTCTCATTTTCATATTATGGTAATCGAAAAACCAATCAGTTCCTATTTTGACCACTTCAAAGCAATTTGAAATTTTCAAATACATACAACCAGTAGGAACGACGCAATCGTCTCCAGTTTTTTCGCACATACACACATCATGTCAAAAATAGTCTAGATTGAATCAGAAATGCTGAAAACGGATATATCCGCGAAAACCGAGAAAAAAATTATAGGTCAATTACCATACTCCCTTGTACTACGTATATTGGGAGAAGTAATAAGAAAGTACTAAAAAAAATGTGCCCTTATATATCTCATATGCAGGTCTCAATCTTATTGATCAGCAATTTTTTTGACATCAGGTTCTCATCAAGTTGCTCAATAGTCATTTGGGTAATACAATAATATAAACGGATCTTATTAATTAATGGTTGCTACTATCAATGATATTTGGCCATAATTAATTATTGAAAAAATCATTACCTAATAAAGATAAATATTTTGAGTAGAAAAATAATTATAGCGAGTTGACTAGACAATCTGTCATTTTGTAACTGATGCATTTGATATGATATGATCCTTTTGTATATCTACGGTTTCGGGGTTTACATTTTAACTTACCAAAGTTGGAGAATTAAACTTAAATTTACACAAAACTGGTAAGGTATAATTTAGAATTAATGCTGACAAATTGTCTCAGTCACTGCATTCTCAAAGCAAGGAGTTGAATCTTAAATGATGTACTCCAATAGGTGATTCACATAATTAGAGTCCTCTTTTTTAAGCCTGTAACTTCTAAAATGTTCGTGGAACCTTATACTGAAACTGCGTCCAGGTAGTCCACTTCAGCCAGTAAACTCCAGATTTCTTGAATTTATCATTTAGATTTTGAGTTATTCATACATTAGTATCAATTAATCAATCAAAACGGGGAACTGAAAATTCCATTCTGGGTGTGCACGAGTAGACTCCGGCTGCTCTAGACTCGCCAATCTGGAACTGAGTCCCCCTGGCAGAAGTGGCCCAGAATCCTTTTTCTCCTAGTCCATCCTCTGAGTTATGAGAACGTTTGTAATTTCAAACCTGACAGCAGGCGCTATCGCGTCCTGTTTCAGTCGGAGGATGGGGCAGCTTCCAGCAAATTTCGCCATGACCGCGAGGCACGGACCCACCGACCCACTGTTTTAATCCGGAGCTGTAAAGAGACGATACCCACCAGATTCTCCAGAGTCCTAGTGGGGGAGGTCCTCATAACCCCGTTATTCCCACGCAGGCAAGTCGTTGAGCCTTGTCCAGTGCCAGACGGGACAGAACCGTTTCTGTGGCTGGCCACCACACAACGGCTGCGTATGTATGACGGATAATGGTCGTGTAGATCCAGATCCTGCATACCCATACAGATGCAACTGCCTTCTTCACGCAGGTTTCTGAACCTAAATAAAACTCAGCCTCATTCAGCTCGACTATCAAACTCCCACCACCAGGCGCCAAAGGAGCGGAGACAATACTCCTCCCCAGGCACCATCGGGTGGCCTAGTATACATGCGACGCTATTCGCCTCTGCTGAACGGTATCAAAGGAGACTTTCTTATTCTGTTTGTTAAGAAATTGAGATATTATTTGTGAGTGTATAAGGTTAGACATGCGAAATTTGATTTGGTATTATTATCAATTATCTTTACTAAATGGGATTTGTGTATGGTGGTACCTGTTTGGGTGCGTTTGTGATAAATAGCGAAGGATTGGTAATTATTTGTAATGGCAATACCCTCTGTGTACTATAGAGGGGGTTGATTATGGCGGGATCTAAAAAGTTTAAGGAGTTGTTGTTTTCCATCTCCAAGATTAATTCTATATTTGGATGTAAGTTGTTAATAGAGGTAATAAGAATGAATGTATTCGCTGGATAGTACCTGCAAAGCAAGCGATCACGTACTCAACATAGCGATACCAAATTTATAACAATGTGCTGGTATTTTGATACAAACTTGGTGTATTTACTTCTAGTTAGAGTTCAACCAATTCCAAAAAAGGAAAGAGTGTGCCATTCCTGATAATTATAGACCCATTGTACTATTATCTGTAATCTCAAAAGTGATGGAGAAAGCCGTCAATAGTCAATATCTAGAAAGCTCCAAACTCGTGAACACAATATTGTAAATATAGCGGGAATCCCTAGCTGTAGCATTGGAGATCTCCAAACCATTCGACCGAGACTGGTCGGTTACTATCGAGTTTTCTCTGAGATATCACCCCATGTGGTGGTTGCGCCGATACAATGGCTATTAACGCTGGTGTTCCACATAGAACTGTCTTCGCATCACTTTTGGTTCTGCTCCATATCAAAAATGTGTTGGAAGGGACCTCCTGTTTAGTCCACAGCTATGTAGATGATGGTACAATGCATACCTCTTTTCCATCTAGAGTCCTTATATCAACCAATGAACCCAGAGGACAGAGACAGGTCGACGCAATCAATGATGATCTGGCAAAGATTTTGAAATAGGGTTCTGAAAATATAGTAGAGTTTATTGCAACCAAAACTCAAGCTTGTATTTTCTCCGGGAATGCGGATCGCGCAATCCCTAATGTGATGATGTCAGATACAACTATTCCTATGAAGTCTTCCATATCCATGCTCTGTATCACCACCAACAACACCCACTCATGGGATGATCATGTGAGGTTCATTGCGAAAACCGTTTAACAAAAACTGGGTTGTCTATTCCGTGCCAAGAGGTACTTTACACCCCATCAGCTCCTAAGAATCTACAAAGCACAGATTCGACATATCCTGGGGTACTGTTAATAGGTTTGGAGTTAAGCTCTCAAACATACTTTGGATTTCTTGGATAATATTCAGAAGAGAGCTATTCGTCTGATTGATGATGTCACACTTACGAACTCATTGACCTCACTAGAACATCGTAGAAAGGTGGGCGATCTCTCCCTTTTCTATAGATATTTCCTTAGTCGGTATTCATTAGAAATCTCGTCTATTATGCCTCAATGAGATATTTCAGGTAGATCCTTCATTCTCAAGCTCGAGACCTGCCGAACTTCATCCTACCAGACTTAATCTTTCTATTGAACGGCGGTGGAACTATTTGCCTAGCAAGTTATTTCCTTATGCATATAACCTCCATACTTTCGAATGTCTATCTCCAGTCCTAACAATCCAATGCTGGCTCACACGATGTTCTTCGAAAATTATAGGTTTTCCTCTCGTGTAATAGTGAAAAGATAAAAATACTTCTAGAAATATTGCATTTGTTTATTATATTTTTTATTTATCAAATAATACTTAAAACCCCAACATGATGTTTTTCATACATCTAATTTTGAAACCGATCCGCGATTTTTTTAAATTCAAACTTGTTTACAGAATTAAAAAGTAAAATGCTAATCTTAGTGGAGTATGAATAGTAACAAATAAACAACTCTCTACGTATACGAATATTATGATTATCAATATCAAGTTTACTTACATTCAGGAATAGGAGGTGTCGTTTTCAGTATTCGTCTAGAGATTTCTTGTTGAGTATTTTTTTCTCCTTCCACAGTGAAAGGTGAAGCACCCGTTAAAAGTTCATAAGTTAACACTCCTACAGACCACCAATCAACAGCCTGTAACAATAATAAGTATCAAATGATTGATCATTAGTTCTATAGATTATTAATACACTAAGTGGTAAAAGTTCCAATTCACAAACAGGTTTGTGGCCAAAAAATAGCCACAAGATATCAATCAGATTTCTCAATTGATTCACTAAGCCACTCCAATGTCGCAAATACTTTTAGATAATTTTCTTGCTTTCATTGATAGTTCAACGAAAGGACCTAATGTATGTTGCCACCTAGTGTACAATTATATTTCATCATGTAAAATCATTGTGGTTAGTCACGTTAGTAGTCATGGTAGTCTAATAGAACAGCGCAAATTCATATATACAGTGTGTCCAAGATAAGGATGCATGGGGATATCGGAAACGGTAATAGATACAGTTTTGGTTACATGAAGAAAAAGTTGGGTAACTAAAGGGGCATTCATATGAACAATATCAATTTTGATTTTCAAGTAATTTTGTGAAACCGAATTTATTGATTACCTATCTTATTTTTTTGTAGTTTTACCGTCAGATTTTGAATAAAATAAGAGCAATCCTTCGAAGCAGGCATTCTTTTTCGATCAACCATGATTAATTTTTTTCTTCAAAACTGCTGTATGTCCTTCCAATACAAATTTATGCGATATTTTTCATTCTACATGTTTCAGATCAGTTTCAGCATTCATCAAGATTTTTGGGAAAATTTAAAGTACGCAAAAATAGTGATATTGGCCAGCAAAATGCAGCAAGGAAAATCAAAAAGTTTCAGTTGACATATTTTTAATAATTATTGTTGGAACCAAAACAAACAATTAACGAACGATAAATAATCTTGAATAATAAACTTCCGCGGACAAACAACACATAACCTCATAACTAAAGAGCAGGTATCGTTTACATCACAGACAGCTGATCATGAGCCCATTGACCCTCTCAATTCAAATAAACTTTCACATGCCATAGAATATAATTATTGACGTATTTCCACGCCTTCTGTGCTGGAAGCTACTTATTTGAAATTTCAAGTCTTGAAACTTGGGGAATGAAATGGCAGCGGCAGATGATGCCTTAACTTCTTCTACGGGTGGTATCTGTTTAAGAGGATTTAGCCTGCGGGCAAGAGCTAATACATTTTACATTATATAAAGAGAAACTATAAGCCTGGCAGATTCTAAATTTGGTAAGTAGGTACCCGCTAAAGAACGGATTTTTCGAAATTCTACTTCAAAAGAGGTAAAAGGGAATCGATATTTTTTGACAACTCATAGATTGATGGCTAATCCCAACTCTACTACAGTTCAGACTTCTTGAGAAACCACATATCCCCATAACAAGACAACAGGAAACGTTCACATGACAGACAGCTGACAATCAAACAATGTCCGTGACAGACACCCCAGATATTCTTGACAATTCAAATCATTTGCAAAAATTCATTAGTCCGGAGAATAACAACGCGGCGATGCAATAAACACCATTACCTTCCCTACGGGTGTTATCTGTTTCTACAACAGCCAGAAAAATGAACAAAATCAATAAATCTAGTGAACTTTTGTTGTAGATGTCATCAGTGGAATTAAATATGGATCATATCTTAATCCACGTCCCCATAACAACTTAACAAGACAACAGGTAACGTTTACATGACAGGCAGCTGTCAATCAAACAATGTCCGTGACAGACACGTAACATAGATATTCTTGTCAATTCAAATTATTTGCAAAAATGTATCAAAGCCTTAAAACCAGGGGAATAACATCGCAGCATAGCAGTGAAACCGACGCCATTACCTTCCCTATGGGTGTTAGCTGTTTCTACAACAGCAAGTGAAATGAATAAAATCAATAAATCTAGTGAACTTTTGTTGGAGATATCAGTGGAATTAAATGTGGAACATATCATAAGGCATGTAATCACTAATGCTTGATAATTCAGGAGATGGTAAAAATGTATGTCATGGATATAACTTTGAGCAAACAAATAAAAATGCACGTTCAAACTAGTGAGAGCACATAACATAATTCAAGGGATATTATTATGAAACTAATTAAAAAACTGCAAGAATTGATTGAAATAAGTCACTAACAGTTTTCATCGCCTTACAAATAGTTGGTAGACCCAATTTGAATTTGATTCAAAATATTGTGGTATCTGTGACACAAATGTTGAACTATTTGGAACGTTGCAAAATTATAAATGTAGGTCACAGAAGTATGTCACAAATTGATCGCGACTTGAACGGTATTATGAATGCAATGTTCACTGCTATTACATTTTATTTACCGATGTGGTAACATCACTTCACCTAATTCAACAATGCATTTGTTAACCAAATTTTATCAATTCTACGTAAATTTAGAAAAATAAACCGCACATAGTAGGTCATCTCACATACAATTCATAAGAATATTACACAACGGTTGACCTTGGTTAAACGAAACGAATTATATGGAAAAATCATTTATTCTACGTTATATTCTAATATCGTATCGTTCTATTTTAATTTTGTAGATCGTTTTCAAGGAACGATCTATATAACTGAAATTTTGTGATTTCATTTTCAGAAACATACAAGGTTGAGCTCAATCACCAAATCGATTTTTGTATCTAGTAGACTTTGGAAGAATAGTTAGCGGTACCTCACATTATCTTCTTAATTGACTAATTAATGGTTATGTCCAAGTATCGCAGTTATCTAGCTTTGATTTCATTTGTCAGAATTTCTACTTTCCAAAATATTGTGAGGAATAAAACTATAATTACCCATACTTGAACCCGAATAACAGACACCTTTATACCTACATATATACAGTGTGTCGCATGTAAGTCGAAGACACACCCATTTTCCCACTATTTTGAGGAATAGGAGTTTCAATTTTTGGACAGATTCGTGAGTCACTTTTTTTGAGGTACTCAACCTGAATAGTATTGATAAAGAATTTTGTGAAAAAGTACCCAATTTTGAATATTTCCAGTATTTTTGCGTAGTCTACCCAGGCTCACAAGTCTGCAATAGAATTCAATAAATAATAGATGGCCATGGAAACATAAACTTTGATTACTTGAAATTCGTGTAACAAAAAAATACATTGAAGCAAAAAATAGTAAATACATTTTTTGTAATTGAATTAAATAAGACAACAAAAGAAAAAATGATAATTTCAATTTTCGAAACTATTGGACATATAGTAATTTAAATTATTATCGAATGCCTCTCTTAACTGAGCCCCCGTCCGTTTGAATACATTTATCAATTCTTCTACAATTATGATTAGTTCTCACTTCGAAACGCAGATATAATAATAATAATAAATAACAAGTTTATTGGTGCTAGATATATAGAAGTACTTACACAAGTCAAAATTACAGATCATGTTAAAAAGACAGATACAGATTTGAAAATTAGAACTTAGCTTAAAATAAAACACAGAATCATAGCAAAAACAAACAAAAACGAAGACTAGCTTATTCAATTTCAATACTACTGAATGCTTCAATTGAATAAAATGTGTTTTCCACCAGAAAAATGCTATTTTTGCTCGGAAAATCACGACGAGTCTTATTCTGGAACCTCTAGTTCTGACATTTTGATTTATATACATTCTTTTTCCTACAAATGAAAACCTAGGATGTAACATCAAGGTATGTCGGAGGCCATGATCGAAAAGGAGTTTCTTCTAATCCAGGGCAAAGAAAAATTTTCTTTTAACCTTTGGCAAACAACTGGAATTGTGGATTTATGTACTATCTAGCAGCAAATACACAATAGGCCAGTCGGGGAAAAGTCAACATTGTCGTTTTTTCGTGTCAGCAGGGTCCACAAGATTTATTATTTAAACAATGATTTATTGCAAAAGTTTTCTATTTCTGCTCTAATCATGTAACGGTATTAGTCCAGGAAATAAAGGTTTTGAAAAGAAAAATTTGATGTAAAAGGCCGATTTTGATGTGTGAGGGCTCATTCGATTCGTTTTGACCTCTAGATCAGAATCTGCCACATGGAAATTTTCGATTATATAATCAATAAAAAATGTAATTTTGGTGTTTTTAACAATTTGTTACTTATCTATTTGTCAATAAACAATTTGTTAAAAATATCCAGGATTAGAGTCATTTTCAGCTAATTTGAGGTCGCTGAACACAAATTTGATATTACTTTTTCATTTGACTATCAATTTTATTAGTTAATTAACAATTTGATAATTAACAAATTGACAAAAAAATAAAAATTTTGAAAATATCCAAGATTAGAGTCATTTTTGGGTAATTTGAGGTCGCCGAACACAAATTTGATATTATTTTTTCATTTGACTATCAATTTTATTAGTTAATTAACAAGTTTTTGTTTCAAATATTAACAAGAAAAATGGATAAATTAAAATACCTAAAAATGAATTCAAGATAATATTTTCAATAAATTGGTTATAAATCATTGTTTTAAAAAAAATGAGGATTTGAATATGGAAAAATGGACAAGGTTTTTTGAAAAAAAATATGTAACAAAATTATTTTGAATACAAATTTTATAACTTTTTATTCCAGATTTCTACTTTGAAAAATTTTAATTTTTTTGTCAATTTGTTAATTAACAAATTGTTAATTAACTAATAAAATTGATAGTCAAATGAAAAAGAAATATCAAATTTGTGTTCAGCGACCTCAAATTAGCTGAAAATGACTCTAATCTTGGATATTTTCAAAATTTTTATTTTTTTGTCAATTTATTAATTAACAAATTGTTAATTAACTAATAAAATTGATAGTCAAATGAAAAAGTAATATAAAAGTTGTGTTCAGCGACCTCAAATTAGCTGAAAATGACTCTAATCTTGGATATTTTTAACAAATTGTTTATTAACAAATAGATAACTAACAAATTGTAAAAAAAAACAAAATTACACTTTTTATTGATTAAATAATCGAAAATTTTCATCTTACCCGCTTAAAATCGATGGAAAATAGCGTTTTCAATTTTTTTTTATTATGTCAAAAACATGCCATTTATTGGCCATTATTTATTGTTTATTAACAATAGGACAAATTTCCCCCTATGTAGCTGTGGCAGATTCTGATCTAGAGGTCAAAACGAATCGAATGAGCCCTCACACATCAAAATCGGCCTTTTACATCAAATTTTTCTAATTTGGGTCGATTTTGTACTTTATTTCATGGACTATATGTCGAAGAGCAAAATTTATAAAAGAATTGTAGGTATTTAAAAAACCAACTGCAGTATTTTATTTTTACCGTTAATTTGTTATTAACAATTCATTCATCGGAACTAAATTTAAAAAAATTGTGTATTAGAGAATAGCAAAAAGGCATTATCAACAAATAGAATATCTCAGCAGTGCAGTATACTTTTAATATGCGGCTTTCGGCATTCATTTATTTCAAAAACACCTGCTCTGATCAAAATGTTGCATGAAATAAACAATTTTTGAAAAATATCCAGTGGCATAGGAAACAAGGTTGGGATAAGGAGAGCCACCAGTAGTTAAGTCACTGGACGATTTCGTCGAATGTTTCCAGTGCCAATTGATAGGCATCTATTTTAGGAGTACTTGAACCAAATTTAGTCAAAATCGCTGCAGCAGTCAGAGGGTTACGATAAAAAAAATTTACCAAATTCCGAAGGGCCGTATCTTCCTTACGAAGCGTTCCCGAAGAGAATCAAATTATGCAAGTCGACTCATATTTCGATGTATCGACTGGTGAAGTTTGGCAGATTACAACGGGGACATCCTATTTATAAGGTCTCCGTTTTTTCATAAACGATAGAACATTTTTCTCTTAAATAATTACTACATTTTCTTGATTATCTTCTCAACAAATGAATATTTTCAGTTTTAACTGAGTTCACTCTACTTTTAGTGTATGCCCCTTTTATTCCCTTATGAAACGTATTTCAGACAAATACGGTGGCGTAGTTATGGGGTTTTGCACACATTTAAACTCTTTAAGCTTCTATGCCAATGGTCAGAAATTATTTTTGTATACAAATTCGTTACAAATTTGTACACTATTCGAGATATCTTAATCTTTCTAATCAGGTTATCTCATGGAATTACACTTTAGTTAAAAATGATATGATTTAGTAGACATTGCATTAGTCATAACAATATCAAAAATGTCATATAAATCACTGTTTATGTTTGTGTTATTGATAATGTTTGTTGAAGATACTTAAGTTAGTGCCATTTCGAATTACCAATCAGGAATACGCAATGAATGAGTACCGCAAACGTTTTCCAATTGCGAGACCTTCTTCTCCAGAGGTATTTTGGTAATTACTAAGACATGTGGGAGTAAACATCACTTAATAAGAACAAATGCATAGTTCCTTTTCGAAATATATCGATTTTTGTAATCGGAGTTATATTATGGATTTTTTTTTGATGGACTATTTACAAAGTAAAAAATAATTATGGTAATTGTTTGTGGGAGTTTCCAAAACCATGACCGTTATATCTACATTTAATTGTCAAGACAGTACGAAAACCATCATATAACTTATTTTGGTTGCTAACGACATAATCAGTTAAATATTTGACTTGACCATGATCGAACATGAACGTTATTTTAAAAATGAACTACCAAGGACTTTCTAATAATAATATTATTTCGGCACCGTTTCTTGTAGATTTATATGAATTATATAAAACTTGAAAGCATTTTAAATAGAAATGGGAATAATTATTGAATAGAGTGAGATAAATATAGTTTGCCCATACTAGTGATATATTTTAAATTGTTGCACGTGATTTTTTTTGCGCACTATTGTTATATTACATTATTGAATAGCACAGCCATTACATGAAGAAATTTCAATTTAAACCTAAGATAAAATAACTATTAAAAGTTCGATTTTCCAGTAATTTAATAAATAAATGTAACCATAGTTTCGCTAACATAGTAGCTTATTCAAAGAAATATCATAAAGTACTTTGTAATATTTGTTTGAAAAAGCTACGGTGTTAGCGAAATTATAGTTACATTTATGTATTGAATTATTGAAAATCGAACTTCTAATAAATGTTTTATTTAAAAATTGAATAGAATCAGCCATTACGTGATGTGAATTCATTCTAAACTTCAATATCTAACAATCGAACTTTTAATAGTTATTTTATTTAAGTTTATTTTATTCGAGTTTATATTACTTCCTGTCAATTGAACGGTACTATCTGATGCTTTTATGTAATATTTACAATATGCTCTATCTAAAAGTCTGCTGTTGGTCAATCTTCAATTAAGTATGTCAATGTCGATTAGAAGTATTTTGTACCATACCCAATCCACTTGAAAATATTTATTCTGCTCGATAGGGATAGACTAATACTGACAACATAATGTTATTGTATCAGCTTTCCTTGTGTAGGTGTAACTTTCTTCTGTAATAATTGTGATTCATTGGTGTTCATGTTTGCAGAAGATTCTATCCATTTGGTGAATTCCTTATTTTGGTGTTATCGATTTGTACATGTACTCATTCTGCGAAATATTTGGATTCAACGAATAGTTTTACGTCAGTGGTTCATGGTCTTCCGGATCGAGTGCGATTGCATGGGTAACTTCCTTATTATTGAAGATGATGATTTGGTTAAATTGTTTTGCAGTTTTATATGCTGGTTTAAAAAGTTTAAATGTCGATGTTATTCGAAAAAAAATTTTTGCATGTCAAAAAAAAGCCTTGTTAAATACGAGAGATGGGGTGAAATTTCTTCAAACATGGAGATGAATTGGGCATATTTTCCTTTCGAAGTTGTAGAAACAAGTTACTTTTTAACAAACAGTTATTTTGTCGAACGTTTAGTAGATATAGAGTAAATATCCAACAGTATTTCATTTCACTACCTAATGATAAATAGTTAAGGAGATAACAATATTGTAACAAAACTTCGCAATTTTTGCAGAGTACGTACATCGCAAGTAGGTCAAGCTAGCGGATCGAACAAGTGGAACGTAGAGAAAGAGCAAAGTCAGGTTTATGTAATGGTGTTGGAACGAGAAGAAGTGGCAACAGCAACAGTGAAAGTAGGATATTCCGTTTAATAATATTTGCATTGAGTTCCTCATAATTTGTTTGTTACTAGCAACCCATCTACAATAATAACTAAGAGGGATACGATATGTTAGAGATTGATTGTCTTACCGACTAGTAACATAACTGAAGGCCATCCATAGACATTTAGTTGTTTATCAGCTGTTACTTACATTAGTATTGTAGAAAATATTCTATTGATTGGAGCTGAACAAAAAATATACAATCATGTTGTATTTCAACAATATAATTCATGACTTAAATTGTGTTCTTCTGGTAATTAAAATAGACAGATATTCTCATCACAAGTGAATATAGTCATGATAAAATTGACCTTCCAGCGAAATTGCAGACTAGCTGCAGAACGGATAAAAATCGTGGCTGTGAGCAAAAGTGTTATTTGGCTAAAGTGAAACGCCAGCCGCCAACTCAAGCAGCAAATCAACTGTAGTTGGTACCTACCTAATAGACGTTCCGTTAAGAATGCTGGTGGAAATAACTGTTGTAACACTTTACAGTAATTCAATTCCAAATTTCGTACACAAGTTTACTCTCATTTCCAATAAGCATCATCAAATTGAATCTATATGATGATCTATATGATGGTTATTGTAAGAATTATTACGTGATTAAGCAATTGTTGAACTTCATTTATAAAACTATTTTGAAACTGAACCAATGCAGACTCAAATCTAGCGAGAAATATCTTGTTTATGTTGAACAACGAAATAATCTCCGAAAGAGTACACCTTGAAGAGACCTCAACCAAATTCAAATTTTTTACGGGGTCGAAAGATAAATACGATAATAATGTATCATGTAACTATGTTGATTGATAATAACATTTGTTTCATCTGATGAATGGTTTATCGATATCCTAAGAATGCCTGAGCTACATATTATCCTACACCAAAAATTAATCCAGCTTCATTAGTTATAACAATAAAGTCTGTAAATATTACGATTTTTGGTAATTTGATTCTTGTTTACAAAGAGACTCAGCTTGTAATACAAAAGCTGAAAGTAGAAGGGTGAAGAATCTTATAAAGTTTATAGTGACATTTAGACAATATATACTCGAAACGTGCTTGAAGATTTTGCAGGGAACATTCATTCGTTAAAAAATCCATGTATTCAAAAAACAAAATATACCACGATTTTGAGACACAAATTTCTTATTCTTCATAATCAAGGAGTTGCTAGCTTTTAACAGATTCAAACATATTTCAAAGTTGAATCATCAATTAAACCTAAACTAATGAATAACTTCGATTATCGATATAAATCAATCATAGATCTGATGAAAAAAAGCATAAAGTTGCGATTTCCAAATTTGAAGTTATATTTATATGTTAATTGAAACCAAAAGCTGCTCTGTACTAAAATTATTAAAATCGATTTCGTTTATGGTGGTTCCACACAGTGAATATTAGTGAATATTTTCTTTTTGAATGTAACTGTTGTGCCCTCAAGTACTAAGTAAACGAACGTGACTACAGTCTCGTATGACCAACTATTAGTGCAACACTACATTAAAGGTATTGTCAATAATTTAGGTTATGAGGTTACAGTTTGCTCTTGAAGAGCGATACGTTCATTGCCAAATGCTTTGTAGACAACATTATATACCAATATTTATATCTTTCCTAACAGGTTATTAAGTATATTGCGTAAATTTAGAGAAAACAATGATTATCATTCAAAATTTTCTTCTTCGTACTTAAATTTATGAACATTTAGATTGAAAATAATTCGCCTATTGTAACGCCCTTGATTTCCAATAAACTTGAAACAATTTGAAGGCAAACATTGACAATGACACATTCAACGTACCTCTGACATACTTGGTGACAATAAATGTAACATTGAAAATAGCTTTGAAAATAATTGAGATTACAATGACGTCCGTTATTGAGGAAAACTTATATTGTTATTAACAATAATACATGTACATGATTTTAATTAGAACTCTTTAGAAACCCAAACAAGTCTATGAAGATCGAAATATCTGATGGATTGTCTACAACTATAAGAATTTTGTATTTTAAAGAGCATTATTCATGAATCAGAATAATTTCCAGTTTATTTATTTTTTTGTAATGATTGCAGGTATCTTGTTCATGTGTACATGTGTGTCTATTGAGGAATAAATTTAACAATTGGGATTATATTACTTATTTCAGAGTTTTTATAAAACATTCCTCGCGAAATATGCCTTCTTAGATAATATGATTATATATGATAAAACCTCAAATTTGAAACGTATTTTACAATAAAAGTTTACAATGAAACCTGTTTCATTGATATGGATGACCTTAGTTAGGCCGACGAATCGACGATGCATGTGTCTCGAATAGAAATCTTGTAAATACTATATAAACCAAAATAGCAATCAAGTGTTTATCAGGCAGAATTATTGTTTGAACAATGAATGCTTTATAATGTTAAAAGTTTGACTTATATGAAATCATCTTGATGTGTGGATTTTCAAGAGATATTGGATATTCCCATAAATACAATGAATCACATTTTCTCCCATTCATTTGGAAAAGTTACAAAAGGGAGTTGATTGAAAGAGTTACATCTCTCAATCAAAGATAAGGATATTCCATAATAGTTAGAGGGAATCGCTACTTCAGCCATCCTGTCCAGCAAACTTCAGACTATTTACCCAAATTAAAACCTGCGATGGGGATGTCACTCCCTGCATCGTCATGTTATAATTACAGTTGCCTCGTTCAAAATTGGCCTACCCCATATCTTTTTCATGGTAGCGAGACCATTACGGCCATATGTGTACCTATGTTATTAAGCGCGTACACAGTGACTTTTGGGGTAAACGCCATCTTGTGCAACGTTTACTCATTTTGCGTTCGATGATCCTGACTACTCATGTTACCTTCACAGTATCTGCATACCGACCATGTGGACTTAGGAGTAAACGCCATGTGGTGCAACGTTTACTTACCGTTCGCAGAAGCAACTGTAAAAGCTTCACCTCATTATGTTACGGGATTACTTTTTACTTCCTTACTTTACGTAGTATAAGGGAAGTATTTTAATCGGATAGATATGAGTATTTCTGAATCAATTTATACCGTTTTTGTGATGTCAGTATGTGCGTAAAAACCGTAGAAACGATTGTGCCGTTGCTACTGTTCGTTTGGATTTGAAATATGACAAATCCCTCGTGGTGAAAATAGGAACTGTATTATTTTTGGGCGAGGTGGCTCCGTTTAAAGTGGTATTTTTGACATATTCATTTTTTCAAATTATACTATTTTATGACAACAGCGTTTTTCTGGTTATAAATATATATATATATATATATATATATATATATATATATATATATATATATATATATGTTTCTTCTTAGGTTCTCGCGGACGTAATGTGTAGAACTGGATTCTCGGGTATTGATCCGCGTTGTGTGGTTTCGGTTCTCAAAAGGACCAATTTCACGACGTTTCGGCAAAGTCGCATTTGCCATCTTCAGGTGATTCGACCGTAGAGTTTGGAAAATCTAGGCGAATTTTATCCTTTTGAGGACCGTACCACACAACGCGGATAAATACCCGAGAATCCAGTTCTACATATATATATATATATATATATATATATATATATATATATATATACACTTTTTTTTTTTACATTCAAACCTGGTCGGGGCTGCTGCGAGCTCCGACGACATCGCAGCAGTCGCGCCAGAAAAAACCTAAAAGGCGGTTAACCGAAGCTACTCCTCCCCACCGGTCGGTAAGTAGCTTCAGGTTCCTAAATCGTGTGCCCTAAATATTCTAATTGAACCCAGAATGACTGCCTTTTGCATCCGGTCTATCAAGATCTGCGCCGAGTTCCTACAGGCCGGAATGATCTTCAAGTTTGAACGCAGCGAAGACCGAATTCCGCCCAAAACACCGATGATCAGAACCACTAATACGACCTTGTGGCCTGGGTATAGCGTGCGGAGCTCGAACAGGAGATCTTGATATTTTGTCCATTTTTCCTCCTCTTTCAAGACTATGTTCTTCTCTCCCGGAGCGGAGAATTCGATGACATACATAGTCTTGATTAGTTTATCGAGGAGGACAACGTCAGGCCTATTTGCTTGTATGGACCTGACGGTCGGAAACGGATAATTCCAGAAGATCTGGCATTTTTCGTTTCCGACAACGGACTCAATATCTCCTGGCATGTAAGGCAGCACCGGCTCTTGGTCTATTCCGTACGAGTGCCTTAGATGGTAATACAGTACCCGTAGGGCCGCATTATGGCGATGGGTGTACGCCGACGCCGCTTTTGCCGGACATGCCGACAGAAGGTGGAAAAGCGTCTCAGGCGCCTTTCGACAGGCCCTGCAGCTGACATCAGGGACCTGCACACCCATCACATTGCGGCGATAGACCAAGGTGTTAATTACGCCATCTTGGCAAGCTGCGGTAAATCCCTCAGTCTCGGATGTAAGCCCGGCAGACCTTAGGTAGCCGAAGGTCAGCCTAGTTGACAAGCCGAGCGTTTCGATGTTTCGATAGAAAACACCGTGTATCGGCTTGTCAACATGCCGCCTGAGCGTAAGATCTTGCTCCGCGGCATTTATCTGAGCTTTCAGGCGAGAAGGTAGGAGCTCGAGGTTGCCTCTAGTCGGCCTTCTCGACTGATCTGAAATTCGAGACCAAGTTCTTCCGCAGCTTTTTGTGCTGCCTTAACGATAAATGCCCCCACTCCGGCCAATTCGTGATTTTTAACAAGGCACAGGAGGGGGTCCGAGCTCCTAAGAACTTTACAAGCTATACTCAGAACCATACTTCGATGCAGACCCTCCAGACTGAGGAGTCCCCTACCTCCCCGATGACGTGGGAGATAAATGCGGGAAACGGACGATCTAGGATGCAAACTGTGATGGATATGCATCATTTTCCGGATGTCTTTGTCGAGTCTATGCAGTTCATCGACCGTCCACTTCAACACTCCTAAAGAGTGAAGCAGGACTTCAAGAATATAAATAAAAGAATATATATAATTACTCATACATTATGCTCATTACGCTGTTCAATTGCCAGGTATCGATAGGTTTCTCCAGCATCGAGGTGTTTAAAGATGCTTCCGTCGGCAAGCTGCATATTCTCGTACACTTCCGGAGATCGTCCTCTCCTCAAATGAAACACTGCGCATTTGTCCAATCCCAACTCCATGCCTACGGTTCGTGTATATTCCTGAACCACATTGAGAGATTGATGGAGGTTCTTCTCCCCAGAGGCATACAGTTTCAAATCATCCACGTAAAATAAATGGGTGATCTGATGCCTCCGGTCGTTCGGTGATCCAGAGTAATATCCACGAGTCCGTCTTAAAGCAATGGAGAGCGGCAGCAGTGAGATATTGAACAAGAGGGGACTCAAGGAGTCTCCTTGGAAAACTCCCCTCTTGAATGTTACCAACTCTGTCAAGACTCGTCGTGTGCCTGATGTGATGGCAAAACGGGTCTTCCAGAGTGGCAACAGATGTTCTATGCATCTCACTAGTGGGGTAGTTACCGCAAGGCATTGGAGCAAGTATAATAATAGCTCATGTGATGTTGAATCAAATGCCTTGCGGTAGTCAATCCAGGCCATGGAAAAGTTGCGCTTATATATATATATATATATATATATATATATATATATATATATATATATATATATATATATATATATATATATATATATATATATATATATCACACGCATATATTTAACGTGAAAAAATATCTGAAATTAACATTTTAAGATTTCAGTGATGTCACAGTCTATTTTATGCATTTACCCTGTGGCAAATTTTGACATGTCAGGCGACAGTGGGCGTCATCCGAAAACAAGGTTATTTATAGTGTGAATAATTTCTAAAGTCAACCTGAAATTAGGTGTCAGTATAAAATATGGAGTGGTAAAATACATTATGTAGACTACTTGAATTAAATTTTAATTTCAATTTTCTGTTACTACATCATTTGATTCGGCTTATGTAGGTATTCGTACTTTATAATCGAAATAAAAACTGATATTGTGCTGTGATCGCTACACTCCCTCCCATTGGTACTATTTATGAAGTAATTAATTCAGGTTAAATCTTTTACATTTCAATTTCTTTATTAAGTCTCAAGAAGGAATATAGTATAGAATTTGGAAACGTACTTCCGTTGATACCAAGGTATTGAGATGTATTTTAATTATGTTCAACTTAATTCCAATTGAAAAATACACACATTAAAAATAGACAACATACAATTTCGTACAAATAAATTTTCCCTTTTCGTAAGGCCTACATAAAAAAACGAATGGTTCATAGCCTACCTCAATTAAGTTAGCAAGCTGCCTAATAATAAAAACGATGATCTCTTAACCAATGGGGATTGACTTAATTTATCAACAACCAGAAGGTAAGTGTAGATTAGCTTTGAATCCAGATAGCAACAACGGTATTCTTTCTCTTTGCTCTGTCGGTCAATTTCACTTTCACCGGGGGAATTCCGCTATACTGATTGAAGACCAAATTTTAACAGACACACGATTAGTTGTTGACTTATAAAATGGCTACTAAGTTGTAACCTCAATTAAATGCCAATTCAACGTAAAAAATTCAAGTACGACACGATGCTTTTTTGTAGAATATCTCGAAAATTATTCTGTATTCGATTTTTGAAGCAAGCTATGTATGTCTCACATCTAAGAATATTTTGATGGGATATTTTGCGCTAAGATTGCGGTATTCGTTTTCTTATTTCAGGACTAGGATTAACTGTATAAAAAACTTCATAGCGTATTATAATCGTTACATTTTTAAACTCTAGGTATATCTACACTAAACTGAGCTATCGATTTGAATAAATTGAATAGAATTTCTTTTGCATTGCCTATGACCACACTATAAAGTCTAATGAGTTTCCCAAAATGATTTTCACTAATTTTTTGAATCAAAATGTTTTGCTTCCTTCCGAAGTTTAAATCATGTGCATTCGCAGATGACGTTAGGCGGAAATGACCATACAGTTGGAGAGGCTAGTCACAATGTCGATTGAATTAGGTTCTGACCTATTTTTTAATAACACTTTAAATCTATCAAGCATAATTTACTTGATTTAAGTGCAAAATTAGAGAATGATGTTTTGACTCCTACGCAGAAATACATCAAAATATAGTTCCAACAAAACATTTATTCATGTGCCAAGAGAAGTTAGTTAACCTGGTTCGAATTAACTTGACGCAAAGACTTGAATCCAAATTAGACATATTTTTTGCGAATATCATTTTAATATAAGTATTGAGCATTAATTAACATTTTTTGCACTTTCAATGTCAATTGTCGAAAATGCGTTAATATAGTGAAAGAGTCACACCCTCAAAACTCTTGAATTCACGAACTATTTTAGATTTTCTTTAATGGAACTCATTACGATCTAGACATATAATATGGTACCAAGGTGTTCATTTGCTTAGCAGACCGTGCAACTGCCGCTGCAAGAGTTAAAACCAAGGAGTCCTCATTAGAAACTATGTAGGAAGAGGCAAATTTCGTAAATTCTGGCAAATTAGTAAAATTAGAAGAGAATGATCCTTTATAAATTCTTTCTCATTGTCACTTCCGGTCGTTTTTTTATAATATACATTCGCTGAAAATGGTTATTCAATATTTACTCAATCAGGCAACGCTTTAGACAAGTAGAATCGTGACGTCACGCACATTTCAGCTGATCGCAGCCGTTTTGGCGGTAGACGGTTGGTATTTTAAAATGTATCATTTTCAATTACTTGTAACAATGCGAAAACGTAAAATAAAAATACATTATTACTGTAAAAATGCTTGATTAACCATCAATCTCAATATAATAAAGAATTGAAATCGGAAAAATGATTCAGAACCTAATGATCTTCGATATTGTATATCTGTGTTTCGCAATATCTGTAACTTATGGAACTGCTCCAAGACTAAATTGAATTTGCAAAAGCTTCTCGTAATCTAGTACATTTTTCAATGGAACTAAAATCCAGTAGTACTTTTAATGAAGATATACTGTATTTTATGATCTGGTAAGAACACTTATACACTTTGTCATCCAGTTATATTCTAGTAAACTTTTGACGTTTTTCCTCATTCCTCACACTTTTCGAGTAGAAAACGTTCAATTGTTGGTACAAACATTCGCCGTTTTTACAGAGTGATTCTATTAGTAAAATTATGAGTGAAACTCAAACAAAAGATCAATTTACCGAATGCAATTTAATAACTATGGTGAAAGTTGATTGATTTTCAAATTATTCTACTGGAATATTTTTTTGCCCATGCTTTGGAAAGTACAACAGCAAAACATTTCTAAAACCAGCTCGATAATAAACCACCATCAGATTCACTGATTCAAATGTATCCAATAATGAAATGATTGAGGAACTTTCGATTGTGAATTACGAATAAAAAAGTTTGTGTTGGTTATGTCATCCACCAGCAACTTCTTCTCAAAGACAAATTTTAATAACTTTAATTTAAGTTCTCGACAAGAATCATGTCTTGATTGAGTAGCTTTGTCACATGGAATTTCATTTGAAAATGTGTGGAACGAATTACCAATATCGCTTTTTATATTACAACATCATTCAACTCCAAGCTACAGCGCCTCAAAACAAATATAACTTGTTCCTTTCAACGCTTTGTTACCGTCATGCAGTTATTTTTAGGATCATGATAAACTACCTTCGGGAAACGGGAATGGCAAAATAAATTTAATGGAGCAAAAACATTCTTATAAAAAAATTTATGGGCTGATTATAAAAATAAAAAGAAAATAAAAAGTAATAAAATGTAAGCAACGTAAAAATGCATTTGCGAGAGACTTGCTGTTTAGAATACTTATCGAATCTTATTCTTCGATACTTCTAGCTTAAATTAGGTAGAAGTAAAATGTTTTAGTCATAAAAGATATTTTCAAATTTCAAGTGAATTTCCTTTTTAACAAGAAAATTAACTTAAAAGGTACTGTCGACGTGATAGATAGGATAGGAAATACTCCTGCTAAAATGTTTATTTAGGAATATCATTCTGCTATTTGTATACTTTCATATGAAGTAACATCAATCATATATATTTTATATAGAGGAAATTACCCGGAAAATCTGAAAATATCTGAAAATAGTAATTATTGAGAAGGATCTAAAATAATAAAATGAAGAGTAAATTAGAGAATTATAATCTTGTTGATCTGACGAACTTAGAGGAGAATTATATTAAGGCAATTTCGTAAAGGTTACTACGAAGACTTTATAATTTCCAATTCAATATAGATGAGTAAGGCATTCCGCAAAAAAAAAAATCTGATAAGCTTTTGTTGTAATATGATGCTTGTGGACACAAAAAAGAATTAAATAAACTGCAATGTTCAAAGATAATTTATTTACAGCTGTTTTGTAAAACATTACGATCATTTAAGAACCTTCACCACTCTCCCGAGAATCTATTTCTGTGGATATAAATAATTCGCAACAACACGAGAGTAAGAGACACGAGTCAATCCGTTTTTGGCACTTAACTTCCTTAATCCATATCCACCAAGTCCGGATTTGACTCTAGAATATCTTAAATATTCGTAAATGAACAGAAATAATTGAGATGAATTCAAGTGGCTGTGATTTCTGATTGCTATTTAGCGAACGTAATAAGACGCCGATTGAACATACAAGAATTAATATGCGACCATTTGATCCAGTTGTTATTACGAGAAATTCAGAGAAACTATGCAAGTTATTAATTCACTCAAGATGTATTTGAACTTCCGACAACGTAGTGGACAGGCATGTTAGAAAAATTCTTGTTCATCACGATAGATAGCAAATCAAGTTTAAAAGGTACATTCATCAAAAAAATATATTTCCTAAAGAACTATAAATAAACAGGTCACACTACACATATGCTTATTATTTTCGTCTTTATGTACGTTTCGGTCTCACGACCATCATCAGAAGACGTATTATGTCTAAAACGAGATTTCTTAAAATTAATTGTATCAGCACAAAGCGTCCTTATCTCACCAATTTCAATTAAACCGAAACGAACAGAAACACGAATAACCGAAATTGTAACACATTAATGTTTTAAATATATGAATATATGAATACGTATCAAGAATCCACTGCTTAGCAATTTTCTTATAATATACGAACTCCTGTCAAACAAAGTCTGTATACGGCTGCAACAAAAAAATATAACGCTCGAGTATCCACTTTCGAACCAGATGTTCAAGATTTATGAGGTAATAGAAAAAGGTTGTCAGACCTTATTAGAAATATTGCTAATTGAGCATTCTACCTGAAATATACTTTTAACATTTAAAGACACATGTAGGAATTTGCAAGGATTCTAATTAATTAAATTAGTATAAATCTGACTTAATGACTGAATATCTGATTTACAGACTTGGAGTCACATTTTATGTGAGTCATCTCCAGAATAGAGCTTTTGTAAAAATTGGTTTCCTTAGTCAAAATATTAACATTTTTGCAACCGAATTGATGGTTATAATCAAAACAGTGTTTAGCAAGGGCGGTCGAAGTTTTTAATATTTTAACTAAGGAAACCAATTATTATAAAAGATCTATTCTGGAGATGATTCACATAAAATGTGACTCGAGGTCTGTCATAGAACAGACATTCAGTCATTAAGTCAGATTTATACTAATTTAATTAATTAAAACCCTTGCAAATTCCTACATGCTTCTTTGAATGTTAAAACTATATTTTAGGTAGAATGCTCAAACAGCAATATTTCTAATAAGGTCTGACAACGTTACCTCATAAATCTTGAACATCTGGTTCGGAAGTGGATACTTGAGCGTTATATTTTTTGGTTCCAGTCCTGTACAGACTTTGTTTGACATGAGTTCGTATATTATAACAAAATTGCTAAGTAGTGAATTCTTGATACATATTCATAAACTTAAAACACTACTGTATGGTCGAGTATTCGTATTTCTGTTCGTTTCGGCGACGAGGGCATTTTAAATTGAAATTGGTGCGATGAGAACGCTTTGTGCTGGTACAATTAGTTTTAAGAAATCTCATTTTAGACATAATACGTCTTCTGATGATGGTCGTGCACCGAAACCTACGTAAAGACGAAACTAATAAGCATATGTGTAATGTGACCTATTTCCCGAGTATTTATATATAATTCATAACTGGGTCAAGAATCATTATTACTAATTTCCTATAGAACCACAATTTTGTAGGTACAAGATACCGGAAATTCGTTAATAAATAATAATAGAAAAATAATGGTAAAGCGTATTGCGTACGATGAAGCAATATTACGTTTGAATAAACAAAATTAAAAAGAACAGTTGTAGGTTATGTGGGATATTTCATGATATCAGGGTCACCAAAAGATATAGTTGACCTGGTGCCACCAGACGTCTTCCCCACTCTACCTTTAACGCACCGTAGCCAGATTGTATAATACTGCTCATAATTGACTGACAACAGAATAACCAAATTTACCAACAAATCCCTTGAATTTTACATTTGATGTATAATATGCAAGGACAATCATTTTCTAAATTTACCTTACTGGACAAAGTTCCAAATGTAAAATGTCAGAAATGTTGGTTTAGTCTAGATAATTATAATGCTCTGACAAAATTATAATGTTGAATTAATTACATATTGATGAAGCTACTAATACGAAATCTGACTTTTGAATGTTTAACAGTAGCACCAGTGGCGGCTCGTGAACTTTTTAAGAGAGGAGGCTGGACCAGCTACTTCAGTGACAGAATTAATTGTTGCCCAGCAAGAACCAACGTGCAGGTGTAGTTTCTCTTGCCAAAAATTTTTTTTGTTTTTTATTTTTTTTGGATTTTCGATATTTTTTCTTTTTTTTTGGAATTTTTCATATTTCGTTTTTTTTTATTAATTTTATTCACTTTTTTTATATATTAACGGAATTCCACGGTCTTTAGTTTGCGAAAAATGATCAATAATATTATCATAAAATGTATCATTTCTTTTTCATTGTATAAACGATTTTGGTCCATTGTATTTCGCATGTAAGTTTTAATTCGTTTGAGAGTAGAAAATGATCTCTCCACCGATGCCGACGTGACAGGAATGGTGACTGTCAAACAAAATAGTTTATAAAACTGAGGTAAAACTTGTTGCAAATCATTGTCTATCATATATTTTATCATATCGGCGTGACTGTCGTACTGGCCTAAAATATCTTTATCCGAGTATACAACGCATAATTCATTGTGCAGTGTTATTTTATCAAAAAAATTATATTTTAGAACTAAGTCATCTAAAAGTGTATTGGGAAACTCTTTTGAAAAAGATTCGAAAAATCTTCTATTCGTCAAGTCGAAAAACTTCAATTCATGTAAATCGGAAAATCGAATCTCAATTTGACCTTTAATAGTATCTAAAATCTCATAAAAAAGTTGTTTATAATGTAGTTTCTTGTCTACCAAATTACATGTTTTCCTCCTTTTCGCGGGAGGAGCCTCATCAGTTGAAAAATTTTGAAATAAAATATTAAAATGAAATTCTGTATTACGGAAATTTTATCAATGAGATGTTTCAAACGATCTCTTGAATAAATTATATCAGTGAATTTATGTTGTAAAATTTGAAAAATAAGATCACTTTGTTCAAATATTAATTTAAAAGTATCAAGAAAAAACAAAAATTCTTCATTTTCTAAATAAGATTTTAAACCAACAGCAGCATTTAATGAAACCTGATCTGTGGAAAAGTCATCACTGTTTAATATAAAATCAAATTTTTCAATTAATTTGTCTTTATTTTTGTGGATTGTAAACACTGCACGTGATGTAAAATCGAGTTGGAGCATTACAGGGAATTCTGTTTCCTACTATGTTATTCAAAATTTCAGTTCGTTTGGTGGATTTGCTAAAAAAATTTGAAAATGAATATAAGTTGGAAAAAAAAATTCTACCTTCCTTGATGGAATTACATGCATTACTTAAAACCAAATTCATGTTGTGAGCGTAACAATGGGTGAAAATAGCCTGAGGCGAAGCTGATTTTATTTTTGTTTGAAGACCGTTTAAATGTCCCGCCATTACAGATACGCCGTCGTAGGTTTGAGCTATTAAGTTATTCGCAAAGTCAAATCGTTGAAATGTTTCCATTAAGAAATTAAATAAATTGATCGCTGTTCTTCCCGAACTAACATCGTAAAACCCTAAAAATCTTTCCACTAGTTGTCCATTTTTTACAAATCTAAAAATTATTGATAATTGTGATTTACACGTTATATCAGTTGTTTCGTCAACCTGCCACGAAAAAGAAGGGACATTAAATAATTCATGCTCTATGTGATTTCGGAGGACATAATTTATTGAATCAAGAATTTCATTTTGTATTGTTTTTGAGGTGCCTGCAAATACTGACGCGTTAGTCATAAAATCGCGAAGCTTACTGTCGTATTTACAAAACAAATCTAACAATTCCCTAAAATTACCTTTATTAACTGAATTTTCAGTTTCATCATGCCCCCTAAAAGCCAAATCTTGAAATGATAAATACAATAAGAAATCAATGATTTTTTTTTAAACTTCGCGGTTTTCTTTAACTGTATTATTATGATTTTCGATTTCGCGTGTTCGTGTAGAATCAATCGAATTAACAATATTCTGTTTACCGGTTAATTTAAACTTAATACACGATGTAATATGTTCCTGCGATTTTTCATGTCTTTCTAGGCCACGAGCTAAATTTTTCAAATCATTATAACCCAAGTGCCCCCAACATGAAGTTGTATCTGATGTGAATAGCAAGCAATACCAGCAATATAATTTATTGTGTACATCAGATCCCGTTAACCATACATATTTTTTATAATTATCAGTATTAAACGATCGATTTTGATACTTCCCTGCCATCACTAATCCTTTCAAATCCGGTAAAGGCCGTTTGTTTTTGAAGAACACTTTTCTATCATATGTTAATCCACTAAATGGATTTTCTAAGAACTCTGCAACTAGAACTAAGTCACTCATCATTTTAACGTTCACCGATTCCGATTAGATAAATTATAACTTAAAACTTAACTACTTAACCTTACTACGCCTCGTGGAATAAAAACAACAACTAACCGAACACGTGCCGCATTCTTCTAGCAGCGGGAGGCGGGAGCAAGTAATCGTATTTCATTCGACAGACGAATGGGTACGAAAAGCTAGCCTCCCTACTCTGTTGCCATATTCGCTGTTTTACCCCACTGGGCAATTGAATGGTTGGAAAAACGGCAACTGCGTTGACCACACGTATTTAGCGTTTGAGATATATAGAGAATCTAGCCTCTGGCCACTGTTGCCAGATACAATAGACTTCCTAATAAGTATAAATCATTTTCACTACCTAAATTTAAATCATGTATAAAAAAGCTCTTGTTAGAAAAAGCTTACTACTCTGTAAACGATTACTTATCGGAAACTAGCCTAGTCTAATAGCTTAAGTTCTTGTTTTATATACTTGGGTATCTCTTCTAATACTATATATATATGTTTGTTGTATGTATTCATAGATGCAATATTCATGGTGTATTCCACATACATTATTGTAATGTTTTTTATTTTGGAATAAATTGAAATTGAAATTGAAATTGAAAATAACTACTGAGAACGGGGAATTAATTGTAAAATTTAAAGAATTATCAGAGAAACAGGAAATAAAATGGAGAATGATCATTAAGATAAATTGGTGAGGAGGTTGAGCCTCCTTAGCCTCCTTCGAGGAGCCGCCACTGAGTAGCACATTTGATAACATAACCTTAATGACTGTGCCTTTGATTTTTCCTTCTATTCTTTGATTCCCCACGCGATACTCTTGGAGTTGCGGATGTATGTATGTAACTTCTGGCATTTTCATCTTTACAAATATTCATCATTTCAATAATTATCTATATTGAGTAATAGAACACTCAGAATGAAATCAGTGAAAAATTCAGAAACTAAGGAACGTTGAATGATCTATTTCGTACATGCCAGTCGACCAACTTACCGTTTGAAATGTCAACTACCTACAATTCTGCTAAGCTTGTTTATTTACGCCGACGACACGTGTACAATTATTTCAAGTCACAGCAGTCGACTGAATTGAACTTCAAGTTCGCTTGTTTTCGTACAAGGGGCCCGAAATTTGGTGCATTACATATCTGCGAAGTAGATAGCGAGGCCATGGCATTGAACTTGAGCAAAAGACCGCAAGATGTTATGGGTTCTATTCTCTGAAAGGGTGGTTAGGAATGTTCATGAATTTTTTCATCTCAAATCGTTAGAATTTTTGCTTTGCGTTTGAATTCATCTTTTATTACAGAAGCATTAAGTTTCCAGCGTCAACGGTTCATTCCTTTCTTTGAAACCTTTTAGAATCAAACAGTAATATTAAATCACTTTAAAAAAAGAATCAGGAGCAGGAAAAAAACAATTTAATAACAATTTGGAGGTTCACAGTTATTTGAAATCGATTAACAGATCATTCTATTTTTACAATACTAGAAATCGGCTGGTGATTGTAACGAATCATCGTTAATATGACAAATGGTGTTTGAGTTCAATACCATTAGCTACCACTGAAAACGAAACAAACAAAAAATGCGACTTGCGCGACTGTCATAAACACACGATGCAACGAATGCCAAAAATTTGCTATTTTGGTTAAATGTAATTTCTGGTCAGCGACAACACGTCTTTTAGTCGCAGACAGCTGTTTCGCTTTTCTCATGAGCTCGTCAATGGGACGAGGCTGACATGAAGTCCCTGATCAACTATCCCCGAAAATGATATAATAAAACACCTTTGAAAATGTTTGGCAAACATAATGTTCCAACACCATCTGCCGGAAAGCAGATATCCCACTGAGAATGCAATTCTACGCATCGACATTACAGTTCTGGCGATTCAAAGGATCGATGGGGAAACAGTTGGAAATACTACCGCCAGGTGACTTGTCACTGTTCAACCTGATGAACCACAACTTTGTCTGTTGACTTCTAACACGAAACGTGTTTGTAGTTCACTATCCATTGTTAAGGGGCCGTCACATGACGGTAATATTTCCAACTGTTTTCCCGTCGATTCTTAGAATCGCGAGAACTGCATTGTCAATGGGTAACATTGTGAATTACATTCTCAGTGAAACATCATTTACGAAGGTGTTTTATTATATCCCTTTCGGAGATGGTTGATCAGTGCCTGGTCCCACTGACGAGCTCATGAGAAGTGCGGAACAGCTGTCTGAGACTTAAAGACGTATTGTCAATGTTCAACCTGGTGAACCAAAACTTTGTATATTGACTTCTAACACGAAATGTTTTTGTATTTCAATATGCATTACTGAATTGCTACAAAAGTGCTAGTCTAATATATAACTGGTTAGTGGAATTTTATCTATCGTTCAATAGGATATCCGGAAAATTTCATTTATAACTTTTATTCAGAATGTGTAGAATCATGAAATTATCATTTAAGTTATGGTTTCCCAAATTCTGCAGAGACCTACATTGTCACCTCCTAAACCACACATTTGTCTTCATCGGAAGATGTATCTTCATATAAAACAGGGATAAATTATTTTGCGTTTCATAAGCTACGTCAGTAAATGAATTACTACAAAATTTTTTTTTTATTTATGGGTGGCCCCTTATATGTGGTACCAATGTAAGAACAGTTTTGTTTTTACAGAGAGCTTATTTTTCGGAGGTCTTAAAAACTCTTCTTTTGAGATCAATTATACCTCATTTAGCTAACCAACTGTAATAAACATATTTTTTTAAAGCAGTTTTTGTTCCAAAAGTTGCGAAACTTGCGCTTAGATTCTAAATTAAATAAAGAATTAATATTATTCTTCTTACACGATGCTAATAATAATTATTAATAATTAAATGTTTTTAATTCCCCTGGTGCTTCGTATATATTTGAATATAAAGTTTTATGAGAAGGAATTTGTAGTAGTCAACTAAAGATACAATATAGCATTAGAAAAATTCAGTACGTTAAAATATAGCACTATTTTATCTATAAATTGAACGCAAAAATTGTATCGCTTTCAAAATAACATTTTTGCTAGGGGTTCATTGGACTATACCTAGACCCTCAATTTTCTGCACCTGCGAATACAGAACACCAGAATATTTAATTAGTTTTAGGGGTTCCTTAAAGTATTCAACCCTTATTAATTTATGTAAATAATTGAGTAATTAAGAGTACAAATAATGTAATTCTAAATACATAAGGAGACAACAAATTGTATCCGTTTGAATGAACAATTTTCAATATAGATTAATTCAAGAATATCATCTCGGAAGAAATTCACAATTCATAAAAACCAACAATGACAATTTATCAGAAGGAAAGAAGTTGAGAATGTAATTAAAGACTCACAATATCATGTCCTTGGGTACCCCCTTTGACAACTTCCGGTGCCATATATTCAATAGTACCACAAAAAGAATATGCACGTTGGTCCGCCTCGTTTCCGTGTCGATGTAATTCTTTACTTAAGCCAAAATCGGTGAGAACGATATGTCCTTTGTCATCCACTAATATATTTTCTAACTTGATGTCTCTATAGATTATACCAAGCTGTAAAGGATAAAAAAGATCATCCATTTGTTACAAAAATTAGTTATTTCATTATACACATGCATAAATCTCACCAGTATGGAATGGGAAACAAATCTGTTTGCAAATAAATGTAATATCTTTGATTAAAATAATACGTTAATCAATGGTAATATATAACACAACTTAAAACTATTTTGTCAAAGAGCACACAAAGTGTAAGCAATAAATTATAAATAACTAAAACATATAATACATTTTTCATTTTAAATATGTCGATTATCTTGAAGGAGTCAAGAAATTCGATATCGCATATATATTTTTTTTATCAAGTAAGGAAGCTTATGAAGTAATAGAAAAATGTTATCATTATTATTTTCTTTTCTAACAAATTAAATTCTGATTTAGGTTGGATAAAACTTCTTTTATACTTTCACGGGAAAGCTTTATTGGAAATCCATTCTATAATAAAAAAAATAAGTTTATTTTGGAATTTTTCTACGGTGTATTATTCTCTGTTGTGTTCATTTGTAATATAATGAATTGGATTAGCTATTATGATTATTAACTGGTTCATTTTACTACATTTTTTGAATCGAAGTGAATTCAATTTAGTAGAAGAGGCCTACATGAGATCAATCAGATATAAAGCATTAGTAGAATAGGTATTCCTATCCGCCATTTTGAGGCTGATTCTCAAGCCGTGTTTTAAAACACGTTGTATGCGCTCGCGTTGTTTGACGAAAAATAAAATATTACCTGTGAAATCGAACAAAAGTCCCAATACTGACGAAAGTTGAGGATTTGCCAAAGTCAGTAATAGACGACGTTTCAGTTCGAAGAAGAACATGAGTGGAAAAACAGCGCGTTCTAACCTTAGGTACATTAACATTCCATTCGTTTGATGAACCCAGTATGAGCAGCAATTTATTTGTTACTTTTAGTTATGATTTACTTCGATGTAACAAAAAAATGATGAAGCTTTCAACAAAAAATGTCAACGTTAGCTTTGTATTTTTTGTGGTTTTCATTCAAAAAAGTGCATGTTTTCAATCAGGTTTTGCTAAAAGCTAAATATAAATAAATTATTGTCAATCCTGCTTTTACATTTCTATAGTAAATATTATTCAGGATGCCTAGAATTAACACAAATTCTAAAAGTGATTTTGATGGTGGTCGGATTGAGGGGATTGTTGGTATGAGGGAGAACGGATCCTTGGTATGAGAGATGCGGGATTTTCTCTGAGGGAAATTGCCAACCACGAGGATTTTAACACGAGATGTTAGGTCAGGTGGACTGGAAAAGATGTTCATAGGAGTTCCTACGGATCAGGACGTCTTAGATGATACAGATCAAGAAGAACGTCATCTGAGACTGTTGGCAAAAGAGTCAGATTTGCCACAAAACCAGCTATAAGAGATCATTGGAGGGAAACTTTAGAAACGAAGAGTATATACGGCGTTCAACTATAGACGAATAAGAATCTATGGACTTCGTTCTTACCGACCTCGCAGGAACAGGTAGTAGACTTCCGCGGATAGCTAATCTTGGAAAATTTTGACTTCCGGATGGATTTCGCGTCACAATAGCTCGACTTGATGTCGACTTGACGTTTCGCCAACCATTACAGGTAATGTAATGCCACCTGTAATGGTTGGCGAAACGTTGGCATCAAGTCGAGCTATTGTGACGCGGAATTCATCCGGAAGCCAAGATTTTCCAAGGTAATTAATGAATAGACTGAGTACAGGAATGACATCCTGTTGTCCCGATTCTGTTAGTAGGCCCATGATGAACGAAATAGAGTGTGACGTTTCCATGTGGAACGGAGGAATGTAACTAGCTGTTAAACGTGATACTGACCTCACACGTGGAGTCAAGGTTTGGGGTGCATTATATTTTGATAGTAGATCACCTTCAGTTTTCCTTCGGAGCAATTGGAATGCAGCCAATTACGTAACTGGTGATTTAGAACCGGTTGCAGTGCCTAATCTTCAGGGGTTGATTGAACTAATCATTCAACAAGATAAAGCCTGCCCTCATACGGCAAGAGTTCCTATACATTTTTAGGAATTATCTCAACATGTACATCTGCTTCCATGGCCTGCACGTTCACCCGAAATCCCACCAATAGAACATGTCTCAGATATGATATCTAGAAATGTTCAAAAAAGAAGGAATAGCCCAATTATGAACATTCGCGTGTATTGTAAAATCAACAATAATTATGATGAATAGTAAGTTGTAAATAATCGTAATTTATTACCAACTGATTCTCGAGTATTTAACACGTTAGAGTCAATTTACGCTACACACTCAATATATCTCCGAACAATAACTGTTCTATGATCGAAGCAATATCCTTATGGAAAAATTAGAAACTTCAGTAGTTGAGTCCATAATAGTGAATTGATTGTGCTGTTTTTCCACTGGTTTGTTGAGATCTGTTGCAGTTTTTGGGAAAACGCCAACTTTCGATCGATTGCTTTGAGAATGTTGTTCAATTTAATTATTTGTCAAGATAACGCGAGGGCATACAACGTGTTTTCGAATGGAAAAAACGGCTTGAAAATCAACTGTTGGACGGAAAATGGAGAATAGGAACTATAAGATACAATAATAGTAATCAAACCTGGTACACTGTTCATCAGAGTGTTTAACTTAAAATTTTATGTAATAAAAACCTGTTTTCAAATTGAATTCAATTATATATAAAAATTCTCGGGAAATAGGTCACAATAACACTTTGTTTTAACTATTCGTCTTTACGTACGTTTCGGTCTCACGACCATCATCAGAAGACTCACTATGTCTAAAAAGGGGGTTTATTAAAACTAATTATAAAACAAGCGTCCAAATCGCACAATTTAACTTCAATTAAAAGAGCCCACGCCGTCGAAACGAACAGAACCACGAATAATCGAAATTGTATCGTCAGAATTAATGTATAAAAAATTATTTTTTGTAGTAAGAATCCGCTATTCAGTAATATTATTAAAATATATGAGTGCATATTGATTGGTATTCTCACAACAAATGAGAAGAACGAAGTTATTTGTCAAGTATCTACTTTCGAAACCAGATGTGTAGGATTTATGACATGGCACTTAAGAAAGGTTTCAGACCTGTACTGGGAAATAACATTACGAATTCTTCCTAAAAACATTTTCTACACTTATAAAGACGTATGTAAGAATTTGCAAGAGATTATTTAATCAAATTAGTATAAATATGACTTAGATTTTGTGTGTCTACCCTATGATTTACAGATTTCGGGTCCCGTTTTATGTGAATCATCTCCAGGATAGATCTTTTATAATAATTGGTTTCCTTAGTTAAGATATTAACATTTTTGTAATCAAATTGATGGTTAAAATCAAAGCAATGCTTAGCAAGGGCGGTGGAATTTTCTAAGTTGTTATTTCTTGTGCTATATTTATGGCCGTACATTCTTTTTTGTAAATATTGTTTAGAGATTCCAGTATAGGTTCCATCACAATCTAAACAATTCAATTTATACACTGTGTGGGTTTGTTTATCTTTGGGTATTAACGGTTTTAGATTTGAGAAATATTTCCCAACACAGTTAGTAGGTTTATGCGCAACATTTATATCGTACTTTTTCAAACATTTTTTGATTTTCTCTGAGGTCTCCGGAATGTAAGGTAGAGTTATAAAATTGTCTGTATTACCTTTTATGTTATTTTTATTAGACGAACCATTATAGATTTTGTTTATTCTTTCTTTAATGATAGGATTGAAAAAAGTTTTTGGGTAGCCATTCAATTCTAGTGTAGTACGAACAATTTTTAAATTTTTGGGGCGGTCATCTGCGTGGGACAATTTTATCGCGCGATCTGTAAGGCTGTTTATGACACTTTTTTTATAACAAGCTGGTGCAACGGAATTGAAGTGAAGATAACGTTGAGACCATACTTCTTTAGTAAACCAGGAGGTTTTTATTTTTCCATCAGCATCATGCCTAATGTTCATATCTAGGAAATTTATGTTATTGTTTAATTCTATTTCACAAGTGAATTGAAGTTTACAGTGAAAATTGTTAAATTTATCAATTACATATTGAATTTTATCGTTGGGAACACACATAAGGCAATCGTCTACATACCGTTTAAAGAATACAGGCCGAAAATCTAATGAACTCATAACAGATTCCTCTAGGCACTCCATAACGAGGTTAGCAATGGTAGCTGAAATAGGAGATCCCATTGCTGTGCCGAATATTTGTCCAAAAAATTGCTCACCATACTGAAAGTATGTGCATTCTAAACAAAATTTTACAGCATTTATAAATTCCGATTGATCTAGAGGTGTGTGGTTTTTAATCTCTGCCCAACGTTTTTTGATGCTATTCAATGCCAAAACAACAGGTATATTTGTAAATAAAGAAACAACGTCCAAGGAAATCAGTTGATGGTTTACGGGTACGGATTGATTTTTTATAAATTCATTAAAGTGCCATGAATCTTTTACATAGAATTCATTTTTTCCTATTATATTATTGATAGATTTTGATAGAAATTTAGATAAATTGTAAGTGGGCGCTCCAATATTACTAACAATGGGTCTTAGAGGTATATCATTTTTATGCAGTTTGGGAAGCCCATAGATATAAGGTGCTAGCCCATTATGGCAAATTAATTTATTTTTTAATTCAATAGGGATTATCTTATTCTTATGCCATTTATTTATCAATTTATTCATGTTGTTTTGTACTGATAAAGTAGGATCAGATTTTAATTTTTTATAAGTTGTTTCATCATTTAAAAGGTTTCCTATTTTGTTTTCATAGTCATTTCTATGCATTATGACGGTTTTATTACATTTATCCGCGTTCAAAACTAATATTTGAGGGTTAGCATCTAAGAAATCTTTTGTTATTTTTGTATGATAGTTAAAACGATTCTTTGCAATCCCTACTTCTGCCTTCTGAAGGCAGAAGTAGGGATTGCAAAGAATCGTTTTAACTATCATACAAAAATAACAAAAGATTTCTTAGATGCTAACCCTCAAATATTAGTTTTGAACGCGGATAAATGTAATAAAACCGTCATAATGCATAGAAATGACTATGAAAACAAAATAGGAAACCTTTTAAATGATGAAACAACTTATAAAAAATTAAAATCTGATCCTACTTTATCAGTACAAAACAACATGAATAAATTGATAAATAAATGGCATAAGAATAAGATAATCCCTATTGAATTAAAAAATAAATTAATTTGCCATAATGGGCTAGCACCTTATATCTATGGGCTTCCCAAACTGCATAAAAATGATATACCTCTAAGACCCATTGTTAGTAATATTGGAGCGCCCACTTACAATTTATCTAAATTTCTATCAAAATCTATCAATAATATAATAGGAAAAAATGAATTCTATGTAAAAGATTCATGGCACTTTAATGAATTTATAAAAAATCAATCCGTACCCGTAAACCATCAACTGATTTCCTTGGACGTTGTTTCTTTATTTACAAATATACCTGTTGTTTTGGCATTGAATAGCATCAAAAAACGTTGGGCAGAGATTAAAAACCACACACCTCTAGATCAATCGGAATTTATAAATGCTGTAAAATTTTGTTTAGAATGCACATACTTTCAGTATGGTGAGCAATTTTTTGGACAAATATTCGGCACAGCAATGGGATCTCCTATTTCAGCTACCATTGCTAACCTCGTTATGGAGTGCCTAGAGGAATCTGTTATGAGTTCATTAGATTTTCGGCCTGTATTCTTTAAACGGTATGTAGACGATTGCCTTATGTGTGTTCCCAACGATAAAATTCAATATGTAATTGATAAATTTAACAATTTTCACTGTAAACTTCAATTCACTTGTGAAATAGAATTAAACAATAACATAAATTTCCTAGATATGAACATTAGGCATGATGCTGATGGAAAAATAAAAACCTCCTGGTTTACTAAAGAAGTATGGTCTCAACGTTATCTTCACTTCAATTCCGTTGCACCAGCTTGTTATAAAAAAAGTGTCATAAACAGCCTTACAGATCGCGCGATAAAATTGTCCCACGCAGATGACCGCCCCAAAAATTTAAAAATTGTTCGTACTACACTAGAATTGAATGGCTACCCAAAAACTTTTTTCAATCCTATCATTAAAGAAAGAATAAACAAAATCTATAATGGTTCGTCTAATAAAAATAACATAAAAGGTAATACAGACAATTTTATAACTCTACCTTACATTCCGGAGACCTCAGAGAAAATCAAAAAATGTTTGAAAAAGTACGATATAAATGTTGCGCATAAACCTACTAACTGTGTTGGGAAATATTTCTCAAATCTAAAACCGTTAATACCCAAAGATAAACAAACCCACACAGTGTATAAATTGAATTGTTTAGATTGTGATGGAACCTATACTGGAATCTCTAAACAATATTTACAAAAAAGAATGTACGGCCATAAATATAGCACAAGAAATAACAACTTAGAAAATTCCACCGCCCTTGCTAAGCATTGCTTTGATTTTAACCATCAATTTGATTACAAAAATGTTAATATCTTAACTAAGGAAACCAATTATTATAAAAGATCTATCCTGGAGATGATTCACATAAAACGGGACCCGAAATCTGTAAATCATAGGGTAGACACACAAAATCTAAGTCATATTTATACTAATTTGATTAAATAATCTCTTGCAAATTCTTACATACGTCTTTATAAGTGTAGAAAATGTTTTTAGGAAGAATTCGTAATGTTATTTCCCAGTACAGGTCTGAAACCTTTCTTAAGTGCCATGTCATAAATCCTACACATCTGGTTTCGAAAGTAGATACTTGACAAATAACTTCGTTCTTCTCATTTGTTGTGAGAATACCAATCAATATGCACTCATATATTTTAATAATATTACTGAATAGCGGATTCTTACTACAAAAAATAATTTTTTATACATTAATTCTGACGATACAATTTCGATTATTCGTGGTTCTGTTCGTTTCGACGGCGTGGGCTCTTTTAATTGAAGTTAAATTGTGCGATTTGGACGCTTGTTTTATAATTAGTTTTAATAAACCCCCTTTTTAGACATAGTGAGTCTTCTGATGATGGTCGTGAGACCGAAACGTACGTAAAGACGAATAGTTAAAACAAAGTGTTATTGTGACCTATTTCCCGAGAATTTTTATATATAATTCATACTGGGTCAAGAATCTTATTATTGAATTCAATAAAACAGTATAAAAGGCGCCATAAACTTCCGACGTGAGCAATAATTACTTTCCATAGCCCTTCTGTTCCAAAAAAGAAAATAATTAATTGATAATTAGTACTCTCAGTTTGTTAATTCTATGCTAGTTAATTCATCGTTGTTTTCTTAACAAAATAACAATATAGAAAGTAAAGAGCCACACTGGTCAATTCACAGTATACTGAAGCCCGAGAAAAAGTAATAAATTGTAATTGTAGTGGGATGCTTGTTTAGGGTGATATGAAATTAACCGGAAGCCAGCACAAAGTGAAGGCATATGTACAGTTGCAATCTATTTGAAAAAAAGTAATTATCTATACACACAGTTCTTCTAGCCGCCAATTAATGCGGCTTCACATATGCGGAATTCTCCGATGGCCAAATCTGGGGTGGTATGAAAAACTTGAGGTAATTTTCACCTGATAATATAGAGGCTTCTGGCCAGTTTTGAACCAATAGAAAATGAAATCGAGTGGAAGTCGAAATTTTTCAATATGAATAAAATGAATAATTCTGACTCTTTCTAGTGAATAAATTTGTTTTATACACTGCTGAATTTTCTAGGTAGAAGCAGATTCAGTACACCCACAATAAAATCAATGTTTTTCAATAGATACAGATATCCAAAATGCACTTCGTAGTTACTTTCTAGGTAAAAATAGCTATTGTAAGGCGTATATGAGAAGACCAGGTGTTTGAGTTGCGGAGGTTAATATTGCAAGGGACAATAACACTTATTCTAGAGTACCATATGAAAATGATATAATAATAATGAAACAACAGCTGTTGTATCGTACCGCTTCAGGCACTGTGCTGGGAACTTATGATAGTTCTGCCACATGGTTGTCTTCGTTTATCGAACATAAAATGGAATAATTGAATAAAAATGATCAAGTGTACTTCTATTTCAGGCAGAACGGTATGCAGGGGAGGTAGTGCCTCACGATAGAAAAATAAGTATAATATTTCAATTATTATACTTAATTTAACATGAAAAAAAAAACATTCAAAATGTCAAATTTAAGTACATAGTCATGAAAATCTATAATACAGAAATTCAACAAATAATATATGAAACACGAGAACTGTGATAATAAAAGGCAAATAGCTATTCATGAATTAAAAATCAAAACTTTAGGCTGAATCATTATTTTTTAAAAGAAAAGCATGTGTAGAATAAAAGCTTTCATCTGATAAATGATTATTTAGGCATTATAAAAGAACAGGGCTATAGTAGGATATATTATTTTACTGCTATTAATTCGGTGAAAATTCACTAATATATTATTTTTTTCTAGTATTATAAAAGAGCACTTCCTCCCTCCTTCCTCGTGTATAATACACTATGTTACTCGCAAATTCATTGACAGCAAGCATTCATGTGTAGAAGCTGAATGAGTTGTAATGATCCTCAATTTAAAAAAAGCTAGTTCACAGTTTTTCTCTGTATTTAAGTTTGGCCATAGCTCCCACAGCACTTCTCTGAGCAGCAAATACCTCCGTGATGGTAGCCGAATACACAATAAATTAAGCAAAGTCGTTTTGTTGAAACATAGTTTCATAAATTTCTCAATATAAAAGTATTATTTGCCATTTTCTTTAATACATACAAACAGTGTTCACTCCATGTGAGCCTTGAGTCGATAATAAAGGCCAGATATTTGTTTTAGGGAGATTAACATTTTGTTTTGCGATGTGAAGAGTACAGTAATGTAAGAGATTGTATGTCGCTTCACTGACGACATGTGTTAGATAAGTTGTACCTAGTACCTAAAAGAATTATGAAGACCCCGACCAGATTTGAGTAAAACTATGATTAATATTGGCAAACCAACTCATGCATTGAATAATTCGTGGTATGAAAAGTATGATTGCTCCCGGGAAGTAAATTAAGAGAAAACGATGTGGTGGTCTTTCGTTCTTTTTTCGAAAGGTAGTGAAACAACATGGTGGAAAACGAGACATTCAAATATGAAAATTGTAACGTCGTTCTTTAGAGAAACATAATGGGAAGAAGGGACAATATACCTTCAAGTCTAAGTTTGTAACTACAAATTCAAATTGAAAATTTCAATACTAGAGATCGGGAAAATCGAGAAATTTTAGTCGATGTTTAATTTTTTTGTTACAGCAGAGCTGCCATTTCAGAACAATATAAGAGTTATAATTCTTTGAATTGAGGTAATTTAACTCATGAGTTATATCAGTAAACGCGATATTTATTTTCATAGTGTTGTAGTCAAGATATTTATACCAAGCCTATTTTCGACGGCACATCAAAAACTATACAGCTTGATTGATTCCATTAGTTTTGGAAATGTAGAAATATTCCTTCATTTCATGGCAAGTTGACGAAAACGCAGGTTAGATAAGTAATCTGTAATGAAACCGCTGAGATAACTTAAGTAAGTAATTCAACTTAACATAAATGCGATTTGCGTATTACTTAAAATACCTTTAGTCAATGATAACAATAACAGAAATTTGCAACAAAGCTTATTTCGTTCATATTATAGTAAACATAGTACCGGTGAAATCAGCGAAGTAATTGCGAGCGAATATTTCATTGGATTTTTCAATTACAATCCCGTGCCCCACCCACCTGTCGTTGCTCCTCATGCGACAAGGACCCGATGACGGCGTCGGTATTGAGCCGATTTTACTCCGAGGTTGTCCCCTCTACGCTTAGGTATATATAAATAATACAATAGACTTTTCGTTTTGACGTTTCGATAATATATTTTTAGTTTTATTAAAAATTGTTAAGTTAATTAGTGTTTCCAAATAATTTGGAAGAGAATAGAAGACTTCGATTAATGATATGCGTCTGCAGCCGGCTTGTGTTTTGAAATCCAATTAAAAATGCAGAACATTGAATCGGTTAAGGGTGAAGAGTAATGTATGAATAATTATATATATTCTTTTATTTATATTCTTGAAGTCCTGCTTCACTCTTTAGGAGTGTTGAAGTGGACGGTCGATGAACTGCATAGACTCGACAAAGACTTCCGGAAAATGATGCATATCTATCACAGTTTGCATCCTAGTTCGCCAATTTCCCGCATTTATCACGTCACAGGGGAGGTAGGGAACCCCTTAGTCTGGAGGGTCTTCATCGAAGTGTGGTTCTGAGTATAGCTTGTAAAGGTCTTAGGAGTTCGGACCACCTCCTGTGCCTCGTTAAAGGTCACGAATTGGCAGGAGTGGGGGCATTTGTCGTTAAGGCAATACAAAAAGCTGCGGAAGTACTTGGTCTCGAATTTCAGATCAGTTGAGAAAGCCGACTAGAGTGCAACCTCGAGTTCCAACCTTCTCGGCGGAAAGCCCAGATAAATGCCACGGAGCGAGATCTTATGTTCAGGCGGCATGTTGACTAGCCGATACACGGTGTTTGCTATCGAAACATCGAAACGCTCGGCTTGTCAACCAGGCTGACCTTCGGCTACCTAAGGTCAGCCGGGCTTACATCCGAGACCGAGGGATTTACCGCAGCTTCCCAAGATGGCGTAATCAAGACCTCAGTCTATCGCGGCAACGTGTACAGGTTCCTGATGTCAGTTGCAGGACTTGTTGAAAGGCGCCTGAGACGCATTTCTACGTTCTTTCGGTATGTGCGGCAAAAGCGGCCTCGGCGTACACCCATCGTCATAATGCGGCCCAACGAGTGCTGTATTACCATCTAAGGCACTCGTACGGAATAGACCAAGAGCAGGTGCTGCCTTACATGCAGGAGATATTGAGTGCGTTGTCGTAAACGAAAAATGCCAGATCCGACCATCAGGTCCTTAAAGCAAATAGGCCTGACGTTGTCCTCCTCGATAAACTGAGCAAGACCATGTATGTCGTCGAATTCTCTGCTCCGGCAGAGAAGAACATAGTCTTGAAGGAGGAGGAAAATTGGACAAAATATCAAGATCTCCTGTTCGAGCTTCGCACGGTATACCCAGGCCACAAGGTCGTATCAATGGTTCTGATCATCGATGTTTTGGGCAGATTTCGGTCTTCGTTGCGTTCGAACTTGAAGAACATTCCGGCCTGTAAGAACTTGGGGCAGTTGTGGATTTTCTTAGATTTTTAGCAATTTAAATCAGAAAAGTCCAGTCACAGAAACTTAATACAAGAGCCACATGTTATCAATTAAATTTTACTGCAAACAGACACCGATTTTTAACCAGTTCAACAAATGGTCAATCAGCAGGATACCTTACCCTTACATTTAGAAAGGAAACGTATTCTGCAAAAAGATTTCAGTCTGAATTTCAAAGCCAAGATGAGTGTGTGCTCTCTTAAAATCAACTCACCTAACTAAATTAAACATACCAGTTACTAATATTGTTTGAATTAATGTAATAAAAAACTAATAAGAAAAGTCCTAATCTTGAGTCCAAATGTAAACAATAAATAATTTGCTGAAGAAGACGAAAGCCGAAAAACGTCAAATGAAAAGATTGTTTGATTAATATACAGGGTGTCCCAGGTTTTAGTAGCAGAACTTCAACAGTCGCTAGAAAATTTGATTTTGAGAAAAAAAAGTTCCTATTAACATATATGCACAGACGCTTAGTTTTTGAGATACAGGTTGAAATTGAAAAAAAAATGTTTTTTGCGAATATCTCCGGAACCGTTTATCGTACAGAAAACAGCTTTTGTAAGCATTTTTCACTCGTAGTAAGCTATGTTCTGTGCGATAAGAAATTTTTTTTTAGTCATAATCAAGATTTTGAAGGGGTAGCGGGTGTTTTTCTCCCCAACTTCTACGCCACTGGGAAAAGTACGGTTTTGAGACAACCATTTGAACCGCCAATGTTTTCTACACAAAAAAAGTACTGGTCATAAGCTCTAAAGTAGACCGTTTTCGAGAAAAATCAACTTTCATGTTTAAAAACATGGTCAATTCTTTGAAATAAAATTAATTTGTTACTAATTAAACAAAACTTATTTAAACGTTAGAACAAGTAACAAAACCAAAAAATTGACCATGTCTTTCAACATAAAAGTTGATTTTTCTCAAAACCGTACTTTTTCCAGTGGCGTAGAGGTTGGGGGGGGGGAACACCCACTACCCCTTCAAAATCTTCACAGATTATGACTAAAAAAAAAGTTTTTATCGCACAGAACATAGCTTACTATGAGTAGGAAATGCTTACGAAAGCAGTTTTTTGTACGATAAACGGTTCCGGAGATATTTGCAAAAAACAATTTTTTTCTCAATTTCAACACCCTGTATCTCAAAAACTAAGCGTCTGTGCATATATGTTAATAGGAACTTTTTTTTTCAAAATCAAATTTTCTATCGACTGTTAAGTTCTGCTACTAAAACCTGGGATATCCTGTATATCGTTTGAATTGGTGAAAATCTAAGAAAACCCACAGCTTTATATAAATAAACCAGCAAAAGAAAACATATATATATATATATATATATATATATATATATATATATATATATATATATATATATATATAACAAGTTTAAAGTTTCTTTGCCTAATTGGCCACTATCGTGTATGTAACTTAAGAGATATAGAATTAAATTGTCTGAATTATGAAGATAACTTAGATAATTTAACATAGGATTATGAAGATGAATAAACGTAAAAGATTGAACCATAGGCGGGATTCGAACCCACATTTCTGGATTTCTAGTCCAGGGTGTTTACCAATTACACCACTTCGGTCCTATTAGATTTTTATATTTTTGTAAATATAAACCTCTGAAAGGATAGTAGATCATTGATAAACACAATGCGATTCGATGCCCTACCATAGATCAACTATTCACGCACATTCATCTAAAGTTCAGTCGTTTTTTGAAGTAAGGATTGTAGGTTAGTACTGCTATGGTTGGCAGTTACTTGACAGTTCTTATTCAAATGACAGCATCCTGGTTCTTATATATTTCAATAGAACTGACTGAGAATTGTTCTGGTTAATTATAAACAAGTTTAAAGTTTCTTTGCCTAATTGGCCACTATCGTGTATGTAACTTAAGAGATATAGAATTAAATTGTCTGAATTATGAAGATAACTTAGATAATTTAACATAGGATTATAAAGATGAATAAACGTAAAAGATTGAACCATAGGCGGGATTCGAACCCACATTTCTGGATTTCTAGTCCAGGGTGTTTACCAATTACACCACTTCGGTCCTATTAGATTTTTATATTTTTATAAATATAAACCTCTGAAAGGATAGTAGATCATTGATAAACACAATGCGATTCGATGCCCTACCATAGATCAACTATTCACGCACATTCATCTAAAGTTCAGTCGTTTTTTGAAGTAAGGATTGTAGGTTAGTACTGCTATGGTTGGCAGTTACTTGACAGTTCTTATTCAAATGACAGCATCCTGGTTCTTATATATTTCAATAGAACTGACTGAGAATTGTTCTGGTTAATTATAAACAAGTTTAAAGTTTCTTTGCCTAATTGGCCACTATCGTGTATGTAACTTAAGAGATATAGAATTAAATTGTCTGAATTATGAAGATAACTTAGATAATTTAACATTTGAATAAGAACTGTCAAGTAACTGCCAACCATAGCAGTACTAACCTACAATCCTTACTTCAAAAAACGACTGAACTTTAGATGGATGTGCGTGAATAGTTGATCTATGGTAGGGCATCGAATCGCATTGTGTTTATCAATGATCTACTATCCTTTCAGAGGTTTATATTTACAAAAATATAAAAATCTAATAGGACCGAAGTGGTGTAATTGGTAAACACCCTGGACTAGAAATCCAGAAATGTGGGTTCGAATCCCGCCTATGGTTCAATCTTTTACGTTTATTCATCTTTATAATCCTATGTTAAATTATCTAAGTTATCTTCATAATTCAGACAATTTAATTCTATATCTCTTAAGTTACATACACGATAGTGGCCAATTAGGCAAAGAAACTTTAAACTTGTTTATAATTAACCAGAACAATTCTCAGTCAGTTCTATTGAAATATATAAGAACCAGGATGCTGTCATTTGAATAAGAACTGTCAAGTAACTGCCAACCATAGCAGTACTAACCTACAATCCTTACTTCAAAAAACGACTCAAGATGTTAGACAATCGAGATTTCAACACAGTTTTAAGGTGAATATTTCGGCCGGTTGCAGTGCTACTTTTACCACACAGGCTAAATGCAGCATACTATTCAACTTTTCTAGAAGAAACTTTATTTCAATTTATTTGTATACGTATTTCCGGAGGACACGTCAATGACTGCGCACAAATTTTCCAGAACGATGGGAGTTTATTGCTTGGCCCCCGAGATCTCCCGATTTGAACTCATCAGATTTTTTCTTTGTGGCCATTTGAAGAAATTGGTTTCTTTCAGTGTTGACATAAACAAACGTGAACAATTACTTAACCAAATAACATTTAGATTCAATGACATTTGTAAAGATGATGCAACAATATTGCATGTTTACGACTCAATGATTCACAGGTTACATGGTTGCATTGTTGATCATAGAAGACTTCTCGAACAATAATTGTTATAGGCAATTCAATTTTTCATTATATTGAATGGTTTCAGCAAATTACATAACCATGAGTTTTCTCTAGCCGCTTATTTTATTTTAGTTATTCTTAATCATTACAAGTTCAATAAAATTTTAATCTTTTTTTCTGTAACTAATTGGAATATAATTTATGTCCATATAACCTTTTTAGATTAAAATTACATCCCGAAGATGACACACCTTTTATAAATTACTCTGTATATTTCAGTTTATTAATTAGAATTAGTTAATTAATTAAAATAACAGAAAAAGTAAGTAAAATTCTGATATGTCTTCATATTTTGTTGATTTGATTTACAATAGCAAATTAACTGAGAATCAATCAACTGTATATACATTAGGAGGGTAAATTTCAACAATATCTTTTCTGATAATTCATTTACGATAGTATCAATTGAAATTATCGAGAAAAAGTTGGGGTGAATCCACTAACGCGCATTTTATTAGTTTCCATTTTAATTCAAGTTAATTGATTAAATATGTTCCGTCGCTGGATTTTTATTTACTGGAATAATATTATAATTACTGCGCCCGAAAGTTTAGCAGAATTCAATTTGAGTATGAATAGAAAATATGTGAGTAGATAAGACACTTTCGCAAAAAAACAATTGCACTCGACTTCTATATCTATTGAGTGTATAGTGTTATTAATAAACGTCACGTGTTATTTGCTTTAATTAGTATTTTTACATAATACGTAAAATTCGAGTATAATGAAGATTCACAAAACCATCAATGAAACATCATTTACTTATTATAATGATGCGATATTAAATAAAATGTTGTGCAACTAGTGTAAGCTTGTAGTTATTTCAGTAAAATAGGTGGCCAAGTGTTGGCCCAAATACCAACGCGGTTAAATCGCTCAGATTTACAATCGACTTCGTGGCATAGCATTTTTCCTACAAGATATGGCATGATTCACTATATATTAAACAAAGTTATCAGTGTATTACGAATGGAGTTGAGGACTGATTATTACCAGGAACCAGCTCATATCAGTACAGATCAGACCAATTATTACAATTAGATTAAAATTATTTCATTCATTGCTAACAAACTTTGAACTTCCAATAGAGAAGAATATTCAGGCTCCAGCAGCATGACGTGAAATGAATAACTCAAATATAATCAAAGATCAATGAAATTTTTTGAAGGCTAACAACAGAATCGTTTTAAAATGTACAAAACACACCACTCGTTTCAATCACCACCTCGAAATTTACCTTTAACCTATAATGAAAGAGCTTCTTACAACGGTGCATCCATCTAAACACATTGTTTGAAGTTTTATGAAGCTTTTTCATATGTAGATAAAATGATTTTTACATAAGCAACACAGCCTGGTCCCAATAGATAACCTAAATGGAGGATTGAATGAAAGGATAAAATTACATACCGTCAAAAGAATTAAATTAATGGCAGAAGACCTGAGTTCTGATAATTCCAATCGCCTAATAGTGTAGTCATTCTACGGAAAAATGAGGCGAGGTTCGTAAAAATTTGATAGAGGTTGGGGAGGTGTAAAAAGTTGTTTCTTTGGTGTCAAAGTAGATCATGGTGACCGTAATAAGTGATCCAAAGATGAAGTTAAAATATCCAATAGTTTTGATAAAAATCCAAATTTGGGAGATTTGGCCCAAATTTTGAAGATGCCCCCCATTACGGCAAACAAATCGCAGAGTACTCTTTTTGGGCTCAAATTGAAGGTTATTTTATATAGTTTGACGTGGTATAACTTGTTTTATAAGATCAGCCCATTTCTTGACCATTTACGGCATATATATATGCGCGCGCAGATTTCCCCACCTTTATTGTATTATAATTTATTTATTTATTTATTTATTTAGTTTATTTAGTTACACCACCCAACAGCCACAGGCCAATTAAGGATGGGAAAAGCTACAATTTGATTAAAATTCACAAATATAATATAACAAAAACAAAAATAATTCATATAAAATAAGATCATAAATACAAAATGAAAAACGAGAAAAAATTAGATAGACATCAATACTGATATCAACATTGATACAAGGCTGTTCTGCAAGCAGAGCACGCAGGATGTATTGAACAATGTTTTAAATTATTGCACTACATCAGCTATGTTCCCAGTAATAGCTTTTATATGTGCAACGGATGAATTGAATATGTCTAGACTATTTTGAAAAATTTTATACTTGTTGCACATCTCATAGATAGGCGATGATTGCAGCATACGTGTGCGAGGCGTGTTCAGATAAAAAGTATTCGGATGTCGCGCTCCCAATCTAGGCACTTCGAAATTCAACTGCTCAAGCAGGTCGGGACAGTCAACAGTATTGTTAACGAGTTTGAACAGAAACACTATCGAGCTAGTCCGCCTGCGCCCGACAAGACTAGAAACCCCGAATCGAGCAAGTAGTTCCGATTGAGGGAAACCTCTCGGAGGATAAACGTTATCTATGCGAAAGCTGAGATACTTCAAGAATTTTCGCTGAATACCCTCTAGCATGTGGATATGAATCTGATAGGTAGGAGACCACACGACTGAAGCGTATTCAAGGCGAGATCTTATAAATGAATTATAAAGCAGCAGTAGTGTTTCAATATTGACGAAGTCTCGCGAGCTTCTGATAATGAAACCCATGAGCCTAGATGCTGCGGACACCACTGAATCAACATGAGTGTCGAAAGAAAGACTAGAGGTGAAGTAGACACCCAGATCTCGAATATTTTCACATCGTAGAAGAACTGAATCAGAAATATAATAATCGTAAATTATAGGAGTCTTGCTTCTTGTAAATGACATAACTGCACATTTAGACACGTTGAGATCTAAGAGGTTGGCAGAGCACCAGGAATGAAACAGGTTTAGATCGTTTTGCAGTTGAAGAGCGTCCCTAGAAGATCTGATCGGAAGGAACAACTTCAGGTCATCTGCATATAGTAGATACATGACAGTAAAAATGGAGGCAACATCATTAAGAAGATATTAAATAGCAGTGGACCAAGGACCGAGCCCTGTGGAACACCGCTCGGAATGCTGAAAGCATCAGATCTGAAACCTGAAAGCTCTACATAGTGACTTCGCCCGGTCAAGTAACTCTCAAACAATCCCACCAGCCGGATCGACACACCAAAATCAGCTAATCTAGAGAGGAGGATGCGATGATTCAAACGATCGAAAGCTTTGCTAAAATCGGTGAAGACGACATCAACCTGAGTACCAACATCCAAACACTCTGCTACGAACTGATGAAAAACAGTCAAGTTGGTCACAGTCGATCTGCCCCTGACGAAACCATGTTGGCGAGTCGTCAGTCGCCGAGTGACACTCTCTGATATAGCGTTATGCAAGCAAAACTCAAATAACTTCGAGAAATTATTTAAGAGAGCAATGGGGCGGTAGTTAGAGATGTCAGCCCTCTCCCCTTTTTTGAAAATAGGGACAATTTTTGAAACCTTCCATATTTCTGGAAAAGACTGGGTCGAGAGAATCCGGTTGAATATATGGAGAAGGGGGCAGATCAGGACACGAAGACAGTCCTTCAGAAAAAATGCAGGAATTCCATCCGAGCCTGCTGTCATAGCGGACTTCATCCTCCTTCCGGCAACCAGCACATCTGTCTCAGAAAAGCAAGATGGCATCGGTACTGAAGAACATCCATTTGTATGGAACTCGGGAATATAGGGAGCTTGGTCATCACTGAAACATTTATTAAAAAATAGTGCAAAGCTATCGACTATTTCCTGTTGACTCCCGAGCGATGTCTCATCGTAGGTCATCTTGGATGGCATTCCAGAGTTAGATTTCATTCTGTTAATATAGGACCAGAAGTCTTTAGAATTTGCTGAAATGTTGCGCTCGGCGCGATCGACAAAGTCCCTATGTGATTGCCGAATTGCATTTTTAACAACCAGTCTCAGCAGTGTAAACTCAACATAGTCGTCTGGATTGTTCTTAAGTTTACAACGACGCCAATAAGAATATTTTAGTTTGATGTTGCGAATAATTTCTTTTGTAAACCAGGGAGGATATTTAGATTTAGCTGTTGGTATATATTTGTCAAAGGCATCGTAGATCAGGGAATACAGACGATCCGATGCCACAGCCGGATCACTCTCGCCAACGACTGAAGTCCACGGCAGATTAGCAAGATGTTCATAAAGGTCGATATAATTACCTTTCTTAAAATTGTAAGAACAGTGCTCAAGATTACCCAGAAAACCACTCTGCACATTCGGAACAGAACAAACAATGTTTATTAGAAGAGAAGGATGATGTAAGTCCTCAGCAACAGCATGCTCAGGTGATCTCTCGACGGTGCATACCAGAGTCGACAGAACCAAGTCCAAAAGCTTACCGTTAGAGTTATTCACAAAGTTGTACTGAGATAGAGCAAGTAGGTCGCAAAGGTTTGTAAGACCACCTATCCTGGTACAACGAGCCCCGGTAGGAGAACTTGAGTATTCGGGGAAGTTGAAGTCACCTATGATGAAAAGCTCAGGTCCATATGTCACATAAAAAACTTCTAACAATTCAAAAAATATAACAATCTCCTGAACCCCGATGAATGGTGGAATGTACACAACCACAAAATACACAGAATGACTCCCCAGACCCACACAAACCGCAACAAAATCAATAGCAAAATTATAATCAGTTAAATCACGAGTATCAACCGAGCGGGCTTCAAACTCCGATGAAACCGCCAACAAGACTCCTCCTCCTCTCCGGCGACCAGTCACCAATGACGATCGATCACTTCGAAAAACACTGAAGTGTTGAGGGAAAATTTCTGCATCATTTACAGAGTCAGTGAGCCATGTCTCGGTAACCGCGTAAACAGAGGCCAAAGAGCAAGCAGATACAAAGCTATAGAATTCCGAGATTTTTGTGTTTAGTCCGCGGACATTTTGATAGAAAACATTAATACCCGGAGATACTCTACGGCATTTCACATCTATATCACTAGTACACTTAGATGGTAATTGCTATAGTGGACCAATGATATCGAGTTTCAGAGATTCTAATTTCTTTTTATATACAGAGCAGTTATGATCCCATGCCGCGTGACATGTGTCGACGTCGGGAAGTATCTTAGTGACACCGGAGCAGTTGACGCATTTCAAGGACTCTGATTTACAGTCCTTGACAACATGTTCGCCAGCGCATCTGGGACAAACGGGCCGCTTTTTACAGTTCTTCGACAAGTGGTGAAACCCGCAGCAGTTGAAACATCGAGTCACCTCTAAAGCATCATAGACTGTACAGGAGTCGTAACCCACGAATACATGATTGGCACTGAGAGCCTTACCGTATGTGCGTGCATCCACTTGAAGAACAGCCTGAAACATTTTCGAATTTTTATTCAGAGGGGTAAAAGAAATGCATTCTACGGGAGATGAATCAAAAATGTTAGGGTTCTGAGTCTTGACAAACTGAATGAGTATATTTGGATCGTGCTGCTCGTTCATCCCCACCAGCCTGATTCGGGGACTCAATTTAGCAGCCTCCCTGGCCTCATAGTCCTCTGACAGCTTATTTTCCACTATCTTCTTAAATGTGTTAGCACCAGCGGACGTTGAGCATCTGATCACCACACCGCCACCAGAAATATGCTTTACGCCCGTCACCTCAACACCAGAAGAAGTTGGGTTCACGGACCTCAGCAAGTCGGACTTAGTTTGCGCGTTACTCTGTTGACTTTTGGGCTTGACAACGACGGCAGCCCCTCTAGATGCTGCCTGACTATAAGAAGATACAGCCGCAGCCGGAAAAGAAGGAGCCGATCCATCGGGGGGCAGTAGTTGCCGAAGGGATTGGTTAACTTCACGCAGTTGGGAAATCTCATTCCTTAAAGCAGCATTCTGCTCGTTCTGGTCGCAGAGCTTGTTATGAAGCAGGGAGATTTCAGATCTGATCTCGCGAAGTTCAGCCGAGAAACCGTCCTCGACCCGTTTAATGCTGGAAAGAATAGCTTCCAATCTTGAATCTGTGCTAGAAAGGACTCCGGTTGGTGGGACATCTGCGCATTCGCTACACCGCCAGGGTGTTACTTCCCTGCGGATCTCGCCGAAAACAGTTTCATTAATGCCGACACATCCAATGTGAAAGCAGGAGCCGCACATAGAGCAGCTCAGCACATCCTCGTAACGAGTGCATTTCGACTCGCATGACCTGCAGGTAGGCATGCCAGCCGCAGACACCGCAAGCCAGAAGTTGACTGAGACTGATGTTTATTATTCACTGATAGGATTTTTTGCGTGTTATTGATGGAAACAAGCCAGATAGCAGATTTAACACATGTTTGGCGTTATAATGTATATATGTACTCGTATTCAACTGTGCACTTAGAAATATAATTGTGCTTATATTTTTGGGCACCGAATATGGGCTAGGTTAATGCACAGTAACCTTATCTTTGGAATAGTCTAGCACTTACTGAAAAATTTCACCTTTATCACTAAGAATATCTAACTTGATATGGGAGTAAAATTTAACGTGTATAACACTCGACCACGATTGAAACCAACGATTGAAACCAACATTTTATCACTATAATATTGTTCTTAGAGTATAGATATGGCTTTTTTTGCATATCTATGTGAGAAAACATATAAATTATTTATTTGAGGTCCGCTTGTGACATAGTGACATTTTTTTTACTACACATATTAATTATTATAGAATATATAGGTATATAATACAACATCACCTGCGCTTTTTCTAATTCAAGACGCGACAAAAATTTACTTCTGATGATGTGGACCACGCCTACCAATATTATGAGATAAAAATTATTTTCATAAAACAATGACAGGTAAAAATATTGTGTATCTTATGATATTTTTTTTTCTGTATTTTTCTGTTTTAAGAGAATGTCCGATTTTCCGATCTAATAATGTCTAATCTATAATTTTAATGGGCTGTTAATAATTTCAACGTTATTAAATTCAATAATCTCATCAAATTAACTTATAAATATTTAAAAAAAAAATTAACTATGAGGTAATAATAAAAGTTCAATTCGAGATCAGGTAGATGAATAAATATAAATAGGTTAGTTATTAAAAAAAAACAGTACAATATATGTAATTAGTTATTATATTTATTATTATATGTATGATTTTTTGACTCCATTATTGCTATTTTCTTTTTCTGCTTGTTGTACTGGATGTTGTAGGGTACATAGACAGTCGGTTCTAGGATTTTCGTTCAGTACTATTTGTGGCTCTGAGAAGGGCCGATGATACTCTCGTTGTACGAGTTGATTTATGCTTTCTCTTCGGTTTTCTTGGGCAGCAATATTGCTTGAATGTTAGGCAAGACTCCGATTTGAGCGATTGTCACACCTGACAATAGCTTGTTCAATTCTTCGTCGTTGCGGATGGACAATTGCAGATGACGGGGGGATGATTCTTGTTTTTTTATTGTCCCGGGCTGCGTTATCGGCTAATTCCAAAACTTCGGCGGTCAAATATTGCATCAATGCGGCTTTAATAACGTTAAAATTTTTAACAGCCGATTAAAATTATAGATTAGAAATTATTAGATTGAAAAATCGGACATCCTCTTGAAACATAGAAAAATACAGAAAAAAAACATCATAAGATACACAATATTTTTCCAGTCATTGTTTTATAAAAATAATTTTTATCTGACAATATTAGTAGGCGTGGTCCACATCATCAGAAGTAAATTTTTGTCGCGTCTTGAATTAGAAAAAGCGCAGGTGATGTTGTAATTACCTATATATTCTATAATAATTACCTAATATGTGTAATAAAAAAAAATGTCACTATGTCACAAGCGGACCTCAAATAAATAATGTATATGTTTTCTCACATAGATAAAAAAGCCATATCTATACTCTAAGAACAATATTATAGTGATAAAATGGTATTATAATACAATAAAGGTGGGCAATCTGCGCGCGCATATATATATGCCGTAAATGGACAAGAAATGGGCTGATCTTATAAAACAAGTTATACCACGTCAAACTATATAAAATAACCTTCAATTTGAGCCCAAAAAGAGTACTCTGCGATTTGTTTGCCGTAATGGGGAGCATCTTCAAAATTTGGGCCAAATTACCCAAATTTGGATTTTTATCAAAACTATTTGATATTTTAACTTCATCTTTGGATCACTTATTATGGTCACCATGATCTACTTTGACACCAAATTTCATCCAATTTGGTGAAGATTTGATCAAAATAGCCCAATTTTAATTTTTACCCCGAAAAACGTATATATATATATAATTTTTTGTAGAAATTCTGGAATATCATTACTCTTATCACAAGAAACTACTTTTTCCACCTCCCCAACCTCTATCAAATTTTTACGAACCTCGCCTCATTTTTCCGTAGAATGACTCCACTATAACATAATATATAATTATTATTATAAGTAAATATTGAATATAACGCCAAATAATTAAAAAAATGTATTGACAATATTGTTGCAGCTAGATTGAATGTTCGTGAAATTAATAAGATGAAATGAGGAAGATGTGACGTAATTATATATTCATGGCAAGTGGCACCAACCATCTAGCATTCGAAAATGAATGTGCTCTCTTGTAATTATATCTGCTATAAGATATTATGGCTAAAATAAAAAATACGTTCAGTTCATTTCACAAATGTCATCAAACGGTTAACGAAAAATAAGTCATGATGTGATATTATCTTGATGGTAATATTGTGAATGGCTACAAGCCGCATAACTCAATTGAATAACTTCTTATTTCAATTGGGTTAAATTGAAATCGACTTATATCATAAACCATGCGGAAGAAACAACTGTAGATTTTTCATGTTTCCATCTATATAGTGGTCGATTATTTTAACCTAAATTAGGCTTCGGAATATCTTTTCCATAAAATGAATATGTAACAAAATCTAACATGAAAAATAATCTTAATTTAGATTCAGAAGTACGGTTCATCGTGATCGTTTCAAATAAATTTCACACCAAGCGTATGCACAACAAATCCCTGTTAGTATCTTACCATATTATTTAATACCTAACAATATTATTCAATATATCTAAGACATGCTGTTTCTGAAATATTCAGTTGAATTTTGGAAATGCAGATCATAATTCAAGAGGCGCATTTGCCAAACATATTTGAGGAGGGTGTTTCAAATTACATTCAATTGTAAAAGGAAGACCATTTTTGATATGTATAAAGAATGAGTGTACATTACTTTTGATTTTAGATGCTTTTAAAGCCAGAAAACTTTCTTATTTGTAGTTAACTGAATGTTGGTTCCAAAAAATTATGAGCCGATAGAAGAAAATTAATTTCTGAACTTAATGGGGATACATTCGTCAACCCATTTTTTTAAGTGATTAGCTTTGTTACAAATGTATCACTATATTATATAGTAGTTTACATTTTTTGTATCTTGAATGTCACCATGAAAATTTACCAATCAGCTGTTTTGATACCATTACGGATCAACAATGTTATCTATTGGATTGTTATTCGATTTAAAATATATGTATTTTCTTCTTTATATTCAACATCTCAATTCCTAATAAATGTCGATGTGAATGCATTATATTTATTCAACCAAAAGACGAATGACATTTCCCATATGATATTCGAGTCATCAAGAAAGTGGCACCTATTAATTTTGGTTATACCTAATACTATTTTACGGCAATGTCTAGAATACAATATTCATAGCATACGGATACGGTACTTTCCCGAGAGCAGGCATGTACGGTACTTTTCCGTGAACAGGCACTATCTAGTATGCCACTGCGAGTATCCCTTGATAATTGGAATTGAAGACATATCTTCATAAGCTAACACGCTATTTATATATGGAGAACTAAAAGTAGCAATATTCTACAAAATTGTAGAGACGGAGAATAACATTGAGCATTGAACCAAAATATTTTCATTATTGTGACAAATTCCGGTTCCCCAGAAATTACGTCAGTTTTGTAATTTTTAATGGTACATCTTGTATTTCTCAAAATTTTTCGATTCCGTACATGATTCTGATTCAAATTCTTGTATCATACTCCATACAGACCCAAAAACAACCTTTTTCGAGTTAGTCGGTTTTCTGTAGAAAAAGTGACAAATGCAGTCTATTTATCATACACCATTTCCATGTGTATTAGCATTTTTAGCGATATGCAGTGACTGGATCATGGATATTGAATAATTTCAGGGTGCGCAAAAGTTTAAAGTTAATGAAAACATTGAACAACTCAATTTTTTTTTATGAAAACTCCATTTTTTCTACTCATGATTTAATTATATTATGAAAATGGGCCCTAGTTCTAATATACTTCCCTATACCGAAAACACAATTTTGGAAATATTCCATATTACTCAATTCTGCATGTTAATTTTTCTAATAACCTGTGCACCATGTTTGGTGACAAATAAAATGACGTTTACCGAGAAAGTGAAATATGACTAATGTTGGGTATAATAATCAAGATTTCATTAATTTATTAGTGATTTATGATGAATGTAAGGTTTTCAAAAGAACATGTGATACTTTTGCCACGAAAATCAAATCTCCACACCTCATTAGAAGATTAATATTCAATCTTACGAAGTATGGATCTTTCAAGAGGAAAATTATTAAATCTAAAACTGAAAATTGATAAATCAATTGAAAAAGTCATTGAATTTAGAAGACAAAATTCTAATGTATTAAAAATATCTAGTGCCCGGCATGCACACATATGTTATTATTATTTAGCAACACAATTATCAAATTAGGAAATGCATTTTTAGAGAAGTTAAGTTTATTCCACAGTGTAGTGAAACGATGGACAGTATTATTATTCAAACGTAAATTTTAGTTTTATTCCAAGATATACAATATGTATATGTATATGTATGTGTTATTGAAATTGAGTTTCTTTACAAAAGTACTAAAAAATTTACCTTGATTTTATTTCTAGTGAAATTCCAAGAGAAAATACGAAATATAAGCTTAACATTAGATTAATTAAATGTATAAACAATGTGTATTTATGACAAAATCTTCAGTTTTTTTATGAGCATTGAACTTAAATTTCATATTTAAACAGTTATGTGTATATATATAACTAACTTAATTCGGTGATTATGTACAAAATAAATTAATTTCTCATGAAATATTTGAATTTTGAATTTTTGGGCGTGTATATTTTTGAAAAATGGGTCTCTTTGGGTCGTTCTAGCTCCGGAAAAGTCGCGAGAACTGGCAAAACCAAGACGATAGGGAATTCAGAGAAGAACTCTATACATGTTTCTCTGTTTCGGAAATATTTGGAAAATAGACTTTTGAGGTAAAATATCCATTTCTAGGTCAAAAAATTTAGGTTTTCATCTATTTTCTCTAAAAATAATTGTTTTATAGAAAACCTGATTACTTGACGAGAATCTACGCCAGAAACCCTATAAGAGGGCAATTTATAAATTATAATGCCTTTCATATAGGGTGAGTTAGTAGTATTTAAACTTTTTTTTGAGTTCCAACATGATACGTCACCATATAATATTTTATTACTGGATAACATACCAAAAAATTATATCGATCTAAAGGTCTCAAAAGTGACAGTAAGGTTCGCCATTCGACCTAAGCTCAATTTGCGCTACATACCAACGCATTTGTTAATCAAGTCATAGTGTGACCTATCTTGGATCACTGTACTCAACATAGCTCTTGTTAGTAATTCACTTAGTCATTGTAACCTTGGAATATGATTGGATTATCATCGGGAATACGTTAGATTGGAGGGCTGTAGGTAGACCAACAATGAAAAAAAAAAGATGGCAAAATTTGAGAGGAATGCACTGAACTGGTGCTGATATCCTTATTATTGTCGTAGAAATGCGGATATGCATATATGCGCACATCTTTACGGCTAAAACAAGGAAAGTCTAGGTGTGCTCTTTCAAATTGGGACATTGATTATTCTTTAGATTCAGCATTTCTAGAGGATAGGCTAATTATTTCTTATTTATAGTGTTAAAGTATATTGTGTCAATTGTTCTATAGTTTATTAGCTTTTTTAAGAAAATATGCCACGTGACGCAACTAGGATGAATCTGCATGTGTACAAGTACAATGCCAAGAAAAACCAATGAATTACAAAAACAAACCTCCAAATAACCTACTAACCTAGTTTTCTCACAAAAATATAAAAATTTAACAAACTGACATGCGATAACGTTGCCAGTTGGAGTGTCCTGCATGTGTACAAAGGTAAGGAAAATCAATCAGTTACAAAAACAAACTTTCAAATAAAATACTAACCTAGTATTTCTAAGAATATACTAGCAGATTGGTCAGTAAGCTGTGCATATGCCGGAAGGGTGAAGACGGAGTGGGTAAGCCGAAAGGGGGAAAGACTTCGTTCGCTAAGCTCAGTCCGTCTTTCGCATATGCCGATCAAGACCGCGATTCGCAGTCTGTCTAAATGTAAGCTCGATTCTTCAGCACTGCGAAAAGTATGAATGGGCGTTCAAAATTTATAACTCGAAAACGGTTCAAGGTACAGTAAATCGGAATCACGGCTGAAGCTCACTCGTCTTTCGCATAAGCCAATAAAGAGCGCGAGCCGCAGTATGTCTAGTTGTGCGAGCTGCCAAAGGTACGGTTTAAAATATGTAACTCGAAAACGGCTCGAGTTATATTTAATTTACAAACCAGTAAATTTAATTCTGTGGAAATTTTTAGTCGGAGTCACCTTTCGACTGCTATGCAAAAACCAACAAAGTGCCGTATGAAGCGAAAGGAGAGAATACTTCGTTCGCTACGTTCATTCCGCCTTAATAAAAATTTAACAAGCCAACCTGTGATAACGTTGCCACTTAGAGATTGCAGATCGCTATAAAGTGGTGAACTGTATTGTTTTGGGCGCGGTAACCCCGTTCCGAAAGCTATTTCTGACATTCATCTTCGGTTTTTCGAATGGAATTATAGTATTTTATCGAACCATAAGAACATGTTTTTCTGTTATGAATATATTTCACACGAATATATTTAACCCGCAGAAGTGTCCGAAATTCTTATTTTAAGATTCAAGTGACGTCATATCTATGACGAAAATAATTATGTTATGTCTCTTTACTCTGTGGCAAATTTTGATAGTTCACCACAGTAAGTATCAGTACAAAACAAGGTTAGATTTCGAAAGTTAGTCTGACAGTAGGTGTCAGTAGAAAAACTAGAGTTGCAAAATACATTATAATTTCAATGTGACATAAAATATAGTATAATATAACGTGTTTCATTATAGCGGTTTCTAAATCATTACAAGCTTTTATTTAACTTGCCTAGTTTATCTATCTATTTATCTATTTTTACGTTAGTGTGAAATTTAAGAAGTGAATTTTGACTCACTTCTAGTCGTCCGATCAACTTGAAATTTGGCAAGTTTTCATCATTCGGGTGGCAATGTATATGGCATAATTGCAAGAGGAAAATCAAGATGGCGGCTCCAAGATGACAAACTTTTTTAATGATGGTCTGATTCTATTTAAAATGGTATATGGATTCTATGGGGGTCGGACATCACGTTTTTTTATTAAAATTCAAGATGGAGACTAAGATGACGGACGAGATTTGTGATAGTCAGATTCTATTCAAAATCGGTATATGGGGATTTTTGCCTTCGGAATTTTTTTATACAAATTCAAAAATTTAAGTTGGCGGACGGGTTTAGTGATTATGGGCAGATTCTTTTCTAAATTGGTATATGAGAGTTTTTGGGGTCGGTGATCATGATTTTTTCAGTCAAAATTCAAAAATTTAAGGTGGCGGACGGGTTTAGAGATTACGGGCAGATTCTTTTCTAAATTGGTATATAGGAGTTTTTGGGGTCGGTGATCATGATTTTTTCAGTCAAAATTCAAAAATTTAAGGTGGCGAACGAGTTTTGTGATTGTTACCCGATTCTATTCAAAATCATATGGGGTTTTTGGGGTCGGAGATCATGTTTTTTTTTCAGTACACTTTAAAATAAAAAAAATTGTATTTAAATTTTGTTTATCGATATATTTTCTGTCTCTACAATAATATACATTTGATCCGGAGGGGTATCCGAAAGCTATAGTTTGTTAGCAAAAGTGAGGGAAGTCACTTGATCATTTCTTCACAATTCATTTAAATATGGTATTATTCCGAGCTGAATACGTTACTGTATTTGAACGGTATGTCTGTTTTATTCACATACTCAAATTCTTCATTAACTTGAACAGCGTAAAATTTCAATCATCCCATCCCTACCTACATCATAATATCTTCTATAACAGGTGTAAGTAACTTTGACATCCCTTTGTGTAATCTTTAAAGAAGAACGTAGAGAAGATATTACATTTGAATAACAGCTAACATGAATATTTATATTATACGTTCAAATTAGAAGAAACTTTGTGAACACATTAACAAACCTTGGAAATATAATGTGATTTTAGATTGTATTAATGATAAGATGTGATTAACATACAAAATAAAAAACTCGATTTAGTTTACAATGATTATCGTAGATAATATCACAAAATCATACAATGTCTTGTGCAGAATTGGAAGACATGTGAAAATATGTAAACAACACGTGTGTAGATAACATATTTCCAAGTTCATTGGCACTACGATTTCATTATTGGATGAGTTAAATTCCTCAACAATTCCAGGTATTATTGGTTCAAATTGTTAACTGCAAGGAAGTCACAATGACAGTTGAATAACAATAAAAATGATCATTTCAATATTATGGAGATTGTTACATCTTAGTGTGGTGTAATTTAATTTATATCCCGTCAACTTGACTAGATCAAAAACATTAAGTGAAGCAATAAATGTACACCCTACACCTGTGGCGAAGACGTTCAATTGACTATAGCCACCAATTCATTTTGAGGTGTATAAAAAACCAAAAAATAAAGAACATTCAAATACATCTTGTTACGGTTGAATGATGTATTCAGAAAATATTTATATAGTGTATAACATTAAAACATTATTATGAGGTTTCTACCACATGAGAAACAAACAGCACAATCTGATTATATTCAAATGGTCATTACTAGTTCTAGTTGGAATTCTACACAACATTTGAGAAAAAACGGCTACCAACAAATTTTCATGAGCCTCTATTGATGTTAAAGGTTTCGGATATATGGACAGAAATAATGCCTTTAAATTGTAGGTTCATTAAGGGGGTTGGGGACAGTAAGGCATGGTGGGGGTAAAAAAAGTTGAGCTTCTATATTACCGACATTACATTTAGCAACATCGCAAGAATTTTGAACTCGCGCACGCGCACTCTGCATCATATTATTATTATAATAATAAGAAGTGTAAACACATCACATGTGAATATAAAAAGAATAAAAATGCCGGTTGAACGAAATTTTCGTGTAAAAGGAAAGTTTGTTTCTGAAAAAATTTATAATCATTATTTAAAACGATCTCAAACTGGAAAAAAAAATCGTAATTCTTTTCACGTCTTAAAAGAACGGAGTAATAATGCATCGCAAAGCCATGCAGAAGAAACTGCAAGTAATGAAATTGAAGTCAACAACAACATTTTTAGAAACTGCTTTGTAAACATTGAGCATCTCCAAAAGAATATGTTTTGTTCGGCCTGTAAGGAACCTCTGTTATTTCAAAACATTGAAGATACAAATAATTTTGGAATGGCATCAGTTTTTCATGTTGATTGTCATAAATGTTCAAACAGTAACATCGTACCCAGTATTCCAACCTCAAAAAATTGTACAGGAAGAAATTTCAGTTTTGATATAAATACAAAAGTTGCACTAGGTGAGTGTTGAAAAAAAAGCATTATTATTGACTGTAGTACTGATATTATTATCATGATTATTATAATAATTGGTCTGAAAAAATCATTATAGTTAAGTAGTTATAAAGAAAAAAAGTAAACAAAATAGCTTATTTAGGTTTCGTTTCTTTTTTAGGTGCTTTGCATACGGGTCTTGGACATAATCATGTAAATAAGCTTTTCCAGACTATGGGTTTGCCAGCAGTGGATAAGAAAACCTTTAAAAAAATTAAAGGATTATCGGTCCGATTATAGAAAATGCTGCTAAGGGGAGCTGTAAACATTAAGTAGAATTAGAACGTTTATATACGTTACAGAATATCGAAGAGATTAGAAAAACTTTGTAAGTTTTATTTGAAATTCGCATTGAAAATATTTTAACAAACATTGGTTCAATTGATGTTATCGATATCGATAAGATGTTATATGTACTTTAATGCTACCGATAACAAGTTAATATATTGCTGATATACTATTTTAAATCAATTTAAAAAAAGATACAGGTTTTCTATATTAATAATTTTCGAAATTTTTGCACCAATTCGATCGAATCAACTAGTTCCATCGAATCGACCAGTTCCATCGAATCAATTTAATCAATTTGTAAGAATTATGTCTAAAATGACAAAACGAGATTTTGATTTTTTTTCTAAATTCAGGCCTCTCGGTACACCAGAAGATTTTCCCACATATGAGAAAGTTGGGGACGATGGAACAGTCAGAAAATTTGTTCGAGTTATTGCTTCGTTCGATATGGGTTGGAGCTCAAGATCAAATGGATATTCTTACGACAGCTTGAATGGATTTTGTTGTTTGATTGGCAAATATACTGGACAAGTTTTGAATTATTTTTGTTTTAATCGCATGTGTGTGCAATGCGAGAATAACAAAAAAAAATGGAACTAATAAAGAACATGACTGTAGATTGAATTATCATGGAAGGGGAAGGGGCAGTATTTTTAGTAACCAAAAGTCAAATCCTTCAAAATGCAAATGTAGAAATAGGTGTTTTTGTGGCTGACAATGATAGTTCAAGTAGAAGCGCTCTGAGAAAAGCCTGCGGATATCCAATTGTTTTCCAGTCTGATATGAACCATACAACTAAAGGAGTTTCAAATGTTTTATATCAAACAAAGAGTAGCAACATCAAAGATCCTGACCGTGAACTAGACGGTGAAACAATTGCTTATTTGAAAAAATGTTTTACGTATGCTGTTAAACAAAATTTAGGTAATTTAGAAAATATGCAAGCTGCAATCAAAAATATTCCATACCACGTAATTGGTGAACATCAGAACTGTGGTCTTTGGTGTGGAGGAAAAGCAGAGAAAGAGAATTATACTGTAGGAATAGATATAAAAAAAAACAAACTGATTGAAGAGTAGAAAAATATTTATTTGAAATCAAGCGAAGGTGCATCAACATTTCTTTTGGGGTCTTCGAGTCAAGCTAATGAGAGTCTTAACAACACCATGTCGAGCAAATCTTCTAAAAGAGTTTGTTATAGTAAGTCTGAATCGAGTGATTTCAGATTCGCTTGCACGGTGGCTCAAAAAAATATTGGCGAAGCCTATATTCTTGAAGTTTATAAATTAATGGGATTTACTTCAAGTCATGGTTTACAGGAGCATGTAGAACGTCAAACGAGAACATTTCGGAAGAGAAAAGTAAAACAGCAAACTCCTGCTGAGAAAAAAAAACGCCTTGATCGTATTGCAGCTCGTTCTCAATTGAAAAACAAAAAAGAGGCTCGTGAAAAAAATACATACCGTACTGACATGGCTTTATTTGAAATTCCAGAAGATGCGGTTCAGCAAAGTGACTATTTGATTATTCAGAATAATGATTACTCTTCAATAGAGTATGCTATTATTTTTTATGATTTAGAGACCGGTGGATTCAGCTTAGAAAAACACGATATTTTACAAATTGCTATGAAATGTGGAGAATTGACATTTGAAAAATACATTACTCCCAGAAGATCAATACATTCAAAAGCAAGTGCAGTAACTGGATTGACAAAAAAAGGGAGAGACATATTTAAAGATGGGCAGAAAGTATCAACTTTGCCAGAAGAGACGGTTTTGAAAAATCTTCTGTTGTTTTTTGAGGATTTAAAAAAAAATGTACTCTTGTTGCGCATAATGGCGATTTTGATGCAGAGAGATTGACAAATGCCATGATTAATCACAATTTACTTGACGAATTTAAAAAATATGTGCATGGTTTTGTTGATAGTATTCCTTTATTAAAAAGAAAATTGGAATCAATTAACTATAAGTTGATCACTTTTTTAAAAGTTTCAATAGAAAATGCACATGATGCAATTTTTGATGTAGAAGTTTTAGGGAAACTGTGTACTTCTTATTTGTTAGTTGATGATATAATTAAAGAAAGTAAAACTGTTGATCATTTTTGTGAAGCTCTTCAAAAAAGAAAGAATTGTAATAGTCTTGCAGTTACATATTTACCTATGAAAGACGTCATAAAAAATTCAATGATAAAACGTCTATGTGAAAATAATATTAGTTACGAAAATTTAGTTGAAGTTTATAAAGATGAAAGTCGGAGGCAGTTAGTTTACTTAGATGTGAAGTCGCCGGAAAAGCGACTCTAATAAAAACCAAAGCCATATTAAAAAAAAAAATAGATTATTTGGAGAAAGAAATAGTCACATCAAATTGAATTTGAAAAAATTTATTGTTCATGTGATAAAAAAAACTTGTCATAATGAATATTGGTATAGGCATAGAAAATGTATTGATTTATTATTGATGTTTATAATATCATAAATGTATGAGAGATTATTTATTCTTAGCATTATTGAGAATAAATATAATTTAATATTTGTTTATAATCCGAATGAGGCCAAAAATGATGAATATATCTTCTTTAAATCAAAGAACGAATTTGAATTACGCGCGCTTCACATGATTTATGCGATATTGCCAAATCTAAAAAAGGTCGATGTTTTTGCGTCTTATTTTATAAAAAACTTTCTTAAATGCCTCGTAATGTCTGTAAAACTTTTTTTTTAATATTCTTTGGACATTTTTTTATCCATGTGAGAAGTTTGTGGTTGTAATGTCATCTCTAACATGTTTTTTGAATTGAAAGAAGTAACTGCTCCATAAGAACGCGTGTTAAATCGACATTTTTTAAATTAAAATTTCTCTTCCAAAAGTTCGGTAACTTGAAATTTTCAAACGGCAATCGAATTCTAAGGCTTTAAACTTTATTTTAAAACAAGTTTCAAAAACTTCTCTCATTTTTTTAGTACTGTCCCCAACCCCCTTAAGAACAGACATGAATGCAATCTCATGGTAAAATGTTGAGTATCCCTTGAACATGTTCATAATGCCTCTGGCAGGTATTAAGTGGGAAAAGATTAATAATATATCTGAAGTTGTAGCGATATCGACACATCAGAACTCATCAGGCCAAGTAAAATACAGGTGCAGGGTGTTTCAAATTCGAGTCATTGGGATCTCGGAAACTATGAGAGATACGAAGATGGTTGAATTGGAGCAAACTTGCGCATTATGATGCTTAACAAAACGCTGTCTGGAAATTATAAAAATTCCGAATACTTCCGAAGATATTCGAAAATAACCGAAATTTCGCAAAATCTTTTTTATTTTTTCCTGACTATTTGGAATATATGACACTTCGTTGTTGCCACTTTTCCTCTTCTACAACATGACGTTGCCAAATATATAATCCGACGTTTCGTTTTTTGGAAATCATCAGCTTTATTTTTTTAAATACGGACCTGGAATGTTCATTTCTTATTTAGATTCTCTGTGAATTCAAAGAAAAACAACGTATCACGTGTTTAAATTTTTTTACGTTTTGAGGTCATTACATTTTATTATAGACTTTTAGGGTTTCCTGAATAGACGATTTTTTGAATGATCATGAAGGAAATAATCCAGCGGCGAAAGATCTAGGCTTCTAACTAGCCAGCGCACAACCCCTTGATTTCCAATCCACTGGTTAGGAAAAAGTGCATACAGAAAACGGGTCACATTCCTTCCATTATAGGGTGTTGCGCCGTCCTATTGCCACCACAAACCCCTAAGAACATTAAGAGGTTCGTTTTCAAGAACGTCTAATATATACGGGTGAATTAAATCTAAATACGGTTCAGAAGTTAAATTACCTTCGTAAATAAGAGGCCCCAAAATTATATTCCTGTAAATTCCAACGCAAACATTAAAAGCATTATGACTCCGTCTTCTTGCTTTGCGGTTTTGTCTCGGGTTTTCAACAGAATAATAGTGTTCATTATTCCCATTAAAGAGCCAGTTTCTTGCATTCTCCAGTCCAAGTTTTTTTGTTCAAAAAATCTTAATCCTGTTGCAATTTCTCATTTAGCCAATAGCAAAAGAAGTCTTTTATCGCTATCTCCAGGCCTAAGTTCTTTACAGATGTCTGATCTTTAAGAGGAAATTCTTGGTAAAATTGCCTGGTTGAACCTTGCGGATTTTCGGTAACCTGTGATCAAAGCTCTGTGAAAATTGTTATGAGAATGTAGTTCTACTAACTTACCGCATTAATACCCTGCTCAGTTACAGCATCCATTCGATTTCCATATAAATTTCGAGATTCACCAAAACTCCCATAGAGGTTAAGATTTCTATCCAGCATACCAAAATAGCTGTAATGTGGTTGGTGGTGGGCTGGATTCTGCACAAGATATTGTTCGCAAGATAATTGTGAATTTCTATGCAGAGAATAGTAAATTCGAAGCATATCCAATTTTTCTGCATTGCAAAAATGCATGTTTACTTTGACACAATATGACAAAAGCAAAACTGCAAACTATCATAATTATTATTGACAGGCGGCCACCTGTCCACCGATTGTTTTTGAATTCAAAGCCACCTTTATTTGATGCACCGCTCGGGTGGTGATGGGGAATTTGCTGCATTTTGAAATTTGATGAAGAGTATCAAGAAGGGCAGTATTTTCGTTTCTTTATTCTTAGTCCTTTGCATTAAGTCTTATTATTTTTAGATCGTGTTTTATAATTTGAAGTATAATTATTAATTAGACATAGTTTATTGTCACGTAACTAAGTAACTATTATTGTTAAACTTAATATATTATTATATTTCTATATAATATTTTTACCATGTTGATAATTTGAATGAGTATATAACAAGAATTGATTTCTGTAATGAATAATAGTGACAAAACAATTTATAAATTCTTGTTAAAAACAGAACATCATAATTTTTTAAAGAGTCAATTTTTGACTTTTTGAATTCCACGTCTGTATTTAAAAAAATAAAGTTGATGATTTCAAAAAAGAACGAAACGTCGGATTTTATGTCCGACAACGTCATCTTCTAGAGGGGACAAAATGATAACGACAAAGGGTGATTTATTTTGAGATATCATTTCAAATAGTCAGGAAAAATGAAAAAGTATTGCAAAATTTCGGTTATTTTCAAACATCTCCAAATTTTTGAAATTTCCAACGGCATTTTGTTAAGCATCAAAATGCGCAACTTTGGCCCAATTTAACCATCTCCGTATTTCTTATAGTTTCCGAGATCCCAATCATGTGGCTCGAATTTGAAACATCCTGTACATATTCATATAGAATTTTGGTACATATTGATGAGAATATCATAATATCAATAATAAGAATAAACCACTTTGTATTAGTTTTTGACCATAAACAACAACAACAAAATAAAGTTCAAGATAGCTTGCGCTGCTTGCAAAATATCTAGCCTAAATGTTTCAAACGTGAAAAAAATAAAATAAAATGTCTAATCAAGTCCTTCCTTTTAGTTACATACATTCGAAATGAATTGTTGAAAATGCTGAAAATAAAAAGCAAATATCACTTTCATTGTCAGTGATCATATCGCAGTTTTTATTTGTTCGTAAATATTATGAATTATTTCAGCTGAAACTTTTCTCATTGTCGAGTCGAGAAAACGCGAGTGCACTTTGTCTGATTACCCTTGTAGAGGTGCCAAGTAATCATTACGAACTCTTTGTTCTAAATATATCAATAATTAGTTTTAGTTATTATTTTTTCGTGAAGGTAGTTCTATTTACATTCAATGAATACATCAAATTCTCACAAATTATTAGCGATTCAAATAGACAATAACTCCGCTGCCAAATATTTCATCAATAAACAAATAATAGGTTACTTTGAACACGAAACAGTTGTAACTAATGTGGAAATTCCTTTTCGTTAGTAAAACATCTTCCATCACAAATACGCTTATGATAAACAAAAACTATGTACTTGAAATTGCGTTTTTATTTCAATGTACCAGATGCAAATTAATATTTAGAAAACGGGCTGGACTGTGAACATACCCCGATTACACATTTACTTCAGTGAAAGCAATATGCAGGCATAAAACATGATTAAGGAAATGTCGGTCATGGTAATACTTAAAATTGCCAATCGAATCACCAACATGTTTTTTTTTAGATTTTGTTCCAAAGTGATACAATTGTCTGTAAAATCAGTGTTTCAGAGGTATTAACCACCAAAACAGAATAACAGTAAGTTAATCCTTTGAATTTTTTTTATCTAACTACGTGGGTTGTTGTTCATAAATTTACCTTAATTCACAAAAGACAATTATTTTCAACCGATATCGACCGACATCAGTCTGTGGCATTTATTTGTTCAATATTTTTGTCCAAGGTTTTAGAATATTCCATCTAGCGGTTTCTAGGTGGTACTATATTTACGAAGGATAAGACATAATTATACGGTACATATAGACAATTTCTTCTTACGAGAATTATGTGCAGAGTTTTGAATGAAGGTTTACGTTGACTTTAAGTTTGTAGTTGACTATTGATGTTAATGAATTTAGGATTTTAACCACAGTAAAATATGTCTATATCTATCTACTGAAAAAATTGTTAACGTCGAAAAAATATTTAACAGCAATCACCGTTCGAAATGTGAAGACTATACCGTATTTTGTTGAAAATAATGAGAAATCAATAATCGTAAAGGATTAGTTTTGCAAAAATGGCAATTAATTCAAGACATATGTATAAGGGAATAAGGTTTTATACCTGTTCAACAATTCGACATGAAGCTCTTATTTCAAAAAACCTCTTCAAAAGTCTTCAATAGTTTAAATAGTTTGCGATTAAGGTGAATATCGATGAGACGACAACATTAAGTATATTAGGATGTAAGGTTGTAACAGCCCTGCTTATAGAAGCTATTTGATCAAGAAATCCGCATGGAGCAAATTTTAAAGTGAGTTTTAGATATACAATTAATTTAATTAACGTATTTTCATTATTTATCAGCCAGCCTGACCTAAATACATGGGCCACTCGAGATCTGACTAATGCAGCATTATACTAGCTTGATTAGATATCAGAAGGACAAAGTACCCGTTGACAGGAGTGAATTTCCTCTTTTCGATATTTTTTGTTGCATATACTACTATTGACGTATTGTGAGAATTGTGAGAAATATGTTTCAAGGATTTAGAATCGATTACAAAAAGAGCAATCAACTAGAACTATTATGCTAGAATTACTTAACATTCATGTTTATTCTCTTTCGTAGAATTACTTGTTTTTAATTAAGTGCAGTGAAGTTGGGACAAATAAGAATAATATAGGTAGTGTCTACTCTATTAAATTATATCACATACTACTGTTGCTATTTTTTTAATTTTCTTTCTAATTCCATATTAGATCTTCAACCTCACTAGTAATCCATAAATTCACATAAAAAAAATAATCAGTAATTCGGACCAAACATATAAAAATTAATTCCTACATAGAAATTAATATACATGTGTAATAAAACAAGTATTCGAAAGAAATTTTCATAAAAAATTTGATTTATTGTCTTTAATTGTCGATTGAAACTCTGGCGACCCCGACCGCGCGAAAACGTTTGATGATTGCTGTGACGTCAGGTACTAGACGCAAGCTCCGCCTATTAAATAATATTATCGGCTATCAGAAAGCCGATTCTAGAAACTTACCCGTTGTGGATGTGCAGATGGTGCAACGAGTTTCTTGCAAACAATTTGAATCAACCTCAGAGCACCGGCTTTCAAGTAATGAGGTAACGGTAAGATACCTTTAATTTTTACATTTAATACCCTTTTTATAGGAAATATTATTCAAAGCTCGTAAAGTATTCGTTGTAACTTATAATGAAAGAAATTAATAATAAAAAAGCCTTATTTTTTAGATCAGGAAAAGATAATTATGGAGACTCGGTGGCACATGTTCTGTACGGGACATATTTGTCTGCAACACAAAGTGCATGTAAAACCTTATTTGGCTATTTGTGATATCAACGAAGCAAAACAATAGAGAAAGTGGAGTGAATGGAATGAGCTGCATCGGCCGGGGGATTAAGCACTCAGTGCCTTTCTTATGTGTTTACATAGGTCAGAAAAACCATCTACAACTACAGTGTCATGTTGTTGGAAGAAACCGATATTGGCTCAAGTTGGTACAACTCTGAAATTGATTGAAACATTAAATGTCTGTCTGATTGGCATGTAAATTTATGTGGTACGACATCGGGATTCATCCGAACTCGCACTTCGCTTTGTTTATATTCAATATAGTAATCCATATCGTTTTCGATCTACGTGAAACGAAGCAAATGTATACATATTCTTTATAGCCATAAAGACAATTAAATATACATACAATGAAATGATCCTTACAGCAGTATAGAGCTGATGTCGGTGAAACTGCTTTTATATCTCGTCGAGCTGCTGCAAACCATTTCTCATTTTTGAGGCTATAGGGACAGTCACATCAGTTGCGGTGTTTTGACGACGTATTTGTACATTTTGGCACAAAACACCACTTTCTAGCTGGTATATTTAATTTTTAGAAATCGCTAGTTATAATCACTCAAAAGCTAAACCGATTGCAACTGATACGCTATTCAAAGTGCTCGCTGCCCGACTGTCTAGTAGCTGACGTCACGCATCCTAGCCTCGCGGTAAGGTATGTTTTCTAGCCTCCTGCTAATTTTGAATTTTTAAATAATTATAATTTATTTCGCTCTTTGAATTGTGCGCTGTAACTTCGGTTATCTTTTATGTACCATACAGTTATTTCATTTCAATTGAAAAGGAAAATGTCCCAACTTCTCTTTTGCAGAATGTAAGAAGAGAAATTTCTAGCATAGGAAGCATCTAAAGAAATTTCTCAAGTGCTAATATTCGTGAGGATATATTATAATTACAGATAAAAAAGTACTCACACTGTGCAGATGCTCTAACGCTAATATTATTTCTCCTATATAAATTCGAACTTCTTCTTCTGTAAAATGTTCTCTTTGGTATAAGTGTGTGAATAGTTCGCCACCAGCAACGTAATCTGCAAGAAACCAAAGATTGCATTATCTATCAAAAAATGTGTATGCTTACGCAATATTTTTTAAGCAATCTCGTTCTAAATATTTTGGGGAATATTACAATATTTTCAAATTTTCATATGAAACTCGGTGATATTTCATTACTCACATGGTCATTGATAATATTTACGTCATCGTCATTTACTATTAGCTTGTTAATAGTATATAATTAATACCCATCTAACTATCAATCGATGCAATATGACGTAGAACTATTGTGATAACCTTGTGAATTATCATTTCTCAAAATTCGCCAAAAAAAATTTGTAGATGAAATGATGATAGATAAGACCTGATTTTATAAAATATACGAAATAATCGGAAATATTCTAAAACACAACATATATTTCTGGATATGAAAACGGAGTTGCAATTTTTGGTGGTTCAAATGGAATGTTTCGTGATAATACGAAACGGTTTGTAACATTCATTGGTAAACTAATACGTTACGATGGTCATGTTGGTTGGACACATAAATGCATTCTTTCTTCCGAAAAATAATAATCTCCAGCTAGCACTAATTTTTAAACTCACGACTGGCTTACAACATATTATTCGTTGATGATAAATAAATGATAAATTTGTTGTGACAAGAATTAAATCTTAATTGAAATCTATCGATTTCCGTAGTAGATAGTGATTCCAGAACTGTGATCGAAAAACATCACATGTTGGTTGTTGTTAAAAGTTAGTATATCGGCATCAACAATTTCAATATGAGAATTCACTTTAATTGATTTTTAATTAGCTATGTTCCTAAAGCGCAGTTGAGTTCCGCGGCCACTTTTATAGCCGACTTGCGTCCCATAAACAGAAAGGGACAACCAAAATACATACCAATTATTATAGGTAATAGAAAACGCGAATAACTGAAAAATTTAATGGTGTATCTTATGCGCTTTGAATAAAGTATGCATGGGTCAAATGCAAAGTCAATTAACGATTTAGTTAGATTGTAGTAAAATTTTCTTAGATCTTAATCTTCAAAAAGATTAGGAGTTTTAATTTAACAGATTTAACAACGCCTATGAGAGCCATATCTCCAGTTAACGCGTGTACATTTACCAAAGAAAATGTATATGTATAACTTTCAAAGCCTATGTCCTAATTGGAAGTTTCCTCTTAATCAATAACATTAACCGAACACATAAGACCATAAGATAACATATATTATTATATCCAAGCGGTAGTCCTACGTTAGTAGATTATTGGTAAGTTTATTTTTGAATGCGATGACGGAGGACGCTTGAGAAGGGATGTAGCACCAATGATTTTTTTACAATATCACTTGAAGATCAAAATTAGAGATATTAATGAATTTGGATTGAATTTCGTAAAAGCGGTATCAAAATAATTTTTACCAAGCTTAAGTTTGTAATATGGTTAAGTATCACATTTATGTTACTCTCTCTTTTGAAAATAAACGCATGAGTTATGAGCTTAAATGAGAAATATTATTGGTAATAAATAAGGAAAATATTAGAACTATTAAATAGTAGAATTATATTAAATATATACTTAATTAACCTAACTTAATGCTAAAAATAAAAGGGGAACTTAACATCAATTAAGTTTATTTTTCGAGATTGAAAAAACAAAATTCTAGAATGCTTGTAAAAATGAACATAATTAATTCAACAACTTTTAGTTATAAACCCGTGGAGATATTTGCTTTGGATCATCCACGAGACGCAACTTGACATAATATTTCTGGTTGCGCCGGACGCAACTCGATACGGAAGGGTCTTTTAGGGGTATGGGACCTAACTAGGATGCAGCCTTTGAATGCAGTGATCGTGTCTCCTTCTGTGTACGTGTGGTTATGCAAAAAGAAACCAAAATATATGAAGTAATATTGTCGCTTGGGCTACAAAATAAAATACCTGACCTTTATTACCCCAATTACAAATCGATAAGAAGATGATACTTATTGTTATTTAGCCGCTGAATGTTTCATACTTTGCATAATAGATTCAAGAAAAGAGAAGACTGTACCCTAGAAACTATAATTATTATCCACATGATGCAGGCGTCAGAGACATGCAGAATGCAGACGGACTAATTCTAAATGAACTGTTTGTTAGGACATAATCAATAAGTATTCAAAAAATAATTCAGTAGCTCCGACCGTAACAATAATTGTTGAAACAAACTAAAGTGTTATTTTAGAGTTTTTTGGGGGTATCTTTGATAATGCAGGTAAGACTTTTTCTCCAAACCATATTTTCGAAGATATAAATGATATAACATCGGAACGGGATCAGGGCGTCACGCCCTAATTATATCTAGTGACAGGTTGTGAATTTACTTCAAATATTTTGTCATGAAAATAAGTAGATGGAGTATTGTATAAATGCAACACAAGACTCCATATATTTTGGAGATGATCATAACATTAACTGCCACAACGCTGTATAAGTGGGAAGTCCCTAATAGGCGATATAATTGGGCAAACTTTTGTAACCATCAACATTTCTAGGATGCCAGCAGTACAGTTCATTTTCAAATTCAATTCATGAATCAAGATTGACAATCAGACATTCCGATTGAGCGATCGAACCTCTCCTGTTATTCCAGAGAATGTGAAAAGATCAGACGACGAATTAATATTTACTTTCATTATGAATTGGCACCGTATCCATTAACCGTTCATCAAACATACTTAAATGAGGAAAATAAAAAAGTCAACGTTGTATGAATGTTTTCAGTCCATCAATATCCAATGTTCCTCCAGTGTAATCCCTGTTGGGTTTGGAGACTACCTTTTAACGAGTAATCTGGCAGCAACAACACACGTTTAACAAAATTATAAACAAGTACGTGAAGTTGTTTCAACCTCATAGCGAGAAACTTTCTAATGGTTATCCAGAATTGGTGGGGGAATCAATTACTGTCAACTGGGACTGGAAAGATCCCAGGAAACATATAGTCCCTGCCACAACAACACCTGAGGCGCTGTTAAAATTAATTTGGGGCAAATGCACCAGAAGGTGCACAGGAAACTGCGTTGTAGCAAGCTTGGCATGTACTATACATCCATCTGTATATCACGGACGTGCTAGAATAACATATTGAAACAAAAATGGACTTAGAGGAAGACGTCGATGAAGCGGTAGACATCGACATGGATAATTCTTGGTTATCAAATCTGATGAAGAACCTGCATGCTAGGTCACAATTTGAATCATTGAGAATGATTTTTCATTAAACAAAATTTCAACAGATATCAGTTCTTTTTATTCTTTTGATACATTTCCCTGTTCTAATGAATAGAAACTACAAGTTCGTATAATTAGAAATATAAAAATTGAGATTGACTCATTATAGCACGTTTTGGTCACTTGCGTCAAGTGGAATTTTCAATCTGGAGTTGTATCTCTCAAACTAACAGGAGGAGAAAAAGTGGGGCGTATTGTTTAGTTGAAAATAATAACGTGTTAGTCCTACTCAGGTTCTCTAAAGTGGCAATTCGGTTTTGTTTTAGTTGATCAATTTCAATTCATATAACTATTATGTTATGTTATGCAGAATTCAACTAATAATGAAACAGATTATGAAAACTGGAAAATTACTACATTTGAAAGAAAATTGTTTAATGTGTTGCTCATTTATAAAAGCCAATTTATTGAAGCACTGATTTTGAAAATCTATCTTTGCAAGCTAAGTTTATTAGTTATTGGTGTTTTGTCATTCGCTCTTATATACTTATGTTAAAGATCGTAGCACAATTATGAATTTTCGCTGATGAATGAATGATGAATTTTTCCGACGAAATGCTCGGAACTACAGCTGCAGATTTTGTCAAAGTAGACGACAAAGCATTTGTACAGTAAATAACAGCAAATTTTTTATTTGACATTTCAATTTTTTGAACTGGCTCGAACACTATCCGCCTGCACATTTTAGTTCCAAAATATCATCACCCGTATCGACAGTCATGTTTGCTCCAGACAGACGAAAATAATGAAATTTGATGATTATGAAGAAAAGAAATAAAATATGAATTCTGAACCTAGGACTAATTATATGCGGGCGCTTCGGTCATTCGAACTATTCACGTAAGCGTATCAAAATTATCAGAATTACACAATTAAGAAAACAAGAACATATTAGCAATTAGGAACAAGTTTTCTACTATGAAGTTCAATTATCATTCGGGTTTGAGGAAGGTAAGTATAAAATACTCATGAAAGTTTTCTTTACAGTGAGATATATAATATCTTTAGGGTATATAGTTCATAACATAATGACAGGAATATAGATGAGTAAGAACATAGATAAACGGTTAGCTTTCGTGAAATGTCTAACTTGTTGATTTTATTTTTGAGTAAACTTCTTTGGAAGGAAGTTGGAAAGAGCAGAGACTTTATAAGCTGTGTAGAATTAGAATTCTTCCTTGATAAACAATACCAATAATTTTGAAACATTTACGAAAAATGAAACTTATTCTACATCATGGCAATGAACTAATAACATCACGTTCTAAACGTTCTTTTAAGAATGAAGAAATATGAACATTATTTTGGGTAAGCTCATATATAAATTTAAATGTAAGAAACAATAAAGGAATAGGATTGTTATTTTTCTAAATAAATTAATCAATCCATCGAAATAAAATCGCTCGAGACATTGATCCAGGACAGTTCTATCCGAATTCATGATAACTTTCCTTATTTATGTTTATTCGAAATTTTGTCAATACCAAACGATAGATTAGATATAATGATATAATTATATTCGTAGCTTGATAGCGAAAGATTATAATAAGTTTATTTTCATGAGTACTTAATTATAGAAATAAATAAATTCTGCAAATGTTTTGAATAAAGAATACTACCCAGTTATCCTTGAAACCGTTAATGCTACGGAGAAAAACAAATCAGGTATTTAAACTAGAAAAGTACCTATTTTGGACTTCAAACTGTTCATTGGGAACTCCATTCTTTCAGTTATTCATCAGTAGCATGAACTCGTGAAACTTGAAATGAATTTTATTCTATTTTGGCGAAATGAGTTTCCTATGATAATCTCTTTAGATACGGAGTAATTATACAAATTGATTCAAATGTTGTTGCCATTCGGTTTTGGAAATCATGAGAATCCCATGTATAAACCATAGACACAGTGCCCACTCTACTCTGTCTTTTTACTTCCCTCACTATACGCAGTGTATACCTTCCATAATACAGATATCTTCGTGATTGAGTAATTATTTATATTACAATATGTTAAAATAACATTTATCTTATCTAATCTTGTACCTAGAATCTATTGCACTAGACGTATTTTACTAAAGTTCTAATACATTTATTTTATACGTTATAATTAAGTTGTTTTACAGATTACTTCCATAACCTATAAATAACTGATCCATAGGTCACTAAATGTAATCACTCCATTTGTTCGAACAAATGTATGGAGAGCATTTCTGAAATCGCTGAAAAAAGTTCTGGAGCAAAATATTGTATTCTTATATCGTTAAAACGTTCTTATAACCTTAAAACATTATTTGACTTTTGTATAATCTGTGTTCAGCTTTGCTTGCCAATACACAAAAATTTCTCATCCACGCACAAATTGTCATGTTGACTTCAATAGTAACCATAAACGATATGGATGGCCTCGTCATAACTCCCTGATGATTACTAGAGAAAGCATATTGAAATACTATAAACGTTATGAAAAATAATGTCATTAAATACAGACTGCTAGTCATTTACAATGTAAATAGATGATTTCGTTGAATACAACATTTCAATTGTTAAGGGATTTTGTCATTAAGAATCATAATATAAGAAGATCTGGTATTAATGATATTATCACGACTCAACCTTGAAGGTTGCAAAAGGAAGGTTTTGAACGAGCAGAAAACAACAAAGACACTATTCAAAATATTTATTTCATTAAACACACCACCGAATTTATTAGTAAATACGAATCAGAGTTTCTGCAAGAAAACGCATTACTTATATACTTTCCAACAATGTTGGTAATCTGATTTATTTTGAATATCTTTTTAGAAACACGGGTTCGTGAATTTTTCGTTGGAGCCCCCGTGTTCCGGAATGTTTTTTTACGTAATCATTTATTTTCTCATAAAACGGAAATTTAAAAAATTTTTTGCTTTGATACACGATAGATGTCGAAGAATGGTTATTAATTTTCTTTAAATTTTCTGGACACGTTCCTTTTAACGTTCTTCCGAATCCTATTGAAATTGGAGAGAATCGGAAAATTGCGAGTATTTTTTTGTGCTGGTATATTTTTGAAAAAGGAGATCCGAATAAGTCGCGAGGACTGAAAAAACTGAGACGACAGTTCGATAGGAATTTAGAGGAGAAAAACTTTCTCTGTTTCGAAAATGTCGGGAAAATGGACTTTTTAGGGACAATGTAAAAACATCCATTTCTAGGTCAAAAAATTAAAGTTTTCATCTATTTTCTCGAAAAATAACTGTTTAAGAATAATTGTATAGGAGGGTTATTTACAAATGATGCATTATATACGGGGTGAGGTAGTTTTCGAGTTTTAACACGACACATAACCTAATAAACATTCACCCATTAAAGAGGGGGTTACGAGTACAGCATACCAACAAATTACATCGATCGACAGGTTTCAAAGGTGACCCCATTCTATCTATCCTCAATTTGAGCTACATGCACCCGCGTTAATCAAATCATAGCAAGAAGAGCTTTAATGAATGACCTAACCGGGACGGGTCTGTCCACCGTGAACCTGACACAATCCTTGTTTTAAATGTTCTGATAACATTTGGAAAAGGTTTTGTTGAGTTTGCAAAAGTAAAAATTAAGCATCGAAAAGATATTTATTACTGTCATTGTTTTTTTGCACTATTATATAATAAAACAAGCTATATGTGGCCTTCGCGACACTTCCTATAAACATAATTAGTCCAGGAAATAAAGTACAAAATCGACCCAAATTAGAAAAATTTGAGGTAAAAGGCCGATTTTGATGTGTGAGAGCTCATTCGATTCTTTACGACCTCTAGATCAGAATCTGCCACAGCTACATAGGGGGAAATTTGTCCTATTGTTAATAAACAATAAATAATGGCCAATAAATGGCATGTTTTTGACATAATAAAAAAAAATTGAAAACGCTATTTTCCATCAATTTTTAGAGGGTAAAGTAGAAAATTGCAGTTATTTGATCAATAAACAATGTGAATTTAAGGTTTATAACAATTTGTCACTTATCTATTTGTTAATAAACAACAAAATGGAAATTTCCTAAATAATCAAGATTAGATTCATTTTCAGGTAATTTGAGGTCGCTGAATACAAATTCGATGTTATTTTTCTGATTGGCTGTTAATCTAATTAGTTAATTAACAATTTGTTAATAAACAAATTAACCCAAAACATGGAAATTTAAAAAATAATCAAGACTAGAGTCATTTTCAGGTAATTTGATGTTATTTTTTTGATTGAATGTTAATATAATTATTTAATTAATAATTACTTAGTTACCGAATTAACAAAAAAATTCAAAGTCTCAAAATAATCAAGATTGGAGTCAATTTCGTATAATTTAAGATCGCTGAATACGAATTTGATGTTATTTTTTTGATTGGCTGTTAATCTAATTAGTTGATTAACAATTTTTTAATTAACAAATCAACCCAAACAATCGAAATTTTGAAAATAATAAAGACTAGAGTCATTTTCAGGTAATTTGAGGTCGCTGAGTAGTTTGATGTTATTTTTTTATTAAATGTTAATATAATTATTTAATTAATAATTACTTAGTTACCGAATTAACAAAAAAATTCAAAGTCTCAAAATAATCAAGATTGGAGTCAATTCCGTACAATTTAAGGTCGCTGAATACGAATTTGATGTTATTTTTTTGATTGGCTGTTAATCTAATTAGTTGATTAACAATTTGTTAATCAACAAATTAACCCAAAAAATGGAAATTTTGAAAATAATCAAGACGAGTCATTTTCAGGTAATTTGAGGTCGCTGAGTAGTTTGATGTTATTTTTTTGATTGAATGTTGATATAATTATTTAATTAATAATAACTTAATTACCGAATTAACAAAAAAATTCAAAGTCTCAAAATAATCAAGATTGGAGTCAATTTCGTATAATTTAAGGTCGCTGAATACGAATTTGATGTTATATTTTAATAAATTGCTGGGAAACTATTTTTTATCAATAACATGAAAAACTCCTTTACGGCTACGGCCCTGGAGGTTGAATTACTGGTTCTGAATTCAGCTCATACGTCCCTGCACTTCTCTCAGTTACCATGGCAACGCTATCAATCAACTAATAATATGAACAATTTATTGAAAAATCACATTAGATTCAAATTTAACTACTTCAAATTATCCGAAATTGACTGTAATCTTGATTATTTTAAAACTTTGAATATTTTTTGTCGATTCGCCAAGTGAATTAATTAATTGATTAAATTATCATTCGATTCAAAAAGTAACATCAATTTCGTGTTCAGCGGCCTTAAATTATACGAAATTGACTCCAATCTTGATTATTTTAAGACTTTGAATTTTTTTGTTAATTCGGTAACTAAGTAATTATCAATAAAATGATCAAATTAATCTTTAATTCAAAAAATAACATTAAATTCATGTTTAGTGACCCGAAATTACCCGAACATGACTCTAATCTTTTATTTTTTATTTTGAGACACTGATCTCAAATTACCTGAAAATGACTTTAGTCTTGATTATTTCCAAAATTTACATTTTTTGGGTTAATTTGTCAATTAAAAAATTGTTAATCAACTAATTAGATTAACAGCTTATCAAAAAAATAACATCGAATTCGTATTCAGCGACTTCAAATTACCTGAAAATAAATCTAATCTTGATTATTTTGAAAATTTTCATTTTGTTGTTTATTAACAAATAGATAACTAACAAATTGTTATAAACCTTAAATTTGCATTGTTTATTGATCAAATAACTGCAATTTTCTACTTTACCCGCTAAAAATTGTTGGAAAGTAGCGTTTTTTTTGGTCAATATTTTTTGTTTATTAACAATCTGAGACATTTCTCCCTATGTAGCTATGGCAGACTTTGATCTAGAGGCCAAAACGAATCTAATGAAATCGGTCCTTTACCTCAAATTTTCCGCTTCAAAACCTTCATTTCCTGGACTAAATAATCGATTCGTATATTTTAAATTACCAATAACTATAATAGTGTCTTTCTTCACTAAATTTGAGAAAATAATATTTTCACTCCACATGGTGAAAACCGAAAAAATGTTTATTAGTACTGTTTTGAAGTCAACTTTACAAGCGTTCAAAAGATGTGCAACTTAGAGGATGGTTATCAAGCATTATCCAGATTCTCATTCCATTACAAAAAGTTTAAAATTGAAGTTTTGAATATCACAATTACGATCTTGATGTATCTTTTCTACAAATTCTGATTTTGATAATGTAAAAAACTAACATATGAGACTATCGCCGTATTGGTCACCATTTAAACATATTTTTTCAACATGCTGTGCATTCAGATTTTAACCCAAATTAAAAACCAACTAGCCGTAACCCATCATTTCGATTCTGGGGCACCGAACCAACAACCGTAGGCTGTTACCTAACACACAGACGGACGTTTTTGGAAATGATCATTTTAGATTTCATGTTTAGATGTGTACATGTTATACTGATGAGATCGATTAAGTTATTGGAAAATACCAAATACATTTAATTTCTCTTTTAACCATCGTTAAAACAATCAGTACATAAATGAAACCGAAACAATAGTAATTACGTGCTTTAATTCAATAGTTGTAATTACCATGATTGCTAGTATTGTTTGTTATAAATATGTTCTAAATAAAAGCGTGTTTCAACAGCCAAGTTAAGGCTTCCTCAATGTATATGCGTGAACATGAGGACCAAAACACAGTTATTTCATTTATGATGTTATGGCCAACATTAATTTTTAATAATACAATTGAATGACTTTGGCTGTTCGATGGTACAAGTTGTTTCGATATTATGAGATTCTCTTTCACATTTCTAATAAAACGTGAGGTAAAACATTCATTTAACAAACCTACTCATTTCAGAAATTACAATTATTATGGGAAAACACCTTTCTCTGTCAGTATTACATTTATTAAACTTCGAAGATGTAATGATGTTCACTTTAAAAAGTGAATGTAAACCAAAATAGTTTTCTCCTGATTAACCAAAATTCAATTTCAAAAACATGTTATTGTATTTATCTTATCAAGGTTCATCATTTTGAGAATTTTAAAAATGTAGGGGTGTCCAAGACTCCAATAGCTTCATATACTATAACCATTATCAACTAAAAAAAAATCTCGTCAAGGAAGGAAATCTGTGTTGCAGACCCCTTAGTTCCTTCAACTTCGGAGTAAAATTGAAATAAGCTGTGACGCCATTGAATCTTAAAAAGAGAATTTTGGACTCTGCAGGTAAAATGTAAGCGTGTGATATATATTTATAACCAGAAAAAACTGTTGTCAATATGGATCAATAGAATTCCATTTGAAAAATTAAAGATGGATGGAAATACTACTTGAGAAGGGGGCTATTGCGCCAAAAGACAATACAGTTCTTAGCTCCCTCAATTTAAAGTGATCTGGAAAATTTCAAACCCGTACGACCCATGGGAACGGCGCAATCGTACCCCCAGTTTTTATTCACAGAATTGCTCAAAACGGATGTATCTACGAAAAATGCAACCTACCAGCACCTTCGGTTGGAGTTAAATCAGGATTTATTTTTCTAGCATTTTCTGGAAGAATATGAACCTCTGATGATTTAGAGAAGTTCAGTCTGAGGTAACTCCGTACATAGCCATATTAGAAGTCTTATCTGCCTTAGCCACCTATTCTGGAGCAGAATGTGAATTTGTGAACACTTATGGGATATGTCTCAACCCTTTATTTTGCTGTCCATCTCGCCAATACCTGATTTCACAAAATCATTTTTATGATGTGGCTATGAGAAATATAATTTAATCAATGCATAAAATCGATGGTGGCAGCCGTTACTTTATGGTAATTTATCATTTTGATTATATGAAGCTACTTTGTTTTTATACCACTTTTATTAATAATAACGTGAAGACGTAACTATAGTTTCAACACCGAAGTGCCATTATCAAACAAATAGAAATTTTTTTTAGTCAATGCCTTCACCTATAATAATTACGACGTTGTCATGGTATCATGATTTTTCTAAATCTTTGTTTACAATCACTTCATTGTATCAGCATCATCATCCCTTTGCAAAATCCTATACAAGCTTTTTCGAAGTGAATTCAGATCAGGTTTTATTACGAGAATTGGACAAGATTTTCTCTCGCTATGTAGTAAAGACTATGAGAACCATAATTTCATCCATGTCTTCACCTATAATAATTACGACGTTGTCACGAGTTGATGATTTTTCTAAGCATGTGTTATCAACCACAGTATCAGCATCACCATCACTTTGCACAATCCTATACCAGCTTTTTCGAAGTGAATTGAGATCATTTCTATAAGTCTGGTTTTGTTATGAGAATTGAACAAGATGTTCTCTTGCTGTGGAGTAAAGGCTATGAGAAACATAATTTAAGCAATGTCTTCACTGACGAGGTTGTCATGAAATGATGATTTTTATAAACCATCACAGTGTCACCATCACCATCACTTTGCAAAATCCTACACCAGCTTTTTCAATTGAATTAGATCATTTTTATAAGTCTGGTTTTGTTACGAGAATTGGACATGATTTTCTCTTGCGATGTAATAGTGAGTTGTTAACACTGGAATAACCATCAAATATAACAGTGCAATTGTTACTGCCATAATACTTTTTGATGTAACTGATGTATGTAGTGCGAACTGCTGTAAATGTTGTGTCTGATCCGCATTTTACCCTATGGAGGAAATCGCCATCCATGACAACTAGTGCTTCGCGAGAGAGAGAGAGAGAGAGAGAGAGAGAGAGAGAGAGAGAGAGAGAGAGAGAGAGAGAGAGAGAGAGAGAGAGAGATAGACAGATGCGAGAGTTGACTCGCTTTCGGATAAGCAACCCTTGCTCCTTGCACTTCTTTTCGACTACGAGAACAAGAGGGAGAAGTTACCAATTCCCGCTCTTGTACTAGTTACTCTCGCCGTTCTCGCTTGGCACTTCTTGTAATAACATACAAGCATGCATTAAACCATTGACTCACGACACAGTATAATCCTCAAGTTAGCGATAGCGTCAACCACAATCAGCAGCAGAGCAGTTGTGAGGCTGAGAATAGAATAGATTATATAATATTCAAAATTAAAATGACTCATGTCTCACATTATTTTATGGTATTTGTACTCATTACCTACAGTTTTGATGATGTCGAAAATAATAATACTGATGATTCCGGTACATCACAATTACATAGCCAAACTTCATATTAAAATTCGTAACCCTCAAAAAAAAAGGTAGCCCGCTTCACAGCAAAAGAAAAATTAATTTGAGAAGTACTATGAAATCAAATCGAGAGCACCATTGGCATTATGTTTATTATGTAAAAAAACCAACAATGGGAAAAAATATGACTCCACATAATACTTCAGGGCTGAAAGCCACCCGATCAATTCAAATACAATTCAAAAATTTATTTGGAAAAATCGTACATTCGTGTGCCCAGTCTCATCCCAACAAAGAATAAACGTTATATCTATACTGCCATAATATATACCCAGGTATATGTACAGCGCGATTTACTTAGAACATACGAAACCATCTTAACAGCAACAACAATCAAATCTTCAATTGCTTGGACTATAATCATCACAGCTGAATGCAGCATAACAATTGCTAATTACAAAATATTGATACGATATGTGCAGCAATATCAATTCAAATTCTCTGTCTCACTTGTGCCCGGTGTATTTAAAGACTATTAGTCCAGTCATCCTGGCAAAAATTTGGGTCCAAAAAATTCCAATGGACTTTTTCAACGTATAAGGGGTTATTAGGGTGCGCTAAAAATGATGGTATGGTCCAAATTGGGCTACCGGATACGGAACATGCCGCAAATCGCCAATTTATGGCCATTTTTTGGTCATTTTTGGGTTTTTCGAAGATATAACAAAATCTATGCATTTTTATGAAAATAGTCAAGAGATCAAAGTTGTAGTGCTTATCAACACTCATCATCTGGTTCAAACTAGATGGCGCTAGCGTTCTTAGAACTCAAAATATGGCCATTGTAATGTGAAGATAGGGCCGAATCTATGCATTTTTAAAAATAGTCAGGAGAGCAAAGTTATAGTAGTCAAAAATACCCGTAGTCTGGTCCAAACTAGATGGCGCCAGCGGTCATGAAACACAAAATATGGCCGTTTAAGCGTCAACAAAATTATAACTATTTGTCTTTTTTTCACAATAGGACAAAACCTGCGTATTTTTATGCATATAGTCAGAGAAACAAATTTATAGTAGTGAAAAATACCAGTAATCTGGTCGAAACTAGATGGCTCTAGCGGTCATGAAACTCAAAATATGGCCGTTTTAGAGTCAAAAAAATAATAACTGTAGATGATATCTAGCTTCTATATCAGGCATTTTTTTCTCATGAAGTCTCGCTTTTAATTGAGAATCAACTATAAATATGTTCGAGGAATATAGTACATTGTCTGATTTAACGAATTTACAAACTTTTTTCCTTTTGTTTTGGGTTTTTTTTTGCTTCCGCAGAAATGAAAACTTCTGAAGCATCTTTAGCGCATATTATACAAAGCTTATCAAATTCAAACCTTGACGGTGATCGCTCTAATTGACTTGGTCCTTGTATCGGTTCGTCATCATCATTAAAACTTGGGTCGTCCGATAAAATAGAAGAAGAGTCCTTCCCATAGATACTACTCATTGAAATGTCTTCAGCGCACAATGACTCATCGATCTAATAAATTGATTAGGTAATTTTAATATTGACACATTAATTATAATAATTATGTATACATAAATATATATTATATATACCGTTTCATTGTTTGATTTTTCCATATCAACATCTTGGCCCTCTTCTACTGATTCGCCATCTGGTGGCGAACGCGTCTTTTAAGAAGAATGTAGTTATGAAACGAAATGTAACTCGTTACCATGGAGATACTCTTAGCGTGATGCGCAACAGCTGTTAACGCAACGCGCGGCTTGAAGCAACAGTAGTCCCGAAAAAAGATATTACAATACGTACGTTTATTTTATACCTGCGCATATATACTATTTTATGTACTTTTAATTATCATATTGTAATTTTAATAAGAAAAGCTTGGTTCAATGGGCTCCCAATTAAATTTTGTAGAATAAAAATGACACATTTTACAACGATGTATATTTTTTTATATCGTCGTAAAACTCGAAAAATTATTGAAGAAATTATCATTTCTATCACACTAAAACGATAATATTTTGAGTTCTATGACCACTAGCGCTATCTAGTTTGAACCAGATTATGGGTATTTTCGCCTACTATAACTTTGTTATCTCTACTATTTTTTAAAAAATGCATAGATTCTGTCCTATTGTTGAAAAACTCAAAAAATTATTATTTTATTGACGCTAAAACGGCCATATTTTGAGTTTCATGACCGCTAGCGCCATTTAGTTTGGGCCAGATTACTGGTATTTTTGACTACTATAAATTTGTTCCTCTGACTATATGCATAAAAATACGCAGGTTCTGTCCTATTGTGAAAAAAAGACAAATAGTTATAATTTTTTTTGACGCTAAAACGGTCATATTTTGAGTTTCATGACCGCTAACGCCATCTAGTTTGGACCAGGTTACGGGTATTTTTGACTATTATAACTTTGCTCTCCTGACTATTTTTATAAAAATTCATAGATTCGGCCCTATCTTCGAAAAACGCAAAAATGGACATTTTCGCCACATTAAAATGGCCATATTTTCTAAGAACGCTAGCGCCATCTAGTTGGAACCAGATGATGAGTGTTGATAAGCACTACAACTTTGCTCTCTTGACTATTTTCATAAAAATGCATAGATTTTGTTATATCTTCGGAAAACCCAAAAATGGCCATAAATCGGCGATTTGCAGCATATTCCGTATCCGGTAGCTCAGTTTGGGCCATACCATCGTGTTTAGCGCACCAAAATACCCTCTTATACGTTGAAAAAGTCTATTGGAATTTTTTGGAATTTTTTGCTGTAGAAACTTTCCCATGATGACTGGACTATATATCAGCTAATGAAAAATACTCGTACATTATAGGAATACAATGAAAGTAAAATTAAACTGATTGCCTTATAACCAAGAATTCCGTATTTCTGAAATAGATCTAGAATAAATCGATTCAAACCTTGTACGTGATCAAGGCTATGTATATTAACTTTTAGATTAACTATTACTTGCTAAGGATTATTTAAATTAGCAACAACTAACTACTTATAATGTAGAAGGTACTAATTGAGACGAGTCTAAAGTAATTTACTTCTCAAACTGAAGCCAATACGGTAATAAGTTCTTTTGTGTTATAAAATTGAAGGGAAATCGTAATACTTATATTGAAATTAAAACAATCTTATCTATCCATGAATCATTATGGAAGCCCAGATAACATGTTCCATTATGGACTATTTACTTTCAAACAGATTCCTTTAATACAATAATAGCATATTAATACAATGGTAATAAATTAAATAGTTCTGTAAATTCGCGAAATTCATAAGATACATTTTTGATGCGACGTACTTCTCTTAGGAACATAAATTTAGTATACCAATGAGCAGTAAAATAATCATTCAATAAGTAAGGGATTCTTATAGGAATAAATATGTAATTCAACTTAATATCTTCCATACCCGAAACTAAGTTTGAATTGATATTTTCTATTAAACCGGAAGTAAATAATAGTGTATTTTCCTCAATGAGAACGTTACACTGGTATAACGAGAACCATTTTTTTCCTTCATTCGCAGTTTATAGGCTTGAAACCAGTCCAATTTGAATGAAAAGATTGGTTGAAACTTGTGGCCTATAGACATTTTTGGACAATCCTAAATTTTAAACTCTACGACTAACCAATTCTAAAAATATTATGATTAGATTCAAGTAGTTCCAAAACACATAACTGCAGCAATATTTGACACATCTAGATAGAGATTAAAAGAAAAAACCGCTGTCAAGTCACAAGGTTTCTCATATAGACATGGATAGTCATCATCCTTGGTTGTTTTTCAAGGCAGTGCCATAAATTGTTCAGAAGTAATAATTCTACTTTTTATTTTACGGATTTGTGTAGTAAAATTTTTTTTTATTTCATACTGTTCTACTAAAATAACGAATTTTAAATTTTAGTCTGTATTGTCAGAGTCACAGTTTTATTTAGTCGGTTTAGAATAGTCGCCAATAGTAACAGTTTTTCTTTCTTTCTTTCTGTCAAGAAAATTGACTTGTTCGGGCGACGTAAACAGGGAAATTGAATCTAAATCCACAAAAGCAATGGAAAAATTGATTCCAAGCTAATCCTTAACAGGTACACGAAATTATGAAAGTTCGTGAAATTCCTTGTAAAATAGGACTGTAGTCCGGAAAGTGTTGCAGTAACACTTTCCGGTCGCAAATTTATGACGAAAAGTTGAATTTTCCAGACAAAATGGAATAAAAATCATTTTCAATAAGTTAGGCTTCTTCATGTTATGCATATGATCAGTAATGAACTGCGATTAATCGATCATTGCCTTCCATCACTTTTGTTAGCAAAATAGCTTTCACTTCTTCACACTTATCATTGTAGAAACAAAAAATATATTGGAAATGATTCAAGAAAAATTTTTCATAAAGATAGCAGCTGCCACGTTGACTAGAAATTATTCACCTATAGTTTATTATAAGCTTGTTTTATACTGAACACCTGCTATCACATGAACAATCAACATTTTCCACAGAGTAAACACACATAAAATAGACTGTGTCGTCAGGTTGATATCGTCACTTCAATCTTAAAATGAGAATTTCGGACTCTGCAATGGTTACATATGTGTATGTGTGGTATATATTTATAACCAGAAAAACACTGTTGTCAGTATGGTTCAATAAAATAATATAATTCCAATTTAAATGAAGATGGATGTCAAGAATATCGCTTGAAACGGGACTACCGCACCCAAATAAAATACAGTTCCTATTCCCGACTTTATTGCTATTTGCAAAATATGTGCACATACGCACTTAAGAGTAGATAAGACATCTTGACAAAATTAGTCCAGATCGATTAAGAAATTTTCAAAACGGATATATCCGCGAAGCTCAAAAACTGTTTTTTAGGACCGATTACAATACGAGTACTTCCCTTATACTATGTACTACACATAGTGTGTATCTGTTCATAAAGTAATATACAATTGCGATGACTTGATTCAACTTTAACAATAATTGGACTTCGACAACCCGACTTTCATGGCTGAACTGGTAATTTGTCACAGTATGCGTTTATAGTTGTTGGATTGCAAAAATTAATTATAACATAACGATGTTGCGAATAGATTAGCGAAGAGAAAGTACTTAATATGAAAGTGTTTATATGAAATACTTTCACTAAATAAGAAATTCAACAGTATAATACCAAAGAAATAGAATGTTTCAAAATAATAATTGCTAATGCTATAACTTTGCGCGTGTATGGATACTATAACTACCTTGTTGGAAGGTCACACGAGGCGGAATAGTAATATAAATTTTATCAATCACATAAAGTTACTGTAACCTTATTGGTCGAACAAATCAATCTGATTCGAAAATTGAATGTTTCAGCACATATAAGCAATTCACGAAATCTGTTGGATGAAGTTCATAGGTTAAATAGAAACTAATCCTGCCAATTGTTTCATATCACATATTATTGTTACCTTGTGGCAATACCTATTTTAAATTGAAATATTTATTCCACTTATACCAGTGGCGGCTCCTCGAAGGAGGCTAAGGAGGCTCAGCCTCCTCACCAATTTATCTTAATGATCATTCTCCATTTTATTTCCTGTTTCTCTGATAATTCTTCAAATTTTACAATTAATTCCCCGTTCTCAGTAGTTATTTTTAATCTGGCAACAGTGGCCAGAGGCCAGATTCTCTATATATCTCAAACGCTAAATACGTGTGGTCAACACAGTTGCCGTATTCCAAGCAGTTCAATTGCTAGATAGGGTAAAAGAGCGAATATGGCAACATCCTATGGAAGCTAGCTTCTCGTATGGAATCGTCGGTCGAATGAAATACGATTACTTGCTACCGCCCTTCCGCTAGAAGAATGCCACACGTGTCGTGTTCCGTTAGTTCTTGGTTTTGTAATTTGTACCGCGAGGCGAAGTAAGGTTAAGTAGTTAAGTTATAATTTATCTAATCGGTGAACGTTAAAATGATGAGTGACTTAGTTGCTGGGTTGTTAGAAAATCCATTTAGTGGATTAACATATGATAGAAAAGTGTTTTGTTAAAAATAAACGGCCTTTACCGGATTTCAAAGGATTAGTGGTGACGATGACAGGTATGTTTCAAAATCGAAATACACAATAAATTATATTGCTTGCTATTTACATCTGATACAACTTCATGTTGGGGACACTCGGGTTATGATGATTTGAAAAATTTAGCTCGTGGTATAGAAAGACATGAAATGAAACATATTACATCGAGTATTAAGTTTAAATTAACCGGTAAACAGAATATTGTTAAAGGAGGAGAACATATAATTTGGTAGACAAGAAACTACATTATAAACAACTTTTTTTATGAAATTTTAGATACTATTAGCGGTCAAATTGAGATTCGATTTTCCGATTTACATGAATTGAAATTTTTCGACTTGACGAATAGAAGATTTTTCGAATCTTTTTCAAAAGAATTTCCCAATACACTTTTAGATAACTTAGTTCTAAAATATAAATTTTTTGATAGAATAGCACTGCACAATGAATTATGGGTTATATACCTACTCGGATAAAGATATTTTAGGCCAGTACGACATTCACGCCGATATGATAAAATATATGATAGACAATGATTTGCAACAAGTTTTACCTCAGTTTTATAAACTAATTTGTTTGACAGTCACCATTCCTGTCACGTCGGCATCGGTGGAGAGATCATTTTCTACTCTCAAACGAATTAAAACTTACATGCGAAATACAATGAGCCAAAATCGTTTATACAGTGTTAGTTTGATATCTATTGAAAAAGATTCAGTAAAACACTTAAAACAAAATGATACATTTTATGATAATATTATTGATCATTTTTCGCAAACTAAGGACCGTATAATTCCGTTAATATATGAAAAAAGTTTATAAAAATAATAAAAAAAACAAAATACGAAAAATTTCAAAAAAAAAAAAAAAATATATCAAAAATCCAAAGAAAAAAAAACAAATAAAAAAATGTTTTGCCAAGAGAAACTACACCTCCACGTTGGTTCTTGCTTGGCAACAATTAATTTTGGCACTGAAGTAGCTGGTACGGTCGCTGTGCAAAGGTTAAATTTATTGGCTGAATAGAGTATATTTTTACAAGAACGTTTTATGTCCAGCCTCCTCTCTTAAAAAGTTCACGTGCCGCCACTGACTTATACCACCACAACTGTTCACACCATCAAGACAGATACCAATACCAAGAATTATTATAAGACGAGTTTTCAAAATAGAGAAAAATATTTTATCCAACGCGATGCGATGCGATGGTAATTTAAAGTATGTAATTGATTCTAAATACGAATATTGCATAAAAATGTTCATTGTACAATGACCGGCCTTCGCAAGCAAACTGCTATTCGTTACAAGCATACGTGAAGCTGAACGTTAGAAGATCTTTAGATTTGGAAAAAACTATTCAGAACATCACAGAAAGTTTGATATGAGCTCGGCGAAGAAGTAAGTAAAAGGTCCGTTTTCACGCTCATGCAATTTGCGCAAATTGATTTGTGCAAGCCAATTGGCACAAGTAAATTGTTGCATGAGAACCAAAATCGTTCACTTGTACAAGCAAAATTATTTGACTTGAGTAAAATCTGGCCGGTCAGATAATTTGCTTCTGGTTGGCACAAATGCATGAACGTGTAAACGACACTCCAACTCGACGCATACTCAGTAGTAGCGTATTCTATCCTGACCTGCAACCTGCACGTGACTTTTGTATTTTCGGTGTTCTGTGACACCGTGCTGTTATCTACATAAGTATTTTGTCTGTGTTGTATGTTGGTAATTAAACAATGTCAAAAAAAAAGGATTCATTACAGAATTTATTGAGCTGTATAAAAAATTTCTGCGGTCTTCTTGGTCTTTTCTTTTTTGGCAATTTTAACTTTTCAATTAAACAAACACCAGCTAGTGCTAACAACTCGTCTTCGTGGTCCATCGTAATTTTTGTTCAAACACGCGACACTCACCGATATCTGTAGTGGTGAACAAATTAGTGTAAACAGACTGACCCGTTTTAAAAAAAATCATCAACTTGCGCAAATTGCATGAGCGTGAAAACGGACCTTAACGCTATGAACAGTGAGCAGTATTAATGATAATAACTCGGATAATACCAATGCTACTCAATAGAACTGGCTTCATCTTTGAGAATGCTCATGTGATTACATTGAAATTTTCAATATTCATTGGCGAAGAGCTCATATAATGATTGGAAATTAATAACAAACATTAACACGATTATCGACCCATTCCTTGTCCAATATGTTTTGTATAATATACTAATCTACACGCAGTACTGCAAAATCAAACAATTATCTCCTGATATCCGTAACCAATCGAAATGGAACAACAAGATTTTGTAGGGCTATTCAAAATACATTATTATATAGTCCAGTCAACGAAGCAGAGAAAATGTATTACCAATCTTCACATTAGATTCAGATTTTGATGAAACTTGGTGAATGGGTTCATATTATGTGTCCAGGGTCGTATGTGGGAAGTACGAAACCACGCCGAGGTTTTTGGCCAAAAACCGTTTGAGATTAGAAAACAGTAAAAACAGACAAAATAAAAACAAATAGGTAGATATTTTTCGATTTTTGGAATCGAAATAATCTTTTTTTATTCTTGTCATTTTCTTGAATTATATCCATTCCGAGTTAAAAAAATAATGTAAAAATGAAAAATGGTGAATTTGGAAAAAAAACTTTATAGTCGGAAGTTTTTTGGTATGTTAAAGTCCATTTTTTGTTCCTTCAAGAATCAACATTCTACCAGTTTTTGAAGAAAGATCGAAAAAGTAACGTTTTCTGTGAATAGGGGGAGAGTTTTTAAACAATCCAAAAAATTGGAGCGTATAGATAAGACCCAACTAAACATTTTTCATTCATTCAAATTTTTCCCGCGGGAATCTGATGTCGGGTCGCACGAAATAGAGATAACTCTAGTTCTATCGATCCGATTTCGATGGAATTTATTATTCAAGGGTTACACAATGCGTTAAATATGAATCCATCAATACAATTTTTCAATTCAGAATGGCGGATCCAAAATAGCGAAATATTAACAAAGACTTGCTTCAAAAAAATCACTTTTTATAGAACGCGAGTTATTTTAATGTAATCCCTTCAAAGCAACCCGATTTCAGACATTCACAGACAAATCTCCCAATCTCGGAAAAAAATTATAATTAAATAGAAATTTGGATTGTTTAAAAATGTCCTTCCTAGCTCTCCCCTTTCAAACAAAACGAGACATTTTTGTTGTTCTTCAAAAACTGGGAATATTTTGATTTCTGCAAAAACATTTGTAACAAAAAATTTTCATATGAACATGACAAACAACGACCAAGTATAAAATTTAAATTTTTCATCATTTTTTTCAAAAGGTTTTTGGTCAATAACTCGGAGTTGAACAGAGAGTGCGGTTTCGTACTTCCCACATATCATCCTGCACTTCAAGTTTCATCAAATTCCGAATACATCGCGAAGATTTGTAGTGAAAATGCTGGACTAATAGCTCAGTTGAATTTTCCTATTTGAAAGGGTTTGACTTTCAACGTAAACATTTTTCGTTTTATGCGAATCTTCTAAAATATGTTTCAAAAAGTTTTTAAATTTTCTCAAAACTTTTCCGTGATTTGAAATCCATTTATTTTCTAGGTTCATCTAGTAGTGGAGTTATAGTATCATGAGAATATTTCAAATGAATCTAACCACCTCCGGAACTATTTTGAACATCCCTAAAGTGCAATTTCTGATTATAAATTCCTAATCATTCGTTGATGGTAAATACTATTACTTTATAATTTTTCACTAACTTTGATGTATGCCGCATTTAGTATAAAAATAGTGGGTGTTCCGGTTTTTCGTTCTTCTCTATTGTGCACCGATTTGGCATAAACTTTAGATTCTCAATAAACCCAAGAAAAAAGGTTAAGATGATTAAGTTCGAGCGATCGAGGAGGCCATGCAACTGGACCACCACTACCAATACATCTTTCACCGATATTTCTACTCAACCATTCTCGTAATTGTCTTCCATAATGGGCAGGGCAGACATCCAGTTGTATACACGTCATTCTTCCCTCATCGAGTATTGTTTCCTCCCACACGTCTCAGTAATTAAGTTCCAAAAATTCAAAAAGTGCAGCGGCAGTTTTATCTGGTGAAACGCATGGCATAAAAATATTGTTTTTGTAAATGCCAAGTCAGACATTCAGTAAAAATAGACTCTACCAAATTTAAACTTAAAATTTCCATTTGTTCAGAAGATGATGAAGAAAATGTAATAATTTTTGAGAACTTCAACAACTGTATCTCGGAAACAAAGAGTTTTAGAGATAATATTACATCAAAGACATGAACGAGAAAACGAAAACCCTGTCTACATTCTGAACAAAATTAGCTTGTATTGTCCAGATAATAAAACCTGCAGGTCACTGTGGATTCAGTCAAAGCAGGGAAAATTTATCTCATTAAAATAAATTCTTCTCAACAACAACGATTCGATAAATTTGGGATAAACACTTGAAACAAACATGATTTTGTTGATCTTAAATTTTCTCCGAATTACATTTCAAAATAAGCTCCATCGGTCCCTGAACCGTAGTTCATAAATAGACTAAAGTTTTCTGTACAACATGTAAACAGGTAAGTCAGTAATCTCTATCATTATCATTGGTCTAAATGTGTATGAAAACAAACGAAAACGGTGTCATTAACATAGGTTAACTATGACCTTGCCGTCATGCATGTTTCGGAGCGGGTTTATATTGATTCATATAATATTATACATTATATTATATCTTTCTTCTTTTTTAGCGCAGGATTTGACTAACTCAATTGTAATATTTATCTGTAACGTGAAATTTTAGACATATCGTGGGTTATTTAGTTCGATATAAAGTTGAAGTAAACATTATGCACATAGATTTCCATTAGAATTATTTACCAGTTTGTTTTCTTTCAACTTTCTATTCATCAATGACGTAAAATATACACAATCTACGTCATTCCATAATTTGATATTTGTTAAATTTTAATTTTCGATGAACTTAAACGATTCTTCTAATCAAATATTTTGTTACACGAGTAGTGAAATAACGTCAATATTGAACTACTATAGATCTAAGTACCGGGTTATTGAGAGCATTGTCGTTTTATTATACTTAAAATTGTTCTACAGCCTTAAACTTTGTTACCATACTATACCGAAATACATGGCACGCATGAAGCAACGAGAACGTCCTGGAAATAAGGATTAGCTGTCTTCTTTTTCAAAATAGACCAAATCATCGAATATTCTTTGCCAAATAGAATAACTGGTTTTCGCTATAGGCTATCTCAATTTGTTATTTTGAATATTATTAATACAATTCAGAATTTCCCGTTTGATTTTGGCAGGATAAATATAAAATACCATTTGAACAATCTTGCTCCTGAATAATTATTGACAATATAAGGAATGTATGATTAAAAACATCGAAGCACTCCAAATCAGTAACAATCGTACTTTATCAGAGTCCTTGTAAAAATTTACATTAGGATGATGATATAGATAAAACATAATATAAATAAATAAATGATAACATTCAGATAGTCATTGTATTATAAGAACTAATATTTTCATGAAAGTATATCAAAGAACTAGTTTCATAAGGCATGCTATAGCACACGTATTCGAGTCGGGGTCGTTTCCAATAGGAGTGCGCTACAATGTCTTATGAAACTAGTTTTAAGCATAACCCCCACTACATGTACAAGTTGATTGATATTCAAGAAGACGACCATCACGGTAGATCTATCTTGGACCAAGCACAAAAGCAAAGTAACAAAAAAAAAGGAAAACTTATATTGAGTTACTTTCTAAGGCATTAATTTCATAAAATTTTCCCTCAAAACCTTTATACCACATATACAGTCCCCCTTCGGGACTGGTTTGAAGTATCGACTGATCACGTGATGAAAAGACATTGGAAGCTGTACAACGCTATGCTACTCGTATTCCACTTAGCGTTCATAGATCGTGGTACGAGGACAGGATTAGCATTTTGAACGCAACAACATTTATGGAACATCGACTTCGGGGAAATCTTATCTTGACCTATCGTAGTTCAAATGGTTTACTTAAATACGATTTAGATTACCTATTTAGTCTTAACCAGGATCAATGTTTGAGAGGTCCCGAATGGAAAATTAAAAAGGAACACTTCAAATCGCAGTCATGTCAGGGTTTCCTTCCGAACATAATTTTTTCTGAGTGGGTGCTATGTCAGTTGACAGTTAAAAATCGAAAAATTTTAATATCTACCTATAGGTTCTGTTTTTTCCTCCCGTGATTAGTAGCTTGTAACTGTGATACAATGAATAAGTATAGTACCAGAAACAGAAACTTAGAAAATTCCACCGCCATTGCTAAACATTGTTTTGATTATAACTATCAACTCGATTACATAAATGTTAAAATTTTAACTAAAGAAACGAATTATTATAAAAGACCTATCCTGGATATGATTCACATAAAACGTCTGTAAATCATAGAACAGAAGTTCAATCATTAAGTCAGATTTATACTAATGTAATTAATTAAAACCCTTGCAACTTTCTACATGCGTCTTTATAATGTTAAAAGTATATTTTAGGTAGAATAGCAATATTTCTAATAAGGTCTGACAACCTTTTTCTATTAGCTCATAAATCTTTAACATCTGGTTCGAAAGTGGATAAATTTTGGTTTCAGTCTTATTCAAACATTGGTTGAGATGACTTCGAATATCACAAGTAGATTGCTATGCAGTGTATTCTTGATAGATATTCATAAACTTACAGCATAGATGTGTTACAATTTCGATTACTCGTGTTTCTGTTCGTTTCGGCGACAGGAATTTTTAATTGAAATTAGTGCGGTAAGGACGCTTTGTGCTTGCCATAATTAGTTTTAAGAAATCCCGTTTTAGACATTGATACTTCTTCTGATAATGGTCGTGAGACCGAAACGTACGTAAAGAGAAAAATAATAAGCATATATGTTAGTGTGACCTATTTCCGAAAATTTATATATAATTCATACCTGGTTTAAGAATCATTATTAACTAATTAATATTGTTTAGGCTTTCTAATGTTACCTCCACAACTGATAAGATTATGGAAGATAACATAATAATACAAACATCGGTTGTTCTAGCTATGTGATATAGTGTATAGTGGTATATTCGAATATTCAATTCATATTCTCTACATATTTTGAGAATAAAATGACCAGAAACTGTAATCACGGGAGTTTGAGCGGGATAGTAATGTAACAAATAATTTAATTTGTTAAGAAAAAACTAGTTCGAATTTTTTTCTTTCTTTTTCGTATTTATCACGTCTGGACCAAAATAATTCGGGTGGTTGCTTTGGTTGTCTTATGATTACAAATTATTGGTCTTGTTTTTACTCTCACTATCCATAAAATAATATCTAAAACAATCATCAAATCGACAAGAAATGTGTATTGATGAACTAATGTAATCTTAACGGGAGGAATCAAAGATTAACGTTATCTATGCATCCTCTAGAATGCAAGCAATGCCATCAAACATTTTCGTTAATCATAGTAAGTAATCAAACCACACCTTGAAGTATAAAGATATTACATTTGATTTTCTAAAGGAACTGTTTATATGTCAACAACGTATTCGGATAAATATTTATCTAGATCTCATTGAATCATTATTTACAAGACTACTACTAAATATTTCTATTATATATACACTATTCCTCCATAGTGATGGTGCAAGTGACCCCGTATACACTACTGATAATAATAATTTGGCAAACATGAATACACTGTACTATTGAAGACATTTACTCGACCTTAATCGACAATGAATTTAGAACAACCATAAAAGCTTGATTTAAAGACGCTGACGGAATCTAATTTGCAATAACAGCTCGCAAAAGTTGGTAATGTATATTAAAACATTCCAAATATTCACCTCCAAATATACCAAAGGACTAATGAAATAATTCGACATGGTATCTAGATACAACTATTTTTCATCTAGATACAACATTGATATCTGTGACATGCAATATATTATCCAAGTCGCGATTAGCTCTGTGTCCTACATTTCTTTCCAAGTTGTTCTAAACAATGAGGGAGAATGTCAAAAGGGCGTCACTTCCGCTAGTTCTTTTTTGGAGAGGTCAAGTCAATGTTGGGGTGATTCTTCGCAATCTAAGACATCATCCATCATTTTTGTTTGGAATAAGGATGAAGGTGTCTCAGTAAAGGGAAATTCCATTTTTGGTACACGCTGTGGATTGATAACGAATGAATTGAGCCTCTCGAGAGAGATGTGATTTGTAGATAACAATAAATTGGTTGAAAAGGAATAAAACCCTATGCGATAGAAGTAATTATCTCAGTATTCTAATATCTAGTTGATTTGGTTCTGCTTACTTTCCCATGTATTATCTGCCAAGAAACTAGGTCATTCTTATTTTTGTTTAATCAATAGTTGTGTATTGTACTCATTTCCATAATATGGGTGAGTAGAAAGTATAATTCTACGGTTAAGTAAGTTTTCTGAGTACTCTAATAAGCAATGCAAAACTTATCACAACCTTAGAAAATAACAATTTTAATCAAACAAGAATCATATAGAATAGCATCTGGATTGAAGCCATAATATGGGTGAGTAGAAAGTATAATTCTACAGTTAAGTACGTTTTCTGAGTACTCTAATAAGCAATGCAAAACTTATCACAACCTTAGAAAATAACAATTTTAATCAAACAAGAATCATATAGAATAGCATCTGGATTGAAGCCATAATATGGGTGAGTAGAAAGTATAATTCTACATTAAGTAAGTTTTCTGAGTACTCTAATAAGCAATGCAAAACTTATCACAACCTTAGAAAATAACAATTTTAATCAAACAAGAATCATATAGAATAGCATCTGGATTGAAGCCATAATATGGGTGAGTGGAAAGTATAATTCTACAGTTAAGTACGTTTTCTGAGTACTCTAATAAGCAATGCAAAACTTATCACAACCTTAGAAAATAGCAATTTTAATCAAACAAGAATCATATAGAATAGCATCTAGATTGAAGCCATAACATGGGTGAGTAGAAAGTATAATTCTACAGTTAAGTACGTTTTCTGAGTACTCTAATAAGCAATGCAAAACTTATCACAACCTTAGAAAATAACAATTTTAATCAAACAAGAATCATATAGAATAGCATCTGGATTGAAGCCATAATATGGGTGAGTAGAAAGTATAATTCTACAGTTAAGTAAGTTTTCTAAGTACTCTAATAAGCAATGCAAAACTTATCACAACCTTAGAAAATAACAATTTTAATCAAACAAGAATCCTATAGAATAGCATCTGGATTGAAGCCGTAATATGGGTGAGTAGAAAGTATAATTCTACAGTTAAGTACGTTTTCTGAGTACTCTAATAAGCAATGCAAAACTTATCACAACCTTAGAAATTGCTATTTTAATCAAACAAGAATCATAAAGGATAGCATCTGGATTGAAGCCATAATATGGGTGAGTAGAAATTATAATTCTACAGTTGAGGAAGTTTTCTGAGTACTCTAATAAGCAATGCAAAACTTATCACAACCTTAGAAAATGACAATTTTAATCAAACAAGAATCATATAGAATAGCATCTGGATTGAAGCCATAATATGAGTGAGTAGAAAGTAAATTCTACAGTTAGGTAAGTTTTCTGGGTACTCTAATAAGCAACGCAAAACTTATCACAACCTTAGAAATTGCAGTTTTAATCAAACAAGAATCATAAAGAATAGCATCTGGATTGAAGCCATAATATGGGTGAGTAGAAATTATAATTCTACAGTTGAGTAAGTTTTCTGGGTACTCTAATAAGCAATGCAAAACTTATCACAACCTTAGGAATTGCAATTTATTCATACAAGAATCATATAGAATAGCATCTGAATTGAAGCCATAATAAGGGTGAGTAGAAAGTATAATTCTACAGTTAAGTAAGTTTCCTCAGTAGGCAAAGAGAGATCTGAGTTACAGATAATGGTAGTTGGAAACTCCATCAAAGTGTAAAGTGTTTAGAATTGAATCAGTTGTCAAGATTACCAGCTAACGAGAAAATGAACAATCAAGTAACATTACAAATATTTATTGAATCAGAATTCAAATCGTATAAAATAGCAAATTAAAATCAATCACTAATCAATACATAACAAGATCTTGTTTTTAACAAAATAACCTGAACTATTCATTATTAAACATTCCTACAATGTTAAATCAAATTAGTAAATACAATAAATAATAATAATTGGCGACCAACATTTAGGTTTAAAAAAAACGTAAATCATAATAATAAATAAATTATAATAATTGGAGCTCAAAAATGGAACAACTCTTTTCTCAATAACAGTAAATTTCTATAATTGACACCCAACGTTAAGCTTGTTGAAAAGCGAGAACAGTAGCTCTATTTCAAAATAGAGCTACGTTATTGTGATAAATATCTTATCGGTTTACATATTTCATTCGCCTTTTCATATTCATTCATTATTATATAGTGATTTCCAGTGTAAGTTAAATTTGCCTTTCGACAAACAGTAAATTTCAACACACTTGGTAAGAGTCTTTTGTTTCTTATATTTCAGGGTAAGTGTTAAACTAGGAATTTGAATCCCAAGTCTGAGATCGGTATTGTTTGGTTATAAATACCCTGGTGCTGAAAAACTAACATCTCACACCCGTTTTCAATTTAGCTGTGGTCAACTACGCGATAAAATAGCAATATTAGTTTATCCTCGTGTAAGGTGAAGTTAAACTTTACAATTTGGCACCTTATGAATTGGAGTGCAACTTTTACCTTACACATTGAGCGTTTGAATTGTACTAGTAATTTGACTGCCCGACCACCAACGTGAATGTGGAACTGAGACAATAAGCGTATAAGATTTGAAATATTCAACCACTTCCGTGGGATAATAGACAATACCACACTCGCATCATCAATTTAGCAACCTGGAAGGTTTTTTAATCACAATAACTGCTACTATTGAACAATAACCTCACAATTCGAAACAAATCATACTGGGGAGTTATCACAGATCAAGAATGTCTGTGATTTCAGAATCATTCACATTCAGTTAATAGTCCACATTTTCAACTCAACTTTTTTTGACAAATTAAGAATTAAGTTTTTATTCCAATTTAAAAACCTCAAGAAATCATCGCTCCAGCAAACTGTAAACCGTTGACCAGGATTGTGTGATAAAAACAAAAAATATCTAACGGTCTCTCTATCGATCGATTAGTGACACCACACCTAAATAACTCCAGACAGCTGTTTCGCCTTCTCATCAGTGGAACGAGTACATCTGTAATACCACCGAACGATATCCGCTGAAATATATATAAACCAATAACAGAAATTGCTATAGGGATAGAACAACTAACGCCATCTACCCGTGATTACCTTAGACATATACTTCCTTTGTGGATTAGATTGAGTTCTAACAAGTAATTGTTCAATTATTGATTTTTACAAAAATATAAATGGCAGACGTTGAAATATTTTACTATCCACTATACACGTTAAATGACGAAACTAGAATTACTTATTTGTACTTACCGAGGATGAGATGTAATTTGGCATCGGTTTGGAACGCATAGTGAAGGGTAACTAGGAATGGATTATCCCGAACTGCTTCCAGGACTTGTCTTTCGGTTTTTGTATGTTCGGTAGTTTTCTTCTTTTGTACTATGGTAGCTTTCTTTAATACTTTCATGGCATATAACCGTCCGGTATCGTTCCCACCCCGTTTTCTTACTAGAAACACTTTACCATATGCTGCAAACAAAATTCATATTTTATTCGACAGTATTTAAAGAAAACTTAACTAGTGATATGATCTACCACAACATTTTCTGCAAAAAATTTTCATTTTCCGCAATTATTTACTACTATCTGTTACTTCAATTCCGAGTAACCTCCAAAATAAGATTTTTAAGCATCTAATGGACAAAACCTACGCTCACCATTTATTTTTTTTTGATCGAATTTTTGAAATTGCATCATTGTGAATTAATGCTCTCAACATTTGCAAACGTTTCTCCACCATTATTTTATATTATTTTCTTTTCGTAGGATTAGTGTTCTCAATCCGATTCCAAGATAGTATCAAATAATTCAACAAAAAAACTTGAACCATTAGTAACGAAAGAAAGAAAAATTTCACAGTCAATATACTTCCACTGACATGTGAGCTAGCAGATATGAATTTTAGAATTAGTAAATTTGCTACTACATTAACCTCATCAGAGATCTCGAACTAATAAAAAAACATAACTGCGATCAGTGCTAAGCTTGAACGTTCAAGAGTGATATACGTAACACAAAAACCGGGGTTTCCAACGAAATGACTCACCCCCATATTTTTTAATTTTTTTTTTATTTTTGGTCCTATAAATAAAGTTTTATACAAAAGTTTTACAATTTTTTCCGAACTTTCGAACGGCCGAAATGAGTGCGACTTAAAGAAATATGAACCCTATATATTTTTGGATAATTGAGTTCTACGTTGTCATTTTGTAGTGCTTAGAGATTTTTGATTTATTATATTAACCTTGGATAGAAACAAAACGTCAAATAGGAGCGACACTTAGCATAGAAGAATTGTGTGACATTAGTAACAAATCGTTAGAAAGAGAAAAATGTTGACTTTAGAAATACTTTATTTAAAAAAATGTTACACACGGTAATAATTCCTTTGGAAATTACACTTCAAATATTCATTGAGTTACTTCAACTTCAGCTCGAACAGAATATGCTGTTTTGTATTCTCAAGAGATTTTACCAGCAAGAGACACATTTACAAAGATTTATATCAAATTTATGAATACTGGCAGTGTATAAAATAGAAAAAGAAATATCCAAAATGACGAAGAGGGAATGTTTTATTATATTTCCATGAAAACCCGAATCGATCGATAAATAACGCTGTACAGGAATTGCAGTATTCGTGTGGGACCATTCACAGAATATTGAAAAAACATAAAATGAAAGCCTTTAAAATATTCCCTGCTCAAAAAAGTTAAGTCCTGCACAAATTCAGAGCGGACTTAATTATTGAACTTTAATGATAAGACGACTTGAAGGTGATCCAAACTTTTTTAAAAGGATCATATGGACAGATGAATAACTTTTACAACAGTCGAAAAAACACCAGACTCTTTACAAAATTCAAACAAAATAGCGAAAGAAAAAGAAATTAAAATTCAAGGTACGCAGTCATATACACTTGGCGCGGTATTTTACGAAACCAAATAATTGGTTCTATTTTTTATAATCAAAATTTATCTGAGCAATTGTAAAACGAAACTGCAAAACGAAATTTCGAAGAGACTACAAGCCGATTTGCCACCAAGTGTACTCTGACAACAGGATGGTGCCCCTCCAAATAACACTACGGCTGAAAATTTTTAAATAAGAAATACGAGTGGATTGGGAGGTCAGCAAACAGTTCAGGCCAGCAAACAATCTAGGCCAACAAACAGTCCAGGCCAGCAAACAGTTCCGATCTTACTCCCCTAGATACATTCTTTTGGGGGTTTTTGAGAAATAAAATGTTTGCGGATCCAATACATAATTTGGGCAACTTGAGAGATAAAACAGTCGAATAAATTAAAAATTTATTAAATCTAGAGCGAAGATATAAACTTCCTCTTGAACACCAGAGGCATCATTTCGAACAGTTTTTGTAGGACCTGTTGTTGATTATTGAGAATCTTTTGTTAATTAATAATATAATTGTTTTCTATGAAAATAAAAACGGTTCTCCTCCAGATACAAGTTTTATTTGTGAAGTGTATTAATTATTTTTTAAATAAAACATCCAAAAGTGTAACTAAGGTCAACTTTTTTATACTTTGTGTAAAAACATACATTCTTCAGGAAGAAATTCCTTTTTAATCAAGTTGGTAGGCTGATTTCATTTCGTAAATTAAATGACAAAATTGAAAATTGAATACAGTGTGTATGTAAGAGGTTTGTAGCTCTATGTACAATTGGGTAATTATAAGTCGGTTAGACTCCTTCCGCTTAGAATCCTCGGAATAAAATTAGCCTCGAATCCTAAATATTACAAATTAGATGCAAAATTATTCCGTTTAGAGTCCTACAGTTATGTTATTAAGGAACGTTTACTTATTTGGTAATATTATTTTATTTACAACAAAATACTAGTTTTAAATATTTTATTTCTTCAATAGAATTCAAAGGTACATAAATATAATTATCAGTTATAAGAAAGTAAAACACATTGTCTATATACATACAAGGCCGCTTACTGACCTACTGACTCGTCCCGAAGTCTTCGAAACTACCAAGCCTACCGACTTGAAACTTGGCAGATACAGGTTCTTATACGACGCCGGCTGCGATTTTTCGAAACTCAATCTCAAACAGGGTAAAATGGATTCGATTATATTTTGACGATTTTGACAGCCAATATAATCACGTACAATTTACATGACATCATTATTATAGTTCAGACTGTCTATGATAGACACACATAACCCCTCAACAACACAGGTAATATTTACACATCGAAATTAAACAATGATTGTAGTTTCTATACCACAATATACTGTGTTACAGCAATGTAATCCCGAAAATGTCTATCGTCGTATTCGTATAAAGTTGAACTTACAGCGTGCTGTTCTTTGATATGTGTGAGGTATCGCCCTGACGTCACAAACAGTATGATATATCGGGCGATCTTCTACAATTTACACTGACAGTCACATAATGTACCATTCCTTAACATACGACGGGTTTTCAGAAAATAACGAGAATTTTTAAATTTCGCGGGTTTAGAGAGTCCGATTGGCTATAATTTGTTTTTATTATGTTGATATAAGTGCCCCTGAATGATAAAATTTGCAGCTGTATTCATTGTTTACTTAGTCTGTGGCAGCCGCTAAAGTTGGACTTGTTTTTATGACCTCGGCGATTTTCATTTGTTAAAAGAAATGTATCAAAGAATTTGTATCAAATTTTGCGTAAAATTTCAAATAAAGTGTGTGAAATGTTAACAAATGCGTATGATGAGTCTGCTATGAGTAAAACAAGAGTTTACGAGTAGTATATGCGTTTCCAAGATAGCCGTGAAGACGTTGAAGAAGACGAACGCCTCGGACACCCCAGCACATCAACAACCGATGAAAACGTGGAAAAAGTGAAAGAAAGGGTTATGAACGATCGCCGAATCACAATCAGATAAGTCACTGATGATGTTGGCATATCATTTGACTCATGCCACGAAATTTTTTTGAATGTTTTGGGTATGAAACGCTCACACTTCATTGCTTGTTCGTGAATTTTTGACCAAAAACAATACTGTAACAATGCCTCATCAATCTCATGTTCGCCAGACATGGCTCCGTGTGACTTTTTCCTATTTCCAAAAATATAGAGAACCTCAAAGGGCCGTCGTTTTACAAGCATAGATGACATAAAAAGCCCATCGCTGAAAGAACTAAAGGCTATTGCAAAGATCGAGTTTGAGAAGTGTTTCGAGGATTGGAAGAAGCGCTGGCACAAGTGCATAATATCTAATGGGAACTATTTTGAATATTGAAATAAATATTTATATCAAAAAACTAAAATTCCCGTTATTGTATGAACACACCTACATATCCCTCTCAATTAAAATAAACTTTCACATGATATAGAGTATAATTTTACTTCTTTCCACGCCTTTAGATGTTTCTACTCAGTTCGAAAATCATTTGATATATGCATTATGTCTTGAAAACTGGGGAATGATAAGGCGGCGGCGGAGCTGACGCCTCAACTATTTCCACGGGTATTAGTTATTTTTGCGGACGTAGCCCGCAGACAACAGCTACTATAGTATATAATATAAAACGTGAAACATCATTAAGAAGAAATAAAATGTATAATATTAATAGGTATTAAGAGTATTCAGGTGAAATAATTACAATCAATAAAGCTAACAGCTAACAAAATGTTAATGCGGAAATATTTATTGTAAAAAGTAAAAAAAAAAGATATTCCACATTATAAGATTTTAGCTTTATATTTCAAGCTCCAACAATTATCATTTCTGAATATAAATGTCGGTTTAGGTTCCTACTAGCTCTCGAATTTTCGACTGCTTTCAGTTATTGGTCCAAATCTGTTCGGAATTTCGGGATTTTTTGACCAATTTATGATATCTAACTTTCACTTCTAGGTAAATGCTTTTGTTTCTGTTCTATAATGCTTTGTGAACCGTCCCTTCTGGAACGTGAATCAGTTTCTTAATATTGAATAAAAAAGGTGAAACAAAGGCAATCATGCTAGATGTAGCAGATGGTACAAGGTCAGCAATCTTACAACCGGGAGTGGAGAATGGATGGAGTACAAAGTCGTTAAACAGGGAAATATGTATCACTACGATGGAGGGCCACACGGATTCTGGATGCTCTGAAAATAAGGCGGACCAGGTAATGTCTTTGGTTATGGGTGCCTGCGATGGTTCTATGTCAAGACGCTCAACAGCTTTTATACGCCCACAAGTCTACTGGTGAAACAAACAAATAGCGGAACGAAGAAAAATAAGATAACAGAAACGAAGACTTTATCAGCGAGCAAGAAGCCACCCAGTGATCCTTTTTCTTATCGACCAATTTGTTTGTTATGTACTAGAGAGAATCATCCATAATCGACTGGAGGAACATTCTGAAGGAACCCACGGTCTCTCAGACCGCCAGCATGCATTTCGGAAAACCAGGTCAACGTTAACATGGAGCGAAAAGTATTGAGCAATACTAACCCTGCACGTCACAAAGGCATTATCTCTACGGGATGGAGAAAAATGTTATAAAATATTAAAATATTAAAAGTGCTATAAAATACTACCTTACTGGTAGTTATGATCTACGATAATGATGCTGGTCAGATACTCATACCGTCACTGTAGAAGTTCAATAGGATTCTGGCCCGTTACTCTGGAACATTGTGTATCACTCGATACTCAAGTTCCCTGTGCCAAAAGATGTCAGACTTTTGCGGAAGGCTTGGCAATTACTGTTGTTGGGAAGTGTGTGGAAGAGGTCAAATAGATTGCTGGCGACTGTTAACACTCTTCGCCTGTGGCTTCTGTCGAAGGGATTGACACTTGCGGATCACAAGACTGAGATACTTCTAACGACAAGTAGAAAAGTTGCAACAACAGTCACACTGGTCTTTAGTAACTGTGATATCACATCTCAGCCATCGCTCAAATAGCTAGGAATTCAGATTGACAGCAAATTACGCTTCGAGGAGCATCTAAAAATAAATGGAGATAAAGCGTGACGTGTAATGAATGCATATCACGCGTTATACCCAACATTGGAGGGTCCAGACCGGGCAGGCAGTGTGGGGTTACGGAGATTGAGTCTTACAGACACCGCCAGCCAGGTGCAGTCTGTCTATCGTCGATGTGCTCTAAGTAATGCCTAGCGACGGTCCCACGGAAGAATCAATCAACAAATCAGATACGGGAGGTGGTTTTGGTAGGTGAAAATACCAAACACATGTGAGTAATGTACGGGTTCCTCACCGTCTTTCGAAGATTTCCACTACCTTCGGTAAAAAAAAAACAAAAAAACACAAACATCATTTCAAAAATAGATCAATTCAGAAATTATCAAAATCCTGATTTTTTTTGCCCGATTTCAATACTTCCCTTATACTACTATAATGAATGAAGTAAAAATTTCAACAAGCAAAAATTTATCTCAGGTTTGCTTACATTTTGTTTCTACTTCCCTCCCTATACGTAGCATAGAAGTATTGTAATCTGTGAAAAAATGGAGCAGGATTTTCAAGGAAATATTCGTTTTGAGACTTTCTGAACCGGTCCAACAATTACCTTCCTAACTGCGTAGTTCTAAACTATTACCTCAGTTTCTGAATCGATCTAGACTAGTTTTGAGATGATGTTTATGTGTGCGTGTGATGTGTGCGTAAAAACTGTAGAGACCATTCCGCAGTTCCTTTTGCTCGTAAGGATTTAAAATTTTGCAAATCGCTCAAAAGTGGTGAAAATAGGAACAGTATTGTTTTCGGGCAAGGTAGTCACATATTTTTGACATCCATTGTAACGAAGCTTAAATTTTGAAATATCATTTATTTTGGATCAGGCAATAAATACGGATATTACATGTAATCTCAGTTTGAACAGTTCATTATTTCAATAGATATGCGTGAATTCCGAATGTGTATTCCATGATTGTCACTTTTCTAAATTTCCGCAATTTCGAATAAGTGTAATTATTCAAATAGATGAATCTAATTCATGACCATTTAAAAATTGCATTAATTCCGATAAAATATGTTGCAAAAACAGGGGTCTGGTAAGTTAATGCATCAAAGTTTTGAACAACGTTATGTACAAAAAGGGCGACCAACCAAAAAACTCCGATACACTTGTTTATTGCCGGGAGGAACTAGTGGAGCATCATGTGCGCGAATTTTAGATCTAAAAAGTAGCGTCACGTTCAGGCATTGTTCGGGACATAATTAAAAAACCCTTGGCACAAAATAAGGAATTGGTGGAGCAGACTTGTCCAGAACCTCGGAAAACATATAAAAGCAGTGACCGATAAAAGATCCCTCTCTTTTGTGCTCTCTTTGGTGATTTTGGTTATCAGTCAGTACCGTTGCTCTTTTGTGATTTTGATTATAAATCAGTACCGTTGAAGTGAGATTAAGATAAGAATCTAAGTGAATTAATTATTATCCGAGTTCAAGTCAGATTTAAACTGTGAATTAACAATAGTGATCCGTTTAGTGAATTGTTTCATAAGGTAAATGATAGCTAAATAGTTTATATTTTTGGGCATTACGATATACTGATTTCCGTAATTTATGATTGGTAACGTTTGTACGATATCTGAGTTCCGTAGCATTCAGTAATTTGAATTGTTATATTTGAGTTTATCCTGTCATAGGTCAGACCGCGCACGATTTGAATTCGCACGTGAATTGAAATATTCAAGTAATTGTATGGTGTGTACAGAGTGTGTATGTTTGAACGACAGGGGCGTCTTTGGTATATTTGTGCACGCTGTGACGTACCGGAAGTATAAGTATATCATAGACGACCAAACCACCAACGGCTTGTGCACACTGTGATGTACCAGAAGTATAAGCTAAGGTGGTTGTGTGATTTAGAATCGTAATAATCCCTTATTCGTATGAGAAGTCCTCGGCCGTGGATGTAGGGGTTATTGCAGATACGATAGTTAGGGTTTGTGCACGCTGTGATGTACCGGAAGTATAAGCCCTAATTGTTTAGATTCTGAATCTGCAAAGCGTATGAGAACTAACACTGTCATACAATTACCGGGAACTCCGTTGATAGCTAGGAAACGGGTGGGTGACGTGACAGAATAAACTCAATTAGAGTAATTATCCGAAAATACCGCAAAATCTGATATCGTACAATCGAAAAACTGGTGCAAGTCAATATCTTCCGATCCGACCGAATTTTTAACCGTTAACCGAATATATCGTAGTGTGAAATGAACATTTCAAGTAATATTGCTATCTAAATATTTACCGAATACCGCTCATTACGCTAGGACCTGTTTGATTTGTATTTTCCGCAAATGATAAATGTGAATCATTTATCAACCGATTCCGTACCGTTGAATTCAAATTAATTACGGAACATATCGTAGAATAGATATGTTGTAACAGTTTTCATATACCGTTTGACCTTCATTACATTTTCTGCCTGATTGAAATTTTCTGAAATAATACCGTTCAATTGCATTTATATTGATTATTCTGAAAGTGTACTGGTTATAATTATTATATATTTTAATATTTGGAATTCCCCGTTTTATTAAATTATTTCTGCTTCATCTTCAAACGAGCTAAGTTATAACCAGGTATCAATTGTAATTAAAGCCTACAATTTTGATACTGTTTTCTGCCCAATGGGCCCTGGTTTTATTTCACTGTAGCTACCCTAGGGCAAGGCTATCTATAGATAGCATAGTGACAAGCCTTGTGGTGAAGACCCTAGCAGAAGTCTTCAAAAAGGAGTTAACCTTTAGAAAATCTGGCGCCCGAGGATTTGAAGCTTACCGCAGTAAGCAGTTTACCGAAAAGTCGCAAGGTACACGTCATACCATCTTAAGTATTTCAAATGGAATTATAGTATTATATCGGACCATAATGGCAACCGTGTTTTTCAGGTTATAGTGTCCGAAATTCTCATTCTAGGATTCAAGTCACGTCATCGATACGACGTCACAGTCTATTTTATGTGCGAGGTCATTGCCACCACACCAGTCATTGCCTCAAAGTCATAGAATTTTAATAATAAAAAAATTCGTTGAACTCAAATCATGTTTACTGAAAATACTGAAGACCTAGCAAGCGGGAAGACACGGTGACAATAGATGTAAACAATGTTCGGAAATGAATGTCAATACTTGCGGCATTATAGGCATTATGGGAAAATGTTCGGCAATAGTCGGCATTGATCGACAATAGGTTAGCATTGCATAAGAAATACGGAAATAGAGGGCATTAAATCGGAAATAATCGGCAATAGGTAGAAAATATTCGGCAATAGATCAGCAACATGTCGGGAATAAACGGCAATAAATGGCGAAATAAATTGGAGAATCTATTCTTCATTTCTGTGTCAGCTACTACAGTGGGCAGTGCCTACGTGTGGTTTTTATTTGCACTTTTTAAATCACTATATTATGACTATTATATTGTTAAAATAAATAAATAAATTCTGAAATATTCATATTTTCAAGAGTCACCTCCTTAGCTAAGACTTTCGAATTTCAAATTAGCTGAACACAATATTGCGATACGTCACTGATATTATAGTATTTTTGTCATGAAGTAATGAAACTACTATCTAGCAGTAATTTAGTTTACGACTTTGCCAAATGAGTGGAACAATGTTAAAAACGAGTCAAGGCGATGGGCTGTACAACGTTTCATCAAACCCGCAGTAGTGCGCATTACTGACGGCATTAGAAATCATCTTCGGCATCTATGTAATAACCTCGGCATTATGCCAATAACCTTGGCAATACCTATGAAAGGCTGTGTGAAATTAGCCCGCTAAATCGAGATATAAAGTTAATATTTTACACATTGTTTGCCCATATTTGCCCCACTATAAATTTTCATTTGCCCAAAAATACAACAAAAGATAATATAGCGAACAACGCTTTCTCGGGCCAACTTCACGCTGGCGCTGTTAAAAGGTAACAGTTTTTAAGACGACATTCGTTTACCCACGGTTTGTCCACGTTTGCCCAACAAAAAGTTTTTTCGTCTTTGAAATACCAATAAATATGAGATAAGCTTAAAATAGCTTCTTTACATAAATAAATAGCCTAATTTAAATAAATTTAACAACTGCATCATTTGCCTAATCACAATTTTAGTTTGCCTACACATACAAATCACGCATATCGGATTTTGGCATGTACGCTTACTTCACAGTACAATTTCAAAAACAAATACTTTGAAATCGAGTATTTCACCACCATATTTTGCCCACGTTTGCCCAATGGAAGTTATCTCAAAAGGAAAATTGCCGTTCGTCTACAATTGCCCACGTTTGTAAAATCAAAGTTATCGTTTACCCACGTTTGCAAAATCGTTAGCAATCATCAAATTTATCGTTTGTTCACATTTGCCCACCATTTAAAATTTAAATTATCCCTTGTCCAATAAAAATAAACGTTTACCCAGGATTGCAAAAGCATTATCGTTTTCCATTGCAAATAATAGTTTGCCCAGTTTACACATGATTGCAAAATCAAGTACGATTTGTTCACAATTGCCCACGATTGCGAATTCAAAGTTATCCTTTGCCCATGACTGTAAAACAAAATTATCGTTTGACCTTTGCAAATAATTGATTGCCCATGATTTCAAAATAAAAACTATCGTTTGCCCACGATTGCAAAATCACAATTATCGTTTCTCCAATGCAAATAATCGTTTGCCCAAGTTTGCCCGTGAATTCAAAATCAAAATTATGGTTTGTCGACATTTTCCCACAATAGCAAAATCAAATTCATCGTTTGCCTACGATTGCAAAATTTAAGTTAGGTATCGTTTGTCCACGATTGGAAGATCAAAATTATTTTATTATTATTATTAAGTTTGGCCTATAAAATAATCGTTCGCCCACGTTTGCAAAATTAAATTAACAGTTAGCCCACGTTTGACCACCAAATAGTTTTGATTGCCCACAATATAAAAAATATTGAAAAATTATTTTTTTCTCTTAAATTCAAACAACCATGAAATACGATAACATAAGCTCAAGAAACGATTATTTCTTTCAATATGCGCTGTATTATGTTTATAATGTCAAATAGCAATTTAATATCAAAATTGCAGAATTCAAGATTCAAATTCAACGATCCCAATAACTACATATTAATTAATTTTCATGAGAATTGAATTGAAAATTTCGATATGTTAACTTTAATTAGCAATATTGGATTTGAAAATCTTGAAAATTAAAATTGTGATAACAGATTCGTATTCAGCGAACTGAGAAACATTAAATATCTTATTTTCATAAAAATTACATTTTGAAATTTTTGGTCGGCCATATTGAATCAATATTCTTGAAATATTCAGCGATTCAAAAAACAAATAATTAATCATTTTCAGACAATTGATCGAAACAATTAAGAATGCATCGTTTTAGAGTTTTAGCAAAGATTTTTATAAACCTTAGAATTTTAATACAAAAAGATCCTTGCGTGATACGCGCCAACAGGTAGACAAGTTAGATTTTAGAACATGCAGAACTTTTTATGAAGAAAAATTATTCCTAAAATTAATAAAAAAATAGTTTCCCATATGGTCCCAACTTGTGAGACATATTGTATATATACAGGGTGTTTCAGAAAGACCTTCGGTAAATGCAGAGGACGGTAGATTTTACAAAAATAATCAGATTTTTCATATAAACTATGGTCTTATCTTCTTTCGTTTCGGAGATACGGGCGTTGAATTTAATTTTTTCTAAACCAAATTTTGCTGTAGCTCTTGTGCAGTTACAGATATTTCGTTGAAATCTGGTACTCGGAGGTTTATTCAGAGCACGCCGAATAAGATTGTTTAGTTAGTTTCAGATTATGCGGTAGAGGGCGCTGGGTGCGCGACTTTTCGGCGTTTCTTTTAGCCTTAACTATTTTGAGAATGATTTTTTGTTTTCTTTGCACATTTTTCTGGGTTAAAATTTTATTCCAAACAAATAATGTACTGTTGTTGAGGGTCTCAAAATTTCACCGTTTTCGAAAAAAAAACGTTTAAATGAACATAACAAAAACTCATTAACAAATTTACTTACTACCGAATCATTTGAAAGCGATTTTCTCGGAAACGGCAAGATTTTGAGAACCTCAACAAGAGTACATTATTTGTTTGAAATAAAATTGTAAACCAGAAAAATGTGCAAAGAAAACAAAAACATTATTCTCAAAAAAGTTTAGGTTAAAAGAAATGCCGAAAAGTCGCGCACCCAGTGCCCTCTACCGCATAATCTGAAACTAACTAAACCATCTTATTCGGCGTCCTCTGAAACCCCCGACTATCAGATTGCAACGAAATACCTGTAACTGCACAGAAGCTACAGCGAAATTTCGTATGAAAAAATAAATTCAACGCTGTTGTATCTCCGAAACGAAAGAAGATAATAGGACCATAGTTTAAATGAAAAAATCTGATCTGATTTTTTTTAAATCTACCGTCCCTGAATTTACGGGAAGTCTTTCTGAAACACCCTGTATAATCAAATATTTGGTATTCGATTTCCAAGTCAATTCATTACGGTTACGGACAATTTAGCCACTCAAAAGTCTCAAATTAATGTACCCAAGAACCCCATAGATGTTCAGAAATATAGATTTCTAAATATAAAATTGGTGCTTGGATACATTTATTTAATGCTCGAAGTCGATGTAGATAGAATACGTGAATAACTGATTTATCCAATTCCAATTGTGACATTTCGTTAGTTGATCTCTAAAAGTTATAAATAGTAGAAACAATTTAGATATTTGCAATCAGAAAGGAAGAGATGGAGAAGGTACAATGAATGACATGAATGGCAAGATAAATATCTACATTTATTTAAATCATATTTTGGTTGATACATATATTTCTAATATTCAATAATGTTAAACTTACCGCCAGTCCCAAGAACTTTCAATAAATCGAAGTGTGACATATCCACACGGCCAATGCCAGACAGATTAACTGAAAATAAAATAAGAATTACCAACACTTCAGAATTAGTTTTTAACACGGATTATAGGAAATGGGTATACCTGGGACCTAGGTAGGCCATATTCGCAAATTGTAAACAAAGCAGAATGTTATACATAAGCCATTGAAAATTCCAATATTACCTCGACTTCTGATTCTATAAAGCAGGTAACATATTTTTTTTTTAAATGAGTGATAACTCGTTTAGATACTACCACTTATATTAATGTACATCGGGAATTACGTGAGAGTGGGCAAATTTATTTGTATGTACATCAACGGCGGATTCTCCGGTAGGTAGCAGAAGCAGTCCCTCACCATACAAATCAAAACCAGAAATTTAATCTCCCGATTTGCAACATCTACCAATTTTCATTAAATTATTCACGCCCGACCGCGGGCGAAAAAAAATACAGGTGGTGAATTCTCTGTGTACATCGCGGCGTCAACCCACACAGTTTTTCCTTGTGATAAATCTTGGACTGTCGATAAGGGCAGATTGACGCCTCAACCAGTTAAATCCGAATCACAAATTACAGTTAATTTCAGTAAAACATGAATTTTTCCATCAGGTGATAATAACTAAAAATGTGCTTAATCCCAAAATAAATATTCATGTAATAACAAAAATTGAACTTAGTAGTAATTAAAATAAATTGGTGTTACCCAAGTGTGAGTTCACTTTGAACAATTTTAAATATCTGAAGTTTGATCTTTCTTTCAATTGTAAGTTATTTTTCTTATAATTGCTGGAAAGGTAGAATTATAATTAAGTGTAATCACATTAGAATTCTGAATGATTTTTTTATTTCTAATAACCCTAGGTTATTTAAATATAGAATCTTCTTGGCATAATGTAATATTTGAAAATTATCTTTTATATGAAATTTGTGATTAATTTGTATTAGAGGTTCGCAAAATTACAGTAAGTTTTCAAGATGTAAATTGCTGGACATGAATTACAACTGAGTTTGTAAATACTGTTGTAAATGTTGTCTTTATTATTTATTAACATATTATTTAATGAAATTAATGATTTATAAGATATTTTGACTATGAGTTTAATATATTTAAAAATTTTGTAGATGTTCTCGTAGAAGGTTAATGATCTATATGGTTTGAAGTCTAAATTTGGAATATTAACAGGTGAGTTAGTTTGAATTTGTTAAGTTAAAATTTCAAAATTAGGGTTATTTATGTAGATATTTACCAGCTTAGTCCTAATTCATGTCCAACAATGTACATCTCAATAACTTGTAATAATCGTAATTTCAAAACTAGATTGAAAGAGCATACGAGTATACGTTGCCTTGACAAAACTGGTATTTCCCATTTACAAACCATCAAATTGAAACTTATCACAACTTTGAAACAATAGATAATTTTAAAATATCACATTATACCAACAAAAGTCTTTATTTAAATAATCTAGAGTTATTAGAAATACAAAAATGACTCAAAAATACTAATGTGACTACAGTCAATTCCCAGATGTTACTTCCTAATATGTCAGAAGATGTAAAGAGTTTGTGTATATTGTACCGATTTTGAGCGAGTAAGAGAAAAAATCCTTCAAACTGGACGGCAGTTCAGGCAGGATTCAGCCAAATAAATTTTAGAGCATAAGATTCTCTTTTTTTAAAAGAGAAAGTCGGAAATAAGTATTCCGTCTTTGATAGAGGCGATATTTTTGAAAAATTCAAATTTACCTTCACCGTAAGGTCGCCACGACTGAGGGAGTGCGCATTCAAATCTATAAGCACAGTGTGCTGGTTGCCCAGTCTCGTGGTTATCACGCTACTATAGTTTCTATTGAGTACGTACCTACGTGTGAGGAGCACCTTATCAAGTCAAAAATTACTCACGCACATCCTACCAGCGGCCAATCATATTCGTTCAAACGAATTCATTTTTACTTCCCTCATGAGTAGTACAAGGGAAGTATTGTGACCGGTAGCCCCCTTACAAGTTATACTTTCGGCATACATGTTGAATTTTTCAAATACACTCTACAGTACTTTTGTATCAATATGACAAGTGTTTTTATGGTTATAAATACGATAAATACAGAGTGTCCTAATCGTTATATTCCTTGAGCAAAGATAACTAACTTTTTTTTTATTTATTCATTTTCGATCTCCATTTTCGATATACAACATAGTCAAAGATTGAAAATTGAGAGTTTTCTTAATACCTTTTTTCTATACTTTGACTACACGAAAGGGAAACTTATAATGTTCTAAGAACATCGTGTGAGCCAGCGGTGGAATGTTGAGAGAGGAGATGGGCATTCGAATTTTTCTTGAAGGTTTGAAGGTTATAGGCATAGGGAAAGACCTCACTACGCAAAGAGTTCCACAACTTCGCTGTTCAATAGAAAAATGAAATCCGGTAGGAACAAGTTCGGCTTGAGCTTCACAATGAAGGGGTGACTTGAGCTCGTCTAGTCCGCCTAGCTCGTATCTCTCGCGGTGGAACAACATACAAGATTTCTGACGAACGCCGACCATGGAAATATCTCTTGAAAAGGGAGAGAACGCTTTCTACGATGTTCTATAGATCTCAATGAATTCGTAAGTGAGACATCATCAATCAGACAAATAGCTCTCTTCTGGATATAATCCAAGAGCTTCAGCGTATGTTTGGGAGCCGGAATCCAAACATGTGAACAGCTACGTAGATTATGAGGAGCTGCTCAGATGTAAAATAGCTTTTGGGCACAGGATACAAGTTTTTGTGAAGCGGTTTTTGCAATAAACCTCACATGATCATCCCATGAGAGGCTGCTGTTGGTGGTGATCCCGAGCATGGATATGGAAGACTTCATAGGAACATATATATCATATTAGGGATTGCGGGATGCAACTTCTTAGTGAAGACGCAAGCTTAAGTTTTGGTTGTATTAAACTCTACTAGATTATCAGATCCCCATTTCAAAACTATTGCAGATCTTCATTAATTGGGTCAACCTTTCTGTCTCGCTTCTATGGCTTCATTGTATGGTATAGAGGCTCTAGATGAGAAAGCGGTATGAAGTGTAAATACATCTGCAAAACACTGTAGACGAGACAGATAGTTACTTCCAGCAGATCGTTGATGGAGCCGAAACAAAGTTGGTACCAAGGCAGGTCCCTGTGGAACACCAGTGTTCATAGTCATTGCATCGGAGGATACACCAAATGGAGTGATCTATCTGAGAGAAAACCTCGATAGTAAGCGACAAAGTCGAGGCGACAAACTATATGGCGGAAATTTCCCACGAATGCTCTGGTGCCAGACTCGGTCAAATGCTTTGGAGATATCCAATGCTGCAGCTAGAGATTCCCCATGTTTTTCAATACATTTCTGCAATACATGTGTTACGTAGGCAAGCAGGTATCCTGTTGATATCTGTACGGTCATTCACAATTTTGGTGCTCTCTAAGTATTGGATGAGCTCGATGTTGATTGCTTTCTCCATCTCTTTAGAGATCCCAGATGATAGTGCAATACGTCTATAATTGTTAGGGAGGGTCTCTTTCCTTTTTTTGGAATTGGTTGGACTTTTCCTTTTTTTGGAATTGGTTGGACTCTAGCTGTCTTCCAACTGGAATGAAAGACACCAAATTTTGTAAACAACCTGCATTCGATAAGCTTTGATCTTCTTTTGGCATTAGATGCCTTTTTCGACGACTATCTCTGTGACACATTGCGTTGAGTCATCAGATTCAAAACATACGCTTTTCCAAAGAAACTCGGAGAAAGACATGCGAAGACCACCCCAGTCGGTTGAGTAATGCCAAACTCTGCTTGGAGGTGTTGGATTGGTTCGTGGAGTGATATAGGGACATGTGTTAGTGATGAGTGAATGGTCAGAGCTGCTCAATGGTGCACGGACCTTAACTTTGTAGGGATCTGGATTGTTAGTGAGGAATAAGTCGAGCGTATTGGTATAATGATAGTTGTTATCAAGGATCCGTGTTGGTACATTAATTAACTGCTCGAGACCATAGGTAATAGCGAAGACCTCAGTCTGTCGCCCTGCGTCATTCGTCTTGTTTGAGAACTTGAGCCAAGCGTTGAACGTTGAATTTCCCATGATGATAATTTCAGCTGCTGGATAGTTCTGCTGAATGAGGTCAAGTTTCAGAGAAAGAGATTCAATGAAATTTAATAAGGTTACTAAGGTGTTAATTACAAATTTGGTGCAGTGCTTCAACGTAGAGTCGCATCTTTTGAGAATAATACTTTTTTTCATTCTGTTCATTAATGACCTCTTGGCAGTCTTGGATGTCCCCCATATTTTGTATGCCGATGACCTCAAAATATATTTCAGGGTATCTGATATCGGTGACTGTCTCAGACTTCAATCCAATCTGTCAGCTGTGAATGCATGGTGTGTGAAGAATATGTTGCCTCTTAATGTTGGTAAGTGTGCTGTCTTGACATACGAATATACCCTCGATGCCCGTGTCTTGAATAGACCGAAGACGTTCTGTGACCTTGGTGTTATTTTTGACAGAAGGTTATCATTCATTGATCATATCAGTCATATGTGCGCCAAAGCGTCTAAGATGTTGGGATTTGTTCTAAGATGTTCTAGGGAGTTTTCCGAGATTCAGATATCTATTCTTCTCTTTAATAAATTTGTAAGATCACGGTTGGAATATGCGTCCTTGGTATGGTCTCCATTCTACCAGATTCATGTTGTCTCTGTGGAAAGCATGCAACGCAGATTTCTCAAATACCTTGCTTTCAAATGTGACAATATCTACCCTGTTATTGACTATCCGCACACCGATTTACTTTCGAGGTTTTCTTTCGATAGCTTGGCTTATCGGAGATCCAGGTCGGGTATAGTATTCCTGTTTAAACTTTTTCATTCTTCTGTGGAATGTTCGGAAATTCTACGGGCTTTGTGTTTTCATGTGCCTAGATTTGAGTCCAGACTTAATTTATTCTTTTACTTGCCTACACCGAGAACAAACGTAAGCAGGTGCTCGCCAATCGGTGGTATGTGCAGAGCTTATAATAACATACATATGCGGGTCGATCTATTCACATGTAGTTTGACTTATCTGAGGTCTGAAGCGTTTCGTGCAATCCTCAGTTCTATATAGATTGCATTTTCTCTCTTCTTTGTTTAATCTTTGTTTATTTTTTTTTGTTCTGTTCTTGAAATGTTATGTTATCTCAGTTTAATTTCAATGCCTGTTATAATATTTTCTTGTATTTCTTATTTTGTGTCATTCCTCATTTTGTAATTGGGCTCTACGCCTGTTAAATGGGTGTAATGTAAATAAATAAATAAATAAATAAATAACAAAACAAAATACAATTGTCAAATAATACAAATGACGGGGGTTCAGAACTCACCTATTTTTTAGTACCAAGATAATCATTTATTTTGGATCACGTTTGTCCCCTTAAAATTTCGATAAAATGATTATTAAAGAGATAATTTAAACAGTATTGATCCTTCGATTGGTGTCTACAAGGCTTACGGTAATCTCATAATTTTCATAGAAGTAATCTAAATCAAGTTAGCGGCTGTGACATTACCTCGGATACGGCAGCATAGTTTGTTTCCTGTCAAATTGAATGTTGTTCATTCAGTGTTTTTTAAGACTGTTATGCTCATGTATTTTAGCTCCATAAAGCTAGCAAAGCAAAGTGAGCAGAATGACATCTAACATATGTTAGAATATGGTGCTAATTTAGTAGAATTTTTGTGCCCAATTGACAAATTGGGTGCTCTATCGTTTTAAAAAAAATAACGTTGTTGCTAGCGTAACATAAAGCTGGCAAACCATCTACAAAATTATGCGACGTGGCCCTAAACAGAAAGATTACCTCAGATAATACAAAATAATTCAGTGCTGTGCATGAACATACTTTAGAAGCTAACAAATATTCCTTTAGTATAATAAAATATCGGTACATAAAATGCAGCTGAACGTAGAGTGTACGCCAAACCATGAAAACCGCAAAGCAGCGAGCAGAATGACTTCTAACATATTTTGAAATATAGTGCTAATTTATTTACTTACGTAAGTAGATCTCGATTTTTTTATTCACTGATTAGAACTTACTTTTTGACTGCCAGTGGACATCAGTGGCGGCTCCTCGAAGGAGGCTAAGGAGGCTCAGCCTCCTCACCAATTTATCTTGTTGATCATTATTCATTTTATTTCCTGTTTCTCTAATAATTTTCTAAATTTTACAATCAATTCCCCGTTCTCAGTAGTTATTTTTAATCTGGCAACAGTGCCATGAGGCTAGACTCTATAGAGTATATTTCAAACCTTAAACAGTAAACACCTGTTGCTCAACACAGTTGCCGTTTTTCCGACCAGTCCAATTGCTGAATACCGAAGAAGATATCTAAAATGGCAACACCCTCAGCAGGCTAGCCTGCCGGCGGCAAAGAGTTCTCTCTTTGGCCGCCGGCCTTTCAGATCAGTTCGCTCGGTGGTATGGAATACGACATATGCGTGTTGCATCGGTATTTGTTTTGTGACGCCACGCGAAGTAAAAAAAAAGTGTTTTTTTTTAATAAACGGCCTTCACCGGATTTGAAAGGATTAGTGATGTTAGGTAAGTCTCAAAATCGATGGGGTTTAATACTGACAATTATAAAATATATTTATGGTTAACGGGATCTGCGTAATGGCGAGACATTTGAACGGTCTTCAAACAAAAATAAAATCAGTTTCGCCTCAGGCTATTTTCACCCATTGTTACGCTCACAACATGAATTTGGTTTTAAATAATGCATGTAGTTCCATTAAGGAAGTTAGAACTTCTTTTCCAACTTATCGTCATTTTCAAAATTTTTTAGCAAATCCACCACACGAACTGAAGTTTTAAATAACATAGTAGAAAACAGAATTCCCTGTAATGCTCCAACTCGATGGAACTTTACATCACGTGCAGTGCTTACCATCCATAAAAATAAAGACAAATTAATTGAAACATTTGATTTTATATTAAACAGTGATGACTTTTCAACAGATCAGTTTTCATTAAATGCTGCTGTTGGTTAATAATCTTATTTAGAAAATGAAGAATTTTTGTTTCTTCTTGATATTTTTGAATTAATATTTGAACAAACTGTTCTTATTTTTCAAATTTTACAACATAAATTCACTGATATAATTTATTCAAGAGATCGTTTGAAACATCTCATTAATAAAATTTCAACTTTCCGTAAAACAGAATTTCATTTTAATATTTTATTTGAACATTTTTCAACTGATGAGGTTTTCGATAAAATAGCACTGCACAATGAATTATACGTTGTATACTCGGATAAAGATATTTTAGGCCAGTACGACAATCACGCCGATATGACATGGAAGATAGACAATGATTTGCAACAAGTTTTACCTCAGTTTTATAAACTACTTTGTTTGACAGTCACCATTCCTGTCATGTCGGCATTGGTGGAGAGATCAGTTTCTACTCTCAAACGAATTAAAACTTACATGCGAAATACAGTGGGCCAAAATCGTTTATACAATATTAGTTTAATATCTATGGAAAAAGATTTAGTAAAACACTTAAAACATAATGATACATTTTATGATAATATTATTGATCATTTTTCGCAAACTAAAGACTTCAGGATATAAAAAAAGTTAATAAAATTAATAAAAAAAAACTAAATATGAAAAATTCCAAAAATAAGAAAAAATATTAAAAATCCAAATAAAATAAAAAACAAAAAACGAACAAAAAAAATGTTTTGCCAAGAGAAACTCTATACCTCCACGTTGGTTCTTGCTGGGCAACAATTAATTTTGTCACTGAAGTAGCTGGTACGGTCGCTGCGCAAATGTTAAATTAATTGGCTGAATAGAGTATATTTCTACAAAAACGTTTTCTGTCCAGCCTCCTATCTTAAAAAGTTCACGAGCCGCCACTGGTGGACATACAACAAAAACACAGTTTGGCGATCTTCAAACATGATGAATCAAAATAATACTAGGAAGACAGCACGAACTGCGACTCAAATGCGCTTAATTTTTCGCGTTGGGATCTTAGGAAATGCGACTGTAATCTTATGTAATGCAATATGGAATCTGTCTAATGTACGGTAATGCGCTATAATTCTACGTAAATCCGACTAATGTTCGTAATTACTTGGTAAGTAAGTTCTTGTGAATGTAACAGAATATTATCACACAAAAATTTAACTAAACACAAACAGCTAATTTTTTTGTTTTGTTGTCAATTGGACCCAACTGCCTCCAGAGGTGGAACATCTGATAAGAATGCAAATGAAAAACATAAAAATTAAGAGAATTAGGTTTTTATTTGACATTTGCATGCAACAGAAGCCTTTAACATCAATTTATTAATAAAATCCCGTCCGAGCTGCAGTTGTGGCAAACATAGTATATTCCAGCATCACAGCATTTCATGTGGGGCCATTTTTTACATGACGTGCACTAAATCCTCTTCTCTTTGGGCAAACTATTTGAAAACGGCTCTAAGCAGACAAGACAAAAAGCTTCATCTTCATCAGGTTGGTACCACTGTAACAGCATGACTCGACAATAGTGTACCAACCTGCCCCATTGCATCTTGGGCATTCACAATAACCCAATAGACAGAACATGCTATATTTAAAAGCTAAAATAACGTCTTAATCTGTGCCCATTACGGAAAGTTTATGATATAATCATGTTTTGTAGGTATACCTTAAGCCTTAAAGGATACACAGCTTCAAATACAATTTAAAACTTCACCAATCAGTAAAAAATATTGAAAATATTCCAATATTCGAATATTTTCTCTAGGATGCATCGTAAGGTGCCTTGTGGACCGTTGAACACAGAGAAACCCGTGCCTTAAATTTAAGCGCCACCTATTACAGTCATGTATTAAGTTTACCAACCTGCCCCTGTGCCCAACTAGCCCCGGTCTCCTCTATGTTTATTAGCCCTAAACTATTTTGTATTATCCATTTTCTTTTGGGCAAGACCGCATAATTTTTCTAAATACTATGCCAGCAAAACGTTACTTTTTTTCAAAACTCTAAAGCAGTCAATTTGGGCACTACAATAGCACTATGTTTTTAAGTGTGTTAGAAGTCATTCTGCTCTCAGAGGCTGCTGTTTTCATGATTTGGCGTATAATTCTACGTTCTACTGCATTATAGGCATATTTCATTAGACTAGTGGTATAATTATTAGCATTAGCACTAAATTATTTTGTATTATCCTTTCTGTTTTGGGCCAGGCCGCACATTTTTGTTTCAAACATCAAAGCACCCAATTCTTCAATTGCGCAGTAGGACTAAATTTAAAAAATGTTTAAAAGTCATTATGCTCACTGCGTTGCGGTTTTCATGGTCAACTTTACCTGCAGCTGCATTATATAAATATTTCATTATACTAAAGGTATATTTATTAGTGCTAAATTATATCTTTCTTTTATCGAAATCGAATATTAATTAGAAAAACAATTTTATTTATAGTAAAATTTCATTTTAATATATGAATTTTTGAAGTAAAATAAAACGTTGTCAGTGGTGGTTCGTGGAACTCTGTTATCAATTTCTCTCATTCACACTAACACAACACATTTCTGTATTATAGGTTCTTAATAATTATAATTCAGTTCTCAGTAACTGTGTACCGAGTTACTGGAAGTATATTTTACTGAAAAGGTTACTAGAGAAGCATTGGTACCTAGCTGGTGAAATAAATATAAATTTCGATTTATCTTTGGGTAAAGCCATAGACAGATCAAACCTACAGCTTTATAATAGTAGCACAGACCACGCAAACAAAATAGTATGTCCTCTCAATAATTTAATAAAACGAGTATACTCACTGTGACGATTCATTCCCATCTTTATTGTTACAGCAATAACAATAACGCATAAGGTAATTAGCTGTAGGTATAAGTAAGTCCTCACTGAGGTTCGAGAAAGTGTATAGGTTTTATAAATACGAAACACAAGACCAAGAGTTGTAATATGATGAATCTTGATTCAACAGCGTTTGTTAGCCTAACAATTAGTAAAGCTGTCAAAATGTGACACTTGTGACAAACCTTCAAATATTCAGTTCCTGCATTCGTGAACTCATCTTATTCTCTTCACATTCGTTCTCAATCACAACGTAAAAGAAATCTCTGCATCAAATTAGTCAAACAAAACCTTTTTTGGTTAGGTGTGTCTACATACCTAAAATCACCTTCAATTTCAAAGTTAAATAGTATAATATTCGTAAAACCCCATTAGTTCTCGTAAAACATTCCAATAGGGATTTCATGATATCCACAAAGGACACAGTTAACACACAGTTAGAACTTTTAAATCAGAAATAATAGAAAATATCCACCGAAATACTATATTTCAGTGATGAAACCATGGTCCGACCACAGTCTATCTGGTCTGTAGTTGCACAGGATTAAAGTCTAGGAAACACAAAACGTACCGAATTCTATGGTTAGATTAGGTGATCTGGGACACAGACGTATAACCTAAGAACTATGATTCATTTTCGTTAATATGACGCCATAGATCAAGGTCAGTCAATGTTGTCAGGTAGAGCAAGTTTTCAATGTTTTTGAATACAAACAAAATTATAAGTCCTTTACTTATATCAAATAACACAGATTATTTATAATCTTAAACGTAATTAACAAACTGTTCGTGTTTACCAAATGTTTGAAGAAAATAAAGTGAGTGCCTAAACCAGATACTGTTTCTACTTCCAGCTGAAAGATTTAGATAAAGATTTGGAAAATTTACTTTCAGCTTCAAGTCAATATTATTAATCATACTGTGATGTTAAAGTAAGAATTATTATTTATGGAAACAAACACTCAAAATACCGAATTATCAAATTATTCAAATCAATGCACGATTTCCAAATTTACTTTCGATTATCCTCAGTAACACTAAGTTACTAGGATGAATATAATATTTAAACAAATATTCAAGTTAGAATACAATTTTTGGAGCCATACAAGTTGGAAGATTATCTTTCATATTACTTATCTTGGATCAGATGGGTAAATTTTTTTCAACATACTAAGAGATAAAGAGCTTACGTACTTTGGTAGCACCACATTCATCACTCATTAGTTAGTGAAAGTTAAAAGAAAACATTCTTGACAAGAATCATTTTGTTTATATCTTGCATATGTTTCAGAAGAGATAAGAAATAGAACTTCAGATAACTAATAGTTTCAAATACAGGTATAAAAATTAAACTTGAGAAGAGGAAGCGTATAGCTTTAAATCCATATCATTTATTAGTATTAAATTTGGCCTTACTTCCAGGTAACATAATTATCTGCTATTCATTTTTACCAAGATCAACCACAGTGGTTTAAAGGTTATCATAATGTAGGTATATTATTCCTACTTAACCCTTATTGTACATCACATTTATTCAGGGTGCTTGTTGGCAATTTATTCAATATCCACAATGATGGTAGTGATTTTTATAAATTCATTAAAAGTTGAAATTCAAAAGTTGTTTTGAGACCATAATGATTGACAATCTTTGTTTTGAAAAACATATTTGTTCTCCACTAGGAATAAAACCTGCTGTATAACCAGCAATAAGTACAATACACATTGCTTCACCAATTTCATCGTTTTCATAGTTTTAGTCGAGGTTTTAGTGTTAACCTTATCAGAAATGACCGACAGTACCATCTTCGAAGATCCATATCCCATCGAGTTAAGCAAATAGACGTATTTACAAATTTTTTTATACTGATGTAATAAAAATGTAGGTACCCGTTTTGCAATTTACATAGCACACGACGTAGATGAACGGTGAATTGTAGTCCTGGGCAGAATTGTTACTGCACTTTTGAAGTTTAAAAAATTAAATATACCTGGTTTGAAGAAGATAGCGCGGCACTTACTTAGGGAAATTGTCATAGCGAATTGGTTGTAAAAGTAACCAAGTATGACATCATATCATTCTTAACATAAATAAACTACTTATACTAAAAAAATTGAATTCCAAAAAGCCAAATATTATAAGTTGTACTGTGGAATGAAATTGTGTGAGAATGTAATCACCCACTGAGCATGATATCATTTATTGAATTTAGTGACACCTTTACTCCAATGATAAACATAACAAACATAAATGAACCGTGATTAATCGATCACCGACTTCCTTCACTTTTGTGAGCAAAATATATTTCAGACAATACTGCAGGTCAAATTGTGGGAACAGAAAATATATTGGAAATGATTTAGCAACCGGTAATGAAATACGTTAAATTATACTCTATGTCACATTGAAATTTTATTCAAATTGTCTACATAATTTATTTCACTAATGTATGTTTTATACTGACACCTACTGCCAAGTTGACTTTCGAATTATTCACACTATAGGTAATATAACCACGTTTTTAACTCAAGCCTGCTGTCAGATGAACTATCAAAATTTGCCACAGAGTAAACGCATGAAACAGACTGTGACTATATACATCGATGACGATTTTTTTGGACCGATTACATTACTTCCCTTATAGTTATACTATATACCACGTCCGTATAATAAGGGAAGTAATTAATTGAAAACTATTACTTGTATTAAAGCTGTTAATCGACAGATTCAATCAAGTTGCAGCATCTTTTAGATAATGAAAATTGATTTGTGTCACTTTAAAATCGAGTTAAAAAATATTAAATTCATTCTCCATAAACCATCTCTAACTGTACTCGCTCACATGTACACACATACAAAATCAAATTGCAGTGAACACCGAGGTGAAAACAAAAAAAAAGTAGAGAATTAGAAAGAGATGGCCTCTCTTCAAAATTCTTAGTTGGGGTCTTTTTGTAAAGCATTGCGCTTGTGGAAGCCAAGAACTCTATTCTTTTCTATATGGTTATAATACGGGAAATACCAACATATAAAGTTCGAAAGGTATGACTTAGGTTAAAGATCGTGTACTTGACGCATATAGCGTTAGTAACCTTGAAAGATAAGATCACGGAGTTAGTGGTTGCTACAAACATATTTCTTCAACCCCGACTTCCCATCAATAATTGATACCTCATTTACTATAAAATGTGGGTTTTTCAGCCCTGAGATATGCATCACGAATGAACTCGTACACTGGTAAGTTTCGTTAGTATATAATGAGTTCATCAAATTACGCACGACTTCGGTCGTTGCGAAATACTGATAACCAAGAATTTGTATTGCTTTTTCAAAACTTATGTCTATATTCATAGTAAGTTAATTCCGAGTGGAAACTGTTTTTCGAAAAACGCAAATATTTTCTGGAAAATTCGAATTATTTTCTAAATCAAGCAACATCTATGTTAAAGTATTGTACTTTCAAGTGTATGAAAAGTGAATTCTTGAAATCTTTAAATATTTAAATATACTCAAAGCAAAAATTTCGAGATATTTTCAAGTCTCTTAAATCGTCTTAAATATTCTTGATATTCTTCCGAGTATTCTTCCAATAATGCTGACGAATTTATTCCAGCAGGAGAAAGCATGCAACACGAAATGCAACATCAAGGAGCACAATCTAGAAATCGTTTTAGTTTTAACCATAATTTTTTATTTTATAAAATTTTTAGGAGAGTAAACTAGATTTTACTCGAGTTTTTTTATAACAAAATTTTCAATTGTCACAATATTCTTCAGTTATTATTAAATTATTTCAACAGACTTAGTAACGAGTTAGGTACTTACATCGTTTTTTTTTTATATTTCAATTATGAAGCTTGAGAATAAATCGAAATTTCTGTTCGGTTTATTTTTATAAGGCGTTAAAAATACATTATTTTCCTTTTAGGTATGCGACTGAAAAACCAAAATTTCACTATAACTTTATTTACATAAGCTTTTAAATTAAAATAGACTCAGAGTAAAAAGCTCGAAAATATCTCGAAATTCCTGGGCTAAAAGTTTATTTCTAGTGCTAATTTTTGAAGTATCTTCCTGCTGAGATATATTTCGTTTTTCTTGTTAGCGGAAAATTATCTGAATCAATCGAAAATACTATTGTAAAGCGTGAAATTTCTGTACTAAATATTCAAGATCGGAATTTTGACTAGCTAAGATTTTTGACTAGCTAAGATTTTTGATGTTCAGCCTTCCTCATAACAACACCATGAAATTAATAATATTCATAACTTGGAGTTATAACACTGAAATGTCAGATGACACATTATTATACTCTTCGCAGGCGGAGTCCGAAGAGTATATTGCATTTACTCAATCCAAAATCGTTAAGAAAAGTCCTAGAGCAAAAATCCCTTCACCACAGAATTTCTCATCGAATTTTAAGCAGCTTCGAAAAAATCCATCTATCTGTCTGGATCGAAGGGGAAACCGCTGGAGAATCTGTGTACACCTAATTTCCATAATACCAGAAAATTTCCATAAAATTGTCAAAAATTCCAAACATTTCCACAGAATTGCCAGAAATTCAAAGAATTTCCAACTTAAATGCCAAAACTCCCAAGGATATTAAATAAGTTGAAGTTTAATTAATGAAAAATCTTGGCATTTCGGCTTGAGAACACATTATTACAAATATCACAAATTATCCGTCATTCTTCCCTTCCTGATTCAGATAAGAAATTTCTTATCCTCCATTGTTCAAAATATCCCCGTTTATATGGTTTGCCTAAAATTCATAAGCCCTCAGTTCCCCTGAGACCAATTGTCAGCACTATCGGACCCCTACTTATAAACTATCTCGTTATCTGTCATCTATTCTCAAACCCCTTGTAGGTAATTCCAATAGTTTTATCCTAAATTCCTTTCATTTCGTTGAAAAACTTCAAACGCTAAAAGTTGACCCAGGCGATTTGCTCGTCAGCTTCGACCTGGAATCACTGTTTACCAATGTTCCCATTCCAGACATCCTTTCCATAATTTCTCAATTGTTACCTGCCATGGGTTCCCCACTTTCTCCGATCATAGCTAATATCTTCATGGAAGCTTTTGAACAAGATGCCATTGACTCATCTGTTTTCAAGCCGAAATGTTGGTTTAGATAAGTCGACGATACTTTTGTTATTTGGCAAGATGGTCGCGAAAAGCTTGTTCCGTTCTTCAATCATTTAAATTCATTACATCCCTATATCCTTTTCACCATGGAAGTCGCAAGGTTCACTCCCGTTCCTGGATGTACTGGTTAGTCGACAGACTTACGGTACTTTAGGACATTCTGTGTATCGAACTCCACTCAAACCGATAGATACCTCAATGGTCTTTCCCACCACCACCCTGCCCGAAAGCAATCTGTCATAAACTCTCTGGTTCAAAGAGCTGTCAACTTATCTCAACCTCAATCCTTAAAATCAGGATTAAAAAACATCTTTCATCTGCCTTATTATCAAACAACTTCTCCCATTACAACATTCAACAAGCCATAAAGAAATACACTTCACCTGAAATTTCAAATCGACCTGAACTAGAAACTCCCCCGCCTGCTTTATCCACGGCCTATCTTCCATATATTGGAAATATAACCGATCGAATTTCCAAAATCCTCAAAAAACATAATATTTCTACCCGTTTTTCCACGCTTCCAAAATTATCTCAGTTTTACAAACCTATTAAAGATCCCTTCTCTTCACTTAGAAGGTGTTTATAGCATTCCCTGTTCTTACGGTAAAGTCTACATTGGGGAAACAGGTCGTACAGTAGCTACTCGTGTGAAAGAACATGAGCGCTGTACAAGGCTTCGTGACACCAGTAGATCTGCACTTGCGGAACACAAGTTTGACACTAATCATCAAATCCTTTTTGAAGATACTAAAATCCTAGCCCGAGCCCCAAACAACTATCAGCGAAAAATCCTTGAAGCTATAGAAATCCTAAATCATCCGAATAATCTGAACCGTAACTCTTGATATTACCTTCCCAACATTTGGAAACCCATCCTCGAAAATTCCATTTCGCACATGGTCACACAACGGGTCAGGTGCCGGAACGAAGTTAACCACCGGAATAAAGGCAGTGAACTGTGTAGCGTGAAGGATTTTTCCTACAATAAATACGGCTACAGAAACCAGTAGAACCAGTTTCAGTTCAAGCCTTAAGCCTGCCCTGAAGATGCCACCTGTAATGGTTTGCGAAACGTCGGCATCAAGTCGAGCTATTGTGACGCGGAATTCATCCGGAAGCCAAGGTTTTTTCAAGATTAGCTATCTGCGGAAGTATACTATTCAAGTTTAATTAATGTTATAAGGAATTCAATTACTTAGGCGCTGCAGTAGAAATCCCAGTGGGAGTGAAATAAAAGACTGAAGAAAAAATGCATAAACTAAGAATATGAATAATAGAAACATATTTTAATCTATGAGCGAAACCAAGTAATTTATACATTTATATCTAAATATACAGGGTGTTTCAATAAATGATTCTTGTGCTAATTTCATGTCGAAAAGTTCATATAAATGTATATCCCAAAATGCTTGGTTTTTTGATATGGCAGGATGCTGAAGTTTTAAGTTTTTACCAAAAATGTCGAAAACCATATGAGCAAAGTTGATAAAAGTTTAAGAGAACAATAATTGTTATGACGCTGTTTTTTAACTGTTAGTGCGACACCATAAACAAAATGCATATCGTTCATCTCAGAATTAGAATAATTCACTAGCATGAATTAATTTGGCAAAATATCAAACCTAAGATAAGAATAAGAGTTTATTGAAAAAACAGAATTCCGACGTTTTAAAAACAAAAACATAAAAGCTTCAGTCCTGCATATCGAAAACCAAGCATTTTAGGACATACATTTATATGAATTTTTCGACTTACTAAAAAATGTTAAGTACTACATTCGTTTTGTTGATTTATAAGTTTTATTAAAATATTTAACAAATGAGTTCTTTTAATTGGAAATGGTTCTGCTCCAACGAGTCGAATAGGGGCGAAAAAAAATTATTTTTCACCTACCTTAACAATATCGTTAGTTTTAGGCCATATTAATTTATACATTGTATATCGGCCGAGTTATAAATGAAATCTTTGAAGAAAACTGTTCAAATAAATATTTAATGATGTTTTTAATACAATAGTTGGATTAATTTAATGTTTTTAATAAAATAGTTGGATTAATTGTAATCCAACTATTTTATTAAAAACAACATTAAAAATTTATTTGAACAGTTTTTTTCAAAGATTTCTTTTATAACTCGGCCGATATACAATTCTTCATCTGATACAGCATAATAATTTTCATTTACTGTTAACACATTTTCGGTAGCATCATGTTCATTCCTTTCCTAAGTGTTCCCCAAATGATGAGAAACTTTCATTGTCATCGGAATCATGATTGTACCATGTTCAAGACTGTGTTCAAGATTAGAATCGTTCAAATACTCTTTTGTTTCCAACGTTTTTCTAATGATTTTCTGTCGTTTTGAAATGGAGACTCATCCATGAGATTTTCTGACTTCCTATTGATAGACAGAGTTAAGTTTGCTATATGTCGAACAGTGACAACATGTCTATCAGTTCCAAACAGCTGTTTCGCTCTTCTCTTAAGCTTATCAGTGGAAGGGGTAGGTAGAAGAAGTGAATATTCGCCCATCTCCGCCAAATGTATAGAAAACCCAGTTTGGAAATGGTGCTTATCCATTGTCATGCCGAGCTCACTAGCATCAATAATAGCATCATCAAAAGTTCAAATAAAATAACTATCAAAAAATTGCAAAGTACTTCGTAATATTTGTTTGAAGAAGCTACGCTGTTAGCGAAACTATAATTACATTTATTTAATAAATCGAACTTTTAATAGTTATTTTATTTAAGTTTAGGATGGATTTTGATCACATAATGTTCTATTCAACATTATCAAGAGCTTTATTTATTAAAGTAATGTCAATTTCGTCTATTTCTTGCCGAGAAATTGAATAAGCAAATTTTTTGTTTTACTCTCTAGGAAAGATGAGAAGTCATTTAGTATGCAATTCGAATACCCTATTCAATACTGAAGTTTATTACTCTACCGCTGCCGACATAGGAGAACGACGAAAAGGAATGCAGGAATATAAGTCGCATTCTATGGATTTCGCGATCAATTCGATGTAAAATATGCATTACCCTCTGGATTGATTGCCAAAAATTGAGAAATTCCAACCAAATGTCAAAAAAATTTGAAAAATTCCACAATTTCCATATTTCTAAAAATTACAAAGAATTGCAGTAAAATTCCAAAAAGTCCATCACCATATACTCTAAATTTTCACAGCGTTTCTCCCTCGGTCTGGATGTATGTACACGATAACATAAAAACGAAAAGGTCCTATTATATTACAATTCTGACAAAAAATAGTTTGCTGTTCGGTGACGAACCCTATAGTTTTTCGGGGAAGTCGTGTAATAAATATCATTTTCTGAAGGGTTGAAAATTTTTTTAATCCAAACTCCCAAAGTAGGTATACATTAGATCGATTCAACCCTTTTAGAGTAAATTTGGGTTAATTTACGGGGAAGTCGTGTACTAAATATCATTTTCTGAAGGGTTGAAAATTTTTTTAATCCAAACTCCCAAAGTAGGTATACATTAGATCGATTCAACCCTTTTAGAGTAAATTTGGGTTAATTTAAAACTGCTTTCATTCAAATTTCAACAAAATCAATTATTCAAGTAAACTTAAATTTACACCGTCCTTCAACAGGTTGTAACAAACGGCGATGTGGTCTAGGGGATGGGACAGTTGCCTCTCACTTTAGTAGACTCGGGTTCGATTCCCGGAAACGGAAAATCTGTTTTTGTAAAATTTCTTGAAACATTATTAAATTGAATATTATTTAGTTGTGTTAAGATAATGAAATAAATAATCTATTTCATTATTTTCATACAACTTCTTATAGAATGTGAAAAAATTGTATAAAATCAGTACCAAATCAAACGATTTTCGAAGAGTAACTTTACCACGCACACTATTTATCTATTCTCTAAACGGTAACACATTTCTAGTTTTATTGGCATTTTACTCGTCTATTATTATACTGTCCGAGTTCTGTTCTACGTGAGTTAGGCAAGATTCGCGTAATTTAATAAATGAGTGGGTTATTGGCAAAGAATTGAATGTGAAACTGGATGTATATACCTTTACCTGTTATCTGTTAGGTTGAACAACCTAAATGGGTGAATTATTCAAAGTTAGGTCCTACACAAAACCAGAGATAAACACAACAATTGCAAACATTGTTGTTATTATTGATTTAATAAATGAGAACTGAAACTAGTGATAAAAATTTCGCCATTTGGTTTTGTCTCGGCCTCATTGTAATGTTTAATACCTCAATTGGGAAATGTACTTTTATAAGTTAGATTCTCTTGTTATTCATGCTACATACTATCCTCATACGAAGGCACATCCCCTCTCATGTCTCGATCATTGTTCATAAGTAAACTCTCTTCATTCGATATGAGGGAACATCGAAGTGACTCTTTACTGCAACTATACGATTGAGAATGCTTATTTGGTGATACGCTTTCTTCATAAATTCAAAACAAAACGTCGGCATACAGTTGTACGATTGTATCAAGAATTGCTGTCATTGAAACTTTAAATTTAAGAAACCTATTTTTGTGTTCCTACATGCAATGATGTTTCGTTCATAAGTATTAATTCACCCTCGATCGAGTCCTGATGTGTTTATTTACAAAATATAGCAAAATGTAATCTGTTGGCAGAATCAAAGTGGGTGAGCTCGGGGTGAACCTCGGGGTGAACGAACCGACTCAATAATGTTTGGAACAATAAATATTATATCAAACACAATGAATATACATCAATTTTAATAAAAGATTCAATCTGTATCATAAACATGATTAGATAGATTAATTCGAGGATTAATTCCTTTGGTTTCCACTCAAACAGCAATCCCCGTCGAATAAAAGGATATTTAATTCTCGATTTATTTAGAATGAAAAACGTAATATAATTCAGGTCACATAATAGGTATTTCTGATCAAACACATCACGTCGAAACAGCATTCAAATTTTAGATACTTCGAGAGGCTTTGTTGAGATCATTTTATGCCCTGAGTCGTACATGTCGAATTTTTTATATGATGCATCATAGTTCTATAAACTGCAAACTTATGTGATGTGAAGTGTAGCTGAACTAAATATTGAGGTGCAGGTCATTAATATCATTTTAAGAGTCAACCGAGGAGTCAACTGTTAACGTGTTACCATGAGATCTGAATTTCACTTGATGAATATCAAATATGTATATAATATTATCTCGAGTATTATCTCCATTCCTGAATAGATTTCTTTGTAATTAAATATCAATCGAAGTAGTTGCTCGAGAGTTATACATAGTTGATATATTTGGCATACCATCCCTAACTAAGGGTTTGGGGGAAACCTCGGGGGAAACCTTGGAAACCGAGGTTCAAACCCTCCGAATTATGTTAATTTACTTCCTATAATGAAAAAGCTTTCCAGAAAATGTACCCAAGTACGTAAATCATTGTGGAAATTGTTTTGAAACGGTTACTTAAGTATATCAAGATCGGAACTTAGCATATTAAAAGAAAGTACATGTGAACCTCGATGTGAACTACTGGACTTGAAATAAAGCAAAAGCAGAATTGATAAGTGATAAAATTGTGCGGGTTAGACATTGCAATCCATGTAATTTTTGTAGAACGTAGTTTTTCCACACAGGTGTGAAGAATTTTATGAGGAATTCAACAGGACATGACAGACTTTTGAAGTGTCGCCTCTGGACTACTCTGGAGTGAAATTTATCTGATTAAATAGGTAAATCCACGATCCACGTTCATTTGGTGAGATTAAGTATAACCAAAATTGCTGAAAGGATAGAAGTATCGAATTACTCTATAAATAGGTATGTTCATAAAATGTGCTTCCTCATCCCCTAAATCTCACCGCACGGCCCTAGAAATAGGTAGGTAAATTTTCTTATTGGAAATTCACAAATCAAACTCGTCAAAACTGGATAGAAATAAAAGCGTTAAAGTTAAATAATTAGGTTTGATATGAGTTAGCAAGTTTCTTAAGGAAAATTCTAATTTTGAAATCATTAAGTAACGAAGTTTATTTCAAGAGATACTATTAGAAAGTTTCTGAGTTTGTATATTTGGAATCAAGTGGCTCCACTTTTTGGTGCAAAATTATTGTTCAAAATCAGAAACAATGAGGTTATGTATTATACTACTTAGTTACAGATGTTGAATCAGTTTAAATCCGATATTAATTTTATATGTGATGATTTTATTCATTGTCAAGTTTTACATTGATAAACATTCCCAAGGTATCAATATTAACAACGTAACAACCTTTTACGTAAACCAGTAGGTAAGTTAACCTCAAGCCTCAGGGCAAACGACAATCAACCGGAGATAGTACGTACCTACCCAGGTACAAATTAATAATTTAGTAAAAATTGATTATATAAGTACCTAGAGAGAATGAAACACCTACATAAGTAATTAGCTTAATAATATGGCAATTATTATCCATTACCTTTTTTTGTTGTGTTTTCATTTCTGATATATTTATCCAGTTCTTGGTTATATTCCACTTTTCGTTTGCACTCACTAGAAGTGGTAAACACTTTAGTCCTTTTCAATGCTTTCCCCATATTGTAGTCTGTATCAGACGAATCACCATCGAAAAATCCACTTTCCTTAGTTTTCTTATGACAGCGCATTTTAATTTTCATCGAAGAAACTACATTGATTAAGAAAACTGATTCCAAAAAATCATGTTACTAGTATGTTACTTTCATAAGTAAACACAGAAAGTCTGGAATTAATGTAGCAAACAGGTATTCAATTCCATCCTTGAATGAGAAACGTTATTTGTGGTATAACAGTTTCATGTGACGAAATGTAGGTCGCAGAATTACTGTTAAATTCGTTTCTTAAAATACCGTTTGAATTCAGATAATGCAGCAATAATTTTCCGATAAAAGAGGAGACACAGCACAAAGACACTAGGTTTTTAGATAAATCCGCATAAGTTGGTTGTAATTTCAACAATGAAAGATAGGTTATGTTAAATCACCAGAATATTGTAACTTATTCCGTTTTCTTTTACACTAAACAGTACACATATAACTCAAGTTTCACATAACCGACAAAAATAACTGTCTAAAACCGATTTTAAAACTAAATTGAGGTAGTAAATAAATAAATTCTACGTAAAACAAAACAACTTAAAAACAAACGCAACGTATGTTCTGAGCAAACTGAGTTCATTCGTAAAACTTCGTAACATAATCCATGTTGATTCCCCCTCCTTCGTGACTAACATTGCAGTTTCTACCTCTCCTGCGATGATATTGATATTGAGTCTTCCCAGAATTTGTATACATTTAATATAAAGAAATTACAACTTTGATAAAGCATAGTTTTTAATTAAATTAATGATACATATTGATAAATAATAGGCATCCATCAAACTGTACTAAGTTAACTTCAAAACCGTTTCAAGCTATATTGAATGAAGTATGAACAGAGATAGATTCTATTCTGATTTTAAGAAGGGGAAATGGAAACAAAATCAGCTGGTTGTTTGATATCAACCTTAAAATTGGGTTCAGTCCTAATACTTACTAAAATATTTCGAAATCGAATATATTCTGTAAAACTAGAAATGTGTTGGAGAATAGATAGATAATGCGCGTGGCTAAGTTACTCTTCGCAAATCATTTGAATTGGTTACTGATTTTTATATAATTGTTTTACATTCTATAAGGTACTCTTCGTTTGTGCGAAGATAATGAAATAAATTGTTTGTTTCATTATCTTTAGACAACTAAATAATATTCAAATTAATAATATTTTTTTAAAAGTGTACAAAAACAAATTTTCCGATTCAGGGAGTCCGTTATCCTAGCCTCTAGAAGTCTAGACCACACTGCCGTTGTTAAAATTCTGTTAAAGAACAGTGTAAAATTGAATTTACTCCAATAACTATTTTGTTGAAAGCGATTTTAAATTAACTTAAATTTAGTGTAAAAGTTTTGAATCGATTCAATCTATACTTTGAGGGTTATGATTATTTAAATTTTCAACGTTTACACGTTTTCCCTAAAAAACAATAAGGTTCGACACAAACGATTTTGTGACAAAATTTGTATATGATAAGATTTTAGGAACATCTTGAGCTAATGCAATATACCCTTCGGACTTTGCTCTTTGTTGCGAAGAGTAAAATAAGTACCTTGATCAACATGAAGGCTATAAATACTAAGTGATATCTTCTTAATTCAGTTTTCAACTGTTCTTCTTCTTAAACACGTAAAAATTCTTAGCTGTTGGAAATTTGTAAAATGAGACAAGAAAATTACTGTGAACAAATTGTTTATTCGAGAATAGGGTAAAAAGCATGACAATTTAGAGAAAGCTTATATGGTAATGACATAGAAAAACTGATTGGAACAAATTAGATAATATTGTGAAAATTAAGCGATAATTTTCAATTTAATTGAGCTGGTAAGCTATCCATCCGAGACAACCAAACTAAGACACTGGATGCAACTTCAATCATATTTTATTGAATATGATTTTGGCAATAAATTAATATCTAAGTAAACACGAATTGCAGCATGAATGAACTTTTCATCGTCGACAAAATCTATATTTACCATGTAATATATAGTCCTTGATTAGACACTTTTTTCGGCACCAAAATCGATTAGATTCAAAAATGGCATAGCAATCTAAATCAAATTATTTTGGAAATTTCATAGAATGAATAACGAATAGCAAACCGAGCTCAGATTACTGTTACATGTTAGTAGAAAATGAATATATTATGTCAATTTGTAAAAATCGAAAATAGCACATATTCTTCTTAATGTCTTTTTTTAAGGCTTGACTCTAAGGTATACTGAAATCAGAAAAATATGAAGATATTTATCTCAATGGTACAGGCAAAAAAGTTCAGGTCGTTTTAAGTGTGGTTTTTAAAAGAAAAGTTGAAGTGGGCCTTACATAATATATTTTCCCGTTAGTGCTAGTTTTTTCTAACGCCTACATATAATTATCTCACACGTATGGTTGTAATGAATGCCTCCCTACATGTCACGGTACTTAGGCAACTTTCGAATCATATCGTTGTATTAATGACTGTACCAATACACTCAAGAGACTGTTGGTTGTACTACATCAGTACGATAATATCCAAATCATTCACTTCGGCGTATATTTATTTCCATGTTATTGTTTGACAAATGTAAGACCCCGAAAACTCGAAACTTCTTATTCTCAAATCATTTGTTAAACTTTATAAATTAAGTACAATACTACGGAAGATGGAAAAGGCACCATTAAGAAGTTTTAAAACCATATCTATTATACTATTAATTAGCTGACCTGGCTTAGAAGACAATACATTATTGTAATGCTACATCGTGTACAATAGTGTTTATTAATATAGAAATATTGATGTGAGACCCCTAGCTGCACCTATCGCCACATTTTCGTGAACTCCAGCGGTACCGGATCCATTTTTTTAATTCCCTTATTTTACGTTAGTAGTAATCTTAGGAAAGTGTGGCATCTGCTTACTTTAGTCGCATTTCGGCTCCTCTGTCACAATAATTATGATCGCATAAAAGAAATTTTAAATATTATCTGTATACAGAATGTTGAGTCTTTTAGTACTCCCATAGCCATATTTATTATGGCATCTTCAGAACTCTCGTATAGTGCTGTCCTCTGAAAACTTAAATCGCGATGGTACTTATATTTTCCTTTTATACATCTCGTGCCATGCCATTAACACTGAATTGCTAGGTAATAAATTTAAGTTGAATTAACATTGGATATACTGAATTTAATTTTGTTGCGGCTACGGCGATGCTAGCCCAGCCGGTTGGACCCGTCTGCTTAAATGTTTTGCATAGGTTGTAGTGCTATTTTACTTTGATATGCGATTTGAAAGCAATATCTCGATTTTTGGTATTAGGTTCAGGTAAAAAATGTATAGAATTATTTAATTGAGTGTATGTACTTTATTTTCTTTTGTAAAGAAGCCTATATTTGATTTAGTTGTAATTTTTGTAAAATATTGTTATTACTTTATAAATAAAATACAATTATTCTGAGGACTAAATAAATAAATTTGTAACATGATATTCCTGTTTTTGTAAAATATTTAATAAGGAAAGACATAACAGTTATTCATAACAATTTCACAAAAATTTTATCCATTCCCTACCTAAACGTAATATCGAATTATGAATAGGTATATGGTTTCAAAAGTCATTGGTGTAAAAGTTGCTATGTCACTCCTTCCGGACGAATGCGTTACAATGAAGAAAGAAAATTGCTCAAATAAAAAATCCGAAATCTGTTTAATAACTAACTCGGAAAGGGTAACTGTCAACAAAATAGATATAGATATATTTGTAATTCGTTAAATACATAGTACATGTTTAGATAAATTAAATACATGAGTTAAAAATTTGAAATTTTACAAACGTGATATTAGCAGATTTAAGACGAATAACAACAACAATATAAATACAACAAAATATAATCAAAACATTTCTTGCTTGATATTCACTAATACTAGAGTTAGATAGCACTAATACTAGTCATAGATCGAGATTTGTATGTGTTTATGAAAGCACTTGTATTTACTGGTATGTCAGCACTAAGTTTAGGTTCATTGATGAGTCTAAATTTTTTATCATCCTGATATCATTTCATTACATTCATCAAGTCATTAAATTTTGTACGGGGTTGTTTTAGGGAGTAATTTCTACATCTCTTTCTAAAAACTGTTTTTTGAGGAATTTGTTTGATCTCACGTGGTAAGTAGGGTCGGCGTACCAGTTATAGCCACTGTTCCAGTTATAGCCACTTCCCAGGTTTTTCTCTTATAACTAAGATATGTGCTTTAAATAGCCTCTCCTTAAAGTTTAAAATCGCTAATCAAACAGTCTAGCCTGACGTCACACAAGCGCATGGCATCTGTGAGTCTAACCTAAAAACGTACGCGGATGTGTTTCCCGGCTTGTATTATTAGGAATTCGTGTCGGTTTGCTTAAGCACACGGGTAAGTAACAAATTGAATAATTAATGTTTGGTAATATTGGCGCTATATAAATGGTTGTCTATACATTTATATGATGTTTGTGATTATACAAATATGTTTATTTAGGGATTTTTAGGAATTTGTTTCTCTAAATTAGAAGTGGCTATAAATAGAACACAGATAAGACATTTTTCCATGTATAGCCACTGATTTATAACTTTATAATTTATATATTTAGAAACAAACGTTGTGCCGATTTTAGCCAGGTTATTTTTTAGGTTCATTATTTTGTTGAAAATGGCACCATCAAAAAAGAAAAAAAAGACCAAAGGAACATACTAGATCTATGCAAAGGAATAAAGGTCCTGTTCATCAATTGATATAAAAACTAGAGAAAAGGCAGAAACTACGGAATTTCAAAGCCTGGGAAGTAAAAATGAAACAAGTTCTGTTGCTGAGTTTGCTCCAGGTGGAGATGGGAAGAATACGCCAAACGAGTCAATTATAATTCAACAGAATATAGTTATAAAACCTAAAAACAACCTGAATGACATTCTGCAAGATGTTCTTCAATATCCCGAGCCTAAGCAATCAATCAAAAAGCGGAAAAAAGAAAATTTGCCACCGATAAGTGGATTCAGATAGCTCAAGCTAAAGCTGATGAATTGGCACGAAATGAAGAGAAAAATGAACGAAAACGAAAGAAAGAAGAGAAGAAGAAAAGCATGCCAAACAAAGAGATGATGGAAACAAAAACAAACAAAAAATGTAAAAAAGAGACTAAACGTGACAGAGATCTAGTATCAATAAACCAGATACCAAACCGTGAACAAAATGAACTTGTAAAGGATATGGAAAATAAGACTAAAGATATGGCGAGGACAAAAGATGAAACTAAAAACTGGGAAGTGGGGTCTTATGTTATCGTACAATATGATAAAGACTATTATCCCGCTAAGATTTTGGGAACAGATAAAGATGATGTACAGTGTTCAGCGATGAAAAAAAGTGGACTATTTTGGAAATGGCCAGTTGTAGCTGATATTATATGGTATTCATCTGACAATGTCATTGAAATAATACCAGAGCCAGAAAGTATAAATTCTCGAGGTTTATTCTCTGTACACCAAATGTCTTGCTTTTCCAATATCTAAATATACAATATACAGTATTATATTATATAATTGACTCATTTAATCTTGATATACCTACCTAGTTGTAAGCAATTTAATTCCCTCTTTATTCATTTCAATGAAATTTAAGTATGTTGGCTAAATATAGTGCATACACGAGGCTATAAATGGTGATGAAGTGGCTATAATAAGAAAACCGGTAGTTTTTCTTTTTTATGATTTTTCATCATTTTGCGGTAAGATCGTTTCATTTTCTTTCACGAGTAGCTACAAAAAAACTATACAATCTATCATTTAGAATCATAGAACGTAACACGTTAATTCTTTGCAAAATACAAGACATGGAATTTTCGAAAATCCTTAAACTGGCTATAACTGGTACGCCGACCCTAGATGTAGACTTTTGGTTTTAAAAAGTACATGATCTTTGTCCTATGGCTTTGCTCATTCTCCTCACAGGTAAACTATCTTCTTTAATTCTAGTGGAGTAAGAATGATTTATATTTTCTTTTCTTTCTGAGTGTCGTTATGAGACCAAAGTTTCACAGAAAATGTGTCTTATATCTAATAATTTAGCACTATACAGGTTATGCGACTAGTTTTTAATCTCCAAATAGATCATTTTGGGCCATGTTTCGTAACTTCCAATTTTCTTCCTTGTAAATTAATGGTGTCATCAGCGTAGCCGTTGATGTCATCTAGGAAGCCGTTTATGAATAGGTTATTAATATATATGTTGAATAGCAATGGTCCCAGAACTGTACCCTGGTGAATTTCAAATTTTACCCTGGAGAGACCACTCAGTGCACTGTTCACGCGGACACACTGCTTTCTGTTTGTGAGATACGATTTTATCAATTTAAGCGATTTACCACGAATGCCGAAGTCTTCCAGGCTAATGGTGCCGAAAGCCTTTTCTAGGTCAATGAAAACACATAAAGTTTATAATCTATAGATTCATATAGTTGTTGTGTAAGTTTCATGATCGCATCTTGAATGGATTTGTTTTTTAGAAATTCAAATTGCTTGGTTGTTATTAAATTGTATTTAGTTACAAAGCCATTTATTCTCTTTTTCAAGACTCGTAAATCTTATATTAGTCTGCCAAAATTTTACTTTAACGATTGATAAATTAAGAGACTGTCCTGCGAAAAATATAAATTTGCGTAAGTTAATATTGTTTCAATATATTGAATTCTTATATATATATTTAATGCATTCTAGGCACACCTACCTATTAATCAAAGGTCGCAGAAGATACCTATTTGCTTAAAGTACCAAGGAATGAGACAAGAGGTTATCAAATTTTGAAAAATGTTGCACTGTAGAAAAATGAAGACAAATTAATTAGAAGAATATTGGAAATATAGAAGACACCAACCAAACAGTTGCTGCAAGTGGAAAATGCTCAAATGAAAAAGTATATCTATAAAAATATGGTTGGAAGATGTTAATGAGTATTTTCTCTTAGAAATAGATAAAATGCAATTACCGCTTTGGATGATATATCCATACATAGTTCAAGAACTGATATAGAAAGAAGCTTATAGACAAGATAATTATTGCAGTGCAAATAAAGAAAACTACGTTTTGGGATCAAATGCTCAGACCCCCACCCCTCTTTCTGAAAAAAATAGCTTTTTCCACAACCTACATAAGTACACCGAATTAACAGATAGTTTCTACTATTATAGGAATATTAGGTTTACATTTCTACCAAAGACTGATATAAAACTACCGGAAATGATGAAATTGGGACTGTTGTGAGTATTGAGCAATCTACAGATTATAACCTAGCTACATTCCTACTATGAATATAATAGAGAACAGAAATGGAGCTAATACACAAATTTTTGAGCAACCTAAATCCAAAATTCATTCAGTTTCGTTGCTACCAATATGTATTGTCACCAAAGGTCAAGATGATGAAGTAAAAAATTGCGCATCCGCATCCAAATCAATTTCTCAATGTTTTGAATCTTGTAGCTGGTTCCAACCTTCAACCACGTATACAGAATGTTCCTTAATGATATGCCAATATTTTGAGGCGTGATTTCTGGCTCAATTTTGAGTAAAAAAGTTCCTATAAGCCGGTCCTAAAATGCTCTGTTCTCGATACACAGGGTGGCAAAGTGTTATTTTTTTAGGACAAATTAATATGAATAAGGAACACGCTTTTCCACTTAATAAGTTGTTTCAAATTTTAATCAGTGTCGCAATTATGGGTTAGTCTTACAGAAATTTTAACAAAAAAAGTGGTACGCCACTGAGCTTTTTCAATCTAGAAGTGTTATTCAAATTGCAGATTTTGAGCAACATTATGAGATACCACTGACAAAAGTTTACACGCTTCGGAAAATCTCTGGGAACTAATGCCTAACAAAAAAAGTGGTGCGCCACTGAGCTTTTTCGATCTAGAAGTGTTATTCAAATTGCAGATTTTGAGCAACATTATGAGATACCACTGACAAAAGTTTACACGCTTCGGAAAATCTCTGGGAACTAATGCCTGTACTCTTAAAATATGGTACGGATATAACAAAAAATTCACTAAAATGTTCGAAACAATTTGGTGGCAAATGTTCAAGTTTCTAGCGATCTTCCTCGTGCTGGTTTCAGGATGTTCATCGACTTCTTGCAGCATCGCTTCTTCAATTTCTGGTGTTCTTACATTTCGAGTTCTACCTTCAGATGTATCTTTCTGGAAATTGCCAGTTCCTACAAGACGTCGATGAATTTTAGAAAAGGTTGGACTATCTTGCAAAGCACGATTGGGATATCTCTAGTGATAAATACGTCTGGCTTTATCTGTATTACCGTCGGCAAGGCCATACACTTGAGGCATTTCTGCCATTTCCACATTTAAATGATTCACCATTGTTAACAAAATTGTAATAATAAGACTTACAGCGACCAAATTGGAACGACACATACTTACTTGAACATGTGGAACGTCAAAATAAAGTGACAGCGGCCAACTAGATTTATTGCAAAATTGTATTCATCAATAATTCCATTAATTTATTCGGTATATACAACGGTTTTTATTTTTTTACTCAAAAACGGCGCAACTGGGGAAAAAATCCCAGAGCGTTTTTCATACAGATTTGACCAGGCTATCAAAAAAAATATCTCAGTGGCGTATCACTGATTAAATTTTAAAACAACTTATTAAGTGAAAAAGTGTGTTCCTAAGTCACATTTATCTGTCCCAAAACTCAGCTCAATATCTCAAACTATTTTCTAGATATTTGGAAAAAATCTAACAAAAATTAAACTTTGGCACCCTGTATATCGAAAACGCGTTTTAGGACAGGTTCATAGAAACTTATTTAAAATTGACCCAGAAATCACCCCTTAAAATATTCGGATATCATTAAGGAACACCTGTATATCAGACACTTACTCCAATAACAACTTACGTCTTTTCAAATCTCCTGAAAGAAAACAAAGCAAAAAAAAATTATGAAATCAAAGTGAAAAATACATCTAGTAAGTGAAAACCTTTACTCGAAATACGTGAAAAAGATAACAATAATAAGAACTGTTCAAACAGTATTTACTCTACTGAAGACAAAAATTACAGATGAAGTGTACCGGTAAACAAGATTTAAATAGAAAATGTAAAGAAAAATAAAAATGTGGGAAAATGGCCTACATTTTTGCGAGAAGATAATGATAAATATCGCTCGTCATTATGATTTAATGCTTTACAATGAAACACAGGTTGCTAAGTTTCTCATTAGGCCGAAAGGTTCGGAAACGTCGGGAAGCTTTTGACTGACTTCTAGGATTGTTTTGGAGTGCAGGAAGATCCTGGCTGAATTAGCGAGAAGGAGCAAACTTCAGCTGTTATGGGTACCCGCTCACCCTGGTGTGAAAGGAAGTGGCCGATCAATTGGCCAAACGGGGTTCCCTAGGCACACCTAGCCCCGATCCAGCGATTGGAATCTCAACGACCACCGGGCTTTACGCTCTCAGAGAGCTACTGGATAGACAATGGCTCTCGGTTCGACGCAGTGCCCTTAGTATGGGGCATCACAGAGTTCTCGCCCAAACGGTCGAAAACCTTCCTCTCTATGAGAAGAAGAGGTGACAGGACTCCTCACAGGACACTGTCATCTGAATGAACATCTGCACTTAATGGGAATCGTTGATAACGCAGGTTGTAATAGATGCGGAGAGGCCTCTTATATCCTTGTAGAATGTCCAGCCCTGGCTTCTCTCAAGCTACAACACCTCGTCAACGCATACATGCCGCCTGAAGCCATTAGAGACATCAGTTCATGCAGAATCCTAGCTTCAGGTGCTGCCTTAGGCCTGCTGGAATGAGACTTATATCAAGGGGCGCACAATGTACCCGATCAAGCGGTTTGAGTGCTCTGGACTTGTCCGCCCTCGTTTTGATTGATTGATGGAAAATGACTGGCTGGTCCGACACCTGAACATGACATACGAATGCATTGCAACTTCTACAGGCATTAGAATTTAATTGAAGTTAACAATCATCTCAATTCACTGTTTCTAGGATTCATAAAAATGCAGTCGAGGCAATCAAAATAAGTCGTTCGCTAATTGCAGTTGAACAAGGGGAAGCGAGCAAATATGCAGGAAAATCTCTCATCAAAATTCATATTGAAGGTATGTACTTAGAACTCTTAGAAGTAGTGTGATATTTTTCATTTGAATCGTTACGTACGATTTAGTCATATATTAATTTACATAGCATGGTTTTTCGCCATAATCGCTGACATTTTTTATGTGTGTTTTTATTAATCATGCCGTCGAGTGTGTTATTTTAATAATAATCAAACAGACGTGTTTGTTTATCTTTCATATTTATATGTATATTTATTTGAACTTCGACTGTTATGGTACATTTTCAGTTAAATGTTTTGTTTCCTTCACTTTCCAATAATTATTTTCGTATTTCATGTTTAAAGCACTGATTTCAGATTGACCTGGCTTATAAGATTTGCCTCCACTGCATTAAATGAGGAGACACACGTGACACGATATCCCAATGACGATGAAAGTAACAATATATTATAATTTTAATATTTCCATGTTTCTGAACCGCAAACATTTTTATAATAGTTCTCACTGTCGTCATTTCAAGGAGAGAAACTACCAAAGGAACAAGCTAAATATGATCATAGGTTTAAAAATCGATAGGAAACTACTTAATGAAGGGCCATCAGACCAAAGAAGTGAAGAGATACAATCAAGTGTAAGTAGCAATAAAAATTAACAAATAATGGGCAAAAAAAACAATTACTAGTAAAAATTTGAAAGACACTGTAGACATCAGATGAAATCAAATGCGTTCATACCTTTTTCAGATTTGATATAAAGACAGAATTTTTACCAGGTAAACCAAAATGTTCTGAATTTTTGGGAACTTATGCAGTGCTACAACGATGGAAATAGACGGACATAAAATATTACTTGAAAAACTATTATACCCGAAATCAACGGTTGATGATAGAAGACTAACAAAATACGCTATTTTCAAACAGATATTCGCTTGATTATGTTCGTTTTAATATACCCATTTTATTAAAATACTAATAAGGTAGGTTTGTGGCATGTAATATGATATAATTTGGTTTAAACTATCATCCTTTTCCACGTTAAAAGCACTTCTCGTCTGTAATGGAGACATCAAAGACAAAATGTGAACTAAATTCAAAGATAAGATGATAGAAATACACGAAATAATACTTCAGGATCAAACTAGGAAGAGGATGATTACAACCAATATTGAAGCGGTTATAATACTGTTTCTACAAAAAAAAAACTTCTTGATCGAATGTCACTTAGCGACATTGGAAGCTATAGAAATTAATAAACATAATAATCATTTATTAATTTTTCATCTATCTTCTATTGAGAATAATTCATTATTACAAGAAATTCAATAAAGTTCAATTCAACTTTCAAGTAATTACTTGTTAACTACTTAGGGTTAATGACGATGTGGAATACTTGTTGATTATTTTAAACTTAGAAGTACCTGGTTTTATTTGTTATGAGCAATATAATAACTACTTTTAATTCTTATTACCCTTTCCCTAGTTTGACCATTTAGGTATTATTTCGATTTGTGTAATTTTAGCTTCAAATTCCATTTACATTTGCCTTTGATAATGACAGCATCGCAGCAGAAAAGTACTTCGGATAATTAATTTTAATTTTAGAGAAATAAAGGGTGATTTGTTTTACTTATTGAGTTGTTAGAAATGTCTAAGCGATTGAAAAGACATATTTCCCACTACAACAACACTTATGGCATCATACACTATTAACCAGTCAGGGACGGGTACTTCTGACATCATACACAATTAAGCATGTGTGCAAATACACTTGCAGCCTCATTTAGAATGAATATACCTACTTGTGGCATCTGATGACAGTACCTATCCGGCCACTTGGGCCAACCCCACCACTCTACTTTTAGGCTCCTTCACACCACCAAGGAGCTATTCCACTGGTTGATTCAGTGGCACCCGCCCCAGAGAAGCACTCTAATTGATTGATCACTTTTAGGCTACCTCCCACCAGCTGATGAGGTCTGGAGATATTCTGAGAGGAGAAATCACTCCTCACCTCTGAGAAGTCGCTCAAGAGGTAATGGTTTCTCCATTCTGAGAGATCGTTCAAAGAATAATGACTCCTCACCTCTGAGAGATCGTTCAAGAGATAATGGCTCCTTCCCTCTGAGAGGTCGTTCAAGAGATAATGACTCCTCACCTTTGAGAGGTCGTTTAAGAGATAATGGCTCCTCACCGCTGAGAGGTCGTTCAAGAGATAATGGCTCCTACGAAAACTGAAGCTAGTAGTGCCATTATTGTCAAGCGATATAAGAGGTTATGGCGGCAACTATAACTTAATGATTTTAATTAGCTGTTTTTGAATCATTTCTGATATATTTTCTGCTCCTACAATCATATATTTGACCCGCAGAAATGTACGAATGCTATTTTGTGTATTTGTGAAGGTAGTCAGTGATCGATTGATCACAACTTCTTTCGTGTCTTGTATCGTGTGTGTACCAAAAAAAAACAAATTGAATATTAGCTTATTTCTAATGCAATTGTCCTATGAAAAGTTTGGAAATTATTTGAAATGTACAAAGTGAGTTTCCGTAAACAAATTTTTATTTATATATTAATCAATATTGGGGATTTTGCACATATACTTAAAGCGAATGTTAGTAGTATGATTAAAATAGCGGATAGTACCAAGATAGACAAAAATTTTGGTGTTAATGAAATCAATCCAATAATAAAATGAGCACATATCCACAATGTTTCACCATACAGGGCGGGCATCATTCTGAGGAGGCCAATGTGTGGTGATATTGCAAAATGGTATTTTGTTCATATCATTTTATTCTATTCCAATGAATTTCCGCAGTATACTTCACATTAAATTTTATAGTATTAGCGTTTTATTTTTCCCATTTTATGATTTTTGATAAAAGCTCAGTAATATCTATTTGAGCTTTGTAGATTATGAGGAGCTGCTGGGATGTAAAGTAGCTCTTGGCACGGAATAGAAAACCAAGTTGTTGTGAATATGGAAGACTATAGGAATAGTTGTACCTGAAATAATCATATTAGGAATTGCGGGACGTGGCGAGTGCAGGACAGCGCACCCGAAAACGGCACAAACCCGCAAAATATTAGTTTATTTGTCACAAAATTTATACCTACCTAGTTCATACTAACCTCGTTCGTAACAAGGGTACATGGGTTAAAAAAGTGGGCAAAACTCATTTCTTTATTTTTAATCTCCTCAGACAATATGGTAAGTAATATTCAAATACCGAGTTGAATACCGCGGTAATACATAAGTACAGTTCTCGTCAAATAACTTGGCCCGTACGTCATCAATGGGCGTATCTGATTATGAAAAGTTCTTGATTCACAAGTTTTATATTGTTAGGTTGGTACAGAAATTTCCGTAAGCCACACGCTGCAGAATAAACTTTATCGGTTGTATTCGTACCTAGTCGGTTAGTATTTTCAAGTTTCTTATAGTGTTCGTCATTCCGAGCTTATCATGTTTATATATAAATATTTGCAGCTGTTATAACCTATAACATTCGTTAGTTTACATTGTTTACTCAGATTATCTTTTTAGAGTGAATATTAGTTTCAATACTTTTAATGTATTGTCGTGTATTAGAACGGATTACACTTTTAACGGACGTGCAGCAGAAATTGTGTTAGGTTTCCTGTGAATTAAGGAATCAGACAGCAACGGCATTTGAATACAATTGTATCAGGACATGGCGAAGAACCACATTACCATGATATTACTATTTCATGAGCATGACAGTACCTACCCATACCTAGATCTACTTTCACTAATTCTGCGATGGAAATTTTGACAAAAAACCTGTTTCCCCAGCAAGACATGTAAATACAATCTATGTAGAAACGCTTTCAGAATAGATTTCCACTTTGCTGATGCTCTAGGGGCCTAACTTCAATATTGTGGTAATAAACTGCAGCTATATCACATAAATGATGAGATTTTGTAAAGAATAACGGAAGCAAATGATAAATTGAAATTGTTCACACTTAGATTCGCAATAACAGGAGGCAGGTGTCAGACATAAGATTTGATAATTGACAAGCCAGGTCTGCAACTTGACAAAAATAACGTGATTCAAATACGATAGGACGGGATGTTTTGTCTCTTTCTAGATCATTACAATGCCATTGACGTATGTGGTTTTCTTAGAAATTATACGTTACAATGTTTCTTTATCTAAATCATGAGTATTAGAAGAAGATAGACAATTTATAATATGCCGATATTATTTCATACAGGTGCCAAGTTATTTGACGAGAACTGTAGGTAGGTAATTCAACATAGGAGTCTTTTTTGAGATTTTTTTGCTTTTTATTTTATTTTGTAGTATTTTGTACCTGCATAGGTATACATAAACAAAGTTGAGTGACTAAACTTAAGTACGTATTAAAACAAAAATTATTTTTTATAAATAAAATTAATGCGTCGGTCTCTTGACAAAAAAAAGTATTGATTATTATATTAGTGAAATCAACAGCTCCTTGAAGGGTGGCAAAAAATTTTTTTCGATTGAAATGAGTGCAAGTGACTATAAAAATTAATTTATCATTGAATTTCTGCTGTAAGATTTAATGCGTTTCAAACAAGAAAAATGTCTCTCAACCGTGGTCCTTGTTACTGGTATTGTAGCAATCAAAACAAACAATTTGTAAGCCTCCGGGAATATTTCTTTAGGATGATTGTCCTCAAACGATTTTATTATTGAGTGAATGTTTATTTTTTTAATTGATCGTCGTGATAAATAACATGTAATTCATAGATTAATTTAGGGTTGTTCAAAATGTTTTGGTAAAAATTGGCTAAATCAGTTACTAAATATGTTGGAAAATGTTCTATTTCTGTAACAATACTGTCCAATATTCCATGAAATATATATCGTCCAGATGTTTGTCACCCTTAATAGCGTCAGATAATTTAATTCTTTGGCTATTGGTCCAGAAAAAAATTTATTGTAGATTTTGTACGATCCCTAGCTAAAAATATTCGGGTTTTGCATTAACCCATATCTAAAGATTTCCTCTGCAAAATATCAAAAAAGAGATCTGTGATGCAATACATTTTTTTGTACGTCGTGGTTAACAAAGAGAATTTCAAGTTGTTTAAGAATATTAAATAAACTGTTGCTCCGTTTATTGACTCAGCCGATGAGGATCGGTTCTCAATAATTCTCTGGAAGACAGTTTTTAGGTCATCCTAATTAGAATCCAAAACATACATTATTTTAGAAGGCGATGCCTATCTAATATCCGAAAATCAAAGTATTCTTTTTCCTTCTATGTTATCTAGAAAAAAGTTTGTTTAGATGACTGATGGAAAAAACCAGGAATTGATATGACACTGGCAAAATAAATACGACAATTTTTTATAACTTTAGAACCGTTCTGCAAAAAAAAATTTAGCCCATGAGCACTACAATGTGTAAACAAAGCCGTAGATGCAACATCCTTTGTTTTTTTAGACCTTTTAAAGCACCTGCCATTACACTAGCCCCATCATAAGACTGCCCTGCCAATTTATTCCTAAAACGGACGTAATTAAATCATATATTGGCCGTTCTATATTCACTCACATCATGAAAACCTAGAAACATTTCTTTAATTTCGCCGCTTTTATTAACATATTGAAGAATTGAAATAGCACACTGAGACTTTTCGTTATTATCTGTAGTGTCAGCTTGCACCGACAAAAACAATAAATCTTGTATTTCGGTTTCTTTTTTTTCTGCGACATGTTCTGAAATGCAACCAAATCGTTTTGATCGTTTTGGGCATGCGTGAGAAAATGTTTCCAATTATTTTCAAATGTTCTTGAATTTCTAGATCGCGTTTTACAAGTAAATCAAATGTTTCACGGAAGTCATCAGCATTAGAGGAATCGTTTTTTTTTTGTTATGTATCTTGAAAGATGACTTCTGTTTCACCAAATGGTAAATCTCCTTCTTAACAGTAACTAATACAAGAAACAAGAACACAAAGTACAGTACAGTACACTGTACAAGTTTACAATTAACAATAAACACAAGTTCCTACACTGAAATACTGAAAACCACACAACCCAACCTTTAAAAGTTCTAATTTTAAATGTTGCTCTTGTCTCAACAATCACCGCACCGGCAAAACCACAGAGATGAAGAATTTAGTACCAGAGGCCTATATACCTAATGTAAACTGAACGGCTGCCGTTATTATTGTAGTCAAAATAGTTCAAGTAATATAGATTTATATGAAGACCAAATAATTAAAAAAAATTGAACGGAGTCAAAACCGCACAAAAATAAACGGGAGTCACGCTTTAGAATTATCTAGTCCTCTATTCTTCATCTCTGTGACCTTGCCTACCCCGACGAGCCGCCAATGAATACTTTGACTAAACTAACATCTATAGATAGCAAACAGCAGTATCAGTTGAAGATTCTTCACGTATACTCAAAGTATCAACCTAGGCGTGTGCGTATGTATGTAACGCCACTGGCAAATTAGAATCACACACTACACACTAGTAGGTTAATTATCTATTTATATTAGCGTTTCAGCCGAATTTATTGCAGCCCGTATAATATAGACGTTATTCAAACAGTTGGAGATTCAGTTAAAGAATGCTTACCATATGTAATGTCATGAGTTACAGTCTCAGCTAATGAAACGATAACAGTTTGAGTCATTGTGCGTATAGAGGGTGAAGTTCCTGGTGATTTTGACAGCGGCACAGGCGGTTTTACAAATGTTACAGTGTTTGATTTTTCTGCACACTCCATCTTACACTATAATAACACTGAACGCAAAGATAAACAATGTGTAAACCACATAAATTCCTTAAATTATGCTCACGACTTTGCCCGAAATATGTTATCTAATTCATTTAGATACTACTCAAATAAATCAAATTGTTTATTACAATGTTTTTATTTTAACGATGTATTGTATTATTTTAAATATAATTATCTTATTTAATGGCACTAGAGAGTAATAATATTTGATTATTATCCCATGTTTTAAGATGTCAATAATTTATTGGCAGAGTAGCCTAGCCCGTGCTCGTGTTTACTCCTCGGTGCTAACTTCATTCCAAATAGCTTTGCTTTGAAGGACATCGTAAAATAAATGCGATTACCTATCTCTATCATATCTAAGATGTGACTAATCTCGTGATATCAAACGTGCTTTGAAGGTTGGAAAGTTTCGCATCCCAAAAACAAGTATAAACTATATAGTGGAAACTTTCAAGGAAACAGACTATAAGGAGAAAAATTGATCGTTACCTACTCTACCAACTTATTTTTAAATTCTTACTGAAAATCGGCCGGTTTATTTGATCAATTCAAATTTTTATTTTATGAAATCATTACTGTATATTTCCAATCTACAGTTTTTGGACTATTTGTCAATTGGTAATGGTAGTCCGTAGTCTAAGTCTACAGGGAGTAGTCTTAAAGGAGTTAAAACCTATGTGGTAGGAATTAATTTGTGAAACATCGATAACGCTCTTTTGCCGTCAAATCGCTATAAAACTTCAACCTGTAGATTTTGTTAAGCATCATTGAAACTGTAAGTAATGTAAGCACCATGTAACGATATCAGTCGCGTAGTACGAAACATTTTGGGGGAGGGGGTTGCTTGATTCTGGGGATTAATACATAAGAGTTGAATTTTAAAGTAGGAAAATATTTCAAACCTTACGCGGTTGGAAATATTTTCAACACATATCGTAAATATCTCAATCGTGCGCACACACATGCGCGCACGCACACATTACAGGTGGAGAAATATCATTGAGGAGATGCTCGAGTAACAGACACAGACCACCTGAAATGCGGTGTCCGACTTTGCGGCCACCGTATTGAAGGAGCTCAGACGTACAGACAACGAAATGTCCAATGTCCAGCCTTTTTACCCTGAAGAACACATACCATGCTCTCAACTATTAACTGTATTTGATTTTCTCTAAAAGTTAGACAAACATTATGAGATTATTTTTTCATATCAGCTGATTAACTACATTGTATGTGACTCTACGCTTCTTGTATTTTTGAATTTCAATGTTCCATGCTTTGTTGTGCAATCCAACGATATTTTACTCTCCTCGTGCAAATACTCTTCCGTATACGTCCATTCAACAATCTTTAATATGATGTTCATTTTTAACAATATGGTCATATTTTCATCATATAAATTAAAACATATTCCACATTTACATCTACAAGGTTTAGATCACAACACGTAATTTGATTTTTATTCTAATAAGTATCGATATAACTAACTAGTGTTCTTTCTTTTTTCTAAACCTTTGTACAATCTGATGCAAGCATGTTGGATGAATATAAATTAAATATGTTAAAGGTAAATTATCATTTCAGTAGAATATCTTTTGCCTAGGCCTAGTTTTTCATTTTTTTTTTCTGTTTTTCTGATGTAAACATATTTTGTCAATACAAATTTGTTATTGTTCTCCAATATTCAACTCATCAACGACACATGAACGATATATGTCATTATGTCATCTTTGCATCGATTGCTTTTCATAAAATCTGCAATAATAATAAATGGTTGTTTCAACCTAGGCAGCGGAGTGGATATCCTTACATGACGCCTGTTCGTCTTATTTATACGTCAAAATGACGGCTCCAAATATGATATTAAAGACATCATTTTAATGAACCATAAAAATCCCGATATATAGGTGGTTTCCAAGAGTAAAAAATTGCTTAGAAGATTCCATATGCAATGTTAATTTTTTGCCAATGAAAAGTCTTCTACTGACAAAGAATCCTATTACTAAAAATATTTATTAGTATTTTGAAACCTAAAATTAATTTGTTTCCTGCCAATTCTAATGCAACAAATTCAGTGGCCATACTGAAAAACTGGTTCATTGCACATATTTGCCAATTATTATTTGGTTGCAATTGACAATTAGTAATTTTTAGTCCGGTAGGTGACTTGTCACAGTACGAGTCCGAAATATCAAAACGAGTACAGTAGAACACCTAACGTGTATAATATGTTATTCATACTGTATTCGTTTATCATCAGGCAATTTCAAATCATTCGTTAATGGTTTTGACATTTATTGACATTTACTTGATGCTTTAACTGTCAACATCTTGATTCTGGCTTAAGACCATAGACAACCAAAGAGTTCTATGATATAGAACTCTTTGTAGACAACTCCCTTTGGACCTGGCGTTGGCGATAGTTTCCTAATAATACGTTGCTAGGTAACACTCAAGGGCTCTGATACTGTAATAGCACATTTACGGGCCGCAAATGAGTCCGAGAATCATCTATCAGCTCATCATCTATCAACTCGTACAGTAATAAGTCACCTACCGGACTTATAACGTAAATTACTATTTTTTTTTCTCGTTTATTTCACGTTTTGCATATATTGTACTTTTAGGTCATATATTGGTCAGAGACATCGTGAAGCAAAAGTGACGGAATAATAACGTCAATATGGCATCATATTTGGTCACTCTGCTCCCTGGAAACTCTCTCATAGCCCATGCTATGTGTTTGTTGAATCCCAAGAACCTGAAGCATATCTAGTAGAATTATTGTGGTCCTCCAAATTGATAATTCTCAATGAACGAAATGACAGCCCAGTAAGCATTTAGCAGAATTATTTTCGCTCATCCAAACACAAAGAAGTTGGTACCTACACATCTTGATTGGATCATTTTATTGAACCCTGACTGAGGATATCTTGGTCTGACGTGAATAATTTTACATGACGGCCATCGACACATTAGTTCAGCAATTTACACGGCTGTGAATTCCCGCCCGTTATCGCTGAGGCATGGTTGGAGCACCTTGTACTATTGAACATATTTTCAACAACTCAGATGCTACTTCTTTAACTTGTTTACTTCCCGAGTATATAAATTTAGTATAATGAATCTGATAACTCATTAACCATTTGAAATCGCCGTCGGGGGACGATTGGAATTCCATCACATCGATTTGACCCCGTGATTTGGAATCTTTCGACAGAACTGTCTTTACTACTATCTGCATGTTTTTGTCTTTTTCATATTTCATTGCTGGTATATTGTTGAAGTATACCTTCTACAGCCAATCGAGGTATAATGTATTTGTTTTTTAAATTATGAAACATTTTTTCTAGTCTGCCGTGGCCAAGGACCTTATGACATTTATCAATTCTTTCAAAAAAATCTTATGATACCTATCATATAAACGGTGTAGTCTTCGTCACTCTTAAGCCCCCTATACACGTGCGAACAATTTGCGCAAATTCAGTGTTTGTACAAACAGTTTGACCGTCTATGGGGTGTTTTGAATGGTTGCGCAAACTGTTTGAGTAAAATCGGTCAGGATCGAAATAATTTGTACAAATACTCCTTGTTTGAGTACTTGTTTGACGTGTATGGTACGGTTTGTGCAAACTTTGGGTTAGTCAACTCCTGCTCTGACACTGTCAGGCAGTTTCCGTTCTATTCCGTGGTTGAAAACGTAGTTTCGGTGATTTTAGTTTTAGTTTCTTGCTATTTACCTCTCCAATATGGCGAATAAGACAACAGAGGATGAACAGCGGGAACTTTGGAGAGAGTTTATTGCAGTGTATCGTGATTAACCTGACGTATGGAAGGTGAAAAGTGACGGTTATAAAGATAGAAATAAGAAGGACGCGGCGTATAAAATACTCGTCGATAAAATGAAGGAAATTGAACCCAGTGCAGATAGGGCAAGTGTACGCGCCAAAATCAATTCATTCCGCACAGCCTACAGAAGAGAAATGAAGAAAGTGAAGGAGAGCGTAAAATCAGGTGGAGGAACAGACGACGTGTACGTGCCAAGTTTGTGGTACTTCGACGAGCTTGACTTCTTGAAGGATCAGGAAACTCAAATTCAAGGAATTTCGACAATGGACGAAACTGAATTTATTGAAGGAAATAACGAAACGAAGGTACGTACAATTTTTTTTCATATTTTCTATTGTTTTTTCATACATTGAAATACAAATTCATTATTATACAAAATTATAATATTTCATACAAACAATTATTTGAATATCTTGTCTTGCCAAGAGACAGCACCTTGATCGCTATTGAAGTAATGTGAGAAGTTAAGACGCACTTGTTTGGAAGACACTGGGGTATTTCTGCCTGGGAGCTGTTGCAATGGAAGTAATTGTCCATCCGAATGCCAATCAGCATTTATGATCTCCCCTGTAGTTGTGTTCTCAATTTCAAAACCACCTTGGTTATACAAGTCATCTTTGTTCATTCTTAAAAAATTATGTAAATGAGTACACGCAAGAACTATCAAGCTTGCTTTTTCCGGGCTCAAATTGATTTCTCTGAAAAAAATTCTGAATCGAGATGCTAGTATACTGAAGGCATTCTCCACAATGCGACGAGCGCGAGATAGCCTGTAATTAAATATTGCTTGTTCTCTGGTCAGGTTTTTTCGACTGAATGGTTTCATTAGGTTGTCCATAAGAGGAAATGCATCATCTCCCACCAAAACGTACGGCTGTTTCATTTCACTGTCAGGTAAATTATCAGGTTGAGGAATACGAAGTTTGTTATTCACGAGTCGCCTATAAAATTCTGTATTGGAGAACACTCCCCCATCGGAAACTCTTCCATTCGTTCCTACATCGACCATTATAAATTCGTTATTGGCATTAACCACAGCCATCAACACAACACTGAACGAATTCTTGTAGTTGAAATAGTAGGAGCCACTTCCTGGTGGTTTGCGGATGCTGATATGCTTCCCGTCGATGGCTCCGATGCAGTGGGGAAAATTCCACCTTCTTTCAAACTGTCCGGCAATAACCTTCCATTCATTCTCACTTGCTGGAATCTGCAACAATTCAATTTTAATTACTATTTAATTTAATTATTTATTTTCATTACAATAACTTCAATAATTTCAATTGATAACTACTTTCACGACTAAATAGATATTTCCATTTATTTTGTTTTAGGTCGCAGAAGACAGTTCTCAAACATCCCAACCCGAGCATACACCTACACGTAAAACATCGAGGAAAAATGAGGACAGTTACGAAAGTAAAAGGACTAAACTATTGTCTATGGCCTGCGAACGTCTTGAAAAACCCTCCTCAGACGCTCAGATCATAGCAAAAGGGTGGGGTGTAGAGTAAGAGAAAATGTCTGCAAGTCAGTAACTTTACGCTAAAAAATTCATTGATGAAATTCTTTTCGAAGGACGACTGTGCAACCTTCATAAACATTCAATGACCATAAATAATCCACCTCAGTCATTCGCCACCCCCCATCATCCTCAATACATTCATTCACCTGGCTACATTCCATTCTCACATGCCCGTTCAGCCCCATCAACTCCATTCAACTCGTACCCCCCGATTCCATCACCATCACCTTCAAACGTTTCCACTCATTCTGACTCATCGCAATACCTCAACATGCGTGCCTCAAGACAAGAAGTGGATCAGATACATGAATCAACACAGCAACCAGTTCAATATTCATCAATTCATGACCTTATTCATGATGAACAGTTTAATTGACAAACATTATCAGGGTTTCTTTCAAACAATATTGTTGTTTTTGACAAATAAATTCGGCTTATTTTAAGTACTAACTACTTTATTCACTCACCTTCATTAATCCTTTCAAAACGTGAATGAGAGCGTCACAAGTTTCCACTATTATTTTTCCAAGTGTTTGAGCTGCGATGGCAGTTTGAAATTTCAGATCTTCAAAGGAGGCCCCGCTTATTAGGTATCTCAAAGTGGCCAACAATCTCAGTTCTGGAGATATTGCGTCTCTCATCACCGTGTTGTTTTTCGCTATGAGGGGTGTCACCATTTCGAGTAGCTCGCTGAACGAAGCTGCGTCCATTCGAAGGTAGTTTTTGTAGTCTGCAGCTGACGTTATTTTGAGCTCAGTGACCAGGCGGTCATGACTGAATTCGTTCCTCTTCTGGAGCCAACTCTTGACCCACTCTCTTCGCTTTCTTTTTCTTTTAACTTTTCGCTTCTCAGCCACTAGGGCTAGAATAATGGTGGCACAGCAATCGTCCGTATCTGACATGTTCAACGAACAACACCACAAATCGAAATGATGTTTGCGCAATAGGTTGCTACGTGTATGTGCTAGCGTATGTACAAACAGGCGTTTGTACAAACACCGAATTAGCGCAAATTGTTCGCACGTGTATGGGGGGCTTTAGTTTTCAACAAAGTGTATACTAACTCTCGTTTGCCAATATTTTTTCACAAGATGCTTGTTGCCTATCACATTCTGTTGAAATTTCAATTTTACTTCATTCCACGGGCTATTCACAGAGTTAAGACTTGAATGTTTGAGAGTCAGAAAATCAGAAATATGTTCATTATTAAACTGAATAATAGTAACATACGGATGTGCCGGCGAATGATTGCCCATACGTCATCAACAAATTAGCATCTACATTCATTATATATTTTCAGTTTCCTACCAGGAGGTAGGTCACATCCGTGTTCCTTTCAGTAAATATAATCTCATTAAAGTTCTTATTATGATATTTTAATAATAATTAATAAATCTTTTGCTCATTGATAATAATAAATAACAATACCCATATTTGAGCCCTCTATTTCCCAAGTGGTGTAAGTCCATTTTTCCATTTTTTAGAAAATTAGTGTTTTGCTTCTGTTTGTAGAAAAATTTTACACCACCGTTACCCCTTCTACTTGTATTATCGATTTCACTGGCTTAGATAAAGTTGGAGATACACCATTATTTGAATAAAGTTAGAGATCAGTATAAAGAATACTTTTCTGGTCTGCTGTTAGTCAAAATTCACAAAAATTGGACGTATACCACTTGGGAAATAGGGGTCATTTGATCATTGTAAGGCATCATCTATAAACCCTAGTTGAATAAGTTGATGCAAATTCTTCTATAGGTTATCTATCTCGTTAAAATATCCATTGTAATTTCACCATGATGGAAAAGGACTCTTATGTTATAAATAAGTACAATGTAGACCGAAAAATAACCAGCTCACAGACTATACTCATTGAATGTCCTAGTATTCTATTGAATAATAAATCTATTCTTGAGCTATTGAGATGTTACGTTTCATGACGAAACTAACTTTACAAATACTATGTGATTATTAAATTGCTATATAATGTATTTAGTGAATGGTTTTGAATTTGAGTTCGATCCCGATTAAATGCATCAGGAATAAGAAATAGTATGCAGCCTTCATCATACATTATAAAATTCAAGTAAAAAAAATCAGTTCACATTTTTGAGATTAAACGAAAGACCAATTTATTTATATTATGCAATTCAACTCAGTCTCGATCAATACACTTCTTTGAACTAATTTTATAGCACTAAATTGGTACTATGTAACTTAACTTCAACGTGGAGTTAACTATATGTATTGAGTCGTACTGTATTAATTCGGATTATACCTAATTCAATAGTTGGTGATAATCTATTATGATAAAATCTCATCAAAAAAAAAAGAAAGAAAAAAATTCATACACCTAAAGTTACCATTAATTTATGATTACGTTGATGTAATATCTCGTCATTATCTAATTAAAATTATAATAATTCTTCTAATAAAATAATTTAGATTTATTAGATAATTCCAATTAAAATATAAGCAATAAAAACTTCTAAAATTGATCAAGGCCTAAAGTCTACCAGATGAAACGAATTATTTTTATTTGACATTATTTTACTTCTCTAAAATACAAGGTTCATAAAACTGTAAAAATAAAAGATTGAATAATAGCTACTGCTAATTCTAATCTTGATAACAAAATTTCAATTAAAATTAAAATTGGGATTAATCTTAAAGATATTGAAGATCCTGTATTTCCTAGTAAACTTAAACGTAAATGACCTGCAATTATATTAGCTGAACAGCTAAAGTAAATATTTCTAATGGTTTCAATACATACTATTAAAGGCATTTTAATGAAGAAGCAGTTCCTTGAGGAACTGAGTGTCTAAATGTATGATTTGTATTTCTAATTCATCCAAAAATTATAAATCTTAATCATAAGGGTGATACTAGAGATAAAGTATAGGGTATGTGTCTTGATCTTGTAATAAAATAAGGAAATAAGCCTATAAAATTTTCGAATGAAATAAAAATTAAAGTTCTTCCGGAAATTCTTTTTGAATTAATAAGAGAAATAAAATTAAAACGATTAGGAATTAATCAAAATAATGATGATAGTAAATTTTAGGACTATCTTACGCAACAGCAGTCATCAGCTGTGCTTTGGTCAAGTACATCCATTCATCACACACTCACGTAAATGGATGGAGCGATGAAACTTTATAAGGCTTACAAAAACCAATAGGCAAGGGACCTCGTCTTATCATAGTGCACGCAGGTGGCGAAAATGGGTTTGTTCCTAATGCCTATATTAGATGGAAATCAAACAGCACAAGTGGCGACTACCATGATGATATGAATTAACAGAGCTACAAAAAGTGGGTTTCGGAGAAACTCATTCTCAATTTGCAACCAAAAAGAGTTATAGTAATTGACAACGCCTCATACCATAATAAACAAGTGGAAAAATCGCCAACATCGTTGTCAAGGAAAGCTGAAAAGCAAGAAGGGTTGCGGGTTAGATGTATACTTTTTGGTAATAAAATGTTAAAAGCACAACTTTACAACCTAAGAAAAACCCAAAACCAAGAAACAAAAGATATGAAATTGACACACTTTTTAATGCAAAAGGTCACGACGTATTGCGACTGCAGATCTGAATCCCATTGAGTTGGTTTTTGCTGATAAGAAAGAATATGTCACCAGAAAAAACGTGAATTTTAATTTTAACAAGGTGATTCAATATTGTGATGACTTATTTAAAGAATTTTCAGTCGACAAATGGAAATCTCGGTGTGAGCGAGCAAAACGGTTTGAGAAAGAATATATTTTAAAGGAACCAACAATAGATACAATTGTGGAAAATCTTATTGTTAGGTTGGACGAAAACGATAGTGATACTGATACAGAAAGTGATGGAACTGATGATGACGTAGAAGAGACCGACTTGACCGGAATAGAGGAATTAAAGGAAGATGATGGTGCTCAAAACATAATTTTTGAAAATAATAAAACCTACATTCGCTTGTAAATTTTCTATGCAAATGAGTTTGTAAATATTATTTGGAATTATAATAATAAAAGAAAATTTCAAGTCATTTCAATTGAATAAAAGTAACTCAAATTTTTCAAACTACTTTCTAGAAACCCAACATCGTTTTCCTGCACAAGGAACCCTAAATATTTTACATACAATTACGAAGCGAAGAGTAGAAAACGTTATCTATTAGAATCTATAGAAATATTCCTTAGAAGGTAATTACCGATAGTTTAATCCCTTTCCGTTTACTATTTCAACATAATTAACCTTAGTAGCAATGTGTGCAGATATTAATGGCCTACCACTTTGAAAGGTTATTAATTATTATAATTATATAACGGAATTAAACAAATTGTGAATAATTGTTACACGGACTATACTCGTACATTCGAGGAAATTGCCGTTCTCTGTCTCTGTTGCACAGAGGCTATTTTACTCTTTCTTGCGCGCATCTCAGAGGCCAAGCTAGAATGGTCGAGCAGTAGGTACTAGGGCCTCATAATTTGACAGAATACTTAGTCAGCACTCTGTTCGGTCTGTATGTATTCACTACACTGCGGTGAGTGAAGTCCATCCATAGGTAACTCTACTACGGTAGTAGAGTTATCTATGGTGGAGTCACTGACAAGTCAGCTATGTAGAAATTTCAAGTTAGCAAGTAGAAATTTATATACTTAGCATAATTTCCAATCAGTATCCAGAAATTTCTACCTACTAACCAGAATTTTCTACTTTCTAGAAATTTCTATTTACTATCCCGACAGGAGATAGTTTTGTAATCAGATAATGCATTGAAATAAATTATCTGAGCGATTATAACAGGAACAAAAATGATTTAGAATTTTAGATTGATAGTAGTTGAATTTGGTAAAATGGGATCATGACAATATTCTTCTTGTCTTGAAAGTATATTAATAATAATAATAATAATATATTCACAACTTGCAAAATTCATGATAGAAAGTTTAACAGAATTTATATATGCCCTAGAAAACGAGAATTAGAATTAGTTTTATACATTCAGTGATGAATAATTGTTATAGTGAGTATCTTAAGGAAAAACTCATTTTCAGAGCCAATTCCCATAACAGACATTTAAGGAATCGAAATAATATACTCACACTTCCATTATTCAATAAATCAGTTTTCAATAGAAGCTTCACATACAATGCTGTCACTTTATATAACTCTGGTAACATTGATCTAAAACTAATTTCACGAATCAAATTTGAAAAAGCAAACAAGAATCGGTTTCTGTCTATATGAACATTATTAATTTTTTATCTAAACTATGCAGATTTTTGATATATCACATAATTTTTTATTTTTTTAATACTTTATTATATCTATTATTACTTTATTATTTTGTTATTTTTCTTTGGCTACAACTATTCTCCTTTTCTATTGTATGTACATTTTTTCATATTCTTAGATATACGTCTTTCGATAAGTAATCGTGTATTTTTGTTGTTGTTTTGTCTCGAGAGAGAACTATATTGTCCGGTTGACTCCGGGAGTAGATTCAGCAAGCAACGTCCTTTTCAGGGGTCTCGAGATAAGTAACCCCAAGGGCCAGGGCGAAACCAATAGTTGCCACTGCAAAAGATCCGGTGAACTGTGCACCACATACATCACTAAAACCATGATACCATCCCTTCTTATACCAGAACTCCGGAGCATGGAGCTCTCTGGTCGAAACGGATTCACGGCTGTGGTAGACATATGTGGTAGGCTATTTGAACGAAGGCGAACGGTGATTCGTTGAACGTTCCTGGTAAAACAGGTAAGGTGGAGTTGACTATAGCCCAGAAGGGGCAATAATATAAGTCTAGCAAGCGAGCGCCCGTAGTGGGTCCGTCTAAAGTAACCCCGCCGGGGGCGAATAAAAATGCTGCATCTACATGGGTAATTGTTGCACCACATGGCTTTACCCATAAAGTCCGGTGTCTGTGTGTCCCTACCCTATAGGTTCTAGGCAATGGATCCGCGGCCGTGACAAAGATAAGTGCTAGGCCGATGATAAGAGGCCGACGGTTACCCGTCTAACGAAAGCCTGAACCCTTAACACGAGTAGGCAGGGGGAGAGGGGCACAGACGGTTTAAAAGACTGTCTCCTCACCAATTAAGGCGTTGGTCTCTGACGAGTAGTGGTTGAAAGCCGCATGCTTGCTAGCGGGTGTTGGAGAGTAACTTGTTACAATCCTTCACCTTCGACGGGTAAGCTGCGTTCTCAGCTCGGGAGCTGACACTGCAGAGCCAGTAGGGACTTGGATAGAGTCCCGCTCTGACCAGTGAGGTTCTGGGAATTTATTTCCAGCACATACTGGCAGTTAGGTGTTATCTTATCGCGCTGATTCGGCGTGATCCAAATCCCTCGCCCATGGGAGCCGTGCGGTTAAGCCCTCGGGGCAAGCAAGCACTTCACGATAAACGAATATCTGAACATCTATATTTTTTTTATAGAGGAGGAGAAATTTTGCATAGACGCCTTGGAAGCCCGTGCCTCCGGGTGTGCCGGATTCTTACCGACTAACAACTAAAACCCCTCCCCGTAAGGTTGGGTCTCTTTCTTGTTACAGGGAGCTCCTCTGCACCTCGGTCATTAGTGTCTTATTGTGGCCTCACATTCTCCTCATCAATCCAGTGTATTCAATGTCTGGTCCTGATGTAGGGGAAACTTTTGGTTTAAGTCAGGTGTAGTTGGATCATCCCCAAGATATGTCCGTCGTATACAGTCGAGAATGCAACAAGATTCCCTATTTCTTGTCTGTTGAACGTCACTAGTTCTTTCACTCGTTGCTGCTTGAGGTCTCTGATTAGTCGCTTGGAGTGCGACACATGGGGCAGCTCCCTTCATAAGACTTTAGGCACGGTGTTCTGCCTCGAGCCATTCTTGGATTACAAATTTCGCTGTAAGTGTAACTCATCGACATATACATATGGACTGCGCGTGGCAATCATAAGCGCGGCTAGTTCAGGCGAGAGAGAGGGAAAACGAAAAGGCCGGCTCGGGACGTAAACATACTAGCTACAGTACGCAGCGGCCAATAGAAACGCGATAGAGCCGGCCTCTTCGTTTTCCCTCTCTCTTGCCTGAACTAGCCGCGCTTATCATTGCCACGCGCAGTCCACATGTATATGTCGATGGTGTAACTCTATCTCTATTGTGGTTCTTTATTAGTACCGTTAGCTCCTTTAGTGAATCAAGTACACATTTGTGATTGTGCACGAGCCTTGAGCACTGCTAAGTTGCTCGCTATTATTGTGATCTGTCTATTTTTATAGACTCTCTTCCTCATAATTAGAGCACACGTTGAAATCACCAGTACTTTTGCTTGAAATTATGTCGCTCGCGAGTGTCCCTAGGCTCGAAGGAATTGACAGAGCAGCAAATTTTTGTCTCTAGGAATCACGTGTTTAAGCTTAAAATTTTTTGAAGGCAAAGGGAAAATGAATATTCCCATTCAGGATATAATTTACTCTTTGTTGGAAACACCTTCTCTAGACTTAATGATAGTGCTCGAAAAGAAATTTAAATTCCGCCAGATTTCAGGATTCTTAAGCCTGACAAAAACATGGTCAAACCTTTTAGCGATCTTTCAAAATACAGTCGTCTACTCACTTGTGGTTAGGTGAAAGTTAACAATAACACTCAAAGGAACAGTTAAAGATACAAAACGGTCGAATAATAAAGAGAAAATATCAAGTAAATATAACAGAGAACAGGATGAACAACAGCCAGAAATGATCAACGCAGATTGTGGAACTGCCTCGAACCGATCAACAATGCTCGGATCTCATACAGTGGAAAATCGGGCTGCAGAAACTAGAACATCTACTGTTTTAGAAAACAAACAAGAAAGACAGATGGAAGGAACAAGTAACGCTCAACCTGTACATAGCAGACTCAACTTGATGGGCCAATTACCCAGATGTAACTCGCTGTCAATAGACTACCGCAAAAAACGTAAACTGGAGGACAAGTCCATATCGCAAGATATAGCTGAGTCATTCAAACCGGTAAAAAACTCTCTTGTATTTGCACTAATTGAGACGATAGAAAAAATCAAGAAGCAAAGCAGAGAGCTCGAGAAATGCTGCAAAGAACACAATAACATACACAGAGAAGTGAAAGAGCTAGCATTTGGCATTAAACGATCTGTTGAAGACCTGAATCGGAGCACTGTTACAATTTGGCTGGAAGACAATAAATATGGAAAGGCAGGAAAATCATCCTCCGATGCGGAAACGCAAACAAATGAAAAGATAAATGACTGGGACAAAGTATTTAGCCTAAAAAATGATAGTTCCTACGAGGAATTCAAAAGAATCGAGCCAAGGGCATGGGATGATACTTTGTACATAAATACAGAAATAATAGAAGGCAATCCCGTAAGAACCAACGTCGATGCAATCAAAGTAGTTATCCTAGAACCCACTGACCGAAAAATGGAAAGAAGTATCCAAAAGGAATACAAGGACAGATATCCAGAACTTGGAGAACCATCAGAGCATTTTGAAGTTCTTGAACTTACAACTAAAATGAGGTCAAAACCTATCCAACAAAATAAATAAAAAATTTTAAAAATATCACATAACGGACAAGAAGACACAATATGGAATAAACTTAGACAACTCCAAGAAGAGACGAAACATGACAAAGAGGTCGCCATACACCATATAGAGACCATGACACTTCTAAAACTGAGAAAGATGACGCAAAGTATATTAAAATATATACAAACAAAAATAAAAGAGAGAAAGAAAAAAGTGATGGCAAAAATCAGAAAAGAGCGAAATACCTATGTCTTAGTGGCTGAAAACAAAAAAGAAAACTATATGAATACACTAAACGACATAAAAATAGCAGTAAGTAACAAGAATGCCAAAAACTGCATAAAAAACATACGCAGCACAAAAGACGGGAAACTTCTAATCACCACAACGAAAAACAGAAAGGACATTGAAAATCTCAAAACCACAATTGAATTAATTAAACGATCTATGGTACACTTTATAAATATTAGATGTGACTCGTTCACGATACCCAAACATTCAAAGTCAAAATTTAAAGGCTGTTTTGCTTATATGGCTGCTGTCCTTCTGAACGAATTTATCAAACATCTTAGTTTGAACGAAAGTAACTTTAAACTTTATATTATGAAGTATCTATTAACTAGACAAGGTAATCTGAATAAATAATCTGTATTTGCTTTCATAGCGGGTAAAAATGAAAATCAGCATTGGCTGAATTTTTACCTATTGTGTTTATATTATAGGTATAGTTACATGTATTTTTACTAAGCACAATAGAGTTCATTTATTATTATTATTATTAAGAACACGGAAACCTACCAAAAATCCAAATAACAGGCGACGGAATCAAGAAAGAAACAATACGCATTAGAGGACTCGAAGCAGCAGCCACAAAAGAAGACATTGAAAACGCTATCAAAGTAGCTCTAGAAGGGGAGGAAGTAGTTGACTTAAAGATAAGCGAGCTTAGACCAAATGTCCACGACACCAAGGCGGCCACCATCACAATTAATGAAAGACTGGGGAAAAAGCTACTTCAAGAAAAAAACCTGAGAATTGGCTTCGTGGATTGCTCGACGGAAAAAAGACTCATCATGAAAAGATGCCGCAAATGCTGGTCATATGACCACTTGGAAAGCAGCTGCGAAGGCCCTCACCGGAGCAGGGCATGCTTCAACTGTGGCCAAGATGGGCATAACACAGCACAATGTCAAAATAACATGAATTGCCCGATTTGTGAAGATACATGTCACAAAGCAAATACTATGAAATTCCCAAACTTTAGGAAGGCACTGAACAAAGCCAGGAAAGAACAACGGAATGAAAAAGACAAAATGATCTCGAAGAAAACGTACCCAACAAAGAAACGCATGAAACCACTCAGCTCAGTAACACTGGACCAACAGGCCTGACAAATTATACCGAACAAGAAAATCAAATAGAAAATGATATGTCATGCTAATCGAAATGGCTCACACAAAAATTTCCAAACTGAAAATACTCCAACTCAATATAGACAGGAAAAACGCTTCTCAAGACCTTCTTACACAATACATCAGCGAAAATAATATAGACATAGTATTAGGACAAGAACCCAACCAAAAAAGAACCTTCATATACCTAACTGATAAGAATATAGACTGCTTCATCTGGATTAGCAAAAACTTAAAAAATCAATAAGTACCATCAAGGTAATAGTTTCGTATACGTCGAACTACAAAACTTACGGTTATTCTCTTGCTACTTCTCACCAAACAAATCCATTGAAGACTTCGAAGACTTTCTAAGCGAAATACAAGAGGAACTAATGCCAAGAAGCAAAGCTATACTAATAAGCGCAGACCTAAACGCTAAAACAATCATATTCGGATCACAAACCACTAATCAAAAAGGAACCATACTCGAAGAATTCGTTGAAGCTATGGATCTAGTTCCAGTAAACATAGGAACTAAACCAACCTTCGAGAACGCAAATGGCAGCTCCGTTATCGATATCACCCTTGCTAGTCCCAAACTGAGTAGAAACATAACCAAATGGAAACTGGAAGAAAAGGAGAATATGAGTGAACACAAATCAATCACCTATGAAATAAATTATAAAGAAGAAGTACAAAAACCACTCGGACCACCTCGAGGATGGCAAATTACAAAAATCGGCCTATATAAACTCTTAAATAATTGCGACAAAATCAAGCCAACGGCCCTAGACCCAACAAAAATTAGTACAATACACGATCAAAAGATGCAACGAAAGTTTCAACATTAAGCGGCAGAAAATACACGAACTTAAAGCAGCATACTGGTGGACCTCGGACATTGCCCAGAAAAGGGAGATTTGCACAAGGAAAAGAAGAATACTATCGAGAACTAACAGGAATGACGATCAACGATTTGAGACAGCCAAAGTAAACTACAAAGCAGCAAGAAGAGAACTCAAACTAGAAATCCTAAAGGCAAAAACTAAAGCGTGGAAAACACTGTGTGAAGACCTAGACAATGATGTATGGGGAAAAGGGTTCCAAATTATTACAAAAAAACTCAAATTAAGGTCAAGTATTACTATTGATGAAACAGAAACAAAAAAACAAATTACAAAGCTCTTCCCGACACACCCCATAACCAGATGGCCAACAATCGCTATTAAACGGAGAAACGTAAAACTATTCACATCGGAAGAACTGAAGCAAGTCCTGAGGGAATTAAAGATGAATTAAGCACCAGGACCAGATAACATCCCCCCCGAGGTTGCAAAAGCAGTTGGTCTTAAGTATCCTACAGAAATTCTAGCATTAATGAATAACTGTCTTCTCAAAGGAGACTTTCCCGAGATATGGAAAAAGGGCAAATTAATACTAATAGAAAAACCGAACAAAAAAACGCTGAACGCTCATATCGACCAATCTGTCTTCTAGACAGCTACGCCAAAATTCTCGAGAAATTAATATTGATTCATCTCGAACAATAAATAGAAGACAAAAGAATTCTTCACAACAACCAGTTTGGATTCCGCAAAGGACGGTCCACAATAGACGCACTGAAGAAAGTATTGACAACTACGCAAATCAATAACCAAAAAAGCTGGAAAAACAGAGAATTCTCAGTATTAATAACACTCGACATCAAAAATGCATTCAACTCTGCACCTTGGCAGAAGATCGTAGAGGCGATTAATAAAACAAACATCAGCAAGTACCTAAAAAGAATCATACAATCATATTTGAGCAAGAGAGCCATAATCTCTGCAAATGGAGAGAATGTAAATATATCATGCGGCGTACCACAAGGCTCCATATTAGGACCCACTCTGTGGAATATATTCTACGACCAAATTCTTAAGGAGGAATTTGGGGAAGGCATGGAACTAGTAGCATATGCAGACGATTTGGCAATAATATTTATTGCAAAAACAGAGAGAATGCTTTTTGAAAAAGCTCACTACGCCGTACTAAAAGTCCTCAATCTGCTAACAAACATGGGTATTCAATTGGCAACACACAAAACAGAGATGGTACTCTTGGCCGGAAGACGAAAAATCAAAACTTTCCAAATAACAATAGACGAAAAAATGAGTGTATCGTCACTCACAGCAATCCCTGAAATATATGGGCGTCCACATAGACAAGGATATTAAAATGACTACCCACATCAAAAAGACATATGAAAAAGCAAACAACACCATGATGGCTCTTTACAAGATTACACCAACTATTGGAGGTCCTAGATATTGGAAAAAGAAAACATTAACAAATGCGGTTTACTCCGTCATTCTGTACGCTTCACCCTTGTATTTTAGTGCCTTGGTCCATAGGCACTAAAATACAAGGTATATGAAAGCATGTTGGAAAAACTCAACAGGAAGATAGCAATCAGAACAACATCCGCCTACAGGACCGTACCAACGGAAGCAATTTTAGTGATAGCGAGATCACCCCCCATTAAGCTAAGAATTGAAGAGAGAAATGACATTATACAAAAAAGGATCCAACAATCGGACAGAGTTCAGAAATCAACCACTCACAATGTGGAGCAATTGCAGGGAAAACTATGGGGCTGGACAAAAAAAATTATCAAAGATGTCGAAAAATGGTACAACAACACGTGGGTAGATCCTGATCATTATACCACACAAATACTGACGGGGCATGGTGTATTTGGAAAGCATTTGCAACGAATTGGAAAACAGACAACCAACAGATGCTGGTACTGCAATGAAGAAGATACAGCAGAACATACACTACTCCAATGCGTGAGATGGCAAGAGCTAAGAGCCATGATAGAAATGGAATGTGACACAAAAATCACAATCAATAACATAGGAGAAATAATGCTCAGATCCAAGAAAGACTGGAATTGTATCAAAAAAATTTAGCTTTGCAGAACAGTTCTAAAACTATGAAAAATTCTCGTATTCTGTTTTGCCAGTGTCACATCAATTCCTCGTTTTTTGCATCAGTCAACTAAACTTCTTTCTAGATAACATGGAAGGAAAAAGAACACCGGATACTAGATAGGCATCGCGTTCTAAAATAATAGATGTTTTGGATTCTAATTGGGATGGCCTAAAAACTGTCTTCCAGAGAATTATTGAGAACCGATCTTCAGCGGCTCAGTCGATAAACGAAGCAACCGTCTATTTGAAATTTTTTAACAGCTTGTAATTCTCTTGTTCAACCGCGGCGTGCAGAAGAACTTTGGCATCACAGATGCAAAACCCAAATATTTTAGCTAGGGATCGTATAAAATCTTTGAGAAATAAATTAGCACTTAATGAAATTTTTGAAATTGCGGAACCTTCAATTTTTTCTGGACCAACCGCCAAAAGAATCGAGTTATCTGAATACTAATTATATTTTATGAAATATTGGACAATATTGTTACCCAAATAGAAATAAATTTTGCAGATATGTCCCATTTAATTTTTCCAACGCTTGTCGATTCACAAAAATTTTATGAATGCAGCTAAAATTTTCGAACATATCTAGTAACTGATTCAAACAACTTCCACCAAAATATTTTTAACAAACCTAAATTAATCAATGAATTACAATTTATCCATCAGGACCAACAATAATCAATAACTTTTCTTTATTAAGAGACCACCGCATTAATTTAATTTATAAAACATAATTGTTGTCACAAAAAAGACTCCTATGATGAATTACATGGTAACTATTATTAGCATATTACCTACCTACTTATATATTACCGAGGTATTCAACACGGTATTTAAATATTACTTACCATTTGCTTTAAATTTTGTAATCCACTTTTTCATCCCATGAACCGCCAACGAATGAGGTTGGCATGTACTAGGTATAAATTCTGTGACAAATATACTGAACTAAAAATTTGCGGAATTGTGCCATTTTCGGATGCGCTATCCAGCATTCGCCACGTATTGGAAAACTTCTCGAATTGACCAGTTTGCTTATATTTTATAAATTTTTATTAATTCTTCTTAATGTTTACTTATATTCCAAACTCAAATGTTCACAGAAAAACATGAAAATCATTAATATTTCTGCTTTTATTGCAAATATTTCAAATTAAATGCTATATGGCGTAAAAAGAGAGAGTACGTTATGTATAATGATAATGATTCGACTTTCTCTACTTTTAGGATTATCATTTATGGACATTATTATTACTATTCGTAGATCTTTCATAATTTTGAATTACTTCTTTCCTATTTTTGTCCATTTCTAACCCCTTTTTTTTAGCTTATACCCAAAAATTTCACAACTGTTCGATAGAATTCACATTTCTCAATGTTTATTTTAACCCAGCAACATCCAGTTTCTCTAAAACTGTTTCTATCTCTTTCGGTGTTCCCCTTTATCTTTTCAATATATCAATATGTCGTCATATAGTGTACTACGAAAAGTTCATACTTATTTAATATGCTATGTAATGCTTTTACCAATGCTGCACTCTGTATTCCGAAAAGTGCTACCTTAAACCTATATACTTCCCATCGATCATAAATTCTGTGTAATCTCTACAATTTTCTTGAAGTGGTATAAGGAAAAACTATGCTTAAGATTTATTTTAGAGAATATATGAGTCCCGGTAATCCTTTCAAAAATCCCTTCAATATGTACAGATGCCTCATATTGTGGAATAGAAAGACTATTAATAGTGCGTGTGTCCAAACATAATCTAATGTCCTCGCTAGATTTCTTAGCAATGACTATAGGAATGACAAATTTAGTTGTACTGCTTTCTATTACATTTTCTTGCAACATTCCTTTAATTTTCTCCCTAACATTTTCAAAGTACTGATATGGTATTAGATAACTTTTTGTTCAAAATTTTTTATGTTCTTAACTTGGAATTGATGAGTGTACGTACCAGCTATTCTTGTTTCATCGATTATTATACTTTTATCTTGTATCATCATTTGTTCAACTATACCCCTATAATCTTCAGATATTTCAATCTGCCCCATTAATTCTTTCAATTTTCTGTTAGCGTCTTGCACTGTAACAATAATAACAACATAACTAGCTTTATTTAGTAATTCCTATATTAACCCCGTTACCTAAGCGAATGAATTCTCCCAACACATCAATTGTTTTTCTCTCATAATCCAATTTAATTGTATGCTTTTCCAACTCATCTGATCACATTATTATTCCATATTCATATTTTCTACTATTTTCACGGTTTCCTTTGTAATTTTTGAGACATAGTTTATCTTTTTATCACTGACACTAATTAATTGTAATTTTGAAATTATAAAATTATTTTTAATTTTAATTAGGCCCACAATTCTCCGTTTATTAGAGAAATCTCAGAACCCGGTTCCATTATTATATCAACTATGTCTTCTGAATTTCCCCCTTTAATTTTATTAAACCTATATTTTCTTGATTTTCTTGTGCCTGATTTCATTATGTAAATTCCCTATGATGCTCATATGTTCGAACGTTATTTTGGTGCTTGTGTTTATTCAAAAATCCAGATTCTTTTCATTTCTCACATTCTCTGATGAAGACGCTTGTGAGTTTGTTTCTACTGATAATGCTATCACCCTATTACAGTTTCTGTTATGTTATCTATTTTGGAATTGATAATTTTTATTCTATCCCCTCTGTCTATTATAATCACCATTGTAAGCATTTTGTTCCCTATTTGAGGTGTACTCCTGTTATAATTATTTCATCTTTGGTAATTCCCTTGGTATCTATTATTATTATTATTATACCTATTCTGGTTATTATTCCATTTATTTTGAAACCTATTATTATGATTCTCTTGATTTGGTTTCTTATTATTTCTATTATCAAATCTTCTACTTTAATTGTTTCCTTATTCTGGTAATTATAAGTATTATATCTATTATTAAATCTATTTGAATTATTATTTTCACTCCTATATTTTTTCTTTGATTTACTCCTCTGTTCTCTTGGTTTGTCATATCCTTTCGTTATATCATATTTAAATATGAAATAAGTTGATTCATGTCCCTCATGTTAGAAATTACATTCGATCCTGAAATCTCTTCCTCATGTATTTTTGGATTGAGGTATTGACTTCCACAATAATGGTTCTCCAATAAGTTTTTCTTTTTATCCATTCTTCAAGTCTCGTACTAATACACATTCAGAGGTTTTGCAATCAGAAAAAAACTTAATAAATTAGTGTTGTTTTCCCATCAGATGTTTTGATTAAAATTTGTACGATAGGGACTCTTTGTGCTTGATGGAATTAGCTTAAGGAAATCCCGTTCTAGACATTGATACGTCTTCTGATGATGGTCGTGAGACCGAAACGTACGTAAAGACGAAAATAATATTGTATTATTTTGAATAAATATCTCAATAAATATAATGTGCTTCTTTCTATGGAAATTTATTTATTTGGCAACCTGATTGTTTATTTTGTATTGAACTGAATTATAGAATATTTCCCAATGGTAACCCCAACATTTATAGAACATATGATTTCGTTGAATCAGCAGGTGATAGACAACATCATTTTTTATTTCTTTTGTACGGAACTTATGAATGATATGAAAACCTTCATTTTGAATATCAAAATTGATACTAATCAACGTGATTACATTTTCAAAACATTCTAATTTCACTGTAACCATTATTTTACAAAAATAAATAAGGCTGTGAACTTCCATAACTCAATACTTCCGAAGGCGGAAATGACTGAAATTGCGGATCATATTAGTGATGATTTTTTTTAGATAATTCAAAAATCTGTGAAAATTCCTGTTCTTCCGATTTAATTATTTACATAACTCCCTTCTTGAATTTTGGTTTCACATTAAAACTGTAATTTCAGATATTTTTACCTATTATAAGAACTTATTGTTTCTTTCAAATATAAATGTTATCTTTATTGACACCAAATGGAAAATCGGCCCTGGTTAGAATGATAAGGCGCATGCTCCCACCCTGATTTCCTTAAAGTCTGCACAAGATTCAAAAGGGCTCATTGTCATTGTAAAGAAGCGTTCCAGTTATAGATTATATTTCAGTGTTTTTACCACAATAAAGATTCTTGACCCTGGTATGAATTATATATAAAATCTCGGGAAATAGGTCTCATTAACACTTATGTTCTATATTTTCGTCTTTACGTATGTTTCGGTCACACGACCATCAACAGAAGACTTATTATGTCCAAAACGGGATTTCTTAAAACTAATTGTATTAGCACAAATCGTTCTTATCGCACCAATTTCAATTTAAAATGCCCACGTCGCGGAAACAAACACAACCACGAATAATCGAAATTGTAAACATATTTTTTGATGTGGTACAATTTCGTAAACACGAAAATATAAAACATAAGTGTTAACGTGACCTATTTCCCGAGATTTTATGTATAAGTGTTTTTACATGTATTTATATATTATCTCTATGTCTCACAAGCACACACATTTCTCTATGAAATATGAAATGACAGTTGCCTGGAAGAGAGAACTAGAGAATTAAACTGGAAATTTGTTTGTTTACTTCCTGTCTTACCTAAGCTCACGCTCAGATCTGAGATTTAAAACCGTGGTGAGGTGAGGTGACAGATTGACAGCGCAGTCGGGTTATAAGACGTCAAATTTTGAAAAACAATATAGATGAAATATGATAAATGATAATAAGTAATGAAAGTTCTCAGACAGTGCATAATTGAATATGACATGAAATTATTTGATTGTAGAGGAAAGGAAGCTACAATGGTTTCCAGCAATCGAAGTTTATCGAATATCAATGTGGGTGACAGAGTTGAATGTCTTGGACATATTGGAACTGTTAAGTATACAGGCCCAGTGGAAACACATACTTCCGAATGGCTGGGTATAGATTGGGATGATAAAGATCGTGGAAAACATGATGGAACTGTAAATGGTGTTCAATATTTTCAAGCAAGGTTTGAATCATCTTTAGATAATAAAACTACACTAGTTACAAAATCTTGAAGCCTCATGTTCAAATTTGTTTGAATTAAAATATGTTCTTGGCCACAGACTATTAGCATTATTTCAGGAACTAATTTGATCTGAAATATAAAAATTTGCATTTTGGCTGAATATTTGTTTCACTCTTTTAATATATTGTACTCATTTTACCAGAAGTTGCCATCCATCTGTGCAGTTCTTCGCATTTTGGATTTTACATTTGATTCTAGGCTAACATCAAATTGTGCTTCACACCAGAAAGAATTATTGCCCGAGTTATTTGCAATTCTCTAAAAAAAATGACAGATGCATATGAATGTTTAAACCTGAATAACTATTACATTTAGCCAAGGCCTTATTCACTTTAGAATATTGGAGTGAGTTGCAATATTCAATGAAATTTGACTCGCTCTTAATGAATTTGACATGATTCCTACAAAATATCAGAATATGAACGCCCATATCAAGATTTTATAATTGAATTGAGCCAAATAACTCAAACAGTTCATCATATTATATATTATTAGATTAATTCTAAAGAATTGACTATTCATTCTATAGTTTAGGTATTTACTATGTGTAAATTCATTCACATTAGTAAATAGAACGTGAATAAAAAACAAATATACCCATCAATAATTGTTCCACCATATGGTGGTGAATCATCATTTAAAAAGTTTAATATATGTCATTTAAATATGAATGGCATCAACAGTAAATTTGAAGACATTGAAGTAATGATGCACAGACCTCGAGATTTATTTGATCAAGTTTTACCAGAAACGGATGTTATCAAAAACTAAGAACTTTTTTATTTGACAGATTCTGAATTGTATTATTTATAAAGAAAAAAAAATGAATAAAAATGAGTAGTAATATATCACAGAAGTAAATACTCTCATGATAGCATATTACTTGAAATAAATGGTTCAGCTTGCCATGTGTAAATTCATTCTCATTAGTAAATAGAACGTGAATAAAGAACAAATTTACCCATCAATAATTGTTCCCCACACAGTGGCATTATTATTATTAGTATTATAAATTGCAGTATTTTATATTTTGTTGCATTCCAAATCAAAATTATCATTTTTCAGAGGATTCTTGGGTAATTATTAATTATTCATAGAGACACCATCATGCTTTTACTAGCTAAAATATTCAAGGATTACTGAGAAAAGCAAATTCTCAATTTACAAGTTAATCAGTTACTTGCTGGTATCTACAAGTAGATGTTGCTATGTTAGCTTCTTAGGTGGGCTTGGACAATTAATATTTTACTAATGACTGGAAACTGAACATATCATTATATTCTATTTTGATAGGTGGAATCCATATCTACAATATATGAAAAAGTGAGTTAATTCACTTAGGAATGTGAATGTCTAGGATGGCTGTAGGGATGATGTCTAACATTTGTGTTTATACCACCTGGAAATAGTGTTATAATTACTGTGAATTTAGCTATAAATATTGTGATACACACTCTTACAATTGGCTATAATATAGTGTATATAATGAAGCAAATTAAATACAAGAAAAAAATGGTACAAATGTTTATAAAGGTTTCATAAAACATACATAGAACTGATATCAGGGTCAATCAACACACATCAGTTATCCAGAATCTACGCTTCTTTATCCTATGAAAAAAAGGTAACTAGATGAGTTTAATTAGCATATCAAACAGCACAGTGATATTGGAAGAATTCAGACTAGTTAGAAGAGAGTTATGTGATTTCAAACATAATCTAGAAGTTGAGTCAAATCGATTGAATAAAAATTGAAACAATGTAGAATATGTGGCCAACATTAATAATTTGAATGTTATACTGCTTTGTTAATTTAATATTATATAATTATGTATATGGGCATGTAAGTATGTATGTAGATGTTGATGTATATGTATGTATATATTTCAATGTTAATTTATAAAGTACTATTTACCTGGGTATTCTATACAAGGTAATCATTATTAATTGATGAATTGAATACAGTTCCTATAGCAATTATTATATTTTTCATATTTCAATTTCTTAAGTTCAATTAAATCAGATCCCTATAAGGTCACTATATTAATAAAAGTATCTAACTATCCGAATTACATTTGGAGTTTAAGTAAAAGTAACATGGATAACTTTCATAAACAGCTAGATTTGTGAATTGAAACCAAATACCATGACAACCTAGGCAACAGAAATTTGGTAAATAATGAATCACCATTCAAATGAATAATGAATACATCATTCAAATATGAATAACAATAGTACATAATTTTGAAAAATTGAAGTAAAGATGCATAGAGTCGAGATTTATTTGATGTTGAAGTTTTCACAGAAACATATGTTATTAAAAACTTACAACTTTTTTATTTGAGAGATTCTAAATTGAATTATAATGAAAGCAAAATAAATAAAAATGACGGAGTAGTAATATATGTCAATAGTAAATATTCTCATGATAGCATAATAATTGAAATAAAAGGTTTCAGCTTCTTACAAACAAAATTAATTATTATTGATTAATTACATATTGGCATCATAGATGTATACAGAATACAGATCTCATGATTACTCACCAGAACAATTTAAAGAATCATTAAATAACTATATTTCAAATCACTGCTATTTAGAGGCTCAATATACATGAATATTAATATAGCTAAATCACCACCAATGAAGATTATCTAAATTATTTATATCAAAATAGTTTTAATTCCCTAGTAAACATTACAACTAGCTTTGAAAGAAATAATATTTATTAATGCTTAGACCATATATTTCTGAAATCTGACACAAAATAGGTTATAGAGGTAGTGCCCATAGTTCTTCAAGAGAAACTTTCAGATTGAATTAGATTGAACAGAAACAATTAATAATAAACCCTCTTCAAACTCTACATAATAAATAAAGAATATAAAGAACCTTCTGGATAAAATAAAAGATATAAAATGGAATATAGAATTAAAATTCTGTAGTGAAATTACTCTTTCAACTAGCAATTTTATAAATGTACTAAAATCAATTCAGTTCATAAAACCTATCCACAAATAATAACAAAAGAGTGAATGGACTACTAATGGTATTTTAAATTCGATTAATCTTAAAAATAAACTATATCTACATCAAAATACCCAAATAATATTCAATTATCAGAATACCACAAAATTTATTAGTACACTTTAAATAATCTAATAAAACCAACCAAACATCAACATTATGAAAAAAGTAAAAGATAGTAATCCGAAAAGAAATATGGCAAATAATGAATCAAATTAGAAACAATTCACACAAACCAAACAATGTAATTAATTCTTTAGGAAATGGAAACAATGTTCTGACAAAACATTATGATATTGCTAATGAGCTTAAATGATATTTCACAGAAACAGGCAAAAGACTGACGAGAAATATAGAAATAAACGAAAACTTTATATCCAAAAAAACAAAACTAGGTATTTGGTACCTTGTACGGAGGATGAAGTGATAATAAATAATAAAATGAAATGAAGAAAAGCTCCGCGATTGAATCAAATAAGTAGTATATTAAGCGCAGACTATTTCAATTCCTTAAGCAAAGTAATTAATGTAAGCCTCGAAAAAGCAGAAGTCCCTAATATCTTGAAAGAATCACAAATTAAACCTGGATATAAGGGAGGAGACAGACGAAATCTTAAATTATATATCTATCAATCTAATATCGAATGTAGCAAAAATTAAAAAAAAAATGGTCTCTAATGAATTAATAAAATTTTGGCGAAAATAAGAATAAATATCAGAATGTCACTTCCGTTTCAGATCAGGTAGAAACACAGAGTGCAAATTTATCGTTATTTGAACAATTATATAGTAACATAGATAATACTAAACCTTCAACTGCAATTTTCCTTGATTTGGCAAAAGCATGGTAATCTAATGAAATATTATCTTTCGTATAGGACTGAAGTTATTTCTATAGGAAATATTTTGAGCCACCCGCTCAATGTGGGGTTCAAGAAGGCCCTATTCTAGGTCCTATTTTATTTATAATATACTTACATCAAAGATTTATTTATTCAGACTGTGACAAAATAATAACTTACGCTGAAGACACTATTCTTATAACTAGCGATTCATGGACAACATGTAAAAAATGTCAATAAACTCGTTCTGAAAATTTACTCGTATTAAATATGAAAAAGTAAGTTCATATTAGCTTGGTTATACAGTGGAATTAGGCTTATAATTATTATGTTGACTATTTTATAGTTTAATTGTTTGTTTTTATCTATTAAATATTTGAAATTTCAGAGGGTGCAAATGGAGGGATTAATAATGTCCAATATTCGTCGAAAACAATACGAATTATTCATAACGAATTGCTATTTATAATATTGCGATTGGTAAAAATAAATAGCAAACAGACAGATTGATGAACCGGAATGATTAATTCGAATAAAGCCATATAAAATTTCTTTCTTTTTAGAAGCATTACCTGTTTGAAATTCCTAGAGGTCCAAAACAGGGAGGCTCTGTCATAAACAAAATAGCGATTTCGAGTTGTAAACTGAATTTGATATGGCTAAGTCTGCACCTTTTAAACCGATATACATGTAGGAATAATTTATTGGAATCATTATTACATATGAACTTAATTCCAATTTTTTATGCTATTAAATATATAATTGTTTTGGAATTAATATTTATTTAAAATTCCAAGTGAAAAATATAGATCAGCTTCGTCCAACTCAAATTGGCTGTTTTCAACATTACGATAGCTGTCTCAGATGGATAGATAACCATGGTTCTTTGGGATCAGTAGATTTTCCCATTTTCGAAGATGTCCTTATTTCTCCCCTCACTGTAAGATTACAAATAGTAAATGCAACTTCTGAAATTAATCAGATATTTAATATATCTCATGTAGTCAGATAAGTGATATATACTATAGCTGTTTGTTGGTAATTTGATTACCAGCTATTTTCAAAAAATGCAAGATATATAATTTCATATTCTTCCTTAGCTTATAGGTTACAGTCCGTTTCATACAAACATCATTATAATCTTCAGAATCGAAAGAACTTATATAGTGTAATTTAAACTATAAGATAAGAACGCTTTTAACCTTGCAACTGTTTTAATTTCATGATGAAATTGGTTGAGTAATTAATAGTACTTAACCAAATTCAACTTAACCAACATCAACGAGTGAGGGAAGTCAGTGATCAATTGATCACATATGTTTCTAGCTCAATTATCATTGAGTTGTGTAGTACATTTATTCCATTCGGCCTAGGACTATATTGTCTTGGTGCTTCGAATCTTCCATAGGAGAAAACATTACATATCTCCACTGATTCATTCATCGTCTCATACAATAACCTCTTCATTCTTCCATTTTCAGATACCCTAAGTCTGGTTCATTAGTACGACCAGAAAAGGTGAAGTGCGGGCATTCTTTAATTAACTCCATAGTAGATAGATATGGACATAAAGAGGATGAACTGACAGCACAGCTCAATCGAGAAAAATTGATCAAGTTCCAACAGAGCATAAATGCTCCATTCTTGGAAATGGTTGGATTTGAAAAAGTTAGCGACAAACAAAGGTACATTTTATCTTTTAGGCATTAAATATTCAAGTTCGGACTTTCATGCCGTTATCCCGACTTTATGCTAAAATGATTGTATGAATACGTTAATTTGAATGTTTTTAAGTAATCTTGTTTATTGGAATTGTTATTATTAGGTAATTCAAAGGGATTCAAATCCTCAACAGATTAATTAATGTCAATTAATGTTATTAAGAAGAACTCTTTAATACGGAAAAGTTATAATGTACAACTTTTTGCCAACCTTAGAAAATTGAAAACGCCCCATAAACGAGATAATATTTTTGTATCATTTGTATCCATATCCTGTTAAATTGGACCCAACCACCTAAAAAATATGAAATTTATATTATGAAGAAGCAAACTTTCTTGAAAATATATTTTCGGTAACTTTAAATGTTATGAATTAGTTATTAAACTTTCATGCGTCTATAAATCATTAGAAATTATCGTGGCGTAACTTGCAACAAAATACATCACGAAAACAGTGGTGGATGGTCACTTCCTTGAAATAAAGTACGCTCTATAAAATAAAATTTACTTACTTTAAGCAAGCCGATAATAATAATTCATATTTCTGCATTCGTTGTTAACAAATAAAAATGTCTCGTAGTAAGACTGTTTCTCAAGAAATTAGGGAAAATTCAAAAGGGAAAAATATTGCTCTAATCGCTGTAAGTCTCAATTTATCGGAATATGCAGTGCAAAAAATTATGAAATCTCGCAAAACAACTGAATATGTGACTCAGAAACAGGGAAATGGAAGTTGCCCATATTTCATCATAGAACACACTGTATAATACTTACTAAAATAGCTGAAAATTGTTACGCGTGTAGAAAATCAATATTTTCGACGATATTTTGCTGATACTCGAGAGCGAATTGTGGTGCTGACATAAGTAGATCCCGTCAGACTACATCGAAAGTGGCGGACGAGAGTACCTTCCTACTATTGTGCTCAACCCGTACTATTCCAATACAAATTTAAGAGCTCTGAGAAGGGAGTCGGGGTAATTAGTTTTTCAAAGCTTCATGGAACCAGATAATGGGTGGCCCAAAAAGTGGGGTTTTGAAATTAGAAGGCAATCTCAAATTATTTTCGCTTTCTATCCCTTCTCAAATTCACGCTCCGTTTTCAAAAAAATTCCTTACTGACAAAGAGGCAGAAGAAAAAATAGACTTCTGTGGACAAAGGAGCACTGATCTTAGTCTCAGAACCAGTGGAACTTTATATGGAGTGACAAAGCTAGGAACTAAGGAAGAAGTCTTTCGCACTAACTAAAGTAGAGTTTCCGGTCTCTGTGGATGATTTGGAGATCCGTGTCAGCTAGAGGGGAAGATGTTTGTCCAAAAACAGTATATGCAACGCCAACGGTAGTAAAGTTCTAGAAAAAAAGTTCACATAAACAAGAGTCGAAAAATGCTACGGCCCTCTAGAAGATCGATTTATATCTTCGAAACGGTTCAAGATAAAATTAAGAAATTCAAAATGGTGAATAAGTATACGATTCCTCAACTTGTCTGCAAACAAAAATAATTTATAATTTATATCAGGAACGTCTAGAAATAAGACGTAGGATAAAAAAAATACTCTCAACTTTTTTGTACGTATTTTTTTAATAATGTTGTCCAAACTTTACTTTCCAAAAAATGTTGCTGCTTTGTTTGGTTTCGATTGCACGTACCATTTAAAATTAAATTTCAATTTGAAGGGGGATTTTAGTTTTACGTTTACCATTGCTTCTGTTGACAATCAATCATCGCTGCAGATTCCTGGTCTAAATTTAATCTAACGGTTTATATTAAAAACAAAAAGTTGATAGTTCAACTGAATCACCAACCCCGAAACACGTTTCAATAGAAAACGAATTTACTAATTTATTTAAAGAAATTATCTTTAACTGCTAATCCAAATTTCAATCTTCCTGTCAAACACTATGTTCTTCATATTTCTATTACACGCACTCTATCTTCCTCAAAACTAAGAAGTGTAGACCCCACTGAATTCAAAATTACAAAGGAAAAATTCTAATTTATAGTATCTCAAGAAATATGTCAATCGGCTTTTTCTCCAGTCTCATCATTACACGTGGTTCCAACAAAAGATCAGAATGATTGACGCCCTTGAGACTATCGCCGATTAAATGCAGTTTCCATTCCAGACCGATACCCTCTTTCTCACATTCAAAATTTGAACATGAATATAAAATTAGACATCATTCGTGCCTACCACCAGATTTCAGTAGTCTAAAGACTAATTCACAGAAATCAAAAATTTCCCACAACCTCCATCCCTTAAACAGTTTCAACGCTTTGTTGAAATGGTAAACTGCTATAATCGTTTTATTCCAAATTTGACATAGTTTTTAGAGCTCATTTATGATCTATTGGCTAATTTACAAAATTCACCAAAAGGAAATATCCAATTCGACTGGCACAAGGATTGCATTATAGCTTTTCAAAAAATGGAACAGCTTCTATCCAACGTTGCAATTTCAGCACATCTACTTCATGGAGCTAATATAAACCTTTCTCTGGACGCGTACATTTTTTCTGTAGGCAATGTCTTATAACAGAAGAACAAAAATTGGGATCCGCTGGCATTTTCTCTAAAAAACTTTCAAAAAGCTCAAACAATCTACAGCACTTTTACCCAGCATTGTTAGCCATTTTTCTTGCTATAAAACATTTTACATATTTTATTGAAGCAATGTAATTTTTCGTTCAAACGAATCATATGTCATTAATTAAGGCAATTTTTACCAAATTCGAGAAGGTCCTCGTCGAACTCGACAACTAGATTATATTGCTCAGTTTACTATGGATATTCGGCATATACCTGGTAGTTCGGTAGTTACTGACACTAGGATACATCACATAAACACTATTTTTCTCTCTAATCTAGATGTAGATCAACAAGTTTTAAATTTAGGTTAAAATGCCGAACCACAACTACTAATAAGTACATTCTATTAAAAGCAGTTTTTTTCTATAAAATTAGGACAAATCAAACTTCTAAATTCTGATATAACCTCATTGTGCAAATTTTCTACTAAAAGTAATAAATCTTACATTCCAGTAAACCATCGACAAATCATTTTAGAAAAATTTCATTGTCTATTACAGCCCGGAATTCACGCTACATCTTGTTGCATAACGCTATTTTTGACCTCTTATGAATTCAGACATTAATTCATGGACCAAATGTTAGATCAATTGTCAGAAATAGAAAATCAAGAAACATGTACACCTTTTGGTCCATTTCATATTCCAACCTCCCGTTTTTGCCACTTTTCCGAAGATTTAGTCGGACCTCTTCCGTCATTTAAAGGTTATACTTATACAGTATCGGAAACAATTCTTCTGGGGTATAGACAGAAATCTATACGAGCAACAAGGAACGCAATGATAAGATAATACCACATAAATAAGAGAGACGCACTGCTGTGTTAAAAAGAGTAGAAGGGAGGTTCCAGCAGACCTTCATACTTTGACTCTGGGATATTCGGCATATAACTCATAGTTCGAACGTAGTTTCTGACACTCTTCCTGGGATACATCACATTAACATGATTTTACTCTTTAATCTAGTTGTAGATCAACAAGTTTTAAATTTAGTACAAAATACCGGTACCCACCTACAGTATATGTTATTAAAAGCACACAAATTTTCACTTATAATATCCCAGGTGCAAAATTGTTGCCGGAAGTTTTTTCGAGATGGCGAATTTTTTGAAAATTATCCCGAGTCAAAGAGGAGGGATAATTTTCTTAAAATATTCGCCATCGATAAAAAATTTCCGGAAATTAATTTGTGCATTCGGGATATTCGGTAAGAGAATTTCACACCGAAGAAAAATTAGTGTAAAATAATTTCAATGTGATATTATTTGACATTTTGTCATGAAAATATGAGACATTACGAAGGAATGCCATAATTTTGTTGTTTTGTTATGTATTGTATCACTTTCAAACTCATTTGTTACGTCAATAAACATCCACTAAAATTATGCTTCTCTACCCTAAAAGAAAAAATATCCGCTGAAGTTTTTTCGTTGGCATGGCAACAAGTCAAAATAAAAGTATTTCATTGGTCGAAAATTGTCGGTGTGAAATTCTCTATCAAATTAGAACAACTCAAACTTCCAAACTCTCACATAACCTTATATTCCGGAAGTCCATCATAGAATCATTTTGGAAAATTACACTGCCTTTCTCACCCCGGAATTCGCGCTACAAACATACTTATCTTACAACGCCAATTTCGGCCTCATGAATTCATGGACCAAATGTATCAATTGCCAGATATCAAAATTCCACAAACATGTAAAATCACCTTTTCGTCAATTTAATATTCCAACTCCCGCTTTTCGCACATTCATATTATAGTTTTAGTTTTAGTTGACCGTTGCTCTATAGCTGGAATTATATTGCCCGGTTTGGTGTTCCATATCAGATAACCATAGACGCTGGTAGTCATTTTGAATAAACATTTTTCTTTTCTGTATTTCTGCATACATAATTCGTACTACCAGTTATAATCCGAAAAGCAATGGCGTGGTTCAACGTTTTCTTAGACAATTTAGGTCAACCATCATAGCCAACGCAAACACAACACATTGGGTAGACCAATTACCAATTTTTTTATTGTTTTTGTACTGCAATAAATACGATCTTTGTTGTTCTGCGGAATTGGTATACGGATACTAAGAATTCCTGGAGAAATTTTCACTGGCTCCCCTTCAACAATTAAAACATCAAGTTTTCTCAAACATTTAAAAATTCATTTTCAAAATTAAAACCCAGTGCTTCCTCGACATCTACAACCTAACAAAATTTTCATTCCGAATAATTTAGAATCTTGAAATTCGTTTTCGTTAAGAGTAGATAAAATTAAAAAGGCACTGCAACAACTATTTGAGGGACTATTTGAAGTTTTGGAGAGAACCGGCAAAATTTTGAAACTTTCAGTAAACATCACTTAGAAATACGTTCCCATTAAGAGACTCAAACCTGCTAATGTTCAGCACTATTTCGAATAACGGCCGAAGAACAGGGACAGGGTGCCACTAAAGAAGCTATAAATATACATGAGCACCGCCATTGCGCAACTCTTTGCCTCCAACAGCTCAACTTCCGTCATAACTGAGTGGAGAACCGAGTCTACCGATCTTCTTTCCCTATACTATAAGCCCTGGTCGCCCCAGATCTGACCCTCAGGGGTTCCTCTCTGAGGAACCGATCGACCAACCTATTCAAAGTCTTGAGTAACAAAGAGGTGAGGTCGATGGGTTTGAAGTACTCAGACGTTATTATTGTTAAGAGAAACTCTTGTAACTTTGACTTAAAGAGAACAAAATAAATCCTTTAAATTATACAACTTTTTTAAATCGCATTCAACATCATTATATTTTTATTGTTCGTATTAACCTTTGAATACTTTTACAATAGAATAAAGACTACCCTGGTTGTTCTCCAGGGTAAAAGAGTACAGCCTAGTTAAAATTCAGATTGTCAACGGTCCGAGCAGGATCTCCGCAGCTTCTTGTAGCAAAGCTAGAAGAATCCTATCAGGTCCCGGTGACATATGGATCGAACTTGTCGTCGCGTACCTGAGTCTGCCGTTGTTAACCATCAGCGATATCGGTCTTCTGTCTTCCAGGTTCGGGGTTTATTCCGAAGGGGTTGCCGGTCCTCCCTGCCTGTACTTCCTCCACCCAGTGGGTCAAGTTTTCTTTCAGGGTTTTCTCCAGGCCCTACGTTTCGGCCCCTTCCGCATTCATATAATAATGGTCTGCGGTTGGGACCACTGTATATTTACTAGCCAGGTCAGGTCTTCTCGATACTGGTCTATAGTCTCTCCACTCCGTTCTTTTGGCTGTTACTAGGGCATCCTACTGTACTTGAAACCGGCCGGATCGGTAAACATAAAATGTGACAAAAAATTTAATGTTAAATCAAAAGGTTGATGATTTATAGCTAAAACGAAAATAGATGCTGTTGCCAGTTAGATAAACCTCTGTACAGCATTATTTAATTTTTAGCCATTATGACTCTCTAAGAGTAGTTAACTTGAGGTTACAAAATATCAATTCTGCAGGAGATCCAGAAGAACTGAAAAATTTGTGTCCGAATATTCAAGAGTTGGATTTGTCCAAGAATTTACTACCCTCTTGGAAAATTGTATTTGATATTTGCATACAACTGGAGCAGCTTTGTTGGCTTAATCTCAGGTAAACTATGTTTAAAATATAACCGGAACAAATGTTTAATAATTTATCAGCATTATTAGTGATTTATTTATTCGATTCGTTAAAGCCGTTGTTTTGTACTAGCTTATTGAAATAATGGAATAGAAAGAAATTCTTTAAGTTATTGTCGTTCCAAGATCTACCGTTGACCTATTCACTGCAATACATTCTTATCGGCACCAGCTGTGAAGTCCGTTCAAGATATGCTTAACTTGACACCGACATTCTCAAAAATCCCATGGTTGGTGTGGTTCAAATTCGGAATAATTTAGATATTTCAAGATTATAAATGAAAAATTCATTCTATCTTTCTACCTGTTATTAAATTAGGTTTATCTAACTTGCAACCAACCATATTTTTTTACATCTGGTGCCGACAAGACATGCATACGTCTTTTATAATGACTGCATCGCAACTGAAAACTGCTTGAGATTAATTATAATTCAAGTGGAAAAAGGATGATAGTGTATAGTAAATTATATTATACTAATTGATCCCTGTCAAAATTTGACGGTAAAGATAATAATTATCGGCATATTTACTAAAAATTTCTTTTGGTATATGTATATAAAATAAATCTTATATTTGGGTAAAGTAAATGTCATTTCTGCGCTATCTAACTACAGAACTCAGTACTGAAGTACCTCCTTACACGCTATAGTTACTGTAGTTACTTTCTGCAAGAATTTGAATTCTGAAACGATCGCTTCCGAGATATCGCTATATATGACTGACCATCTGTAACACCTGCTTGTGGTATAAATGAATCTCAACCCGATCTAAATTAAGCCCTTGAGCCTTATTAATAGACCATATTAGTGGTGACGTCATAGAGTATGCAACCAACATTACACCGTGTCGAATGGAATGTTTCTGAAAATACGATTTGCCAAAATGGTCCTTATATATTCTTTGTTTACGGATCATAATATGCGGTATGAAAAGCGGTAGTATGATTCGATTTATTTCTCCGTTATTCATTATATTTAAGAAATTTCTTTAAATGAATGGTATACACAAATATTTGATGTTAATTCTGAAATAGTTAGAATACAAGAAATGTTTTTAGAAACATAAAAAAAAATCTTAAAATTAAGTTATCTTCCGACCAATAGTGGCGATGTAGTAACCATGGCGACGATGGGAAATGTGCTGCTAAGTTCATATTTGTTTTTGAACGTTCTGTCGTTCTGTCATGCAAGTTGTCAAATCAAGAAAAAGAGGTTAAGATTTATATTTTACGTTTTATGTGAGATTCGTTCGATTAATCTTAATAATTATCACTATGGGTTTGTGTTTTGTTCCGGATTGTAGCCATACGAACAATACAGGCTGCAAAATGTTTCGTTTCCTGAATGACCCTAAATTAAAAAATAAATGGGAAAATGCAATCAGGTGAAGAAATAAGTTTCCTTCAGCCATGTAAAGCAGCTGAGCACCGTTTAGCTAGCACACAAGCGTAAATGTACCTAAATGGTACCTATTCAGGTTGTTTTCATGAGTAGTCTGTGTTTCATAGCATTTGCTTGTGAGCGCTTGTTGCTAGCGTAACGTTGAGTTTCAATACAAACCGCTTTGAAAGCAACCAAGCTGCTCAGCCTTTAACATAACTTTCCCAGCCATTAGCACGGTTAACAGGACTATTTTCAAATACGGCTCACGTTCTGTGGGGTGGCTATACAAAAGTACGTAACCATAAGTTTAGATACCTACCCAAATATAAAACGGCTATATTGTATTTTATCAAACAATGAAAGAACAAATTACAAAACTTACCTGTTAATAAATTTTGACTATGTTTATTAATATGCAATGTTTGCGGTTGTATCTACCTAAAGTATTCTGCAAAGTGCATTTTCACTAATCACTTATATACGTGTTATAGATAGATAGATAGATAGATAGATAGATAGATAGATTTATTTCATCACATTGAATACAAGCTGTACAATAGTGACATGTCAAACTGGTAAATTAACAAAAGTAATAGTTGCAGTTAATACATACTAATTACATCTAAAATAGTTATTTCTAAAATTAAAACAAAACTAACATGTTAAAAAATTAATGTCTCACAATTCAAATACTCTTCAATGGAGTAGAAACAGTGCCTCAATAGTGAGTGCTTTACTCTAACCTTATAACGGTTATAACTCAAACCAGTAATGTCTGCTGGTATTTTATTGTATAAATGTAAGTTGAGTGAATTTCGAGCTGATAGATCCAGTCGATAAAATTGAGGTCTTAGTTGTGCACCTCTTCGAGTTGGGTAATTATGAAAATCAGCATTTGTGAGGTACTTAGTATTATTTTTGTGTATTTCTAAAACATTGTAAAGTATGAAAATACATGGCAAGGGTAGAATTTTAAGTTCTTGAAATAAAGGACGACAGTGTTCTCTGTAAGAAGCATTGGCTATGATCCTGATTGCTTTTTTTTGCATACGAAAGGCTTTAATTGCATGTGAAGACTGGCCCCACAATAGTATGCCATATGTTACGTGGCTGTTAAAAAGAGAAAAGTATATCTGTAATACCATACTTTGACTAAGACACAATTTCAGTTGTCTTAGAAGGAATAGTTGTGTAGAAAGTTTTTTGCACAAACCAGCAATATGTGCTTCCCAATTTAACATGTCATCAATTCTAAACCCCAATAAATCTACATATTGCTTCGTTGTTACTTGTCGATTTGATGATATTATAATTTTCTGTGTCTTATCCCTGTTTAGTTTGAGATAATTTGAAGTAAACCAAGTTTCAGCGTTTTTATCTGTTCTAGAACATAGGTCCATTAAGTCGTTTATATTTGAGTCTGCTTCTACGGTTGATACATCATCTGCATAGCAAAATGATAAGCTTGGAAGTAAGAAATGGAAAATGTCATTAATGTATATCACAAAAAGAGTTGGTCCCAGAATGGAACCTTGTGGTACACCATGCGAAATGGATCTACATGTGCTAGAATTTCCAGATGTATAAACAGCTTGTTTTCTGTCACATAAATAGGTTTTCATTAGCTCTAAAGCTGTGCCACGTATACCATAATAATCCAGTTTACCTAGTAGGAGCTCATGGTTTACACTGTCAAAAGCCTTACTTAGGTCACATAAAGTTAGAGCAGACACTAGGCCCTTTTCTATATTCTCTATTATTGAATCAACAATAGCCATCACAGCTTGGGTTGTTGATTTGTTAGAACTAAATCCGAATTGATTTTTATTAAGTACTGAATGAGCATTTAAAAAAGAAATTAAGCGGTCTTTAATTAGCATCTCAAAAATTTTACCAAAGATTGGTATGATAGATATGGGTCTATAGTTATCCGGAATATTTGGATCTCCCTTTTTAAATATGGGAATAACTTTACTTGTTTTACAAATATCTGGAAATAAACCTTCACCGAGGCAACGATTGAAAAGAGCAGTTAATGGACCGGAAACAAGGTGTATGGTTTCTTTAATCATTCGACTGTTTAAGTTGTATATGTCCAAGCAAGCAGAGTTTTTAAATTTAATAATTGCTTGTTTAACTTCGACCTCAGTAACTGGACTGAGGAAGATAGAAGTGCTAGGTTTGGGGAGTGTAAAAAGGTAGGTTTGAGCATTAATGTTGCAAGAGGGTAGAGATTTTACAATTTGTTCAGCTACATTTGTGAAAAAGATGTTATATTCATCAGGGGAAATGCTGCTTGAGGCTGAATTTTTTTTATTTGAATTGCGCTCATAGTTAATTAACTTCCAAGCGTCCTTGGATTTGTTATTTGATTCATTAATAAAATTATCGTATGAAATTCTTTTGGCATTTTGTATATCGCTCTGATATTGCTTTTTATAAACTTTAAATGCGTTGTGGTGTTCAGGCCTTCCAGTTGCAACTCTAACATTATTTAACACCTGGAGGTTTTCTCTCATTTGTATTAATTTGTCATTGAAAAATGTCACTGGTCTTTTGTGCCCGGTATTGATTCGTTTTAGTGGGAAAACTTGATTTACAAGAGAACTGTAAGTCATGTTAATAAATTCTGCTATTTTATTTATGTTGTTATTTTCGTCATAGGCAATTTTCCAATCAACTGATTCTAACGCTACTTCGAGAGATTTCAACCCTTTTTTTGTGATACATCTATTCACGGTGTTTTCGATGCAATCACCAGGATACGTAGATATTGTAATAAACTGCCCTGCATGATCGGCAATACAGGGATCAAAAATTCCCGTTTCACAGATAGAGTTTTCCAGATCAGTAAAAATATTATCAATGCAACTGGAAGACCTCGCAGTGCTCCTAGTTGGTAAATCAATTTTAGGTTTACGATCAAAAGATTCACACAAGTTAAGCCAGTATTCTGAATTTGCGTTTTTATCTTTAATGTTAATATTGAAATCTCCAGCAAAAATTATATGTTTGTGCCTACCTGTTATTGAAGTTAAAAGTTCTTCAACTTTGTCAAAATATAACTCAAATTCCCTAGACAATGAGGATCTATAGGATATAATAAGAACTGTTTTTATCTTCCTGATCTCTAGTGCACAAAATTCAGCGTGCTGTTCAACACAGAAATGATCCAAGGAAAGAGGAAAGCACTCAATATTATCATGGGCAAAGATTGCTACTCCACCGTGTTTCATATTTTCCCTACAAAAATAAGACTTTAAAACATAATTATTTAAATTTAGTAACTTTAAACGATCTGTGTTTAGCCAGTGTTCACTAATGCACAAAAAATCAAAATGGTTTGTCTCTAAGTACAAATTAAGTTGCTCGATTTTATTTGATATACATTGTACATTAATATGACCGATTTTTAACGATTTGTTTACAACTGGTTTACTGTCACAGAAACGGGGTTTTTTCCTACCAATTTGTGTGTGCGTGTCTTCTGAAGAAATAAAAACTCTATTGACGTCGTCAGTAGATTGTAGAGGTCTTATGACTGAGGATCCTCCGTTGCTGGTGGCATCCTCTTTTTGGGTAAAAACCTCGAGATAACCGCTCCATTTGGCCAAACTTCTCGTTTCCAGGCCGCCTTGACATCATCCTGTTTTATAATCACTTTCATTGATGCATAATATTCGGGGTACTTAGAAGAATGCTCTTCACATCGGACTCCTGGGAAATTCGGCTCCAGAAAAGCCTTCAGTTGTTCGGGCTTAGTGCCGGGCGTTAGTCTGGTGACATGAAATTGAGCAAATTTTGGGACAGCTTGAATTTGAGTGATATCCTCATTGCGACCTACAACAAATCGCCGCGTCCTTCGTTTGGTTACATGCCACTCATTGTTTCTGTCAGATATCTGAGTTTGATCTCCCATCTGTTGAATCTCTCGCATGTTATTCATCATCTGGGCCTGTAAAACGGCATTGTTTACTTCTTGTTGAGCGATCAATCTTGTTTTATTATTATCGATTTGAGGGTTATGTTTATTTGAAGAAGAGGAAGAATAGTTTCTGACACTGCCAAGGTCACTGCTTTCACTAGCTTGCAAAACTGGTTTCTGTTTCAGTGGAACTGGCTGTTTGCTTTCCAAGTTTGATGCCGTTTGACTAGCATAGGTCGTCTTTTGTTTATCACTTTTTTGTTGGTGTTGATCTTCGTTATTCCCATTTTTTGCTTCTTTCTGCTTTTTGTTAAGATAGTCTGTTTTTTCTTGTAATAATTCTAAGTTTGTGTATAACAAGATTTCCTTGGCTTTCAACTCAGAAATTATTTCGTCTTTACCTTTTAAAATATCATCTTTAGCTTCTAATAATTTATGTATGATTTCTCCTTCTGTGAATTCTGCATTTGCTATCTTAACCTCAACATATCTTGAACAGCATTTCACATGGTTTTTCTCTCCTAAGGCCATTAGTCCTGCTATTCTTAAAGCACATGAATTATGATACACTGCTAGAAAAAGATATTACACAGTTTTAATTCAGCTAACTGACCTCCCTTAATCATTCTTGTATCAATACCTGAGGAAGGAAGACCACTTTTTACCTACCGGTAGTTTTAATACAGTTCAAACGAGTTTGGTCAATGTATTGTAAAATATAAACATTAACATTATAAAATAATAACCATCGGAGAGTCTTTAATCTGAATGTGAAAAGTCAAAACTTATTTTAATTCTCAACATAATCTCCTTGTGAACCAATACACCTACCTTTCTAGTACATATTAAAACTTTTTATTTTGTTAATAAAAAGATTTACATAATTTTGTGTAATGGGAAAATATATCGGCAGACAAGTAGTAAAGGAGCTTTTAGCGATAGAAACTTTTATTTTACAACTGAATTTACCACGTTTTTTTTACAATATTTGCATATTTTCGTCAGATCACTTTTACTCGCGTCTACATCACCCGCCATCTTGAAGCGGCAATGTTATGTTGTGGAGAATATTAGTATTTATTAATAATAGTTTATTATTAATAAATTCTCCACAACATAATATAACAGTGTTTATATCATTATTATACGTCATAATCACAAAATTCATAAATAAAAACACCTGTTGAGTGTTTTGTGTTTATCCTTTATTACTTTTTAGGTTAGTCTTAACTTCTTCTTCTTAATAATATTTTGGCCTTTACACTTTGATAATTGGCCAGCACAATTTCTTCCAATTTACTTTCCTAATCCCAATTACAAGTAGAGACATATTAATAAGGACATCACAACAAAGGGATTTTAGACTTTTCTCGCTTCGGGGCAACGGCGAAGCATTACACAACCCGAAGTGTTGCCTCGGAATAGACCCAGGAAGGGGTATATCTGAAAGAGAGGGTTACAGATTTATGTTGTTATAGTTTAAAAATGAAACGATAAATTTAGAAGCTTCTAATGTTAAATTTTGCAGAATTTGTTGTATTTGGAAAGGTGCATTAAACCCAATTTTCCTCAATTCTTTATACAAATCAAAATTTTCAATTTGATTAATCGGACATTCAAATAAAATATGATTGAGATCTCCAATTTGTCCACACTCGCATAAAGGATTTTGATTAATATGAATTTTATTAAGATGTTCATATGTCAGACAATGTCCAGTTCTCATTCGTATAATTGTAGTAAGATGTCTTCTATTTTCAAAAGGAAATTTATTAAACCAAGGTTCAAATTCAAACTCTTGTTGAATATTTCTATACCAATTTTCTTTGTTTCCATATCCTGTTTGCCAATATTCTTTCCATTCCCGTTTCCATTTTATCTTATGGTATGCTATTATATCCGATATATTATTGTGTATATTTAGAGGGACATTAAGGTTGCTTCCTACCTTTGCCAATAGATCTGCTTTTTCATTTCCCAATATGTTATTATGACTGGGTATCCATGCCAACAAAATTTGGATATTATTTTCTCTCATTTCTATCAACAATCTTCTAGTTTTCAATGTAATAATATCATTATCTGCTAAAATACCTTTTTTTGATATCTTTTGAATTGCGCTTTTAGAGTCACTAAATATTATTATTTTCGTTTGATTAACTTCTAGACATTTGTTGATAGCTAAATTAATAGCTATTATTTCTGCAGTACATATCTGTACCTGGTTATGCAGTTTTGCCGAAAATGAAAATTCCATCTTAGGAATGAATATGCCTACTCCAGTGTTGTTCGTGACAGGGTCCTTTGAGGCATCTGTATATACTTGTATATATTCTTGATATTTTTCAATTGATTTTAAGAAAGCTTTTTTATTAACTATATCATCTTTTATCAAATCTAAATTTACAATACATATTGATTCAATTTGATGTTCATAACTAATGTCAAAACAAGGTAGATTTTTTTTACTATAAATATTCGGTCTATAGGTATCAAACTCATTCAGGGCCTCAATAAGGTAAGGAGTAGTTTTATTTTTCCAATATCTAGCATTGTGTGTTATAGACTGTTTAATTTCATCAAGCATATTGATAATTGGGTGATCCTCAAATCTATTTAACTTACTGATAAACTTAGAGCTCAAGAATTTGCGTCGATATTCTAAGGAGCATTCGCCACTTTCGGCCAATAAAGCATTGATTGGTGTTGATTTCATACAACCTGTGATCACTCTCAGTGCCCTATGGTGTATTATATCTATTTTATTCAAATATTTTTTTGCTGCAGGTTTAAACAATATCGAACCAAAATCTAAATGAGATTTGACTAGTCCATTATAGGCCATTTTCAATGTTTTCGGATCTCCACCCCACCATGTCCTACAGAATGTGTTAATTATATTAATGCCCTTCTGTGCTTTGTAGCATATTTGATCAATGTGTTTATTTGGTTTGAGATTATTCTCTAAGATAATTCCCAAATATTAAATATTTCTCTTAGTTCTAATTATAGTATTATTATAAACAACATCGGGTATTTTCTTATGAAATGGCCAAGGAGAGAACCACATTGAGTGTGATTTATCTGCTGAAATTTCCAAGTTATATGCTTTGGCCCATTCATAAAAACACACTAGCCCTTGATTCATGTTCTGTACTATCTCCTCTAAGTCTTCACCACTTATACATAATACTAAATCATCTGCATAAGAGAGAAGTTTTATATATTCCGGCAATCTGTCATATAGTGCTGTTATATAAATATTAAATAGTATCAGGCTCAATGGGGAACCTTAAGGTAATCCCAAATTGGTTTTTTTTGGGCCATGTAAATTATTTTCTTTATCAACAACATAAATTGTTCTCTCATACATCAATTTTATTATTAAATTAGTTAAATAAATCGGAATATTAATGGATAATAAATATTCGTAGAGTTTACTCAATTTAACATTATCATATGCATGATTGATATCTATAAAAACCAACAATACTATTTGATTGTTACTATTTGCTCTTTGTATAAATGAAGTGAGATATGCTACATTATTTAATATACTACATCCTTTTCTAAAACCAGTTCGTAACATTGTGAACAGGTTTCTTTTTTCCACACACCATTCTAGTCGATTTTTAATAATATTCTCAAATAATTTTCTCATACATGATGATAAGGCTATTGGTCGATAGCTGTTGTAATAGTCAGGACTTTTCCCCGGCTTTAGAAATGGGAGAATTGTAAATTCCCTCCAATCGTTTGGAATATCCACCCTATTTTCCAGAATGTCATTAAATACTCTCAACAAAAATTCTACTCCGTTCTGTGGTAAATGCACAATCATCTTCCAAGTAATGTCATCTCTACAGGGAGCTGTGTCTTTTTTGTTACTCAGATTATTTTTTATTTCATTAATTGTGAAAGGAATTGTCTTATCATTTGATTCTGTTAACTCAATTCGGTTTTCTACCTGATTAGATGTCAATGACTTCATCAGGTCATTAGCTATGTTCTTTTTAGGAAAATTCGTTATTCTCGAGTTAATACGTTTATTAGAAATTTTTTTAATAACATTCCATACTTTGGATGGGTCTGTATTTCGATTCAAACTACTACAAAATTCCTGAAATTTTTTCTTCTTAATTTCTCTCAATGTCTTACGTGTTACCGCTGCAATGCGTTTATATTCTACGAAATTGTCTAGATTACCAGTATCTTTGAAATTTTGAAATGCTACTTTTCTGTTCTTTATGGCATTTGTACAGTTTTCATCCCACCACGGTACATTAAGATTTTTATGATTCCTGATATTACCATTATTTCTGTTATTATATTCTAATTGCTTATCTATTTCATTATTTATAGTAATGATAAACTCATTATATTTTATATTTGGATTATTTTTTAAAGTATTTTCAATCTTTTTCCGATATAGATCCCAATCATTTTTTTTTTTAATTTCTTCTGAATTTGAAATTGATCTTAATATTGTTAAAATGATGATTCAAGGAACATAAAATAGGGAAATGGTCACTGTTACCATGTTCTTCAAGTATTTTCCAGTTAATAGAATTGCATAAGGATGATGAACAGACTGCACTTTTGTTTTGATTTGGATTTGTTAATCTCGTAGGTGATCCATCATTGATGATGATAAGATCATCCTCATCGCTAGCAGATTGAATTGATTTTCCATTAAAATTTTCAGTGTCACTGCCCCAACTTTGATGATGAGCATTAAAATCGCCTAATATTATTTTAGGGTGTTAAAAATTTTGGAAAAATTTAATCAGATAGTTGTGTTGTAGCTTATTTTTTGGGGTAGAATAAACATTAACAATAGTTATATTGTCTACTTTAATTGCAAGATATTGAAAATCATGACTTAAATAATGATTATTAATTTTTAATTTCTCGAAAATAATATCATTTCTAATTAAAGTTGCAATTCCCGCTTTGGAGTCTAATCTATCCATTCTAAGTAAATTATATTTAGGAATAGATATATTTAAATTATTATTTAACCAGGTTTCATTTAATATTATTATATCTGGATCATGTTCATTAATATTTAGTGTTAAATTAATTCTATTAGCCAACAGACTACGGATATTCCATTGTAACATTTTTAAATTGTGTATGTACATTGTTTATAAATAGATAGGAGGTTGATGAGATCCTTAAAGTTTAATATACCTAATTTACGTGTAAAAATATTAAAAATCAATGAATTAAATGTACAGTGAAGATCCTGAATAAGTCTGACATCTACATATAACTATCTAAGGGTTTATCTATATCTTTCACCTTCTTTAACATATCTCTAGTTTTAATCATATCTAATATTTGACTTAATTGCGTTTCATCTTTATATTTAATTGCAGATATTATTGCATCGAAATTGTTTGGATATGGCAACTCTTCTAAAATCATATCTGATTCGTCATTAATTCTTGTAATTGGTGAAATTGTTGGAGAAAAATTAACTGGTATTGTACTTGTGCTTGGTTGGCCATTCGGATATAATAAACAGTTGTTATGTTCAGTTTTATTAAATCCTGGATTGAATGTTGTTTTATTTTTTTTTGAGTAGATGTTACCACTTCTCTGTAAGATCTTTTCGATTTGGTTAGATTACTATTGGCAATTTCGTTTCGTCTCTGTGTAATTGAGATGTTGCTGTTTGATTTATTTATATCTCTAATAGACGGAAAATCTCCCGCAAATTGTACAAAACTATTACTATTGTTATATATTTTTGGGCATAATTGATTTGCATCAAAATAAGACATATTGTCCAGACTCATCATTCGTTTAATCTGTTGTTGTCTAACATATTCTGGGCATTTTTTATCTATCGATGAATGTTGATTAGAAAGACAATGACAGCATGTCTTAATGCAAAATCCTGTATTATCGCATTCTTTCTTTGAACAATTTCGACATCTGTTGTTTCCTCTGCAATATTTTTTGACATGTCCATACAGGAAACATTGATAACATTGTGTCACTGGGGCCACATATGTTATATAATTTTGAATGGCAAACCACAAAAAGATAGCTCCCTTGGTAGTATAGTACCTCTAAAGGTTACCAAGATGGTACCCGTAGGTACATATCGAGTATCATTTTCCATCGTTATTCTTTTGTTAAACCTTTTGATTCTTTTAACCTGGAATGGACTTACAACCATTTTGCATAATTCCTCTTCACTTATATTAGGATCAATATTTCTCACTAATCCTTTACAAGTAATATGATTAATGGGTACATATAATTTATAATCTTTCTTCAATAATATTTCATTATCTAGAATTTTATTCGCAGATTCATAATTATTAAATTGAATTCCTATTTTATTTTTTCCTTTAATACTGATTTTAGTTATATCTCTAATTTTTAAATTGTTTAAATCTCTTGCAATACTTAATTGACAATATTTGCCTATATTCTTACCAGAAGCTTCCATATATATCATATATGGGCCAATATCATCACTATTATATTTAAGTTTTTCCTCATAGTTTTGATCCTCCGCAGAGGATGGGGGATCATCCCCCATTTCTTCTCAAATTAAATTGATATGTATTTAGATGTTCACTTAACAACTATATAAGATTGATTAATTAAATAGAAAATAATACAAAGGTTAGTATGTTCTACTTGTAATTCCACGTGGGATGTTGTCTAGGTTACCTAGGTTCTCAGAGACGTCCTCACTCACCGAAATCACACAGTCCATCCCCCGAAGGTTATGTTTTTAGGTTAGGTTATTAATAATTTTACATTTTCATTTACACACCACATGACAGAATGGCACATTCCTCTGAAGTTAGCACCAAATCTAATTTCAAATTAATTTCAGCTATAATTAATATTATACGATGATTTTAAAAGCGAAATATAGAAATACATCAACTTTAATCCTTTGTAAATGTGAATATATAGAATATTTTTCTTAAATATTTACAAAACCCGAGAAAACGCTCAAAGTAGACGGTCATCTTTTGTGAGTTTTAATTTGGGTCATATGTCATCTGTACATTAGCTGGATATTTAAGCGGGAAAGCTCATTGGACACCGTGTAATGTTGGTTGCATATTCTGTGACGTCACACTAATATGGTCCATTGTTATATCAAAAGCGCACAAATTTGTTCTTTGGCAATTATTGTTGATGATCATTGAAAGATGTATACTCGTCATTACCAATTCTAAGGAGAAATTCCACCAATTCTAATTCTGGAATTGTACTCATATCTTTTAAAAATAAAAAAATCTATTTGATTATAGCATAGCAACAATGCCACTGATATAACTCTTAAAATAATTCTTTTAATTCTTCAGGCAAACAAAATAGATGCAATTTAAACTTTTATTATGCAACAATAGCCAGCAGAATTCTTTTCACATGATAAGTACAATGCGAAACAGTAACTACATTCATTCATGATGTAAAATACCCAAATTAAATGGAGTAACAAATAAGGTAACATCAGGAAAGGCACATCTATATTGTATTGCGAATTCTATCACTGGCTCTTTCTCGCCGATCAGTTTATGACTTTCTATTCTTAGGGCACGAAACAGAATTAGGATCGATAATTATTGTTGAACAAAACTTTATTACATTGTAATGTCTGGCATCAAAATTTGCCGGATAAAAGTAAAATGGGAATAATATTCCTATTGCCACACTGAAATGTTTGTTTGTTAATATGACATAGAAAAAATACGTCAGTGCAATTCTAACAGCTAAAAATTGAAACTTTTTTGGAAATGCTTCAACTGTTATTAAGGGAACAAAAAAAATAGACAGTACAAATTTAACAACGATATAAATTTTAGATGGTTCAACTGTTATTACGAACAAAAAATAAAAATTGTTGACGGTCATGATCTGTTCTCAATCAAATACAAACTTTTTGTACGTTTGTTCATTAGTTGCATGTAGTGACTTATTGTTAATTTGTAGAAAATTTGCAAAATTGGTAAGTATTGCCAAAATTGGCTCGAAAACTCCACTCGGGGGTTTTCGGGGTCGCTGATCACGATTCCGAAGTTACATTTACCATTTTCTACCGGGGTAGCTAGAAATTCGCCAACTTTATGTCCCAAAAATGGTCAAATTTAATAATTTCGTAGTTTTTGTTGAAATTGACTAAAACATTTCACTCGGGGGTTTTCGAGTTCGCTGATCACGATTCCGAAGTTAGATTTACCATTTTCCACCGCGATAGCTAGAAATTGGCCAATTATATGTCTGAAAAATAGTCAAATTTAATAATTTCGTAATTTTTGTTGAAAATGACTAAAACATTTCACTCGGGGGTTTTCGAGGTCGCTGATCACGATTCCGAAATTAGATTTACCATTTTCCACCGCGGTAGCTAGAAATTGGCCAATTATATGTCTGAAAAATAGTCAAATTTAATAATTTCGTAATTTTTGTTGAAAATGACTAAAACATTTCACTCGGGGGTTTTCGAGGTCGCTGATCACGATTCCGAAGTTAGATTTACCATTTTCCACCGCGGTAGCTAGAAATTGGCCAATTATATGTCTGAGAAATAGTCAAATTTAATAATTTCGTAATTTTTGTTGAAAATGACTAAAACATTTCACTCGGGGGTTTTCGAGGTCGCTGATCACGATTCCGAAGTTAGATTTACCATTTTCCACCGCGGTAGCTAGAAATTGGCCAATTATATGTCTGAAAAATAGTCAAATTTAATAATTTCGTAATTTTTGTTGAAAATGACTAAAACATTTCACTCGGGGGTTTTCGAGGTCGCTGATCACGATTCCGAAGTTAGATTTACCATTTTCCACCGCGGTAGCTAGAAATTGGCCAATTATGTGTCTGAAAAATAGTCAAATTTAATAATTTCGTAATTTTTGTTGAAAATGACTAAAACATTTCACTCGGGGGTTTTCGAGGTCGCTGATCACGATTCCGAAGTTAGATTTACCATTTTCCACCGCGGTAGCTAGAAATTGGCCAATTATATGTCTGAAAAATAGTCAAATTTAATAATTTCGTAATTTTTGTTGAAAATGACTAAAACATTTCACTCGGGGGTTTTCGAGGTCGCTGATCACGATTCCGAAGTTAGATTTACCATTTTCCACCGCGGTAGCTAGAAATTGGCCAATTATATGTCTGAAAAATGGTCAAATTTAATAATTTCGTAATTTTTTGTTGAAAATGACTAAAACATTTCACTCGGGGGTTTTCGAGGTCGCTGATCACGATTCCGAAGTTAGATTTACCATTTTCCACCGCGGTAGCTAGAAATTGGCCAATTATATGTCTGAAAAATAGTCAAATTTAATAATTTCGTAATTTTTGTTGAAAATGACTAAAACATTTCACTCGGGGGTTTTCGAGGTCGCTGATCACGATTCCGAAGTTAGATTTACCATTTTCGACCGCGGTAGCTAGAAATTGGCCAACTTTATGTCCCAAAAATGGTCAAATTTAATAATTTCGCAGTTTTTGTTGAAATTGACTAAAACATTTCACTCGGGGGTTTACGAGGTCGCTGATCACGAATCCGAAGTTAGATTTACCTCGAAAACCCCCGAGTGAAATGTTTTAGTCAATTTCAACAAAAACTGCGAAATTATTAAATTTGACCATTTTTGGGATATAAAGTTGGCGAATTTCTAGCTACCGCGGTCGAAAATGGTAAATCTAACTTCGGAATCGTGATCAGCGACCCCGAAAACCCCCCGAGTGGAGTTATCCACTCAATTTTGGCAAATTTTCCCATTAAAATTGGCCAATTTCCGGTTTAACAGGTGAAAATTGGTCGAGCGGCAAGATCTTAAAGTTCAATATCGTTCAGTATCCGTCCAGGAACGATTTGCAAAAAAAAATAAGTTGATTAGTCTGTTTGGAAAAATTTCCGAGCCCTTTCGCTAAATTGACTCGACTATTTACTTTTATCGCTGATAGATTTGTACTAATGCCTTTTTTGTTTCCCTAATAAAATTCCCGACAAGTTTCAACTTTATCGTTGTTAGATTTGTAGACTCATTTTAATCTTAAATGTTATTCACAAACTGTAGTGTTTACAAAAGGTTTGAAGAAGAAAGTAAATGCATGTAATTATAAAATAGAAAATAAGGTACATACTTACTGTTTTTACTCGCACAAACAGGTCTTAATTGTACATTATTATTTCAACAAATATTCAAGTGGAAGAAGGTTTATGTATTTTGTATTATTAAATAAGGAAAAGCAAGTGACATACAAAAGGAAGTATTTTTCATTAGATTCATTCCGGTTACTAAATACTTATTTGATCGATTATTAAAGATATTGAAAATCAGCTTTCAGAATCAAGTCAATATTATTAATCCATATTATTCTTCATATTGTGTTGGTAAAGTAAGCATTATTATTTATTGAAACAAACACTCAAAATACTTCACTATTTTCAAATCGATGAACCATTTCCAAATCTACTTTCGATAATCTCAGTGCTTAACACTATTATAGTAGGATCAATATATTATTTCAACAATCATTCAAGTTGAGTCCATTTATTTCCACATAGTCACTGATTTTTCCGTCGAACTACCATCTGTACCAATACAGTAGTTAGTGAGGTAAGATTACCGGTAGTTTAAATACGGGTAAAATTACCGGCAACTTTACAGGAAATATTACTCATACTTATACAAAATACCCTATAAAACTAATTGATAAAAATTGGGTACATAATAAATAATGCTGTGATAATAATGTAGTGTTCTTAACTGACAACATCAGCCTGTTCTTTGCGAGTTGTGTTGTGGTTGGAGTTTGATAACTAACTAGGGAGGAGGAGACCATATTCGTGTAGTGGGGCTGAAGCACAGAATAACAACAAATCAGAACATGATCTCGGCCATGCTCCCTTTGATGTTTTTCATATACGAAATATTACCAAAAACGATTTGGGTACCTTAACGTAATATTACTTGAATTGCCAGTAATATTACCTGGGTTATATTACAAATTACATCACTACCCGTAGTAGTTTTTACTTATACCCCAGTTGTGTTCAATGGTGCTAGGTGTAACTCATTATTTATAAGAGATATATTATTCAAAAATCCAAAATGTTGGAAGCGATATACTGATAAATTCAACTAAATTGACCCTCATCAAATGTGTGAATCCAGAAATTAAAATAACTAAATTACAATGAAAAGACAGTTTAAAATGATATCGCGTCACTGAAGCTGAAAAGGTAATACAATAATTGCAATAATTAAACCCACATATTTAGATAAAATATGGGTGTACGTTCATCTCAACGAAACATGGATCTTCGAAGATGGTACTGTCAGTCATTCTAGCACTAATACTAAGACAACGATGAACATTGTAGAAGCAAGGTCTATCGTACTTCATACTGGTTGTACAACAGGTTTTATTCCTGGTGGCGAACTTATATTTTCTTCGATAACCAAAGATGACGATTATCATGGTGAAAGGAATCAATACAACTGCATTAGTTCGAATTGCAACACCTACTCTCCACCATCATTGTGGATAATGCTACATATCTCAGTACTGTAATAAATAAAGAGAATGGTTAATTAGAAATAATATACAATATGATAACACCTTCTTGAAACCACAGTTGTTGGGTTGGAAAGTATCCAATATATATACTTGTTGTCGGATACAAATGAATAAGTCACAACCTGTATATTTGCCTGATATGTGCATCAAATACTTCATCTATCCTGTACTCACCATTTTAACCCCATTAATACATTTGTTGTATAACTAAAAGCTAATACAGGGATCACGTTGGAACAGATGGTAGTTCGGCGAAAAAATCAATAACTATGTGGAAAGAGACTAGGAAAAACAACAGCAGAAATATGGTGGGTAAGACTATTTGACATACTAATGAAGTGAATATTTTGCGTTATTGTTAATGTGCAATATTATAAGGAACTTTAGTGATTGAAGCAGTCAATTGATATTTATTATTGTAATGTGGTTGTGCAATAACCTCAGGTCCCAATAGAAAAAGTAATACTGATATCGATTTAAAGCCATATGCATCAGAATTAATAAACTTGTTGTAAAATTATGCAAGATCTAACTGAAGTGAATCTTCCCAAAAATAGTTTTTTCTAACTTGCATTCGGCTCTCGTTAAACGAACAGTTGTATTGTGGAAAGGCTTCCAGATTCATTATCGTGACGATTTCTGTCAGGAGTAGATTTGCCACGTTTTTTATAAGGTTTTCTCATGAAATATCAAGATTCATAGTATATTATACACCAGGACAATGACTTGAACTAATATTCCAAAAAATAGTAGAATTTTTTTTCCCAAAATTTGGCGTGCCTCCACTCCTGCTCAAAACCTGCAACCTCTGACAGTCGCCCATACTACACATATCTAAATCCAGCCCTAGTTTATTTGCAAATTATTTTTCATAAGCATGGACATATTCTCCATTTACATCCTCCATTAATTGTAACCAGTTAATCATTCTGAAATTTTTCAGTGAAAATGTTATGACAATTCCAAGTGATGTCTCTGAATACAGTTTTCCAAGTGTTGAAACTTTAATTTGCACATCGATGTATCTAAAATGGGAAAATATTCTCCAGATAGTTGTTGCCTTTGGTAATTTAAAAGAACTGAGAACACCACTTAATAATATTGTGGAATTAAACACCCCTACAAATATCCTTCTAAGTTTAACAGTCCTAGATATTGAAGATAACGATATTCGATTATGGTCCGAAGTTTGTAAATTATCTGTCCTAACAAACTTGGAAGAATTATTTGTTGGAAATGTTGGACTCAGAAATATCGAATTCGAAGGATGTGACTCCAAAGTATCCATATTCAGAAATTTGAAAAAATTGTCGATAAGTAACAATTTAATTGACAATGTTAGTATATTTCAGCAAAAATAAGTGGAATATAATGATAACCCAAGATGTTTATTTTCAGTGGGAATCAATTAATGAATTACATAGGATGCAAAATTTAGAAGACCTTCGATGTGTTAAAAATCCAATTTTAGAAACGCAAAATGAAGCTACTAGATTTCAAATTATGGTAGCTAAAATAGGTAATTTGAAGGTAAGAATATAAGAACAAAAGCGGAGCAATTTTTTACAAATTCTGTTTTAATAAAAAAGCATTTTTCATTGTTGTTGGTGTTGCAAATGTGCAGTTGAATTGGCGAATCAGTTTTCCGAAAGTCTATTTCAGACAGCAAACTAATATGGAGAAAATTCAATAAGTAATTCAATTGTTTCAAAGATATTGACGTAAACGTTGTGACCAATTTTTTTTCTTTCAATTGTATTGAGTGTTCTGAGATATGCAAATTTATTTAATAAATATATATTTGCTTCTTTATAGTCATTTTTCTCCAGTTTGCATTATTCCAATCAATCATAATGAGGGGATCGCGGCCTTCGTAGAAGAATGATCCAGCTAATTTTAAACCCATTAAATTTGGGTGTACTTTAGCTATTATTCATAGAGAGATTATTCTGTGATCCTATCTTTTTCTTTCAATTGATGAAGATATCCTTATTCGAAAAGTATTAATGGATGGCAGTTAGTTAGTATAAGAATGATATTATTAATTATTCATTATTGAGTAACGTTCCCAGTGGAATCTTCATTTGCTTCAAGAACGGATTCTTTTAGCCAATGGTCATTCTCTTTGACGGTATTTATGTTATAATCTAATGTTTACCTTCAGTGCGAACTGTTGGTATTCCGGCTGATTTTATCTCCTCGTGAGCAATTAGCAATAATAACGTACCTAACACTAAGTTCGAGGACTGGACAATTCGCGATATTCTTGGCGTATTATGATCAGATAGCGTAGACTTGTCTTCTCTTAATTGATACGATTTAATCTTGAATGTATCATTTTATGCTCGTTTATAGGAACTTTCCGATTGCAGCTTTAGATGCTCAAATATTTTTCCTACTAACTGTTTTCAATGACAAATTTATAAGGTTTGATTCAATCTGCTACATTCAAATATTAGCTTAAACTAGTATCTCAGTCATGGCTAGATCTTTGACATTTTATAGTGATCTAGAAGCGTGCTCGTGCATATGTGTTGAATAATCAAGGAGATATATTTTGGTACTCATCAACACAAGATTTGAATGTTGAGGAACTGAGTCCTATTCAGAAATTATAATAAAACCTTATTTTAATGTGTTGAAAATCTACCACTAGGTCTCTAATGGGGCTATCATGAGATCAATTTTAACTTAGCTTTACATTTTGAGAATTTTGTTTTATAGCTCAAAGAATATTAAATGTATCTGTATTTTCTGATTAGATTCTCAATGGGACTGAAATAAAGGCAGATAATAGAAGAGGCGCAGAATATGATTATATCAAATTATATGGATTGGAATGGTTGCATCTTGAAAATACAATCCAAACAGATGCCTTTTTGAAAAGACATTATCGTTATTTAGAATTACTTGAAAGTAAGTTTTAAAATTTTTTTGCGCAAATGTCACAAATTTGGTGTTTCAGAACACGGTGCTCCAGAAGAATCAGAACTTACTATTCAGACAAAAGGAATAAAACATTCGTTAGTTGCATTGAACATATTCTACGAAGGCAAATGTATCAACAAAAAGTTACCGAAAACGATATTAGTACAGAAACTGATGATGCTAGTTCAAAAAATGTTCAGTTTAAGTATTAGACCCAATTTATTATATGTGAGCCAAACGAAATCTAACATTAAATTCAATCTGGAAGATGTACACAAAGAACTAGGATACTATTCAGTACAAGATGGTGATCAAATTATTGCTACATTATAAAGTGAAGAAAATTGAATGATACTGAAGAAAATGTTATTGTCAATAACTACACTTTCTAACTTCTACTGTAAATTAATAATCTATTTTTAATATTACATTTTTTTTACGAAGATCAACATTTTTTAATCAATATTCATTGTAAGGGACCTCATACCGCCATACCTATTGAAAGGTATATTCTCAGTCATAATTTTATCGCTATAATTTAATGTCTGATAATGATTTTGTTGCTGTCGGAAATAATCCTAACGAAGGTATCTAAACAACAAAACCATGGAGAAAAACGGGACACCCTAAAATGACGAAGTGCGAATGTTATTCTTGCATTCTTTTGATGCAGTTTATAAAATTGCAAGATCTTTAAGGCATCAATAAAAATGATTATTTGTATTATGACGTGCATTATCACTTTTTCGGTAAAATACTTACTGCGGTAAACTTCAATTCCTCGGGCGCCAGATTTTTCTAAAGGTTTACTCCTCTTTGAGGACTTCTGCTAGGGTCCTCACCACAGGGCTTGTCACTATGCTATCAATAGATAGCCTTGTCCCTAGCTACAGTGAAGTATAACCAAGGCCCATTGGGCAGAAAAACAGTATCAAAGTTGTAGGCTTTAATTACAATTGATACTTGGTTATAACTTAGCTCATTAACAGATGGAGCAGAAATAACTAAAACGGAGATTTCCAAATATTAAATATAATAAGAAATACACTTTCAGAATAATTAGTGGTAAGCAATTGAACGGCATATGGCACAAAAATCCACACAGGTGAAAAATGCAAAGAAGGTCAATCGGTATAACTAAACTGTTATAACATATCTATTTTTACGATATGTTCGGTCTTTAATTTCTATTCAACGATACGGAATCAGTTGATAAATGATTTACATTTATCAATTTACGGAAAACACTAATCAAGCAGGTGCTAGAGTAATAAGCGGTGTACGGTAATTATTCTGATAGCATTATCACTTGCAATGTTCATAACACACTACATCAAACGGTGAAAATTTGGTCGGATCGGAAAATATTGGCCTGTACTAGGTTTGCGATCGTACGATATCAGATTTTACGGTTTATTCGGATAATAATTAATTTGATTGAATTTACTCTGTCACGTCACCCACCCCTATGCTATCAACGGACTGCCCGGTAATTGTATGACAGTATCAGATTTCTTACACCTAACACATTCAGAATTTAGACAATTAGTGCTTATATTTCCGGAATTGACACAGCGTGTACAAACCCCAACTATCGTATCTGCAATAACCCCTCCACCCACGACCGGGGCTTCACATTCGGTACAAGGGTTATTACGAGAATTAAACACAAAACCACCCCAGCTTATACTTCCGGAATTGACACAGCGTGTACAAATATATCAAAGACGCCCCTGTCGTTCAAACATACACACTCTGTACACACCGTACAATTACAATTGAATCTTTCAATTCACGTGCGGATCCGAAACGTGCGCGTTCATGACCTATGAACTCAAATATAACAATCTAACTTTAATGAACACAACAAGATATCGGATATGATGCAAACGTTACCAATTACAAACCACGGAATTCAGTATATCGTAATGCCGGAAAATAAATATTAAGCTATCATCTACCTTATGGAAATTCACTGCAGCACAGAATTCGGCACTTTTAATTACAACCATCACTAACTCTTAGTTCAAATTCGGAAACTTTTAATTCTTAATTCATATGCTCAATTCTGACAACTTTATTACTCTAACGGCCAAAGTCAATGTTTTTACTGTCTGCCACTGTCTTTTATATGTTTTTCGAGGTTCTGGTCAAGTCCATACCACCAAATCCTTATTTTGTGCCGTGGCTTTTTTATTTATGTCTCGAATATCGCTTGACAGTGACGCTACTTTTTATATCTAAAATTCGCGTGAATGATGCTCCACCAGTTCCTCCACGGTTTTTACATATAAGGTTGTTCAAACTTTGTTGCGTTAATTTACTAAATTCTCGTTTTTGCAACATAAGTTAATCGGAATAAATGCAAATTTTTTAAGCGGGTATGAATGCACTATGTGCGATTCACTTATTGAAATAATAATTACACTTATTCAAAGGTACGGAGATTTTAGAAAAGTGACTATCACGGAATGCACATTGGGAGTTCACGCTTATCTGTTGAAATAATAAACTGTTTAACCGGAGTATACGTGTGATACTCGTATTTTCTGCCTGAGCCAAAATAAATGAATATCAAATTGTAAGCTTCGTTACAGTCTAAACGTAGTGGTATATAACGAACTAATAGTTCATTGCGTTCTCTGTCGAAAACAATATTAATGTTAGTTCACATGCAAAAATAGTATAAGCGCTAAAATAATGGTCCAATATGTCCTCATACCCAAGACTTCCTATTCGGACGCATCCAGCTAACTATACTTATACACTATAAATAAGAAATAATCACCCTTATCGCTAAAAATACTGTTACCGAGGACCTTTCAGCTACCAATACAATACATCCGAGTAAACTAAATTAAAAATTAAAATGTGCCTCTTTAAATACTATTTGGGGTTAATAAGTATTTGAACAGGCACATTTTGATTTCTAATTTAGTTTGCTCTGATGATGGCTTATTCGGTAGTTGGAAGGTTTTCAGTGCTTTAACAGTATTTTTAGTGGATAAGGGCGGTTATTTCTTGTTCATATTGTTATATTGTATTCACAGTGTAAATTCTTTTATAGTTCATTAGTAACTATATGTAAATTCTTGGGAAATAATAATTTTCATCTTTACGTACATCAGAAGACGTATCAAAAATAATAATAAAGATTCTTGAGCCACGTATGATATATATATATATAAATTCTCGGGAAATAGGTCACATTAACACTTATGCTTTATATTTTCGTCTTCACGGACGTTTCGGTCTCATGACCATCATCAGAAGACTTAATATTTCAATAACCTGATTACTTAAAACTAATTGTATAACACAAAGCGTCCTTATCGCACCAATTTCATTTAAAATGCCAACGTCGCCTAAACGAACAGAAACACGAAATCGAAATTGTAACACAACAATGCTTATACTTATAGCATTCCAAAGAATTCCAAACCAATTTCCTCGATAATAATCCGAAACTAATACCATGTTCAAAACTAGTAAACATACTAGCCGATCAGAAAGATAAAATAAATTCTTATAAAAATCACCATGAAGGCAAATCAAATCATAGAAAATTTAGAGTATCTCAAAAGAAATTATTGGAAAATTATGAAACCAGACCATAACAAAATTTATAAATTCATGTCATATTTGCCAAAGAGCAACTTTATACACCTTTAATGTTAACTGAAACAGCTTCAAACCCGTTTCAAGTTGTACATATTGATGTTTTCATATTCGATAATTCGATAAAAATTATTTAACCTTCGTAGACGTATTCACTAAATTTGCTCAAGCAATCTTCATTAGTTGTAAAACGGCAATTCGTATAAGTAACGCCTTAATTAAATATATCACTTTGTTACCTTCGGGCATACACTTACTAGAGATCCTAATGAAATATTTAATTCACAACACAATTTTATACAGAATATGCTCAAAATCACAGAGATAAATTACGACATATTTACAAAGAAATTAGCGAAAAATTAGAACTACAAAAGAATAAAATAGTCAATAAATACTGTCACAATGCAAAGAATTTCACGTTGGCCAAGTAGTTTTCAAACAGCATCCTATTTAAATAATAATAAGTCTTAGCAACTTTTACGAAAGATAAGAGTTTGGAAATTTGGTAAGTTGTTCATTAACTATTGAAGAAGATGATCCCGTAAAAAAAATAGCGCATTACCGCACCACAACTTTTTTAGGGCTATTTTACAAAAGTGCTTTTTTTTTCATTAAGCTGCGGTTTGCAAAAAGTAAACATCCGATCTTGCTGAAATTTTGTGTGATACTTGGTGGGTACAAAAGCTACAACGTATTTCAGCTCTTAATCTTTAAAAGAACAAGAGTTATGAATTTTTGAAATTTCGAGCAAAATCGATGGTTTTTTGCAATTTCAAACTCAAAATAGTCGGCACTAATCATCAGTATGCTTTGGGGTCGTTTGTGACATATCATTCTGAACTTTCAGAAGATCCAGAACATTTTTCAGTATTTATAGAAAATATTTGCTTAAGATTGATGTCTTCCATAGAACATTCATCTCATTGCATTTAAATATACTTTTTAAATACTTAATTTCTATTTCGATAGAGAATTACATGCTTTTTAAGGGATATATCTTCATTTTGATATTGAAATTCCATCGTATCTATTTTGGTACAATAATTGCGTAGAAATTCAGTAGGAATTGATAAATACGCTAGTTGTCAAAACTTTAGTCACAATAGTAGCGTTCTATAATGTAAATGATATAGAAACAAAGTAACTGCTATCACTAACGATTAGTTTACACAATATTTTACCATCTTAATTAAAATAACTATTAAATGTTCGATTTTCACTAGTTTAATAAATAAATGTGACTATAGTTTCGCTAACACAGTTTCCTCAAACAAATATTACAAATTACTATATTTTATCAACCAGTTTGGATTCTGTGTACTCAATTTTACTAATGACTCCATAGCTGATCTATCTTCAATTTATAAATGATTGCACAATCAATATTCCATCAATATGAACCTATATTTAATTAAGCCTGGACACGAGGAATTATGTTTTTTCTTTAGACGATGGAACCATTTGAACTCAGATAATTTGTAGAAATTACTCGAACGTACTTAGAAAGAGGTACTTATAGCATTATGTAATAAGACTGACGCAAAATGAACTACATATATCAATGATTTATTTGAAATTTCTTTTCGAATGCTCTAGTGATATTGTGTACAAGGATTTCGTTGATTTCCTGAAACATAAAGCAGGAAACGTCTTACAAAAGGTTAAACAGTGATTTGATTTCGATTAATTTTCTAAATGAGCATTGTTTTCTTCAGATATGGCAAACTTTTGGGGAGGATATTGTTCAGTCAATCGAATACTTGGGTATCTATATTTTCTAAAGTTGGAAATTGAAGACAAATTTATTGTTAAAAAAGTGTTAAAGCATACATTATTCTTGCGTGGAGACTTTCTTACCACCAAAATTTGATTATTCAGACCAGTATAATTGTATTGAAGGAGGTATGCCGGTCGATATGTGTATCAATGTAAAAGTAGTATTAGAAGCATTAGAAGAAATTTATATTCTAAAAATTTCATCAGTCATGTTTGTCATGTCTAACCCATAGGTACTATGAAGTGCGAATCATAAATTATAATGTTTTCACTTGAAAAATATCCTTTTTATACAAAACCCAGAACAGCAGAAATTCAGAAAATATTAAACCTTTATGATATAATTTGTATGGTATCCTTCACTTTCATTGTTTATTATTATCACTGGTTATTCCTTATTTGTATTGACACGAACTGTAGGAACTGAAATATATTATAATGTTAATCAATTGAGTTAAACTTTATGCCTCATTCACTTCAGTTATCTAATATTCAACCATTATTTTCTCCAATGATTTTCGTTGTAAATCAGGGACCAGGCAGTCTGTGGCAGGATATCCAACAGGTAACAGGAGGACCAGTTTTTCAGAAACTGGTCGATTTAAAAGTCCTCTCAACCTAGGTCCACAATTCAGAGGTGTAGAAGTGAGTGAAACCAGACCAGCACACTGAAAAAAAATCTGTTAAATCTGTTTCATTCTTTATTATAATTTCAATTTGATTAAGTTCCTATTTTGGGTTTGTTCGCATTTGAGATAATTTGAAAATAATAAAAAAAAACAATAACTCTTCTAACAAACATGTCACAATATACAAACTCTACAAAATGACGTAATGGCTACTTGGAAGCCGAGAGGTTCTCAGTACTTTAGTGTATTTTTAGTGATTAATGGTAATTGTTTCTTATTTATAGTGTTTCAGTGTATCCATAGTGTGACCTCTTTTATAGTTTATTCGTAGATTCAAATTCTTATTTGTAACATAAATAAAATAACTGTTGAAAGTTTGAAACTGTAGATTTGCTTCAAACAAATATTATAAAGAACTAACTTACTACGTAAAAGCTAACCTTATATATAACTTTAATGATAATCTTAGAATAGATGGTTAGTGGAATTTTACCTAATGTTCAACGCATCGAGGGATTGAACGATAAACTGGTAATAAACGGAAAATCAAATCATAAAAATTAACAAAGGAGAATTATGAAGAATTTGTTGATCATTGATTTGGACATCGATCTTCTTATATTTATTAATTTCTAGGGATTCTTGAAAATTTAATTTATCACTTGTATGTAAAATCTTAAAATTATCATTAAAGTTATGGTTTCCCATAATTAAATGTTTTGCAAAGGTTGTAGCAGATTTATTATTAATTAAACTACGCCTATGTTCTTTGATTTGCTTTTTGAAGGTCCTTCCTGTCAGATCAATGAATATCTTAGGACAAGACCCACATGTCAGCTTGTAAAACCCACATTTGTATCCGGATGATTTATCTTGAATATTTTTGATGAACCTGGCTGATAGTCCAGTCAATAAAGCGGGGAATTCGACCAAATAAAAGTTTCTTATAGGAAGATGGATCAAAAAAATTTTTTTTGCATTACATCTATGAGTCCTCTAGGTCATTCGTGACTAGCAAGCGAAGTGACTAGCCCCCCCAACACCCCCAAAACTCAAAATTAACCCCTTTCTCACACCCCATTTTTAAATAAATTGCAAAATATAGCAACAGTGAAAATTAGGGACTGAAAATGCCCCCTGGGAGGTTTTCGAGGTCGCTGATCACGAATCTGCCATTAGTTTTCCGGAAAATTCAGACGGCGAGCGGAAATTTTGGTTAAGTTTCAGACTTTTTACTGCTTTTTTTCAGCGTTGTCGAATTGAACTCGCACCTGAAGTTGAATAATGATGTTTCTAATGTCAAGACGTAGAAATCCGGGAAAATTTCGGAAAACTCTGGAAAATCTGATATTAGAAAATTTCAAATTTGGGCGATATGAGCGTGTAGCAGGTCATTATATGGGTTTTCTGGGTCGCTGATCACGAACATGCTATCAGTTTCCCGAAAAATCCCCCTGAAAAGTGTAAAATCGGAAAATTTGGTTAATTTTCAGACTTTTTACTGCTTTTTTCAGCGTTGTCGAATTGAACTCGCACCTGAAGTTGAATAATGATGTTTCTAATGTCAAGACGTAGAAATCCGGGAAAATTTCGGAAAACGTTGTCATTATATGGGTTTTCTGGGTCACTGATTACGAATATGCTATCAGTTTCCCGGAAAATCCCCCTGAAAAGTGGAAAATTGGAAAATTTCGTTTCTTTTCTTTTTTTTCCGTTGTTACTGATAATAATGTGCTTCAAATTAAAGTCCAGTGTTACGAACAAGTTAAACGAAATAAGATTATGAAAAAAGTCGGAAAACTGCGGAAAATCTGGTATAGGAAAATTTCAAACTTAGGCGATATGAGGGGGTAGCAGGTCATTATATGGGTTTTTGGGTCGCTGATCATGAATGTGCTATCAATTTATCTTTGTTTATTTAGATATTTATTTAATTTTTTTTTCTTTACCGATATAACGTGCTCCAAATTGCCATCCAGTGTTACGTACAAGTTAAACGAAATTAATTTATAAAAAACGGCAGAAAATGTGGAAAATGTAGTATACAAATTTTTAAAAGTTGAAAATCTGCAAATTTTGTTGATTTTTTTTTAAATGTTATCAGGAGTAGGAAATAAAAAAACAGGAAATGCATTTCATTTTTTGTTATGAAATAATAATAAACTATATATTTATTCTTATGATTTTTTTTTCGTTTAATAAAATTTATACAGATATAACATGTAATAAAATGGTTTGTAAAGTAATTTTTTTTATATTCTATAGTTAGTACAATTTTTTATGATTTATACATTTGGAAAATGTTATATTTGTACATTTATCATGTACTTTTGTTATTATTGAAATCCATCATTTCAAGGTGGCCGGCTATGTACAATTTCTGAACATTAAGTTTTTAATAGTTTGCTGACAAGCATTTACGATGAACAATCGCAAGTTATTGACGTAGCGCGTAAATTAAGAATCGCGAGGAGGCTATGCGACGAAAACGTCATTGTGACAGAAGATGAGTAGCGTCATGTATAATTTGAATTAGCATGTTATAAATATAAAAATACGAAATTAAAACGAAGTGTCTTATTAGACTAGCTGCAATGTATTATAATTAAGCAATACATAACATATAATTTTTTACATGTAAATGGGAATTTACATGTAAAAAAGGTCGATTTTGGTCCCGAACTGTCATAGTACATCTACTTACGTGTGCCATCATATCGTCTGTATACAGTGCTTCCACGTAGTGAAAAAACAATTCTATTCAAATAAAGCGTCACGTATCAATTGAAAATTTCTTTATTGCAGGTAAGAACATTCAAATATTTTATCAGTAGAATAAGAAAATTTTTTATTTTCCAAACATGTCATTAATATTCATTCCAATTTAAATTTTTGTAATATCATGTTACAAGACTAACTCTCCAAAAGTTTAAATAGTTAAGATGTTTTTCTCTGAATAATTGTATTTTCATAAATAATTTTGAATATCAACTGTTATTTGAGTAATGTTCACTTCGAATTTTTATCAGTTCGGAAGAGAAAGCGATCACCTGATCACAATAAAAAATATTATATATGTATATCATATTAAAATCTCTACGGTCCCCGGTGCCCCCACTTAAAACATATAGCTATTATGATCTCTATTATACTTGAAAACTGTACCATTCCGTGAACTTGAACCCATCGCAGGTATACGTAGACATCTAAATATCCACTGTATTATACTTCGATCACTATGCAGGTATAAAAAATGTGTACCCTTACCTTAAAAAAAAAATGATATCTTCATTTAACACCGCGTCTCAAAGCACTACGTTTTGTAAATTAAATTTAAATAGACCTGACATGGACCTGACTATCATCCTCGTTCGAGGTTCTAATACATTATTTGTTGTGTGTTTATAATAACCAATTTTTATTGGCATACTTTTCAATCGTCAATTTTGTTTTGTTTTAGACGTGTTTTATAAATATTTGCAAACATGGCAGATCCAAGGAAGTTCTGTGTTCTGTGCGAATTCTTTGGAGAAGGAAAAATTGCAGCGATTCATCCTAACACGAAAATTAATAAAATGATGAAGAAAGGGTTGAACTCTTTGTTGACGTCGTCAGAGTCAAAGAATGATGGAGTAAAAGCTCATATTGAACAACTAATCGAAGAGGACAACAATGTAAATTTCTATATTCACGAAAACTGCAGAGCCGGCTATTTGTATGCAAATTTGAAGGTTTTCCGTGCTGGAGTTGGGGAAAGAAAAAATGATACAGATTCAACTAATATAGTATCTCCTCCCACCAAGAAGTCTAGACTAGAGGAGGAGGAGATTCCGTCAACATCAGCTGCTAATAGTCTCAAATCAAAACTATTGTGTCATTGACGAGAATCCACAAAGAAGCAGTGAATTTACCGATTTATTGAGTACAATTGGCGATGTTGAGCTTGAAGAAGAAGGTGCTAAATATCATAATCAATGTTTGGCGGCTACATTTTTAACCACTCATCGGTCGATTGATGTTACGACTAAGAAAGACAGTCGAAGTGATATGATTGATGCATATATGTCAAAAATTTTTAAGTTTATAGAGGACGATGCAGACTGTCAGTGGAATCTTGATGAACTCAAAAACGTTGCGAAATCTCCTCGTAGTTCGTTTAGTCCAGCTAATGTAACAATTAAGAACAAAATCATTGAACATTTCGTAGATGATATTTCTATTTCCACCAGAAAAAATGGCACTACGTACGTTTTGCGTACAGAATCCTTACACGATGTCCTGGATAAAAGTTTTCAAGATAAATTGAAAGGTAATGCAGATGACGAGAAACTGATACTTATGCGTGCGGCGTCAATTTTGAAACGTGATATAAAATCAGTTGTGATCGAGAATGCAAATTATCCACCAAGTGACAAATTTATGGACGATGTGGAAAATGAAAAGTTGATACCAGCTTCAGTGATACATTTTTTGGAATATTTGATAAAATTGGATCACGCTGGAGATGTATCAAAGAGCAAAAAGATAAAATTGATATCAATCGGTCATTGTATCATGAATGCAGTTCGTCCTCGATCTTTTATATCTCCGATTCTCCTTGGATTATCAGTTACTCTCCATCGCAAATTCGGGGAGAAAAATATTATTAATCTCTTGAATACTTTTGGTTTTTGCGCATCTTACAACGAAACTCTTTTATATGAAGCATCTGTCACCGATATTGAAATAAAAAATGGAGTATTTGTACAATACGTTCACGACAACGCTGATTTCAACACGAACACGCTTGATGGAAAAGGAACATTGTGGAAATGACAACATTTGATGTGAATGTTGTCATTCGGCTTGGAGGATTCCATACGTTGATGTTCTTTATGGGCTGTATTGGCAAAGTTATGGCTGGTAGTGGCCTGAAAGAATTAATGTGTGAAGTATACGCTGAAAATACCGTCACTCATATTCTGAATGGTCATGCATATTCTCGAGCAGTAAGAGCACACACCTTAATACAATTAACGTTGGCTCAAATTATTTTTGATGATCTTGTTAATACAAATAACAAGTTTTCTGATATCAATGATATCGACGAGGTATCAGAAATGTATTTTAACGATGACGAAAGTAATGATCCAGAAACTTTGTTAGCATCGTCGAGTTATTAGAAAACGAACTACTAAAGTTAGACCAAAAAAGCAGAACAGGAAAGTTATGGGTTCTTTATTTTCGCATGGTTTCCATCTTAACAGATTTCATCGCAGCGGACAAATCAGAAGATTGGAATTTGCATCTCCGTACTATTGAGCTGATGATACCTTTCTTTCATTCAGCTGGTCATATGCCGTATGCAAAATCAGCACAGATATATTTGCAAGATATGCAAAATTTAAAGAATATCATGAATAAAGATGAGTACAAGAAATTCACAACAGGAGGATTTTAGACCATTCGTCGTACCGATAAATTTTGGGGTGGAATATTTTCCGACCAGACATTAATGAAGTCCATGAGTATTGAAGGTGGGCCATTCCATCGTGGAGAAACTGAAAGCGTAGTCCACACATGGCTAAAAGGTATTCTTCACACCAAAGACATAATTGACTATGGAAAAATACACCAACACATCATTCGAAAAATCATTCCAACACAAAGATTCACACGATTCACGCAAAAAATTGACTCTGCTGCCATTAAAAAGTTGAGGCAATTTTTGCAATCCCACAATCCTTTTTCGAATACTTCGTCTGGACTTGTCTCATTATCGACTGGTTTGATGGCCGATGATAAAGTCGATTGTTTTAATGCTTTTGAAAAGGGATTAGCAACTTTACTTCGAATCGAAAGTCAGAATTTCAAAGAGATAACTTCAAAAAGAAACGACACAGCTGTCACACTGGATCAGACAAACAAAACTGTCGCTATTGACAACGATACAGTACATGTAAGTACCGATTTGATTTTTCAACGAGTATGCGCAATGTACATGACATCTTCAAACAATCCTCAGCTGATGGGAGAATTCGTAGATTTATTTTTTCAGCTCCATTTCCATTATCTCTGTTCGACAAGTTTGGCATGCGAAAAAATGTTAAATCTGATCTGTACAGTTTCTTCGTGCAAGTGAATGCTGATCTGAGGCGAGAAAATTCTTACTTTGTAGTAGATGGAGGTATGTTATTGCAAAAAATTCCATGGAAAACTGGTGACAAATTTTCTACAATAACGGATTCGTACAAAAAGTACCTAACTAGTCATTTTGGCAAAAATGTAACGGTGGTTTTTGATGGTTACGATGACATCACAACCAAATCATCTGAAAGAAAGCGGAGATCAAGGAAATGTATGTCTGCAGAATATAATTTCAACGAGACCACACCTATCACAGTCGAAAAAGCTAAATTTTTGGCAAATACCAACAACAAGAAAAAATTCATCCATCTGTTACATAATACGGTTTTAAGCAATGTTAATCAATAGAATGTTCTGGAGATGCAGATAGAACGATTGCTGCAGAAGCTATACGAAGCTATTATGACGGCGACAAATCAGTGGTTGTGGTGTCCGAAGATATTGACGTATTGGGAATTTTGACTGCTTCAGCTGGAGCTGTCAATGACGACCATGACGACCAAAATGATTTTTTGCAAAGTCAAGAAATTTATTTTCTAAAGCCGCAAAGCAGCAGTGGAACAGAGCTGCAAAAAAATTTTTCTATCCGAAGTTTGGACGGCAAGTTTGCAAATGTGAAACCACATATATTATTCGCACATGCCTTCACAGGTTGCGATACAACTTCAGCGTTCTTCAAAAAAGGGAAAAAGTTATTTTTCGATTTACTGAACGAAGACAACTTGGCTGGTGAGCAATTGCGCGAATTCGCCTCTCTGTTCAAAAACCCAATTACAAATGTAGATGAAATTTTGGATTCAGGAATAAATTGCTTGTTGGCTTTGTATAAATACAAACCAACAAGAGCTGACGCAGAGCTGAGTCCAAGTCAAAAACTAAACAAATATAGATATGACCTCTTCAACCAAAAAACATCAAGTCAAGTCAAATCGCAAAAAAAAGCAACAGGTAATCTTGCAACGTTACCACCAACTGTAGACGCACTCAAAGAACATTTGAAACGTGTCTATTTCCAAGTGCAATCGTGGATCGGATTTTTTGCACAAACACAACCGGCACTCGATCCCACGAAATGGGGTTCGAAGAATGTTGCTCGCGAACTGATTCCTGTGAGAATGACAAACTTACCTGCTACAGAGAAAGTATTGAATATTATTGTTTGTTCATGTAAGAGTGGATGTGGAAGAGCTTGTGGATGTCGGAAAAATGTCATGTTCTGCACATCCAGTTGTTCCTTTTGTAAGGGTGTTAATTGTACTAACATCGAACAAAGTGATACACTGGATGATAATGATACAGAACCAATATTCGAGCTAGAGAATGCTGAAATCGAAAATGATGACGAGAATGCACCAACCACTCTACCCGGGGAACTTGTACTCGAAAATGCATATGACTCAGATGATGAATACTATTAGAATAATAATCTTATATTTTTTTCCAAATGTATACATCATAAATAATTGTACTAATAATAGAATATAAAAAACATTACTTTACAAACCATTTTATTACATGTTATATCTGTATAAATTTTATAAACGAAAAAAAAATCATGAGAATAAGTATATAGTTTATTATTATTTCATAACAAAAAATGAAATGCATTTTCTGTTTTTTTATTTCCTGCTCCTGATTACATTTTAAAAAATCAACAAAATTTGCATATTTTCAACTTTTAAAAATTTTTATACTACATTTTCCACATTTTCTGCCGTTTTTTAAAAATTAATTTCGTTAAACTTGTACGTAACACTGGATGGCAATTTGGAGCACGTTATATCGGTGAAGAGAAAAAAATAAAAAAATAGGTATCTAAATAAACAAAGATAAATTGATAGCACATTCATGATCAGCGACCCAAAAACTCATATAATGGCCTGCTACACGCTCATATCGCCTAAGTTTGAAATTTTCCTATACCAGATTTTCCGCAGTTTTCCGACTTTTTTGATACTCTTATTTCGTTTAACTTGTTCGTAACACTGGACTTTAATTTGAAGCACATTATTATAACAACGTAACAACGGAAAAAAATGAAAAGAAACGAAATTTTCCAATTTTCCACTTTTCAGGGGGATTTTCCGGGAAACTGATAGCATATTCGTGATCAGTGACCCAGAAGACCCATATAATGACCTGCTACACGCTCATATCGCCCAAATTTGAAATTTTCTTATACCAGATTTTCCACAGTTTTCCGAAATTTTCCCGGATTTCTACGTCTTAACATTAGAAACATCATTATTCAACTTCAGGTGCGAATTCAATTCGACAACGCTGATAAAAGCAGTAAAAAGTCTGAAAATTAACCAAATTTTCCGATTTTCCGCTCCTCGTCTGAATTTTCCGGAAAAATAATGGCCAATTCGTGATCAGCGACCCCGAAAACCTACCAGGGGGCATTTTCAGTACTTAATTTCCATTTTTCTATATTTTGCAATTTATTTAAAAATGGGGTGTGAGAAAGGGGTTAATTTTGAGTTTTGATGGTGTTGGGGGGGGGGGGGGGGGTAGTTACTTCGTTTGCTAGTCACGAATGACCTAGAGGACTCATAGAAGGTAATGCAAAAAAAATATTTTTTTGATCCATCTTCCTATAAGAAACTTTTTTATTTCCCCGCTTTATTGACTGGACTGCGTTTTATACACTACGTCAATAACTAAATTACTAAGGTAATTTTATATTTTGGCAGTGTGTGGCCCCATATATGTGATACCAATATAAGACTAGTTTTGATTTATTGTAGGAAAAACTGAGTTGATAGCTAACCTGAATCGTTTTTTAAGTAATACAATGTGTTCGCCGATTATATTGAGCTTGTAGAAGTATCGTGCGTATTTCGAATATACTAAGAAAACGAGACTGCTTTACTTACGTGTATGGCTGCCAGCAAGAAACCTGCAGCTATGAAAATACTTTGTTCATTGTAGTAATGCAATTTTTTCTTTCCGTTATCTCTCAAAGAATACGTTTGTTTGAATACCATGATCAAATGCGGTGCCTCTGTTAGATATTTTTTTTCCCAATTTGTTTTTAATGGTTTTAGATCAGTCGTCCATATTTTACCCATACGTTTTTTGTAATTGATTTTCTCTTCCTCCTCTACTATTTGACGAATTTCTGTTTTCATTTCCTGTGAATCTACTACAACGAAAGTCCATGGTTCCGTATGAGCTCCACTTGGAGATGTACCTAATAAATTAGATCCATCAATTATATTTTCCCACCAACTAATATTTGACCGATTTATCAACTAAAACTATTGAATGTTATGAAATTTTGGTTTGAAAATTAGACAGTTCCTCACGCTGAGTTGTACGGCATTAGTCGTACTCATAATGTTCACATCGTAAAATGTATAATTTTCCATTTATACAGGTTCTTCCGTCTAAAACGCACATTGAAAGTATTTTGAGTTGAGATGATGACTATTCCAATCTGAAAATTTGTATACAGCCATAATCGATTATTTGCTACTCTATAAAAATATTTTCAAAATGGCGGAACGTCCTGTTATACCGGAAGTGGTCATCAACTTCGTTTAGCGGAAAGCTATATTTATATATGCAATTTTAGATTCCTCTTCAGATCTCCATTTCGTCCCTATACTTAAGTGTAGCCGTTTTCGAAATCTTCTGATATTTTTGCAAATTTAAGTTTCCTCTTTGAAAATCAATGACGGTGATTTTTGAATATTTCGAAATCGTTTCCGAGCATCAGGAAGAAAAAAACGTCAATTTTCTAAATGGAATGGGAATTTTTTCTTTTAATAAGTGAGAGAATTAAATTCTGCATCGGAATTGATCTGTATCAGTGTTCCCTATTACTGTGTTTGATAGTTTTCCAGTTATGATGACTTTTTGTTGACATGAAGGAAATGGCATTTTCGTTTGTCGTGGAAATGAGAACTGTCATGATTTTGAAACTTCTCCTTGTTGAGTTATTGTTGTCTAATTTGACTCTAATTTAGAAAATATGGACAATCAAAGTTATTCAAATGTATATATAATGAATTTCCTTCAATGTCCACCAAAAGTCATCATAACTTGAAAACTATCAAACATAGGTATAGGGAACATTGATACAGATTGATGCGGAATTCAAATATCCTCCATTTAGAGAAAGAAAACAATAAACATTCCATTTGGAAACCCAAATTTGGGATGTTTCAATGTGTTTCCCCAATAATAAATACACCAAAAGAAAGATCTATCTTTTACTTCCTGATCCCCGAAAATGATTTCCAAATATTCATAAATAACAGGGTTATTTATTTTCTAAGAGGTGCAAACTTAAAAATTTGCAAGAAAATTCTAAATATTTAGAAAATGACTCAACTTAGGTATGGAGAGGGCTGTTGGAGATTATCTCAAAAAGCACGAGGAATCCAAAAACAATAAAAAATATAGCTTTCCCTTTAAAATAACTAAGTTGATGAAACAATGAAAGATATAGATTTCAGTTTGAAATAACGAAATTGCTGACCACTTCCGGTATTACTGGAAGAGCCGTCATCTTGAAATCGGAAAAATTTCAGAATGGTATCAACATTAGAAGTCAAAATACTTCTAATGTGCGTTGTGTACTAGATAGGTAATGACTATATTTCGTGATTAATTAGTAGATAATAAGGTATGATATGATATTTTTGCATGAGTTTTTTACATGTACTGGGTTCCCCATAATAGACTACCCATTTTACATTTTTAATAAATTCCCTACGAGATAACTAAATAGGTTGTTCTCTGTGGGATTATCTTCTGTAGTCTTTGGGATTTAAGTAAATTATTAATCAAGTAGGCGCCTGTCACAAATAAATTTTAAATTAATAATTTTGTGGAACGCCATTTTTCTACGAGTAGTTTGAAAGTTTTCATCAATAATTATTTGATTTTTTTGCTTTGAGACATTAATTCAACATCCGTTTGAACTTTCATGGATTACTCAGTCCAACAACGTGTGTTTTGTGTAGAAACTTACATAAGAAGCAATTCGATAGAAGAAGTTAGGCGTGCATTCCGGCGTCAGTTTAATAACAACAATAGGGGTGACTCGCCAAATCGTAAAATTGTTAAGTTATGGGTTCGTCATTGGCGTGAAAATGGTTCTGTACAAAATTTGAAGAAGCCTGGACGTCGAAGAACAGTTCGTACACCAGAGAATATTGAACGAGTTAGAATTGCGTTTACGAGAAGTCCTAAAGGTCTGCTAATCGACAAACCCTTATCCTAGGAATACCGAAGGGAAACTTGGATCGAATTCTTCAAAGACATTAATTTTTTCTTGTGGGAATATTCAAAAGCCAAAGTGTTTGCGAGTCGTCCAGGTACAATCGAGATACTGAAAATCAAAATTCGTGAAGAAGTTGAAGGAATAGACGAAGGTTTGCTACGACGTGTAATTAACCACTTTTTATCTAATATTGAAAAATGTGTTGAAGTTGCTGGAGGTCATTTAGAAGAAGTGATTTTGAAAAGTTTGAATTAAATTACCCAAATATTTATAAGTTGTCATAAATCCCAAAGACTAAGCTGTAATTTAGTAAAATAAAAAGTTTGTTTTGTTAACCAAAAAAAATTTAATTCAAATATTAAAATGGGTAGTCTATTATGGGGAACCCAGTATAATAGTCAGAAAGTAATTTTTCCACATTAATGTAGATAAATGCTCACGAGGTGCTAGGCTGGAATATATATATATTCATAACTTTACCAATTCGGTTATTTTATGAAGAACAATTGTTTCGTTTTCGTTCGTCAACATTCTCAATATCGTAAATTATAACAAAATAACGGCTTCTGACAATTATTTAAAATTGAAATCTGGAGACAATAAGGGGGTCGTGAAGGGTACAATACTATCGTAAACGTAATCTATGAAGGACGATTTGGCACTTCAATCACTTGACGTATTTAGTTCATGAAAAATTGATTCTGGAAATTTACCACAATTCTGAGCAAATTATTGCAACTGGCAATGCATGTGTAATGTGCAATAATATAAAAAAAATACTACTCTTACTGCGAAAATTCAATTTTGAATCAAAAGTTTAATTTGAGAAAGTAGGGATTGTAATCAAAATTATAATGATTGCCTTGCCATATACATAGGCCACCTTGTAAGCAGGTTTATGGTATGGTGCCAAGAATCAAATTATGCTTGTTTGAACACAAACATTTGCCCATTGCTCAGATATTGGCCTAGTATAAGAAAAAAATTAAATAATTATAAATGTCAAATATTAGATTAATTCACCAATTAACAATTTTGTTAATATTTTCTGGAAATGTATCTCAAACATAGGCATTACCTCCGCAATGTCAGACTATACCATATAGACGTATGTATGCGAGGGAATACATCGGTATAAATTCATCACATTCACAATCATTCAAATGAATATGAATATTATTGTAAGAAATTTCCCCTCATCTTGTTTCGAAATAAAATCAAAAACTCAATTTACCGTGCTCTTTTGACCTCCATTCAATTCCATATTTTAGGGCATACTTTTATGTTTTATTTGATTTCATACGAGTACATTTCATTCATCTATCTCGAAATCCAATGTATGATTCAAAGTTTGAGTTTTGGGTTTCCCCTACTTACCGGCCGTTTTAATAATGTTATGAAGAACAGCTTTTGGTACTTTTTCTGTACTGAAATGTCGTACGGATCTCCGAGTATTCATCAAATTATAGAATTTCTTGGACTCTTCGATCATGAACTGTTTTGAATATTTATTAAAACTGAATGGAACATGTTTAAGAAAAGGCGTTAGCGCTGGTACAATTTCATCATCTTCCATTTGATCATCCTCCTGATCGTCCTCTGAAATATAAGACGAATTTGTAGTTGGATGAAAAATAGACCAGTAAATAGCTTTGTACCATATTACGTGAATAATAGTAGACCCCCTATGCAAATAACAAATAATCAATCAAATAGATTGCCTACCAATACTCTATTCAATCGATTTCCCACTTATAATCAGTTTAATCGACCACCAATTAATAATCAGTTCAACTTTCATAAGAATTTTCCTCAAGCACTCCCATGTAATCCTTTACTAAGACTAACCATATTCAACTGGTAAAAATAATTCGACACGCTATGTCTTTCAAACAAATAGTATTTTCATACCTACGTACAAACCAACACCTATGGAAACTATATCACGCAATTCAACTAGTATAACTCACCATCTTAAAGAATCACTAGTAAATTGGGCAACTGAAGAATTTTACCATCAAGATATTCATGAGGCAGATACATCGAAAATAATTGAATATTACGAAGAGCAAAATACTGAAATGTGCTCTGAAAATTTATCTTATTATCCAGCTACACCTAAACATCAGTCAGAAGAATAACAATTATGAAAATGAACATGTAAATTTTCGAAAGGAACTGAACATAGACAATCAACCCTGATACGACCTAAATAATGGCAATAACTCAAAATTACGTCATATCGTTATTCCTAACCTAAATCTGAAATTCATAATATATGCAGGCTCAATCAAGTCTCATATACCCTATTTCTTCTGCTTCTATACCAATTTCATAATAAATTTCCACTCCACCATGTATGTACAGGACAATTCAAACATAAATCCTTATTATATGTAAATTCTCGGGAGATAGGTCACATTAACACATAAGTTTACTATATTTGTTCATCTTAACGTACGTTTCTGTGTCACGACCATCATCAGAAGACTTATAAAAAAAATAATCACAATCTAAAACGGGATTTCTTAAAACTAATTGCATCAATTACAAAGCGTCTATATCGCACTAGATCCAATTAAAATGCCTACGTCGCCGACACGACCACCATTTAAAATACGAGGAATTCTGGAAACCTCTGATACAAACGATCACTGGTAGATTCGTTATTGGAAGATTTGAATATCCTCATTATTAATGATCTTTCGAACAACTCACATTCTAATGTCAATATAGAAACCAACAAACAAATAGAAATATCTGAGAATGTAACTGAGTATAAGCCAAATCAAAGAATTCTTCATTTAATCAGTAGCTATGAATCCAAGACCTACTAAAAACTTTAAAATAGGAAATAAAAATAAATTTTTCTTTAAAATATCTAGAAGTAATAATGAGCCAGAATGTACCATTCGCTGAGAAATTATACTGGAGCAAATAAAACATAGTACTTCAACTTCGACTAAGAAAAAATTTATCAAGATATCAGGGCGTCTATATTAAATTATTCAATAACAACGCACCCAAGATTATAAGGTGCACAAAGCATAGAATTCCACTAATTGAAACTGAGATTAAGATACAATACGGTACTAGCATGGAGGTAAAACTAATTTCCGAAATTTTCAAACAACTATCTAATATTTCCAAAATATGAAACAGGTATAAACATAAATAAATGTCAGAAAGCCAAAAACAACAGGAACCCACCAAAAATACCATTTATGTCAACGGAACTCCTCAAAGAGCATTCCAAGTTGATCATGCAGATACATTCAGTTAAAGGTCAAAATTATGTAACATTGGTAGACGCCTTTACAAAATTGAGACAGGCTATTCCAATAACGTCAAAAAAACGCTATCGAAATGGTAAATGCTTTCATCACATGGAGTCCCAGAAACACCACTGATAATGGTACTGAATTCGATTCGGAAACTGTGAAGCAACTATTTTCATTACAGAAAATAAATATTCATTTTGTTACACGACATAATATTGCATCAAACGGAATAGTAGAGAAATTCCACTCCACTATCCTGGAACACATTCTAATATTGAAACAAGACTATTATCGCATACAATAATACTCTACACTCTATTACCATTTATACCCCTTTAGAATTAACGTTAGAACATTCGAATAATAAAGAAATATATGATCTTCAAGATCAACAGAAAATGTTACATAATATGTAGTCTCATAAGGTCAAACTGGAGCTGTTTCATGAGTGAAAGAAAAAATTGAAAAACAAAACATGAAAATACATGCAAAACGAAACAATGATACAAGTAAGCAATACACACAAGTGTATTTTAGATCAAATAAACGTAACAAAACACTCCAATGAAGAAAACCCAGGACTCAGCACTAAAGCTAGGAAACATGCAAAACATAATAGATTGGACTTTTATTAGAGTAGTTGATTTAAAACCCTTAGAAACTAGTTATTCACGAAATTACGATAAAACTCTTAAATTAGATCACGTTATTAATGGATTCAGCGTAGAGGAAAAATATCAAACCGAAATAGTTCCTCATGAAAATTTACTAGAATTTGAATTATTAGAGGCACACAAAATATTCAATCAAATCATTCCCATTGATATTACTACAAAAAAGGGAGGCCTGATTAATGGATTGGGCACATTATTCAAAGATATCACCGAAAATTTATACCAAGAGGACGCTCAGAGATACGATAGTGCAAATAGTCAATTATGAAAATTTACTAGAATCTGAATTATTAGAGGCACACAAAATATTCAATCAAATCATTCCCATTGAAATTACTACAAAAAAGAGAGGCCTGATTAATGGATTGGGCACATTATTCAAAGATATCACCGAAAATTTAGACCAACAGGACGCTCAGAGATACGATAGTGCAAATAGTCAATTATGAAAATTTACTAGAATTTGAATTAATAGGGGCACACAAAATATTCACTTATAATATCCCATGTGCAAAATTTCCGGGAATTAATTTGTGCACTCGGGATATTCGGTAAGAGAATTTCACACAGAAGAAAAATTAGTTTAAAATAATTTCAATGTGATATTATTTGACATTTTGTCATGAAAATCTCAGACATTACGAAGGAATGCCATAATTTTGTTGTTTTGTTATGTATTGTATCACTTTCAAACTCATTTGTTAAACGTCAAAAAATACCCAATATAATTTTGCTTCTCTACCTTAAAAGAAAAAATATCCGCTGAAATTTTTTCGTTGCCATGGCAACAAGTGAAAATAAAAGTATTTCATTGGTCGAAAATTGTCGGTGTGAAATTCTCAATCAAATCATTTCCATTGAAATTACTACAAAAAAGAGAGGCCTGATTAATGGATTGGGTACATTATTCAAAGATATCACCGAAAATTTAGACCAAGAAGACGCTCAGAGATACGATAGTGCAAATAGTCAATTATGAAAATTTACTAGAATCTGAATTATTAGAGGCACACAAAATATTCATATATAATACCACAAGAGCTTCAAAATTATCGGGTATTTCCCGATAGGTTCGTTGCAAACAAATGAAGGAGTCAAGTTTTTCAGGTTAAAAAATCACGAGCGCGAAGCGCGAGTGATTTTTCCTGAAAAACTTGACGACTTTATTTGTTTGCAGGGAACCTTGAGGGAAATGCCAGATAATTTTGAAGCTCGTGTGGTATTCGGGGGATTATTTTTCCGTCCCAAATGAACATTTCCTTTGACTTTTTTATCGATGGTGGACATAGAACAAACTCCAAATCGACTCATTTTCATGCAAAATCTCCAATTTTCACAATTGAATTCAACCTGTCAGTTTGACGTGTGGTTAATTTGACTGGATCATGTTTTGTTTTTTATATATAGCAACTACCAGAGAAAATTTTCAAAAAATTATCAGTATAATACCATGTAGGTTGTACCACGTGACGTCGAATGGTGCAATTCTATTGGTCGATATTTGGGTCGGAAAAATAATCAATCAAATCATTTCCATTGAAATTACTACAAAAAAGAGGCCCGATTAATGGATTGGGCACATTATTCAAAGATATCACCGAACATTTAGAACAAGAGGACGGTCAGAGATACGATAGGGCAATAAGGCAATTAAAAAATGTCCAAGGACAAATGAAATTACTTGCAGAGAAACAAATAACATTAACTGAGAATGCCATTGAAAAGTTTGAGAACATGACACAAAAGATAACTAATAATCAAGTTGAATTGTATAAACGAGTAGAATTAACATGTACTCATTTAGATCAGATTGAAAATAAAAAATTATTGAAATTGAGGATATTCTCACATAAGCAATGCTTTTAGATCATATTATGATCACTGCAGTAACAGTGCTAAAATCTCCAAACATACTCACGTTCTGAGAAATCATCCCTCTTACTTTCTATTCTCCGGTCAGTTTGGATTCTCCATGGAATAAAGGCATGCATTACTCGTACAAAAATGTAGAGAATTAAACCTGCCACAAAATAATTCCAATAAATAGCAAAGAACATGCTCTATAACTATGAGATTGAATAAAATGTATACACATCAGGGCAGAAACTGAAACGGTGTGAGTATGAAAGAGTAACGATTTTAATGTTTGTATTGAAATCAATAGTCATATTATCAGATAAATAGGGTTATCAAGGAGGTTATTAGCAATAAATGTGACCCATTTCTTTTGTATTTAGAGAGTTTTATTCTTTGAATTATCTTATTCATTATTCTATTTATTTATTGTATGACGGGGTATTTGTTTATTATAATCTTAACGTGAAGATACATTATAAGAACCTAATTCGACAAAAAATAAAGAAGCTTAATTTGTGAATTCAAACCATGAGTATTATTTTACCGGTAAAACCCGAATTTCGTGTAATTTCGTTAGAACTAGAATTAACAAGAAGCCTTTGTGAAAACTAAGTTTCAATAAGTAGTCAAAACTTGAAACGACGGTACGACGTCTTATTGAAAACCTGTAAAAAATTATTTTAATTAATAACTTGTAACATTTTTGTTCTCGCATTTGAAATCACCGGTTATTCTTTTCAATAAAAAAATTGAATCCAACAAATGTTGAATCAGTCTTATCAGAATTGTTAACATAATTCTGTGATAAAATGATGCAAAATAAATGAAAGAAATTTTTGTTTCCAAAAATATCGTGAAGAAACTTGAAAGAAAACGTAATAACTGCCTTTACCACCTTCCGAACAAACTATAAAACAAACAATCGATGGTGGAAGCCGTTACTTTATGGTAATTCATCATTTTGATTATATGAAAGGATAACTACTTTGTTTTTATACCACTTTTATTAATAATAACGTGAAAACGTAACTATGGCACTTCGGTGTTGAAACTATAGTTACGTTTTCACGTTATTATTCATAAAAGTGGTATAAAAACAAAGTAGTCATTCTTTCATATAATCAATATAAAACAAACAACTGTACCAATCACATACATGAATGTCTAAACTTGCGTCGAATACTATCTAACTGCAGACAAAAGCTAGCTATACGCTATTTTAAATTGTCATAATCTCTTAAACTATACTTTTGTTAATTGTTTTCAGTGCGAATTAATTCAATTAGTTCTTGCAATCCGACTGAATATATTTAACGACTAATTGACATAAGGAATTCTCTGTGCTGACTGATTGATGTATAATAATAATAATAATAATACATCTTTATTTCCACAAAATAGTTGTTACAATCTCTCCATTACATTAACAGAATATTACTATAATATCAACAATTAAATTGGAAATCTTAGGGCGAAGTTCAAGCGAACAGCGAACCACCCATCGATCTACCACTTAAACCCTAAAATAATAAATTGCTATAATACGCACTAAAAGTCTACATTCTAATTTAATCTAGTTTCTGTCACTATAATATTTTGAAATTACTAGCTTATTAAAGATAATACATACGAGGTCTGGCTATTAAATAACGAGACTACGCGCACAGAAGACGTCCTAATGCCTGTCTGTGAAGCGTTATTTAGTTATTTTTTGTATGCTATTCATAGTGATAGCTTCAATGGATGGAGCGTCAACGGGTGAACACAAATTTAAGTGTTTTTTTGTATTAATAGGTAAAACATTTCTGTGTGGATATAACAACTTCAGTCCAGTTATAGCATATTTGATATATTTATTAACTTGAGCTTTATATCAAAAATGTGTTATCTACAATCAGCCCCAACTTTTTTGCATCTTGAACTATTTGAATTTCTGCATCATTAATTTATGAGTATGATCTCACTTTTGTCTACATTATTAATCACTGCTGGCTTACCAAAGATTAATTTTGGATTTATTAGAATTTAGATATAATTAATGAGATTTAGCAAACTGTTCGATAGAGAAAAGATCTGTATTAATTTGCTCTACTGCAGTCTTGATCTGATTCGGTTGAAAGCTATTATAGACTTGTGTATCATCAACATATAAGTGACATTTGCAAAATTTAATGCAATCTGGCAGGAGTGAAGTATACATTGTAAAAAATAACGGCCCTGAAATTGAGCCCTGAGGAACACCAGATAAAATGGTAGTTTCATGTGACACTGAATTATTTACTTTCACACACTGTCTTCTGTCAATAAGATAATCTTTAAGCAACAAAACCGAATCATTATTCAATCCGAGGTAATGCAGAAGTGTAATTAGAAGTTTTGTGCAATATAGTATCAAACGCTTTACTGAATAAAATCTTACAGCACTAAGATGCTAATGTGTCCAGCGTCTGTTGCCCTATGTATGTCATCCAGTACATTTAGTAAAGCAGTAGTGATAGGCTTTTTTTTAAGCTATTGCATAGCTTTTATCGCGGGCTTTGAGCGCGGCGACCGAATCAAGAAATTCCGTAACGAAAATAACCTAACACCCCCCACTCCGCCTACCATGTAGCTCGGCCGAGCGTTCGCTTAACGTGTATGTATATGGTACGACTGTACGAAGCTCACACGGATCGAGACGAGCTGCTCCGAAATCGGACGAATACGTAAGCAGCTGTTTGTGAGAAAGTATATAGGTGTATAGGTATCTATCATATCTTTATAATGCCACACTCACCGCATGTGCGCCCCGTAAGTATACATGTAGGTATATATACTGTTGTAGATACTGTTCCAAAAGGTGGGGTAGCTATTCACCAAAATAATAATAATGTTACTAATATTATGACTCCGAATATTGAAATAAATATTGCACACGTTAGCTATGTTAATGTTAGGCGCTCATTTGTTGGAGATATTTGTGCGTGCTTACGCAAACTTAGAAATGGCCTACACATAGTCATGGTAGCAATTTACATTTATCCGAATCCAAAGGTAGAGTATTTTATTCATCGCACTTTACTGGAGTACACTGAAGAAGGGTCGAAAATACTTGGTACAAATGGTAATAAATTTCCACTTATCTTGGCTGGCGATTTCAAAATCAGAGCGGTTGACAACTTTTCTTTCGGAAAAATTGAATTTGAAAATGAATAATGATCAACAAGAATCCACAACAAAATATGGGACCACCATTGACGCGGTATTTTCCAGATATTTAGAAGATATCAAGTCTCAAACTTATGTTTCTTATTTCAGTTACCATACACCTATAGTTTCAATAATAAAAATTCCTGAATAACCTACATGTATTGTAAGATAATGAAAATATTTTCAACGATATTAACTTCTCATTTATTCAATAAAAGAAAAGAAATTTGTTTTCCTATCGGTCACCACGCTCAAAAAGTGTAACTTGAATTAATATCAAAGAAAAAAAAATACTGCATAAATAAAAAATAATTAAATAATTATAATTGCATAAGTTGATAAAAAATGCTATGCAATAGCTTTACCGCGGCGGTCCAAGAGTGCCACACGTTTTTTTTTTCATTTTTTATAGCGACCTCTGTTATATTACGTAACTGTTTATGATAATCCCAGTGCCCTTGTAACTTGGTTTTTCTAAATTTTAGTTTAGCTCTATTTCCTGGTTTTATCACAGCTCTTATGACATCAGTTATCCATGGTGTTTTAGGTTTACCTGCTTTTCCGCTTTTAAGTGGTGCATGCTTATTCATTAAATTTATCACATTTGTATTGGAATAGTTTATCATCAATACTGTTTAGGTCATAAATATTATTTAGAGGCAAATTATATAAATCAATTTCAAAATTTTTGAGCTTAATATTTTTATAATCCCCAAAAATATTTTTACGCTCATGTTCTTTCTTTAATAGAAGTTCATATGACAATATACGAGCGAGTGATCAGTAAATTCAAGCTCTATGTTACCAAATTTATTTACACCAGATGTGTTGTTGACTATTATGTAATCAATTAGAGTAATACTAGATTGCTTTATTCTTGTAGGTTCTACTATTAATTGATTTAAATCATACATATCGAGTACATTTTTGAACAGTTTTAATGCTGGTTTATCTTCATTCAGGAAATTAATACTAAAATCCCCTACGCAATAAATATTATCCGGAATCAGCATACATTGCATTATAGAATTGTTAAATTCATCAAAAAATGTTTTGTAATCATATGTGGGAGGTTTATATACGACACCCATTACAAAGGAGTATCCTATTATATTACAATGTACCCAGAGTTGTTCAATATTATTACTAGTCTCTACAATTTTAACCCAAATTTTGTTGTCGATATACAATGCCACTCCCCCTCCTCTACCCTGTCTATTTCTACGTACAAAACGAAATCCGCCAATTGCCAACTATCATCTGTAGTATGACTAGTTAGCCAAGTTTCACTTATAGCAAGAATATTATATTTTCATTATAAATTAGATTTGGTATTAATGAACAAATTTTCACATGCGCTATGGACAATTTTTTAGAATTCATATTAATGTATTATAAATTTAAGAATCAATTTTACACCTCATATTTATGTTATTTAATTAGAGTTCAATGCAAATATCATCTTTCTTTCGAAATTTATTTGGGTGCGATAAACGGAACAGAAGAAAGAAACCAAAATAAAAAAATTATGATTATTATATTATCAGTACTTATTGGGCAGTCAGAAATGGAACACCATACAACTCCTGACAAGTGAGATAATATAAAATAGGTACTTTACGGATGAAAAACAATACAATACAAGCCAAAAGAGAAAAATATGCAATATGTTCAACAGATAAGGCCTGCTAACGAAGGTAAATGTATAATACACAATGTGTTTTCATGCTAATGCTCCACTGCTTATTTAACTATAATACATTATCAGTAGATACAGTGGACTACCTTTGCGCCAGGAAGTGTGACGTCACATCCGGTGTTTGTAATTAGTGTTATCGGATAGATAGCGTTATCGGGTAGATAGCGTTATCAGTGTTTGCGAGTTACCCAGTCTGTGCTGGCGATTGGCATCCGGCGTTTGTAATTTATTATCGGGTAGATAGCGTTATCAGTGATTGCGAGTTTGGTTGTTTGAATGTATATACAGGATGTTTGTAAAGAGTGTGTGATGTTGTATATACAGGTTGTTTGTAAGAGAGGTCCTAGACACGTGGTTTTGAAAGAGGTGTCATGGCGGCTATCACGTGATCCTTGAACGAGGCGGTTAACGAGGTGTCATGGCGTATGTCACGTGTGTTACATCGACGAGGTGGCTATCACTTGCTCCTTCAACGAGATGTCTGTCACGCAGGTCTTAAACGAGGTGTCATGGCGTCTGTCTCGTGTTACATCGACGAGGTGTCTCTCACATAGGTCTTCAACGTGCTGTCATCGCGTCTGTCACGAGGTATCATGGCGGTTGTCACGTGTGAATCCATCATAACGTCTACGACGTGTACATCAAATGAATCAATAAAAAAATGGAATGTTCATGATTTTACGATTTTACATGTATACTTACCAGTTCGATCGACCTCTTATCTCTCACCCGCATGAATACCATTTAGTTTTGATTGTATATTTTAGGTTGAAAAAGTCAATAGCTTGACATGTGCAGAGTATGAGGGAGTGTGTTGTTGTGTGTGACTGCTCCAACTAAATGGAACTCGAATCAGTTCGTGATAATGTATCCTCGATTATAACAACAGTTTTATTCATAGTGTGCTTACCACCGTGTACTATGCAAATAAATTCGCAACAAGCGTATGTCCTCCGAATTTGATGGAAATCCTCGAAGAATTACAATTACCATCCAAAAATTGGATAATCGCTGCGGAATTCATAACTTTCCTTGTGGGGGCCTCGACGACCGATTGGGCATATGCTGATATTTTCTATTTCGGAGGAGATTTCGATCCACCTCCAGAAGATTGGAAGATAATCGATATGAATATAGAAGGTCAGTTCAAATATAAACATAGAAGAATGAGAAAAATCATATTGCATCAAATTTCGGGTATCGTTCCGAAACCAGGATCGTATATACTTGATTCTTTTAGAGTGCTACATGATATTGATGTTGATTTTTATCGAATCGCACTTCTACCGTACCGATGTGAGATAATGGACATGCACAGCATCCGAAGAGATACTTCCAATTCTTACACCTTTAAGATGTTTCAAATGTTTTCTGAGGTAGGAGGGGAGGTCGATGACGTCAACTATAGAATAAGTCCACCATCACTACAAATTTTTTGCTTCGACGTACTCTTTCGAAATTTCGATAACATCAAAGAAATATGTCAATGATCTACGCATGTGCAACTAGATATTTTGGATATATATCATTCTAGTTTGAAATGTCGTCTATAGTGGTTGATATTCAAAGTTTCCCGATTTCTTCAAACGTATATAAAATCAAGGAACTCTCTTTGTTGGACTGTGAGAAAAGGTTGGAGAAATATTTTCTATTCAAACCATCAAAATCGATGGATCAACTATCCGAGAGGCAAATGAAGAAAATATTTCATTGTGAAAAATATCACGGGATTCCATGGACCTCGGGTTATCAGGAATATGATGAATTGTATGAAATTTTGAAGGAAAATATCGATCCGGATGCTACTGTTTATGTATGTGGGAAGATAAAAGCTAAGTTTCTACGGGGGCGTTCCAAAAATTGGGGTTAGAACGAGTAGAAGTGGTGAATTTGAAAGGTAAATGTCAGTAGATGAACTCCACGAGTTCTGGCGCAGGATATCCGGTCTCCACTTCCGGTCTAGCTGTCGATGTGCATCCGGTGCATGAGCTCGTCCTTATCAGTTTTGAAAGGATGTAGGTGATAAGGATTTTATTTGTAAAGAGTATACAGGGTGTGTTTAAAAAGTGTGTCACATGTACAGAGTCACGTGACTAACACATGACAGCATGGCGACCATAAGGACCAGCTGTCATGGCGACCATAAGGACCAGCTGTCATGGCGACCATAAGAACCAGCTGTCATGGCAACCATAAGGACCAGCTGTCATGGCGATCATAAGAACCAGCTGTCATGGCAACCATAAGGTCCCGCTGTCATGGCGACCATAAGGACCAGCTGTCATGGCGACCATAAGAACCAGCTGTCATGGCAACCATAAGAACCAGCTGTCATGGCGGCCATAAGGTGCTCCGCCACCTCTAGGAAGCAATCTGTACCTTCGGTCCAAAAGGTACAGGCTGCTTCATGAAGATGTCATCACCACTGTCAAACATCATCATCATCAGGGTTAAACCGGAAGTGGGTTATATATTCGACACATTGTTACACCGGTGTGTGTGTGTGTGTGTGTTTTTTTTTTTTTAACGAGGGTAGGTGGAAATCTTCAAAAGACGCTGTGAAGCCCGCGCTTCACAGTGTGTGGGATTTCTACCCACTAAAACCACCTCCCGTTACGTCCCAGCACCCCGCGGAACCGCCGTCAGGCATTACTTCGCGGGGGACGAAATGGCTGTTATGCGCCCTTCCCTGGTTCAGCTGTTTGCCGTCTCATTCTATGCCATTGGTTGGCCTCTCCTCTCATTGTCTATACGTCTGAGCTCCTTCAATACGGTGGCCGCAAAATCAGACACTGCAATCCAGGTGGTCTCTGACTCAAGCATCTCCTTAACGATATTCTCCGGGGACAACTGCTGCTGTAGATTTCCTTGCAGGATCTCACGCGGTCCATTGAAACGTGGACAATGGCACATAACGTGCTCTACGTCCTCTGGCACTTGTAGACAGGCAGGGCATGATGCGTCACCGTCTATTCGAAAACGGTGCAGATACGCCCTAAAGCACCCATGTCCTGTTAGCAGCTGCACGAGGTAGTGATCTACCTCGCCGTGCCCCCTACTGATCCATGCAGCAATATCTGGAATGAGGCGATGGGTCCACCGACCCTTGGTGGATGCATTCCAGAGCCGCTGCCATTGCGTTGACAACGCTATCCTTGCCTCCTGGGTTATGATGTGTCGGTTGGTATCTCCAACTTCACGTCTATGCCTATAGATCTCCGCTCTTTCCTCCACCATCAGACGGATTGGTGGCATGTCGGCGATAACACACACAGCATCATACGAGACCGTGCGAAATGCGCGCGTCACTCGTAGAGCACACCTACGGTACACCGAGGTCAATTGGCGTACGTACGATATCACCGATGTGGCTGATACCCAGATTGGGGCTGCGTACAGCATCGTGGAGCTGACAACGCTGGAAAGTAGCTTTCTGCGACTCTGGGTAGGTCCTCCAATGTTGGGCATAAGTCTAGCCAGTGCGTTGGCCACTGCAGCTGCTCTCGTGCTCACCACACGCAGATGTTCGTCGAACCGGAGCCTGGCATCTATCTGGACTCCCAGGTATCTCAATGATGGCTGCGAAGGTATGTCGCAGCCCCCAACGTTTAGTGTCACAGTTTCTGTCGTTTTCCTGCTGGTCACCAGAATTGCCTCGGTTTTATGGTCTGCCAATTGCATGCCATTAGCCGAGAGCCACCGGCGGATTGTGGCGACAGCCTCGTTCGATTTCTGAGTGGCTTCTTCCAGGTACTTGGCAATGACAACCACAGCAATATCGTCGGCGAAGCTAACAGCCTTTGTCCCTGTGGGCATGGGCAACCTCAGCACCGCATCGTACATGATGTTCCACAGTAGGGGTCCAAGTACCGAGCCTTGTGGAACGCCTCCTGTAATGTTGTAGGCTTTGGGTCCCTCGTCCGAATTGTACAATAGTGTCCTTTCACTAAAGTAGCTCGCGATCATCCTTGTAAGGTACTCCGGAACCTCCATCGATGTCAGCGCCTCCAGAATTTGATTCCAATTCGCTGAGTTGAACGCGTTCTTTACGTCCAGGGTGACCACGACGCAGTACTTCTTGGCACCACCCTTCCAACGCTTCCCTTCGATGGCCTCACGGGCAGTGGCTACGACGACGTCAATGGCGTCAACCGTTGACCTCCCCTTCCTGAATCCGTGCTGGTTTTCTGACAGACCACGAGCACCTTCACTGAATTTCTCTATCCGGCTGCTAAGAATCCTCTCGAGCACCTTTCCTGCTGTATCCAATAGGCAAATTGGTCGGTAGGATGATGGATTGTCCGGAGGAATGTTGCCCTTCGGGAGAAGAACTAACTTCTGCTGCTTCCAACAACGTGGGAAAACTCCTTCGCGGAGGCACGCATTATAGGTCTCCAGGAAAGCATCTGGCCGTGCTTTGATGGCTGCTTTAAGGGCGACATTCGGTATACAGTCTGGACCCGGAGCTTTTGCATCACCTATCTTGTTGCAGGCTTTCATCAACTCTTCTTCCGATATTGGCATGGCGGCGAAGCGACGAGTGGCTGGCACACCTACTGATTGGGTGTGTCCCGGTTGTTCTGGGAACAAGGTGGTAACTATCCTTCTGAGCAGGACTGGGCAGGATGGCGTAACCACGGTGCGGCTTTTCAGCCTGGCCATTACTGTTTTATATGGCCTTCCCCAGGGGTCTTCGTTGACCATATCACAGAGCTCACTCCAGCTGCGGTGCTTGCTCTTCTTAATGGCTCTCTTCAGACTCCCCCTTGCCTCATGGTACCGCAGTTCCAGGGTTTCGTGGTTCTCGCGACCTCGGGCGCGCTGTGCCTGTCGCCGGGTTTGGTGGCATCGACTCCGGAGTTCAGCGATCTCCTCATTCCACCAGTATACTGGTGCGCGGCGATCTCTCCTGGGCGCCTTCTTCATAGCTGCGTCGCAAGCATTAGAGACCAGTGACATTAGCTGCGAAGACATGTACTCAGAGGAGCCTGTTGATGCTGTATTCCCTTCCATCATGACCATGAAAGTTTCGCGGTCGAAGGACTTAGCGTTCCATTTGGCTGGTGCTTGCAACTCCCTTGTTCTCCGTCCACTCTGTGCAACAATTTCGAAGATGATGGCCTGGTGATCACTGTGGTAGTAGAGGTCACTGACATGCCATGACCTAACTCGAGGACATAAGCTCTCACTGGCAAAAGTTACGTCTATGATGGAGTTATTGCCGTTTCGGGTAAAGGTTGGTGTTGCTCCGGTGTTGAGGAGGACTACTTCTAGTGAGGTGGCAATGTCGAGAAACATCTCACCTCTCCTGTTCGTATATCTACTACCCCATTCCGTGGCCCATGCGTTGAAATCACCTGCAATGATAAGTGGTCGCTGGTCTCTCGCATCTTCTACCAGATCGTTCAGGAGGTCCCGGAATTCATTCCTTGAGGCACTTGGTGGAGCATAAACGCTATACAGGTAGATGCCATCAACCTTGGCCCAGGTATATCCTAATTTCGGCGTTCGCGGTTGTTCCTGGAGGAATTTCTCGCCGCATATCCAGATAGCTGCACGGTTTGAGGCATCGGGAATCCAGGTCTGCGGGGAATTCACGATATCCCTATGTTGTTCTGACAAAATTGCAATGTCTACGTTGAGGTCTCGAATGGTTTGCCCAAGCAGATCTTGCGCTGCTGCGCAATGGTTGAGGTTGAGTTGGAGAACTCTCATTTTCGTTTCCCTTTTTCCGCTCCCTTGACAGCTGCCTGGTAAGCTGGGCAACCAAAGCTCCCTGTCGGATGGTTCTTCCTGTTCTCACACAGAAGACAGTGTGGATCCTTACTCTGACACTTTTCGCGCTTGTGGGCAGCTTCACCGCATCGGAGGCAGCATCTAGACCTATCTTCTCCTCGGCATTCGCGCGCCAGGTGTCCAAAAGCCCAGCATCTGTAGCACATCCGCACATCGCTCTTTTCTCTCACTCGGCAGTATGACCAGCCGATACGCACTCGACCTTTTTCTACCACCTTCCTGGCTAGATCCGTCGGTAGTCGGACAACGGCGGTTTGTGTACTTTTGTACGCCCTCCGAATGGACTTAACGGCTGCTGCTTCTACTACTGCTTCCAACACGTTTCCCAGTGCTTCGCAGACATCGTCCTTCGTTGTCAACTCGTCGAGATCCCTTATTTCGAGTATTGTTTCATCTCTCCGGGTCTCTATTCTTGCTGACTCGCCTAACTTTAGCATGATGGCGGCTGACATCTCGGTGACTATCGCGGTTTTTCTCAGCTCCAGGAGCAGATTTCCATTCGCGTTTCTCCTCACCTTTGTGATATTCTCACCCACTTTCTTCAGGGATGGATCGCTCTTCAGACGTCGCAGCATGTCTGCGTAAGAGGGACCTTCCTCCTTCGCCATCACGATTATCACGTCGGGTCGTGATGGCCTCGGTTTCAATGGTTTCAACCTTTTCTTCCTTGTCACAACCTGCCAGTTTTTCAGCGGCGTGACGCATCCGCTCGGTGTTGCAGCTGCTATGTCTGCTGCTGGAAGTCCGCCTATTGGTGGTTTATTTCCCCCCCGTTTGTAACGGACCAGGTAAGGTCGGTTTTAGTTGGCCCAGCTAGCTCAATTTAAATTAATTACTCTCAGGGCTCGTAGTGAAACGTGCCTTGTGATTCAAGACTGTGAATTGCCCGAGCGCCAACTGCTTGAAAAAAAAACTATAAAACTGAATGAATTCACAGTCAAGAATACAAGCACTACGAGATGGTTAAACAGTTGATGGAAATTCAGAAAAACAATACAGGTTCAACTTAACAATTCGTATATTCCACAGAATTTGAATTATAACAAAATAAATTACAAATTTTTAGAATTCCAATTGGAAACATAAATAGTATCGAATTCATAGAAATAATTATTAAATTAAATAAAATCGTAACATAAATGAAATTTTGAGTAAATGATTATTAAATTAAATTGGTTTGTAACATAAAGTGAATTATAAGAAAACAATTAATAAATTAAATCAATTATTAAATTGAAAAGGACTAATTATCCAATAAGAGGACTTACAGTATACCTCGAATGATTCTATAAAAATTAGTGGAATACAACTTCGGATAAACAACAAAATCAGAGAATGAAATCATGGTCATTCAAACAAGAAAATGTTACCCTCCTTGGAACTCGTAGGAACTGGAAGTCGGTCCTGTCAGGGAAGTCACTATACCGCCTGGGAGTGAAGGGGTGAGGAACCTCAGACGTTCAAACCCTGTAAATTTAAAGAACGAACAGTACCTGACTTGAGATCAAAAGGACAAGCAACACCGTCGGTTGGAATAACCAAGTAATTCCACAACCGATAATGTTATCTTTCCCAAATTGCGAAAACACTAGTACAAAATGGATATCTTGACGAGATATCAATTTAGGCAAAATTTTAATTTAATCTGAAGGAATAAACAATTACAATTGATTTTTAAAATTAGCAAAAAGTTAACATGTGACTAAAAGGATAATGATTAAATTTATATCTGAAAAAATATTATTTGAACGGTTGAAAATTTGCTAGTTAGCATAAAATTCTGGTTTGCTTGAAATGAATTATACACGTGGATTGATACTGTAAACTGTGATCATTCCCTAACGGTGTGACAGTGTCAAAAATATATACTTATACCTAATAAGCAGTAATTAGGTTATTTCACCTTTAACAACCTTTACGGCACGTGGGCCTAATAAGACCACCCTATGTATCAAGTACTGGGTTAACAAAATGGCGATCTTCAAGATCGCGCAACTAACATGTGCTCAAATTACAGGTTCCAGTAAAAGGTGGAATTTAAATATTGACTGCAACAGCTGCTCACGACTCGTCAGAGTAATTCTAGACAGTGACTAGAACAATCCCGGTAGTGATTGAAAAGATAAACCTGGGTTCATGCTAGATGCAAATTTGATTGTGTTTTTTAATAGAGCAAGTCGAGGAAATTCCTCTGAAATATAATCACACGCGGGTACTTTACATCCAGGCGTTAATTAACAAACTAAATCAAATTATCGGTAACCCGGTGTGTATCATATTTCAGAAGCCCAAAAATTAAGAAAGTATGCAAAGAATATGAAATACTCGACTTACCCTATCAAAGATTAACAACACAATGAATTCTCTTCGATTTCCGCTATCCTACATTCCCACTCCGTGATATATAGTGACATCTCATATCAGGAATGGTAGTCTCAATAATCTCTGTTTTATTAAGCGGCAGATGTCTTTAAATATCATATGCATGATTACTAACGAGAAGAAATCTAATCCATTTAATAAATAGTTCTATGTAATCACGTAACGACCTGTTCGTTACACGTTTCGGCTTTAACCGCTTGCTGTCGGGCTTCTCTGGAGACTTACTTGGTCTCTTCTCGTATCCACTCCTGCCATTAGTTCGCAAACCAGGCGAAGTCTGAGTTTGAGCCACTGCTGTCTCTGATGTTTCTTTGGGTAGCGACTCCTCCATCTCGGCGTAATTATCGTAGAGCGTACGGAGCGTGCTCACCATGCGTTTAATATCGCCGTGGACATTATGCTTGGGTTTCACGAAGTTCTGTAGTTCTTCGATTTTATCCCCTAGCTTCTGCAAGAGTTGCCTTCTCTTCTCTATTGAGCTAATCTCTTCGTTTCCGAGGTTGTCCCGTACTTGGTTGCTCTTCTGCCTTGTAACTTTGAACACTGAAGCGGCCAAGCTGCCCACCACTTCAGCGCTGCGCGCGTGTGTGTGTGTGTGTGTGTGTGTGTGTGTGTGTGTGTGTGTGTGTGTGTGTGTGTGTGTGTGTGTGTGTGTGTGTGTGTGTGTGTGTGTGTGTGTGTGTGTGTGTGTGTGTGTGTGTGTGTGTGTGTGTGATGTGTATGAGAAATGAAATATCAATAATATTTTTTATTTATTTTTAAGAAAAGTACATTTCATTTAGGAAGTATGATCGTGAGGAACCAATGTTGTAGGTTATCGACATGGTTGACTGCACACATATATTCCCCACCATCATTGCGATGATTTAGGCAGCTCAGTCTGTTTGTAGGCTCGAATTTCCCCGTTTGGCATAGGGTGTTGTCGAAACTGCATACATCTACGATTCGTGGAAAGATATCTAGCTCCTTGCACTTATTCGCGAGAAATTCTGCTTTTTGATGACCTCGAACATATATCATGTCTGCTGCACACAGTAGAGTCAATCTTAGGATAGTATCAATTTCTTCATATTCCACATCACCCGATGTATATTCCAAACCATGACAAAAATGTTCCAAATACCAAGCGGATTTTCGGTCCTTCTCACTTAACATCGTTAGCGGTGTGGGCGGCTTAAACAACGAATAATGTCGTTTGAACCCAATTTGTATAGACATTTCTTTGGGGTGAAACACATCATCGATGATGAATCCCTGAATGTCAACCAATGCTATCCTCATGATGGCTCGTACTAAACTGATCGCTCATAGTCGTTAGACAGTGAGTTTTAGATCAGACTCTTCACTATTTCCGAGAGTGGGGAGTACTCCATCAAACAATCGTGAATGATGATGCAATATGCTTTCGTATTGGCTGGAAATCCCTTATCTGCCTCGATTTCCAATCGCACATCAACAGTTGCAGATTTCACCGCTTCCTCCTGTTTCGAACAATCGATTATGTAGAGGGCGCGCTTTTTGAAACTGGTGTAATCTAACATTGGTTGTTTCACAGCAGTCGACGAGGAATTTGTATAGCTAGAGTAGAACTCTGTGTAGTTATGGTGAGCGAGCGCGAAATCATCCTTGGCAAAGTCCAAGTTCATTCGCTCGTTAGGGTAATATTCGCCGTTTAGAGATAAGCGAATACTTGTTATATCCAGGTGATCAAATATTGTGGGGTTAGCCTTCACATTGTTTCGTTTGTCCGTTTGAAAGAATACTATGACATACCGAGGTTTTTCAACCGCCGCACTAGTCTTGACCGCCCAAATTTCTCGTCGAGCCTCGCTTGTTATGGCAGGAAGCTCATGGCATTCCCACTTCCGGAATGGAATTAGGATGGGCGAATCACTCTTGATTGCTCGCAAGAGCTTTTCTCTAATTATATCGTTAGGATAGATATACTTCACTTTCAATTCCATGCTATCAATCAGGAATTTAACGGTGGTCGTGGCGGTTTCAATGTTAACGCAATCGTTATCGTTTCGAGCACGCACCAGTCGAATAGTCTGCCTACCAAATGTAATCATCGGGTAATCGTTGAAAATGTTGAATATATGCTTCAGTGGAATCAATAGACTGAATGATTTAGTTTCGTGCAAAACTACGCTCTCAAGGGGGTACAACCAACTAGCGGTAGCCATATGCATAGAAGCTGTAGGGGTGTAGCAGGTAAATGCTCGAACAGCGCTGACTATACCAGGATCTCGAACTGTTTCGATGTCCCTACCACTCTCAACGTACGAGCACGAGTCGAAAAGGAAGGCTCCATAATTCGGTAACAATATAACATTACCTCCACCCTTCACTTCGATTTTTCCCTTGATCACCAATAGAGTATCCTTCATGGAAAAAAACGCGTCCACTTGATTTATTCCAAACTCCACGATGTCGCTGTTATTGAAGGCTTTAACGAACGGTGTAATCGATCTATACTCGGCTTTCCGAATCGACTCATCGAATTTCGGCTGCTGGTATAAATCGAAAATTGATGAGATAACATTATTATCTCCACCATCAACATCTACACCACCAAACTTTCGCTTATTAGGCATTTTTATTTAAGGCGAAACCCTAAAGATTGTAGAACTAATCGGTTGGCTTTGGTGAGGGTTAGCTCTCGCACTTTCGGTGTTTTGTTGAAGACTGATGGATATGAAGCGTGTGAGGTTCTTTTATTACCCACAGCAACAACTAATCCCATATTCTGTTTTCAGACTTCTTGTAAATGTAGATGTAAAACACTTTCTTCACCTCGAAAATTTATCGGGTTCGAATGTTGATCTAGGGCGAGTACGGTGATGTTGGTAATTTCACCGATATCTGACACTGGTAAATATAGAGGATTCTTTGGACGTTCCACAATTCTATAGCCAGGAAGGCTCCCACGGTAATGTTTGATTCGAATCGGATGTTGCTTACTTTTATAATGTTGACTGGTAAATCGGACATGTGCACCACACCCTTTTTCAAGACTTTACGCGAAAACCCCAATATTTTGCCTAGGCTATCTTCCTTAACAAACGAAATGTCGTGGTTCTTATAGAATATCTCACACTTTAATGTATTGTTATTGGGCTTCAGCGAGAAGACATCTTCTTTCACGTTCAATCTTTTCCGAATTAATTCTTCAATGTCGGATAGTTCGTAGTTACCCGAAGGTATTTCGATTGTTTTCAAAGTCTTTCCATCGTCCCCCAAATAGTAAAATTTCTCGTTCTCGATATTCGGTATAGAGTTATAAGAAGTGAATCCTAACAAAGCCAAATAGTATCGCTTATCAGGCTTCAACTCGATCGAATTCTGCGGTGTGAACGAGAATATATGGTTGGTGCTTGTTAGCGTGAATAACTGCGACATGATACTGATAAGAATTTATTGTAACATTTCTATTTATATTTGCACATTAATATATGGAATAAGTATGATCGCATAAAGTATGGATCGTCTCTGCACACTTCTTCAATCAACACCTGCTTCTCATGATGCGTTATTCCCTCGGTCTCCATGACCTTCGATATCTGTTCAGATAAACATTGCGAACATAGTTTGCGAGGAGGCGGCAGACAATCGCAATCTTCGTCGATATGTTCCGTACACCTCATATGACGGTAAAGGGTGTTCAACATATATTTCGGAACTTCATTCTGATTGAGAGACACCAAATCCAAATGTTTTAGAATGTATTCCATCGGAAGAAATAATAAGTCTCTTTTGCTTAGTTCGCTTGAAGGTTTTTCCATTGCTTTTATTAGATTATCATATACGTATCGGATGATTGCATGCATTCCAGGTCTTTGAATATCAACAGAAAGTTGTTGCATAATCTTTCCGATAAATTTATCGTAGGATTCAGACATGACTGCTCACTCTAGATGTTTACGTAGAACTGAGGAATTTCAAACATAAATGTCCACAAATCACCTGATCATACTTTTGATAAGCGTCGTTATTATAGAAAATTCTAACCACACCACCACCACCCAAATATCGAACTAGTTCCTTTGGTGGTTTTAAATTTCCAAAAGAGTCAAAGTATTCCACTTGGTTATTTATTTTTCTAAAGGCCACCCAATGAGTACCGCTGTTTTTGATCGAATCCAAATTCAAAATGGCACATTCTTGCCTCCAGGGACGTTTCCTAGGTAAATTGTCTCGCATAAAGACACCACGAAAATGAGGTATTTTCATTTTTTTCGCGAAACGCACCAAATCCACATCGTACAACGGTCTATTGGGCAGCTCTATTGGAAGTTTTTTTGTTGTTTCTTCAAAAACAACCCAAATCCACCTTTCGCATTCTTTCGCAAGTATAATCCTTTACCTAACGATTCCATAGCTGCATGATGACGCTGATCCTCTTCAAGCTTCTTTTTGGCGTTTCTAGCATTGACTACTGTATTAGCGATGGCACTTGCACCACCCGCCACAGATCCTAAGGCCCCCAGCGCCCCCAAAATAGGTAGTAATAACGGGAGGAATCCTCCAGATTTTGGCAGGGTTATTATGCGTGGTACTTTAACACGCTTCTTACCTCCGACTCGCTTAATAGCTATTCGTGCAGCTTTCAATGCATTCATAGCAGACTTTCGCAACGACGCAGACGGTTCCATAGACTTAGAAATATGTCCCACTATATCTTTCCGAAAGCAACATCCTCCACGACGACCAACACGTTTCTTAAGACCCATTCCTAGTTTACGTTTAACTTTCATCCCTCCAGTAACCAATAGACTAGCTAGTCTTTCGCCGGCCTTAGCGTCCTTAGATTTAACACGCTGCCAAGCTGCGTCCTCTAATATTTTATCGGCCTTATGACGATCTTCTAGAGATTTGTGCTGGGAATAAGCTATGTCGTGTTCGCGACAGGCCGAATCCAACGGATTAACACCTTTATCGCCACGCGCAAGTCGCTTCTGTAGCTTAGTACCAGGCCCACAGAATTGATACGATGGAATATGTACTTCGAACGGGAGACTGTTTATGAGCGAATTCAACAAACCTTCACCCTGATAGATCAACATTGATACTGAGCTCGCGATCTCCGAACGTTTCTATTTATAAAAGCAATCATCAGATTCAAACTACCGCACAATATGAAGACCGTTCAACAAGAGCAGACACTGCCCATCGAAAATTTAGACCTCGGGTCGGCGACTACTAATCGCATAGGTAAACATGGTAAATTGTTACCCGACTCTTTTCGCGCTATAATTTGTGGACCTAGTGGGTGTGGTAAAACGAACGTGATGTTATCGCTATTATTCAATCCAAATGGGGCAAAGTTCAAAAACGTCTACGTATACTCAAAGTCGTTGTATCAGCCCAAGTATCAACTGTTGCAGGAAGTTTTAGATCGAGTTAAAGGTGTCGGCTATTTTCCCTATAAGGACAACGAGGAAATAATAAGCCCGAACGAGGCTAAAGCTAATTCCATATTCCTTTTTGATGACATCGCGTGCGAGGGTCAACAAAAAATTCGTGAATACTATTCCATGTGTAGACATAAGAATATCGATGCGGCATATCTGTGCCAAACGTACTCGAAAATACCGAAACAATTGATTCGCGACAATTGTAATTTGATCGTTCTTTTTAAGCAGGACGAGATCAATTTGAAGCATGTATTTGATGAGCACGTATCGCCCGACGTCGATTTCAATCAGTTCAAGAAGATGTGCGCCATGTGCTGGACGGATAATTTTGGAACTTTGGTCATTGCAAAGGATTTCGACTTGAACGATGGTAGATACCGCAAAGGTTTCGATGTATATATAAAAACGTGAATTGTCAATTTTAGTCCAAATACAAGATGGACGCCGATCAGTTAGCACGTAAGCGAAAAATCTTCGAATTGAGTAAGTCTATAAGGAAGAAATATTTAGCCTTGAAACTAGGTAAATCTGAAGAAGACGAATCAATAGAACAACTGTTCAAACCTATCGCCACACCATTGAAAGCGATCGTTAAAAAAATTAAACATCCTACTGCGCAGTTAATGAAAAAAGAAATAAAATTAGAACCTAAAGATAACGATGAAGAAGAAGAAGAAGAGGGGGAGGGGGGAGAGGAGGATGACGCGTTCGATGATGCTATGACTGAGATTGAACCTTCACTCGCACATTATCCCCCACAAGTTCGTAAATACGTTCAAGAGCATTGGGAAAACAACAAGAAAATGTGATGTGGATATGGAAAATTTGTAATGTGAAAATACCTATCTCGGATAATGATGTTGCAAACAAAGCATATGTAGATAACACTATCACTAAAGTGAATGCAAATTTAAGTGAAGTTCTGGTAAAGTATGCAGCCATTCATATAAACGTCAATAACATCATGAATTCCTCAATTCCAAGTTTAACACGATTAATAGATGCACTTCGCGAAGATTTGAAGATCCTTTATACCGAAATACACTCATACAAAAATCAAAGTGATGTCAACTCTACAGCTATAAAACAGAGTATACATAATGAGGGTGGGTACCTTCACATCGAAAATAAAGAATTCACAGACTCTCTGATTGCTTCTACAACACAAAATAGAATTAAAATTGAAAAACTTGTAGATGGTATGATAGCATCGTTCAAAACTAATAAAGCAAATGAGGCAAATCTTGAAAAATTATTGAAGAAAATACGTGAAGACTATGAAACACTTGTTAGTAACGATCAAGAAAACAGTTCGAAATATAACGACCTATTCGATAGTATACAGACCATCAATAGTAAACTGATAACTATAGAATTAAACTATAAAACGCGTAGTACTAATGATCAGCCCATGACCACACGTATACAGACAATCGAAAGCAAAGTGTTGCAAATAGAACAAGCGATTGATGTCATCATCAGTTTGACTCCGGGTGCTACGCTGAAGATATCAAAAAAAGCAAATGTGAAGCCGCTTCATCACATCATCCTTATAAAAGAGCTCCTACCACCTCACCACCGCCACAAAAGTTATTAGCTCCGACAACACCGATCGACCCCAAAAAATGATTAATGGTAAAGCGCAGATGGTTGATGAGCTTCATAAGCCTGTTCGAAAGAATTTTAAACGTCGCAGAACAATCATAAAAGGGTTGGATGACTTGTGGCAAATGGATCTTGCCGAGATGGGTAATTATGCGCGCGAAAATCGTGGATTTAAATACATTTTGGTGGTGATCGATTGCTTCTCGAAATTTCTATGGACACGTCCGCTGAAAACGAAATCAGCCGAAGAGGTTCGGAAAGCGGTCAGTTCTATATTGCTAGAAGGGTCACATCGTACGCCTAGGAACCTGCAAAGCGATCAGGGAAAAGAATTCTTCAACAGACACTTTGACGAGCTAATGAAAAAACATAAAATCAACCATTATAATACGTATTCTGTGAAGAAAGCAGCCATTGCTGAACGCGTCATTCGAACGTTGAAAGAAGCGATCTACAAGCAATTCAGTCTGAGTGGAAAATACAAATGGGTGGATACACTCCCTGAAGTCACCGAAAAATATAATCATCGTAAACATAGAACTATAAAAATGGCTCCGTTTAAGGTTACGAAACAGAATGAAAGTCGCATATTGAAGCAATCTTACTCGCACATTAAGTTGGCCCTACCCCACAAATACCACGTAGGGGATATTGTGCGAATAAGTAAAGCTAAACATATTTTTGAGAAGGGATTTACGCCCAATTGGAGTGCGGAACTATTTAAAATCATCAAAGTTAAAATTACCAACCCAGTCACATATCTACTAGAAGATATGACCAACGCACCAATCAGCGGCTGTTTCTACGAGGAAGAATTACAGAAAACCAAACAGCCAGATGTTTATTTGATTGAGAAGGTGCTTCGAAAAAAGGGTGATAAAATGTATGTAAAATGGTATGGTATAAAAGAGAAAAGTTGGATTGAAAATTCTGATGTTGTATAATGTACTGCTGCTGCGCATGTCTTCCTAATAAAATATTTGACTGGTGGTTCAACCCAGTGGAAGTCAAATAATCGAATCAGTCTGCGTGAAAATGTCTTTGCAATTATACAACAGTTTTGTTCATAATGTACTTACCACCGTGTACGATGCAAAACAATTTATAAGTGTAGCATGTCCTCCAAATTTGATGGAAACCCTTGAAGAATTACAATTACCATCTAAAAATTGGATAATCGCTGGAGAATTTGTAACGTTCGTTATTGGGGCTGTGAAGAAATGCGGTTATGTGGATATTTTCTATTTTGGAGGAGATTTCAACCCACCCGAAAACGATTGGGAGATAATTGATATGAATGTTGAAGGCTACTTTATATACGAAAATAGATGGAAGAAATTTATATTACATCAAATTCCTGGTATAACCCCAAAACCGAGATCCTATATACTTGATTGTTTCAAAGTGCTACATGAAATTGATGTCGATTTTTATCGGATCGCGCTTCTGCCTTACCGCTGTGAAATAATGGATCTACGAGGGATTCGTAGAGGAACTTCTAATAAAACTTTCTTCTTTGACTCATAAATAGTCGATGGACTACGCAACCAACACCACAAATTTCCTCCTCCCCCCACACTTCAAGTTTTATGCTTCGATGTTCTCATCCAAACTTCCAATCAAATCAAAGAAATATGCTGCTAATGACCTGCGCATGTGCAAGTAAATATTTTGTGAGCGAGGGTTAGGTTCTGGTGAATCGAACAATCCAGAACAGTTTTAATAAGATGTTGTCCCAGGCTAGTGTTGGTGAAGATAGCAGCAGCAGCAGCAGCAACTGTTCTGAGTTGGATCATATTTTAGAAGAGTTCGAGATGAAGGCAAAAGATGAACCATTCCTATTGATGAATACAACGTACCCGTTGGTGGGGGCAAGTTATGAAATCAAATGTGGATTGAGTCCTGTACGGACCTTCTCACCTACAATCTCACTCGTTCAATACGTTCAAAATTGCAAACTCAGCTTTAGTCTGCTAGAATGGATCGATTTAATCGATATTCTTCGAGTGAAAATCATCGAGTTCTTCGCAAGTTTACAATCAGATTTCGATGCTGCACCCATATTATCTGATGAATACTGCCAAATAGTCCAACTTGTGTACTTCAATAATGTTAAATTACTCCAAGTTACAAAGCATAATATCCATGTGTGGTTGTGCGAGGAAGATGTTCGAGAAATTATTCGAATCAACGATGAAGTGCTATTGCATCGAGTGTCTTTTCTCGAACATTTTGGATTTTCCACATACTATCATAATGTTATTGATATGATTAAAAGTATGAGAGACCCACAACAGCAGCAGCAGCCCGATGAAATGGCCCTCTTGTATTGTTTCATCGGTATTTCGCTCGACTGTTTATTAAGCAATACACTTAGAGAAATGTTATTTTTCTATAAGAATAAAGTTCTGTATGATTTAGAACAATAAAAGAATTGATGCTATTATTTTTTTTGGTTTTATTAAATCACCCAAACTTCCTCATAAAATATTTTATTTTTTTGGAAAAAAGTATATGTATATACATATAATATAATAATATAATATAATATAATAATAATAATAATAATAATAATAACTTATAAAAATCTTAACCTATAATTTGAAACAAAAATACATATATTTTTATAATTGAAAACAAAAAAAAAATCTTAATTCTAATTTAAAGAATAATGGCCATAAGGTAGGGTGCTTGTTTTGTCCCCCAATATTACCCTTTTATTATCAAAGGGGCTCAAACAGATTTTGTTTTGCTCTATGGTATAAAGCTTCAAGTCGAAAGAGCGGATGGATCTCTGCACGCGATACATTTCGATGTTCTCTTCCAAACATCTAACATAGTCTTCGAATGTTATCGTATTTCGTAAGACATACTCGCGCACCCCTTTGGCTTTCTTTGTGACGTCACTAGCGTCATGATTTTGGACAGTGAAGCTGTACATTTTTGCCCGCAAACCGACGAACTTATCCATGAGGAGCCCTTTATTCTCGTCCTTCATTAAGCCTACTACTTTTTTGTTGACCTGTGGAATCTTAAAGAGGTTGTCTAGGGCATAATCACTAGTGTCAAATTTTTCAATATTCTTATTTATAATTGTCTCATAAATGTCATCGTTCGTTATAATGTGGTAAATCAAACTGTCAGTATCAGTGTAACATAATCGCATCAATCCTGGGTCTTTATATAATTTTAACATGAAGCCATAATGAAAATTGTAAACGCAGGTTTTGGAAATGTCCAAAATGGACATCCCCACATAAATGGGTTTGTTAAATAGGACTTCTAATTTAATCTGTTTTATGGCTACCAAATTCTCCTCAAATATCTTACTGCTATTGAAATTAGGTTGTGAAATATAATAGCGAGCCCCATAGGGTCCATACCATTTATTAACTAATCTAACTAGTCTATGCTTTCGTACATTTTCCATAGATTTACCGAAAATTGCGTTGATCAGCAACTTGAAGAGAGCTATTTCAAACGCATTCTTAGAAGCTGCCCTCAATCTAGTGTTAAGATCTATGTACGCTTTAAGCCACGGGGCTTGCTTAAATTTTAAAATCCTATGGACTTTTTTCAGCACCATCCCCAGCGCCAAACATTGTTTTAAATTTCGATAGTGAATGATATATTTAGTTTTATTTTGGAGAGTTGTTAGTAATTTAGGTAATTTGCTGTTGGGTGGTGCTGTATGTGTCGGACAAAGAGGGAGATCTTTGTGTAGATCATGTAGTTCAGGTGGGTATTCTAAATCGACTTCCAATATGTAACCAATTGGACTTTCGTCTGAGACGTTTCTGACGTCTACATCATCGAGGTTTTCAACCCACTCGAACCCATCATAGGGTAAATATTGAATCATAGCCCACCCATATAGATTGCATACATCGAAATACATGAGATAACTTGTCTCTTTTTCGGGGTCGTGATTATTCATGTATTTATTGTTGGCCTTTGCAAATCGATTACTGCATTGGCTTACACCTCCACGAATTCCCTTCTCCACAAATAAGACCATATCGATGTCTTTTAAATATTGTAAAGACACATTTGTATATTTCAACATACAGTCCCACGTGAAGGAGGGAACCGTGAAATAGTGGGCCGGATCTAAAGCAAAAAGATCCATACATTTGCTGCGGAAATTCTCAAATACATCTGCCAATAATAAAACATCTGTTTTCAAATATAAATCTGAATAATCACCTAAATTTCTGCAATTAAAACTAGTCCAAATTGTTTGAGCATGCCTATAATCATCCTCACTTATCGATTCGTCGCGTAATTTATTAAAAAATTTCTCTATTGGAGGAAGATTTTCCTCGTTCAATTTACCCCAATCATCTAAGTGCTCATAGGGAAATACTCCCTTACGAGTTAATAATTTAAATTTTTCATCGGATAATTGCGCAAACTCGCTTTTCAGAATACTCAAGTCACTCACATTGAAATAAGAAACTAATTTATCTAAACTTGAATCTAAAAACCTACATGAATCTATGAAACGGAATTTAACCACAGAATTTTTGGTGCTTCTAGTGAAACTTATATACTTCTCTTTATTGATGGGGAGTACTTGAATATTCTGCTTGGACGTTTTGGCAATATCTCGAATCAGCAAAAACATATCGTACCCGCTGAGGTTATGAGCCACAACAGGTACCACGAATCGATATTTATAATTTAGGTTGCAATCTTGGTGGGCCAGACCTCGATATTTACCCGTAAAATGACAGTGATCCTTAACCCGAACATCCCCCTCTTCGAACTGTCTCTCGCAAATATGGCATTTCGTTTCCTTCATTATATCAAGTAAACTAATACCATTCAAGTCTATAGGTACAATAGATTTAAGTTTTAGATCGATAAATTCCCCAATTTTATCTAACTGATCTGTCAACCATTTGGCTGGGTCTGGTCCTCTATAGCTATCAAATCGTGATAGAGAATTGTTGAATTGACATTTTAAATAATAGCCAACACTATACGCCTCGTGTAGTTGAGTTTTGTTCGTATATGAACTTACATTAGATTGAGGGCAGTTCTGAATAGGTAATAGGAGAGCCTCAAAGTCAAAATAAATAATAAATGGTATGGGTAGTTTGTTCGAGTGATTCTTAAATTTTAAATAATCATCCTGAGGGAATGTTATTTTACACATGTTCATTTTATCACAATCCTCAACGTGATTTTTATACTTATTCTCACTCCAAAAATTATTTAAACATCTATCACACAAATAAGTTTTGTTGCGTGTGGTAATTTGAGAATTTACAAGTCTAGATAATCAGGCAATAGTGAAATTTAACTGTGGGGTTAATGAAATTTGAGGATTTCGCAGGTTCTACATCCCGATAATATTTATCCTGAATTAATAGTAAATTAAAATGTCTATCTAATTTATTTTTGGTTAAATATGCAGGGAGAACCTTCAATTTCTCCCCCTCACCCTGCTCATTACCTCCACATAATTCCAAAACAAACACATGAATTGAAATATCGTTATTCTTCTCGAAAGTTGGAATTTGAGATATAGGGAGGGGAAATGTTAGATTTTGTAAATTTAAAACATTACTAAAATGTGGGTATGAAGAAACACGATCTGAATCCCTAGTTGCCGGGTGTAGTCCTGATGTTACTGCCCAGGCAAAACAGTATTCATCATAATTTTTAACATTAATAATAGCATGCTTTTGAAGTATCTCTTTTGGGAGAACTATATAAGAGGACCCAGAATTGATGACTTCATGTTTATTAATATTTATGCCCAAACTGATAACCTCCCTAAGACTCCACCCCGAGTCTCGTTCTAAAAAATCATCCAGCTTCACTTGGAGTTTATCAATAACATGCTCCTTAAACCACTCCAATAAATTTGTAAAAGAGTCTATTGGAGCGGATTTGGTGTGAAAATATTTATATTCTGTTTGGATAAGCTCGTCGATCGCATTAAGCCGCATATATTCCCCACAAAATGTCGTGTTTACCTTGATAAAATTGTGAGTATGTAAAATTTTGGTGATTCTAGGGTGAAACAGATGAAAGGCATCATATAAAAAATTTAATGGATCTAAATGAGAAATGTTTGTTATAAAGCCAGTTCGAATTCGTTGGGAAAATGCACATTTACCATCCTCCCAACGAATTCGCTCACTACGGTTCTTATTAGTTGTAGGGGGTTTATTTCGGATCTCTAATAAAATTTTGAATCTTTTTAAATGGCCTATATTACATTGTAATTGATTCTTACACGACAAGTTCAAAGCATCCTTTGTTATATGTTTGGAAAAGGTTCTAACGTACTTAGCGCAAAACCCTATCCACTTGGTTATTTCCTGAGGGGATAATTTTGATTTTAACAAATCCTTTTGAGCCTTGTTGATAATATTAACGATCTCCCCACTCATTTTCGCGATTGAAACCATATTTTTATAATAAACAAGCAGCCTACCTTATGGAATGTATAAAAGTAGTACACAGGAGGGCTGTTCCTTGGTGGTGGTGGAACTGGAAGGCTCTCAACTCCTTGGGGAGGACAATTCTATAAATTCAAGTTTTGAGCAGGATTTTCCTGTCCCGATGGCCTCTTCCCCCCGATATATTAGGGCTGTTTTCTGCCCTTTATTAATGTCCTCGATGAGGGGGAGAAGCGCTGGTGTACTCTCTTGGGCAGGAAAACCGATCGCTCTCCTTCTAATTCAGCCAAAACAGCCTCCCCAAATTTAGTATGTACGGGTTTTAAATTTAAAATTGAGTGTGGCACGTCCAATTTCAAATCTGAGATTTTCGTTGGTGTTGCTCTCTGCAATAACGAGATTTGGTTCAATTTTGATAGATCCATTTCAAATTATTTTTAAATCTAAAACAAATCGTGGGAAGTTAGAGTGTGTGAAGAATTATTTTTGTGTGTTGAATTTACTCCACCAAATTGAATAAAAGAAAATTAATAAATACCCCCAAATTATTATTATTAATATTTACCCAATCAAATTGTATAAAAGAAGATCAATAAATACCCCCAAATTATTATTAATATTTACCCAATCAAATTGTATAAAAGAAGATCAATAAATACTTTCAAAAAGTTAAAGTTTAGCCTGCACAGTTTCAAGAAAAGCAAAAAATAAATATTCAGTACATAGAAATTAACTCTACATATGAATATGATATTCAAGTCAATAAATAAACTCACCTTGATTTAAGCACTCACAAAACACGTCTAGTCACTTCTGAAGCTAGTAGAATAATGATTTGATAATGGTATGAGGTATGCGCACATCGAGTTTTATAGGAACTTCTGTTACATTCTATTTGAAATCGCGTGATTGTAGAAACTTCCTTGAAATATTTATCCGCATACATTTTTTCCTCAACCGATAACAACTTTATCATTTTTCCTGGGAACTAATTTGATTCGTAGGACTTTGGATTAAATATTGTGTATAAAACTCTAGGTACTTCATAGGGAAAAAAATAGTATTCTTGTAAGTGTTGTGTGACGTAGTGAAAATGGGTAAATTTGACGATTATGTTCAAGAGTTGACCAACAGGTTGGATGTATTTACTAAAACGCAAGTGCGCCGGTGGATGATTGACAAGTAAGTTGTTCTATTTCATTTCAATCTCACTATATATCATAAGTGCATTAATTTGTTTTTTAGTGATTATTCTGAGGAGGAAATTAGGAGAGAATTGATGCATCTCGATCAATTGGCAGCATCTGATGATGCTGAAGATTTATTCCCAGAATTGGGTGGACCTTCTGGAATAATTGACCTAACGTATGTTTTTTCCCTCAATTTATATGATATTTCTATTACTAAATTACTCTCATTTCCATCAGACGTCCAGAGATTCCATCATCAGAGTCGCTGTCGTCGCCTCTCCCCCGCTGGATATGCATGATATAGTGTAGGTGATTTACCCCACCGTCTTCAGCAAGCTCCCCAGGCATTTTGTATGTATTCGTATTAACTCTAGAATTATTTCAATTCTAATTGTACTTTCCTGATAGCTCAATCGATGATTTGGTCACCCCAACACCCACACCTTCACCGGCACCTCCTCCACAGCAGCAGATTTACGAGGGATTTTGTATCCATGGTTTCCGCCACTACTTGGCGGAGCTGATGTTTGAAGTATGTTTACCTTATGCTGATGTTTTTTTTTATTATTTAATGAGTACCCTTGTTTTATTCATAATTACAGATGTCACAACTGCGGGTTTTGGAGGGGTGCGGGTATTTGGTTTCACCCCTAGATGGAGAATGTTCCTTGGTGGTGGGGTTACCTCGCGATTTGAATCGCTTGAAAGAAAAAGTGAGTGAATCAAACACACACACACACTATTATTATTATTATTATTATTATTATTATTATTTATCAACTAAAGTTATTTTTCTTTGCTTTCGCAGATGGTTGAAATGCGCCTAGCTCGGGGTATGGTCTTTTTTGTCGAGTTTTTAGGAAATAATTTTTAGATTTAGGTGTTTATATTATATATATATATTTTAGGGAATTTTTTGTAGAATATTTTTTTTTTTAGATTTAAGTGCTTATATGTTATTTTTAAAAAATTGTGTGTGTGTGTGTATTCAAGAATAAAGTTAAAAGTTGAATATATGTGTGTGTGTCTAACTGATTCCCTATCTCCTATTCAAAATCAAACAACAGCAATACCTTTCATTATTTATTATTAATACTTTTCTTTACATTTTTAATGAGGATTTTCAGTAGTAAAACTGATAATGCACTAAGATTGAAACATTGCATAGCATAGATTTCATTTTCTTTCTGTGGTGGTGGTGGTGTTGGTTGAGCTTCCGATACATTGCTTTGACAATTGATTGCTGCTGCCGCCACAGGTGTTGGGACTATAGTTTGATGCCAATTCACCACGTCCCCCTCACTACCATCGTGGAATAATAACTTGAGTTTATAGTTGAAAGTTGGTAACATCCTTTTAGGAATAACGTATGAGAATACCTCTAGGTGATTCTCATTAACTAGTTGATGGTCCATAGGCTGCCATTCAGTTCGATTACATTCCTTCTCTGCGAAGGCATCCTTGTTGGGACATATATAAATCCGATTCACTTGAAGTGGTACGTTTGTATATAGGACCCCATTCAATATTGCTGTTAGGATTATGAAATTTGATTTCAGCACAGCCATATCCTACACTTATACTCAAATTGCCTAGTTGATTTATAGTTAACTTTTTATCTTCGTAAAATTTTATGTCTTTATTCAGTGCTACCAATTTCATATGGAATTCAAGCAGTTTACGTGCGTATTCTTCTGAAGACATATCAATACTGGTTAGTTCGGTGGAGTGCCGCCCATACCCATTTTTTGAAACCCTCGTAATATATCCAGATGAGCATCTTCCTTTGTAACATATTCGAACAATTTCCAGCTGTTTACACTGCAGCACATAGAATTATTGCTGGTAGAGTGATGAAGGCAGATATATCTACAGTTTTCTCGAACAAATTGTGGGCAGCTGCCTTTCAAATTCAACACTTTCACCTGACGATCTAACCCCAATTTTTTGAGAATCTTCACTATGAATTTGGCTTTGCCCTCGCCACTAACGTATATGATGCTATTTGGATCAATATTTTCCTTGAAAATTTCCTCCATCCGAATATAGTCCTGATATCCAGAGTTGTATGGAATCCCATGGTACTTTTCGCAAAACATCACTTGCTTCATTTGATTTTCTGAGAGTTCACTTAGCGGTGTGGGTGGCTTGAATAGAAAATATTTTTCTAGCTTCTTTTCACAATCCAACAAAGCTAGTTCCTTAACTATCATTGTATGGTGAGAGATTTGGAAGCTCTGAATGTCAACCACCACACACTTCATCTTGAACTAAACTGTTCCGCCGATAATTAAGACCAGCAATGCAAACTAGAACGAGTCTGATGAGTCGTACGAGTCGCACGAAACGTTGCAACCGATGATTCCCGAGTGTAGATCTTTCATTTGCTAAACTCGCATGAGACGCATGAGTCGGGTGAGTCGAACTGGTAGCGCCACCTCTACGAAGCAGTCTGTACCTTCGATGGCATCTGTCATGTGGTGGTGACATCTTCATGAAGCAGCCTGTACCTTTTGGACCGAAGGTACAGATTGCTTCCTAGAGGTGGCGGAGCCCCCTCCAGGAAGCAGTCTGTACCTTAGGTCCACCATGACAGCTGGACCTTATGGTCGCCAAGACAGCTGGACCTTATGGTCGCCATGACAGCTGGTCCTTATGATCGCCATGACAGCTGGTCCTTATGATCGCCATGACAGCTGGACCTTATGGTCGCCATGACAGCTGGTTCTTATGGCCGCCATGACAGCTGGTCCTTATGGACGCCATGACAGCTGGTCCTTATGATCGCCATGACAGCTGGACCTTATGGTCGCCATGACAGCTGGTTCTTATGGCCGCCATGACAGCTGGTCCTTATGGACGCCATGACAGCTGGTTCTTATGGACGCCATGACAGCTGGTCCTTATGGACGCCATGACAGCTGGTCCTTATGATCACCATGACAGCTGGACCTTATGGTCGCCATGACAGCTGGTTCTTATGGCCGCCATGACAGCTGGTCCTTATGGACGCCATGACAGCTGGTTCTTATGGACGCCATGACAGCTGGTCCTTATGGCCGCCATGACAGCTGGTCCTTATGGTCGCCATGCTGTCATGTGTTAGTCACGTGACTCTGTACATGTGACACACTTTTTAAACACACCCTGTATACTCTTTACAAATAAAATCCTTATCACCTACATCCTTTCAAAACTGATAAGGACGAGCTCATGCACCGGATTCACATCGACAGCTAGACCGGAAGTGGAGACCGGATATCCTGCGCCAGAACTCGTGGAGTTCATCTACTAATGTCCAAAATTAAAGCGAGGAAATTGTGAATTTATCTGTCTACATCACCCCAATAGTGTGAATCCTATGTGTTCTAGTGCGAATAGTTGGAAGTTATTCGAATTTCTTACGAAGGAAGATGTTCTGTGGCTCTTAAAATAATAATATAGATATCTAGTAAGTATACAAATATATGATTATGCATATATCTTTTGAAGAATACACACGCAGACTTTGCGAATTCGTGGAAAAAGTTCATAAACTAAGAAGAGACTTGAGTTTTTACGCAGATAAAATTAAAGTTATAAGACTGCTGAACAAATTAAGTGTAAAAAGTGAGGATGATGGGAGTGGGGGTGTTAAAAACCAATTTTTTGATTCTAACCACAATTCTGAATGGTATTCTATACGCTGTAACCTCCTTCGCTTGAATGGTTAATTACAAGTGGGGAGGTTGTCACTTACTGTCCTCTCATGACAGTAACTGACCTGCTCGGGTTTCTTGAGGGTCCAGGTTCCCTTCTTATATAGGTTTTAAAATTGCTGTTTCTCTTTCGTGTGGATTGCCAAATAAAACAGATATTTCTTGCTTAACTAAGTTTATTAATTATCTCTATTTACATTTACACCAGCTATATACAATCTATTTACAAAATGTTGCTAGGGACCGGTCGTTCTAATGTGTTCGTTTTCCGTGTATAAAATAACGCGCTAATTAGATGTTTTCCTATCGTCGTGAGTCTCCACCATCTGCGTGAGATGGTAGACAAGTTTTTGTCCCTAGGTCTACTAGAAATGAAATGAATCGCGACAATCTAAATATTTAGTACACTATTAACTTCGACGGAGCGTGGGTCGTGTATTCGCTCTGACCTGTATTTCAGACGTAATTTCTTACGGAACGGGGTATAACGGACTAGGTTGATTTGTCAGCTATCGGCTATTGCTGACTTAATAATTTCACACGTCGGTCTCGGAGAGAATCACAACGTAGCCCCTGAAATCAATTCGCAGAAGCTGGATCGTATTCGTCCAAGCGATAAGGATTGATTTTTCCAGCGGTTTCGGCTGTGACTTCATTAACAATTCTACAAATCGGTCTCGGACAATATCCTAATTTAGTCTCTAGAAAAACAATTCGCAGAAGCTGAATCGTATTCGTCCAAGCTATCGGGATTGTTTTGTAGACTATTGAATTTATAAACAAAGTTCGAATTTGAAATCGGACTTATATACTGGAATGTTAATTCTCTAGAAAAACAATTCGCAGAAGCTGGATCGTATTCGTCCAAGCTATGAGGATTGATTTTTCCAGCGGTTTCGGCTGTGTGTTTATTCACAATTCTACAAATCGGTCTCGGACAATATCCTAACTTAGTCTCTAGAAAAACAATTCGCAGAAGCTGAATCGTATTCGTCCAAGCTATCGGGATTGTTTTGTAGACTATTGAATTTATAAACAAAGTTCGAATTTGAAATCGGACTTATATACTGGAATGTTAATTCAATGACTTGAATGGATTTTAAACGGCAAATAATACTCACTCTCTATTTCTCGGATTTCCACAATAGCAACGGCTTCGGGTTGTTTAGATTACGGCAGGTCAATCTCGGTGCTGGTCTCGCAAGTCAGTCCCCTTTCGCTATGAAATGGGCTGGCTTTTATACAGATCGCGGCGTGTGACGTAACGTGAACAGGTGACCGGCTGGCGAATTCTGTTCACCAGTTTTTATACATAGATGTGCACGAAGTTTGATCTCTTAACTTTGCCTATGTAATTCGATTCTACTGAGATATTCAAATTTATTTGTAAGTAATGAAGGATGCTTCATTACAACGCGAACGTTCCCCAACACGTTGAACGCATCTATATTTGTCTGAAGGATGTCCGACGGTGGTGGTGGTGGGGAGTGTAACCGTACCGAATGGATTCCGATGAATTTTCAAAAAATCAACGATAACCAATTGGAGGTATTCACATTTAACATCCCACAAGACAATCGTACAACCATACATTATAAACTTAAACTCTTATTCTTCGATCGAAGTGAGGGGGATATGGCTGAATGGCAAATGATCCGACAATCATCATGTTCACCACATCTCGTACAAAAGACAACATCATCTACACTCACATCTTCTGCAATAGAAGAAGAAATCCCTAAAATTTTCGCAATTTATTCATTTTATCTTTTTTATCAGTGTTATTATTGAAAATGTTTGTTAAAAATGTGCTATTTACCATTTGAATAAATAATAATTATTATATAAAGGAGGTGTTTTATTAAAACAAACAAAAGATTGATAATAATAATAATATTAATTCCAGAATAAAATACATATCATTTAGGTAGTATTACATTCAGAAACCACTGCTGTAATTTATCCACATGGTGAGCTGTACACATGTATTTTCCACCGTCATTACGATGATTCAGACAGGTCAAATTGTTTGTTTGCTCGAATTTCGCCGTTTCACATTGAGTACCATCGAAACTATGAACATCTACGATGTGTGGGTAAATACCTAATTCTATACACTTCCTTCTCAAAAATTCGGCTTTTTGCTGTCCACGGACATAAATATAGTCGACTGCACACAGGAGAATCGATTTAAGAATATTATTTATTTCTTCATGATCCACATTCCCAGATACATAATCGAGTCCATGATAAGACTTTTGTAAATACCATACGGATTTTCGCTCCTTTGCATTCAGCGATGAATGAGATGTGTGCGGTTTGAATAAGGAATAATGACGTTTGAATCCAATTTGTATACACATTTCATCGTCAATGAAGAACCCCTGAATGTCAACTAATGCGATTCTCATGATGATGATGCGATTCGCTTGAAGTTTCGATATAGACTGACTGATATTTAATTGAGACTCTTGACAAATTCGGTGAGGGGGTAGTATTCCATCAAGCAATCGTGAATGATGATGCAATATGCCTTGGTATTGGCTGGAAATCCTTTATCCGCTTCAATCTCCAATCGTATGTCGACCGTTGGTGATTTTACCGCCTCCTCTTGTCTAGAACAATCGATGTTGTAAAGCGCGCGTTTTTTGAATTTATCATAAGCCAATATGGGATGTTTTGTTGTGGAATTCGTGTAGCTAGGATAGAAATCGGTATAGTTGTGGTGAGCTAGAACGAAATCTTCCTTGGCAAAGTCCAAGCTCATCCGTTCGTTAGGCCAATACTCTCCGTTCAGCGATAAGCGGATACTTGATATATCCACATGATCGAATATTGTAGGATTAGCTTTCACATTGTAACATTTATCGGTTTGGAAAAATACGATAACATACCGTGGTTTTTCGACGGACGCGCTAGTTTTCACAGCCCATATTTCTCTCTTCGCATCGGCCGTTATGGCAGGCAACTCGTGTATCTCCACTTCCGGAAAGCGAATAGAACAGAAGAATCGCTCTTGATGGATCGTAATAGCTTCTCTCTGATTAGATCGTTGGGATAGATATATTTCACCTTCAATTCTATACTATCAATCAGAAATTTGATTGTGGTAGCTGCGTTCTCAATTATAACGCAATCGTTATCGTTTCGAGCACGTACCAATCGAATCGTTTGTCTTCCGAACGTGATTCGGGTGTAATCGTTGAAAATGTTGAAAATATGCTTGAGTGGGATGAGTAAACTGAACGACTTTGTTGCGTTCAATATAACACTTTCTTCCGGATAAGTCCAGCTGGCTATAAACATATGCGTCGAATCTGTGGGAGAATAACATGTGAATCCTCGCACAGCGTTAAATATTCCAGGGTCACATACAGTTTCGATGTCTCTACCGCTCTCGCTGTAGGAACACGAGTCGAAAAGAAAATGCCCATAATTAGGTACCAATATTACATTCCCCACTCCATTAACTTCGATTTTCCCTTTGATCGCCAACAGAGTATCTATCATAGCAAAAAAAGCGTCTACTTGATTTTTTCCGAACTCTATGATATCGCTGTTATTGAACGCCTTGACGAATGGTGTAATCGATCTGTACTCGGCTTTTCGAATCGATTCATCAAATTTCGGTTCCTGGTATATATCGAAAATAAGTGAGATGATCGCTGTATGATGAACATCTCTGGCATCGATACTGTTACGTGCATACTTCATTTTGGATAATGACATTCTTGTTTAAGACGAAACCCCAATGATTTCAAAATTACGATGTTGGCTCTGGTGAGTAGGTCACGCACTTTAGGTGTTTTGTTGAAGACTGATGATGATGTGGTGGGGGATCTGTTTTTATTGTTGTTGTTGTTGTCCACAAACAACCCCATATTTTCTATACTTCTTGTAAATGTAAATGTAGAATACTTTCTTCACCACAAAAGTTCATCGGCTTCAAATGCTGATCTAAAGCTAGTACGGTTATGTTGGTAATCCCTCCGATATCGGATACTGGTTGTTTGATGATGAGTTCATCTGAGCTTTTTTGTAGGTTTTTGTTGATAATAAAACACTACTGCACTTTATAAAAGATGTATTATAGTGACATAACAAATATTGTAATGATTATAACAACAGAATTGCTTGCAGTCATGGAGATTGCACGGATACTGTCATGCGAAGCGCAGAGCCGCCGCTATGCTAGACTTTAGCCTGCAAATATATTGGTTTACATCCAACAGGCCGCCCCCTTTGAAAATGTCCAGCTTTCAACCATATAAAGTCAATGAAAATTAAACAATTAATCAAAATAATTACAAAATGAAAACAATAATGAGTTCATAGGTTTCAGTATTAGTCAATCGGTAACACGCAAACCTTCACAGAAGCTCTCTTAAAAATCCCCTTCGATGTTGAAACAGACACTACGCGCACCACACCGTCTTCACCTGGGTGCACCTGGACAACTCGACCTAATTGCCATTTCAGTGGAGGTAAATTGTCCTCCTTGATTACTACCATTGTTCCAGGTTTGAGCACATTGTTGGAGGTAGATGTCTTACATCTGCTTCTTTGTTGAAGTTGAGACAAGTAGTCCTTGGACCATTTCGACCAGAAGTGCTGTACCATTTGTGTTAACTGGTGGTACCTTTTGAGTTTGCCATTTTTATATTGATTCAAATCCTCTTGAGGTAGGGCTGCCAATGACGATCCAATTAAAAAATGTCCAGGAGTGAGTACATTTAAATCATCAGGATCCTCGGATAAAGGGATAAGAGGACGGGAATTTAAACAAGACTCAACCTGTGTTATAACTGTGTTCAATTCGTCGTACGTTAAAGTATTGTTTCCGACCACCCTTTTAATATGATATTTAGCAGATTTGACTGCAGATTCCCATAAGCCTCCGAAGTGTGGGGAGTGTGCTGGTATAAAATGCCATGTTATGGACATCTGTGTAAAATGCTCTGAAAATTTTGATTGGTTTGCTCGATTTTGAAGGAATGAATGAAGTTCTTGTAATTCATTGCGAGCACCCACAAAATTTGTTCCGTTGTCGGAATAAATATTTTGACAAATGCCGCGCCTGGCCACAAATCTCTTGAAACAATTCATAAATGCTTCTGTAGTCAAATCGCTAACCAGTTCCAAATGTACGGCTTTGGTGACAAAGCACACAAAAACGCATAAGTAACCCTTGATTATTTTATGTCCTCTCAATTTACCTACCTTGATACCGAAAGGACCTGCATAGTCAACTCCACAGTTTGTGAACGGACGACTAGGAGTTATACGTGATTTGGGAAGATCACCCATAATATGTTTAAAACCTATAGGTTTGACCCTGAAACATATTAAACACTGGTGCAAAATATTCCTGATAGAACTACGCCCTGTTAATAGCCAATATTTCAGGCGAATTATAGAAAGTAAAGTTTGAGGTCCTGAATGTAGATTTTTGTAGTGTTCATGTAAAACGATGAGTTTGGTTAAAATATGATTGTTTGGTAACACAATCGGATGTTTTTGACCATATGGAATATCTGCCTTTCGTAACCGGCCACCCACCCTTAAAAGTCCCTTTTCATCCAAGAATGGATTGAGCGCTATGAGTTTACTAGAGCCAGGTAATGGTTTACCCCTATGTAAAGCATACATTTCTTTGCCAAAATTTTGACCCTGAGCTAAACGAATTAGAATTGTTAATGACTTGAGCAGTTCTTCGACAGTTAATTGCCCCGAGGCTCTTGTTGATGAATTTGATTTAGAATTGTTTATGAATCTTAAACAATAAGCTAATACCCTTTGCAATTTTGTGAGACTCGAGAATTTTTGGAAAATATCAGTTGTTATTTGAGAACTGAAAGTATGATGGGTAACTTTAATTTCAGGAATGTTTTCTGGAACCTCATACCTAGTATTTGGCCATAAATTTTCGTCGTTACTCAACCATTCTGGTCCGTTCCACCACAATTTACAAAATTTCAAAGTTTCTGAATCCAAACCCCTGGAAATTATATCAGCTGGATTATTCCTAGAAGGAATGTGCTTCCACTGATATCCTTTGGTTAGTTGTTGAATTTCAGCTGTTCGGTTTGACACGAACGTTTTCCACTGAAAAGGTTCCGAGCTCAGACATGCTAATACGATAATGGAATCACTCCAAAATTGAACCGTGTTGAATTTAACCTTTGACGAGTCTAATACTTCCCGTGCTAGTTTTGCTGTTAATAAAGCTGCACATAATTCGAGTCGTGGAAGATTTACCGTTTTTACCGGAGCCACCCTTGACTTCGCACATATCAATCGAACTTGATGACAGTTCTTTTGATCTGTCGATCTTATATAAATTGCCGTGCCGTATGCTTTTTCAGAAGCGTCCGAAAAACAATGTAATTGAATTTCCTGTGTATTACGACAAATTGTTTCCCTTGGTATTTCCAGTTCTTCCAACGATGTGATTTGTGTTTTGAATTTCAACCATGATGTGTGAATATCAAGAGGAAGAGACTCGTCCCAACCTACTTTTAATTTCCAAATTTCTTGCATTATAAGCTTAGTCTTTATAATAGCAGGACCTACCAGACCCAGAGGGTCAAATATTTGTGAAGTTACAGACAAAATTGTTCGTTTTGTTACCCTTGATTGCGTCACATCAATTTGTATTTTGTATTGTAAAATATCCCTATCCGAATTCCATAATAACCCTAAAGCCTTTGTTGTTTCATCATTTGACAGATAATGCTCAATTTCTGAATTCTTACTTTCACCTACTAAAACCTCCGTTCTATTCGAAATCCATTTCCTCAAAATAAAACCAACCCCTTCTAGAATTTGACTTACTTGATCTTTTATTATTTTTGCTTCGTGTACCGACCTTGTACTCACCAATAAATCGTCCATGTAGAAATCGTGCAATATAGTTTGACTAGCAATAGGAAACCCTTCATTATTGTCTAAACCTAACTGTTGCAAACATTTCACTGCTAAAAAAGATGCCGGTGCCGTCCCATACGTGATCGTATTAAGTTGATAAACGTCAATTGGTTGGTCACATGAAAATCGCCATAAAATTCTCTGTAAGTTTCTGTGCTCCTTTGTAATAAAAACCTGCCGGTACATTTTTTCCACATCCCCTGCAATAACTACTTCGTATCTTCGAAAGCGTAATAATATATTAAAAAGGTTATCTTGTAATTTAGGCCCAACCATCAAACCATTGTTCAAAGATAAACCCGTATCGGTTTTTGCAGATCCATCAAATACCACCCTGCATTTTGTTGTTAAAGATGTTTCTTTGAAAACTCCGTGATGTGGTAAATAGTAAATTGGTTGATTAATATCCCTTAATCTGCCTAACTCCTCTGATGTTCCGATCTTTGTCATATGACCTAGCTCAATATATTCCCGAATGAAATCCTGATATTGTAGCTTCATTTTGCCATCCCTGTCTAACCGTCTTTCTAGTTGCTGAAATCTTTTTAATGCTGTGTTAAATGAATCTCCTAAATTACCTATGTTTTCACGCAAAGGTAAATGAACAATGAATCTACCGTTTTCATCCCGTTTAGTTGTTTCATGAAATATTTTTTCACATTGCATCTCTTCATTAGGAAGTGGTTTTTTATTATGACATTCTTCTATTTCCCAGAATTTCTCAAGTTGATCTTGAATTTGTATATTTGATGAAATATTACATGTTGTTATATTATTTGTTAATTTATGAATTCCTAATACCGGCCCTGAAATAACCCAACCCAATTTTGTTTTTTGAATCACCGGTTTGTTTTTTCCTAATTTCAATTGGCCTACACATATTAAATCCCAGAATATGGAAGCACCTAACAGAAGATCTATTTTGTTGGTTCTGTCAAATGTGATATCTGCTAACGTGATATTTTGTGGAATAACTAAACTGTTTGAGTCAATATTTATTGATGGTAAGTTTTCAGAAATTTTATCGATTATTAAAAAACGAGATTCAAACTTGAAATTGTTAAATTTGGAATGAACAACTGCATTAACAGAATGTGTGATGTTTGTTCTACCCTGACCAATACCCAACACTGGTATGTTGATTTTTTGTGCTGAAAGATGTAATTTTTTCCAAAGATCCCTTGAAATGAAATTCGATTGTGACCCTGAATCCAATAGTGTTCGACACTCTTGTAAATTACCGAAACCGTCAACAATGTGTACAAGTGCTGTGGATAAAAGAATTTCAGCGGATAATGTGTTTGCAATACATTGATAATTTTGAACCGTATTTTGTGTTCTCGAAGTACGAGGTTCTTCCGAAGGACCTGAACCGTCCTGTGACCCTGATGATGCAATTACTGACCTAGATTGTGTTTGTTCACTATGATGTATCATAGTGTTGTGTTTCCTTCCGCATTGTTTGCAGCCCCCTAATGTACAACTATCTACCCGATGTCCGTATTTTAAGCAGTTCCAACAAGCCCCTGATTTTTTAACCTCGTCCCGTCTGGCTGATACTGCCAAATTTTGGAATTTTTTACATGTAAATAAGAAATGATTTTCTTTACAGATGATGCAAGGTTTTGTGACCGCCACAAACGACCTTGACACATTTTGCTTATCTGACTTGACCTTCCATTCTGATATTTTATTTACTGTTTTATTTGAATCCATTGCCTCCAAAAGTTGACACCTTTTTTCTAAAAATACCTGAAATTCGGTCATAGTGGCAAATTTGTTACATGCACCACTTTTTTGCCACTCCCTTTTTGTGATTGAATCTAGTTTATTTTCTAAAATATAGATCAAGAGTATGTCCCATGAATCGATGGGCTGACCTAAAGATTTCAAAGATCTAATATCCCTTTTTATAAGATCCAAAAGTTTTCTCAATTGCGTGAACGATTCCTTGTGAATTTGTGGAAAATTATACATGGAGTCTATATGACTTAAAGCTATCAGTTTTTTGTTTTCAAACCGATCTTTTAATAATTTCCAAGCTTCTACGTAATTTTGCTCCGAAACTTCTAGAGCACGAATCACCTCAGCAGCATCACCCTTCAGTGAATTTTTTAAATAATAAAATTTTTGTATACCTGATAAAGAACTGTTTGTGTGAATCAAAGCATTAAAAGTGTCATGGAACTCTAACCATTCTTTATACGACCCGTAAAATGATGGAATTTCCATAATTGGTAATTTAACATTTCTGTCAACAGGTTGTGTTCCGGGGTTAACGTTTTGACTACCAGATGCGTTGTTATTTTTTGAGGAAGCGCTCGCATTGAGTTTGCCTTCCGCCATAGCAATGAGTTTAAAATAATTATCTTCAAAAGATTGCCTCTCTTCGACTTGTGCCTGTGACACATCCAATTTTTCTATGTAAGTTTGTAAGGCATCAAAATCAGTCCAACACTCTCTACACTTGTCTATGCGTGCCGGCAACTGAACTAACATATCCTCTGAAGCCGATGACATGAACGACTCGAATCTCGTTAACTTTCCCTTCAAAATGCCTCGTTTTCGAATTGATTCATTCAAATCATCCGCCATTGTAAATGTATTTATTGAATATACCGAAAATGCCAATTTAAATAGTAATATAACACAGACAGAGCCCGTTTAATGGATAAAAAGGAAAAGGAGGAATGCACTCACTTATTTACTTCTTGCCCTACCGTGCTTGTGTATGTTCTATCTGCTTATACCATGAATTTCTGACCCAATCGTGCCCAAAAAGTTCTGCTCTTTGATCGCGCCAACTTCCTGCGTCGTTTGATTCCCACGCTGAAAACCGCTGCCTGCCTTCCGATTCGCTCTTGTGTATTTTCCAATAAACTGTTTTTATATCCGGTGTTGAAGGACCATGTTTGATGATGAGTTCATCTGAGCTTTTTTGTAGGTTTTTGTTGATAATAAAACACTACTGCACTTTATAAAAGATGTATTATAGTGACATAACAAATATTGTAATGATTATAACAACAGAATTGCTTGCAGTCATGGAGATTGCACGGATACTGTCATGCGAAGCGCAGAGCCGCCGCTATGCTAGACTTTAGCCTGCAAATATATTGGTTTACATCCAACACTGGTAGATAGAGAGGATTCCTCGGACGCTCCACAATCCTATAGCCGGGGTCGATGGTGATAGGAAAATCGTAGATCGTATGCGCAGGTCTATTTCGATAGAAGGCTCCCACTGTAATGTTCGACTCGAAACGTATGTTGGTGACTTTTATCATGTTGACAGGTAAATCAGGCACTTGCACCACACCCTTCTTCAATACCCCCCGCGAAAATCCTAATATTTTAGCAAGACTATCGTTTTTTTTCGAACGAAATATCGTGATTTTTATGGAATATTTCACACTTTAACGTATTGTTATTCGGTTTCAGCGAGAATATATCTTCTTTAACCTTCAATTTTTTCCTGATAAATTCTTCGATATCGCTTATCTCGTAGTTCCCAACCGGAATAGTTATCGCTTCAAGCGTCTTAGTCTTCGCTTTTGTTTTATCTCCTTCTACGTAATAGTAGAATTTCTCGTTCTCTATATTGAGTATGGAATTGTATGAATTGAATCTCAACAATGCTAAATAATATTTTTTGTCTGGCCTCAGCACAATCGAATTCTGCGGTGTAAATGACAATATATAGTTGGTGCTTGTTAACGTGAACAACTGAGACATGATACTCATAAAAATTTATTGAAACATCTCTATTTATATTTTAACATTAATATATGGAATAAGTATGATCTCATAAAGTATGGGTCGTCTTTGCAAACTTCTTCTATCAACTCTTGCTTCTCGTGATGAGTTATTTCCTCGTTCTCCATGATGTGAGAAATCTGCTCAGATAAACATTGAGAACATAGTTTGCGTGGGGGTTGTGGACCATCGCAATCTTCATCGACATCTTCCTTACACTGCATATGACGGTAAAGGTAATCGAACATATGTTCCGGAACCTCATTCTGATTGAGAAACACCACATCCAAATGTTTTAGGATGTATTTTATAGACAGAAACGTTAAATTCTTACGTGTAAGTTCGCTCGTAGGTTTATTGATAGCCTCGATCAAATTTCCATAAATAAAATCGATGATTCTCCTCAAACTACTCCCACTACTACTCTCATTTTCACATATGTATTGTATTATTGCAGAAGTGAAATCCATGGTGGTGTGTGGTTGTTACTCTTTGAATAATCGAGTGTGACTGAGAAATTTCAAACACAACTGTCCACATATCACTTGATTATAGTTCCGATAGGTGTCATTATTGTAGAAAATCCTAACGTTCTCACCCAAATATCGAACGAGTTCCGCTTCAAATTTCCAAAAGAATCAAAATATTCTACATCGTTATCGATTTTTCTGAACGCTACTCAATGCGTTCCATTGTTTTTAGTCAAGTCCAATTTTAGAATGATACATTCACGACGTCTAGGTTTGTGCGGTAGCGTATCTCGCATAAAGACTTCAGAATTGTAGCGAAACGTATCAAATCTCGATCGTACATTGGTCTATCATCGGGTAGCTCAATTAATAGTTTTTTTGCTGCTGCTGCTTCAAAAACAATCCATATCCTCCTTTAGCGTTGCGTTTCAAGTATAAACCTTTTCCCGGCGATTCCATAGCTTTGTTGTGACGTTGATCTTCTTCAAACTTCTTTTTGGCATTTTTAGCATTAACCACCGTATTTGCGATAGCACTTGCACCTCCTGTAACTGATCCTATTTGGATGGAGAAATTTGGGACATTGATAATTGTTAAAGATTTCGATTTGAACAATGGAAGATAATGCAAAGGTTTCGATGTATATATTAAAGTGGGAATGTGAAATCTATATATAGCAAATACACAATGGACGCAAAGGTTAGCAGGTAAACGAAAAATCGCTCAATTGGCGCGATCTATACGCAAGAAATATCTCACATTGAAACTGGGTAAGACGGAAGAGGACGAGTCGATCAATAAATTATTTAAACCCATATCGGAACCACTTCGGGAAATAATCAAATCCAATAATACACCATTAATTAAACGTGAAATTAAGCAAGAAAAGGATGATGTGGAGGAAGAGGAGGAGGAGGAAGATGAAAGAGGAACGGTATTGGATGTAAGCGATGCAAGTATGAAAACTGTTATTGAAGAGTCTGACAACGATGATGATGACTATGACGTATTAGAATCTTACCCAGAGTTATTTCAAAAATATATCGGTGATTATTGGTCAGGGAGTAGAAACATCGATAGAGTTTATGGCCCAGTTTACGATGCTAGTTTGTTGTCATGGTTACTAGGAGGTAAATTGATCGATTTCAAAAATAGAGATACTATCGTGACACAAGGAAGAAAATTCAAAAGCACCGTCGGTCTGTGTGAACTTATATTCTATGACAAACCTAAAAATTTCACCAAGAAAGATAAGATGAATTACAGGATGATTCTGAACTTGACAAATCCCCATAGAAATAGTGCTGGAAACTTGAAAGGTACTCGAAAATACAAGTACATTAAAATAATTCGACCTCTAATTCATGAGGACGCTCCCGGTAGCGGTATGCAATTGACATATAACAACGAACCAGTGGAGTACGTGAACTGGGACGATCCGAACGAGCTTGCGGAACGATTGAGTCCTTTGATGGCATCTCAACAAGCTGGGAATACATCGCACGACAATGAGATAGTCGCTATAATAAATGAGCTTCGAGAAGCCGATATCATATATTACTGTGTGTTCATTACTGTTTCATATCATTTACACGATGAGTCTTGATAAGTTCGGACGAAGATCTGTGATTGGTGGTTCAACTAGCATCAACGCTCTTCGACAATCGATGTTTTCACACGTTCTAGCCCGTACAACAGATGGTGATGTAGATATCGAGAACGTGAAAATTTGTAATGTGAAAACGCCCACATTCAAGAACGATGTTGCAAGCAAGATTTATGTCGATGATGCGAGTGCGAAGATTGGGGAGAACTTGGAGCGCATCTTCAACGATGACTTTTCACATAAGATTCAGAAATTAATTGGAGAGATGAGTAGTTTCTCCATCAACATACAATCGCACAAAAATCAAAGTGATGCTAGCTTTACGAGTTTACATAAAGAATTGGATGAATACAAGAAGAAAAATGCTAAGGATCTCAAAACCGTTGGAGCGAATGTACTCGATATCTTCAAGAAATTCTCTGATAATTTCGAAACATATCATAAGAGTCAACGCGTTATTTTGCGTGATCATAATGATAAATTGAACAAGATCACTATAGATTATAACATAATAGATGTACATCAGGAATATATTATGAGTAGGCTGCTGGCGTTGGAACAACGTATGACGACACCCTCGAAGAAAAGACCAAATGATGCTACCACCTCCACCTCATCAACCAACCCGAAACGTATGACTCCAAATCCTATAAAATAGACCGATAAAACTTATTTTAAATGGACAATAATTGAAAAAAGATGCAACAAGTTGTCGATGAGATTCATAAGCCAGCCCGAAAAAATGTCAAACGTCGTCGTACAATTTTGAAGGGACTGGATGACTTGTGGCAGATGGATCTAGCCGAAATGGGTAATTATGCTCGTGAAAATCGAGGATTCAAGTATATTTTGGTGATGATCGATTGCTTCTCGAAATTCGTGTGGACTCGTTCATTGAAAACGAAATCAGCCGAAGAGGTGCGGAAAGCAGTTAATTCTATATTGACTGAGGGAGGAGGACGTAAACCTAGGAATCTGCAAAGCGACCAAGGTAAAGAATTCTTTAATAAGCATTTTGACGAGCTGATGAAAAAACACAAAATCAACCATTATAATACGTATAGTGTGAAGAAAGCCACCATTGCTGAACGTGTTATTCGAACCTTGAAAGAAGCGCTTTACAAACAATGTAGTTTGAAAGGAAAATATAGATCGATTGATATACTTCAAGAAATCACGGAAAAATATAATAAACGTATACATAGAACTATAAATATGGCTCCATTCAAAGTGACAAAACAAAATGAGAGCGTGATATTGAAGCGATCCTTCTCACACCTAAAGTTGGCTTTACCACATAAATTCAACGTTGGCGATGTGGTACGTATAAGCAAAGCCAAACATACCCATTGGAGGGGGGTTATGAAATTAAGTATGGATTGAGTCCTATGCAAATCTTCGCACCAACAATATCACTTATCCATTCTTCGCAAAGTTGTAAACTCACCTTTGGACTGCTGGAATGGTATGACTTCATCGAAATGCTTCTAACTAAAATCAGAGATTTCTTCTCAAGTTTACAAACAGATTTCCTATCCTGCCCCCATAGCATCCGATGAATATTGCCAAATAGTTCATTTTGTGTGGGACAATAATGAAAAAAAAACTTCAAGTTACGAAGCATGGTATTCACTTTTGGCTGTGTGAGGAAGATGTTCGAGAAATAATAATTATCAACGATGGAGTGTTATCACATCGAGTGTCTTTTCTCGAACAATTTGATTTTTCTTCATACTATCACAATGTTATTGATGTGATAAAAAGCATGAGGAATCATGCCAGTGCATTAGAACTCTTGTATTGTTTTATTAATATTGCATCACCAAAATGTTAATTGACCAATACACTCAGAGAAATGTTATTCTTCTATAAAAATAAGGTTTTGTATGATTTAGAACAATAAATTATGATTAATAATTATCTTTGTTTCATTATTAAAATACACCTACATCATAGTAAACAATTTATTTATTATTATCAAATTTTATGAAACATAAAAACATTAAATTTTACCATATAAAACTAAAAATTAGCACAGTGACATCATAGTAAACAATTTATTCATTATTATTAAATTTTATGAACCATAAACACATAAATTTTACAATATAAAACTGAAAAGCATGAAATCTTAAAATTAGCAGTGACATCATAGTAAACAATTTATTTTCATTATCATTTTAAATTTATGAAACACAAACACATTAAATTTTACAATATAAAACTAAAAAGCATAAAATCTTAAAATTAGCACAGTGAATAGTGCCCATAAGGCAGGGTATTTGTTCGGTATTTTATCAGGTGACGTTTGGTATCAAACGGACTCAAAGCAATTTTGTTCTGTTCGATGGTGTAAAGATTGAAATCAAAAGAGCGGATTGATTTCTGCACTCTATAAATCTCAATTTCCTCCCCGAGACATTTAACAAGTCTTCAAAAGAGATGGAATATTTCAATACAGCATCTCTAATACCCTTCGCTTTTTTAACAGGTTCTTTTCCTTCTACTTTATAGCTATACATTTTGGAGCGTAAGCCTACAAATTTCGTCATTAAAAATCCTTTGTTCTCATCCTTCATAAGTCCTACTACTTTCTTATTCACAAGTGGGACATTAAAAATATTATCCACAGCATAGTCGCTTGTATCAGATTTTGAAACATTTTTCCTGATTATCGTCTCGTAGATGTCATCGTCAGTGATTATATGATAGATCAACCTATCAGTATCTGTATAACACAGCCTTATCGCTTCAGGATCTTTATATATTTTCAGCATAAAGTTATAATGGAAATCAAACACACAAGTTTTTGAAATATCTAAAATAGCCATTCCTATATAAATTGGTTTATTAATTATATTTCGAGTTTGTTTTGCTTGATTGCTATCAAATTTCCATCAAAAATCTTACTACTATTGAAATTCGGCTGCGAAATATAGTATCGCGCTCCAAATAGTCCATACCATTTATTAACTACCTTAACGCTCCGATGCTTACGTACGTTCTCCATCGATTTCCCAAATATTGCATTTATGATTAGTCTGAAAAGAGCCTCCTCAAATTTATTCTGCGCACCTGCGCGTAGTCGCGTATTCAAATCGATATACACTTTCAACCAAGCGGATTGACTAAATTTCAAAACCCTATGCACTTTCTTCAAGACCATTCCTAATGCTAAACATTGTTTCACATTTCTATAGTGATTAATATATTTAGATTTATTAAATAGAGTGGATAATAATTTAGGTTCTTTAGCATTAGGGGGTGTTGAGTGTAAAGGACAAAGCGGTAAATCTTTGCGAACATCATGTAATCTAGATCTACTTCTAGAATGTATCCAATAGGACTTTCATCGGAAATATTTGTCACCATTCAAAATTTCCATACGGTAAATATTGGGCCATAGCCCACCCATATAAATTACATACATCGGAGTACATGAGGTAACTATTCTCCTCTTGTGGATTATAATCCTTCATATATTTATAATTAGCTGCTGTGAATCTATTACAACATTGGCTCACACCTCCTCTTATCCCCCTTTCTATAAACATAATCATATCGATGTCTTTGAGAATTTGGAGAGAAATTTTAGTATATTTTAACATACACTCCCACGAGAATCCAGGTAAAGTGAAGCTGTACGATGGATCTAAACTGCCTATCTCAATACATTTAGCTCTAAAATTCTCAAAAACATCAGCTAATAACAAAACGTCCGTTTTAAAATATATATCTGAATACTCCCCTAAATTACTACAATTAAATTTCTGCCAAATGTTTTGTGCATGTTTATAGTTCTCCGCACTTATAGATTCATCTCTCAATTTATTATCGAATTTTTCGATTGATGGTAAATTTAACTCATCCAATCGATTCCACCCATCTAAATGTTCATAAGGGAAAACCCCCTTACGGGTTAATAAATTGAACTGATCTTCTGATAAATGATTGAATTCACGCTTTAAAATTTTCAATTGGTTAACATTCAAGAAGGAAACTAGCTGATCTAGTGATGTATTCAAAAATCTATATGAATCTATGAATCGGAATTTTACGGGGGATGAGAATGGGCCTCGTGAGTAGTATAGTAAGGCCGGTTCTGGATGCAAGCCATCCACTTCTACCCCCTTCGGCAATGTTCGTGAATGCTCGTGTGTATTCGTGCAGCGACCGCACTTCTTGTAGCTTGACGCCAATGACCAGAGGCTTTTTCGGCTATGTTCGGTAATATTTCGGCTATGTTCGGGTAATATTCACGTATACTCGGTTTGGTTGACCTTGAAGTTTCGTTCTTGTAGCTTGATACCAATGACCAGAGGCTTAGGGTGTGCTGAAGAGGTGGTGAGAATAGCATTGTTAAGGGTTGAAAAAAGGTGTTGAAGCTAGTTTCGACTATGTGCGGTAATACTCGTGTATACTCGGTTTGGTTGACCTTGATTCAGCTATGTTCGGTAATATTTCGACTATAATTATAATTAAAGCCATTAGGTACTATCTGGTAAAATCATCAATTTTTATTAGTCTTCAACACTAAAGGTAATGTGACAAGAGGCTCTGTCGTTTTGGGGTTGTCAGAATATAAATTTCATGTTTCATTCACACAATCAAAGATTCCAACTGCTATCGTTGTTACTACATCGTTATCGCGGAAAACATTGTACTTCGGATGGGAAGTATCTCCAAGCATCACAATAACATCCTGTTTAGATGTAGGGGTTTTGAATTTGTGGAAAGTTTCAGATCTGGCTTTACTGCTTTCGATCATAGGTACATTAGATTGTTCCCTCTGTAGTCGGATATATCTACAACATATATATTTCAATTCTGCTTCAAATTATAGCAGCTTTCAATCTTCGATACATGTTTTCAACTTGAAGTATTGGGTAATACTCGGTTTGACTGACCTTGAAGTTTCGATTCGTTCGATAATCTTATTCATATGAGGTTCGGTTAGGTTCGGCTTATTGCACGAATTTTGTTTTTATTGCATCATCTTTTGTGATAAACAATGTAATCTGCATTCTAATTTAGGATTATTACTGCAATTACGCTTAGTTGCATCATTATTACTTGTTTATTAATCTATTCCAAAGTTATAAAAATGCTGAATGCTATTTCAGAGTATAAATACAGAATGCATTCTCAACTAAACCAAACAAGCAAAATAGAATCATAGCTTCAATACCATCAACTAGTGATAATGTCTTCACAATTATACAACAGTTTTATTCATAGTGTGCTCACCACTGTGTACCATGCAAAGAAATTCGTAACAAGCGTATGTCCTCCGAATTTGATGAAAATCCTCGAAGGATTACACTTACCATCCAAAAATTGGATAATAGCTGGAGAATTCGTAACTTTCCTTGTGGGGGCCTCGACCGATTGGGCGTATGCTGATATTTTCTATTTCGGAGGAGATTTCGATCCACCTCCAGAAGATTGGAAGATAATCGATATGAATTTTGAAGGTCAGTTTAAATATAAACATAGAAGAATGAAAAAAATCATATTACATCAAATTTCGGGTATCGCCCCGAAACCAGGATCGTATATACTCGATTGTTTCAGAGTGCTACATGATATTGATATTGATTTTTATCGAATCGCACTTCTACCGTACCGATGTGAGATAATGGACATGCGTGGTATCCGAAGAGATACTAATTCTCAAGCCTTCAAGCTGTTCCGAATGTTTTCTGGGGTAGAGGGTGAAGTCGATACCAACTATAGAATAAGTTCACCATCATTACAAATTTTGTGCTTGGACACTCTCTTTCGAAATTTTGATAACATCAAAGAGACATGTCAATGATCTACACATGTGCAACTTGAAAATTATATTTTAAATAAAAAGAATAAGAAAAAAGTTAATTGTGTTTTATTAAAAGTCTAATTTATATTGTTTTTTATTTATCTAACTTCAATTTTCTACATTTTCCATTCCATAACTTAACTTGTTGTTTAGGGAATTATTTTTACGATATATGTTTTCAATTATGGGAAAAATAAATACAGTTTTTACTATTATTATTTATTAGTAAATGTCAATTAACATATATAATGAAGAAATATAATAAAATAGTTATGCAATATTATCAGAACTTATCCAACTTTTAAATTTCTCTCCACCAAATAAACATCAGGATATTCAACTGTCTGCAATTGTAATTCATAAAATCCACCTTGAATGTCTTGATTGTTGGCATCTTGCAATAAATACGTGGTTGGATTAGTAAGTTGAACTGTTTTGATTGTAAAAACTTCAGTAGACCAATTAGGCATGTATTTTTTGTCGAAAATACCCCCGAGTTTTCGAAATGCGAACGTGATCACCAACTTTGAATTTCTGATTTTTATCAGTTAATTTTATTCTGTTGTATACTGTTTTTAAAAGTGTTTCTTCATGTTTTCTCTTAACATCTGCAGGTCTCATTTTGATTGTCTTGTGTATTGTTGTATTGTACTTGTGTACCACACGTTTTAGTAAATCTAGCCATTTATAGTTTCCCTGTAAATTGAATTCCTTCCACATGATATTTTTCAAGGTTCTATTAACCCGTTCAACGAGTGAGGCCTTTTTTTCACTAAACACATTATAATGATGCACTCGATATTTGCTTAATAACATTTGAAAATTCTTATTAAAAAACTCAGTGCCCATATCGGTTTGTAAATTATTCGGCTTTTGTATTTTGAACACCTTCTCCATAGCATTGGTAACTTCAGGACCGGACATGTTTCTGAGAGGAAAAGCCCACACAAATTTTGAGAAACAATTAATTATAACTAGAATGTATTTGAATCCATTGTTTTCCTTGGAATACGGTAACATCTCGACGAGATCGGCTTGAAATAAATCGATGAGGGATTTTAATATTACTTTACGACGTTTAAAATTAATGCGAGCAGGTTTATGAATTTCTTCAACAACTTGTCGTTTGGCTTCAGTTATGAATTTACTCATTTGATAATTTTAGCTTTACGTAACTCTTCTATGATGGAATTTATTTCATTTGCATGACCTGTATGACCTGCTTCTTGTGATGCAACTAATAAACGTAATCTTTCAACAAGTTCATTTGGATCATCCCAGGGTACGTATTCGATTGGATTGTTAGTAGCCTGCATAAACATTCCACGTCCAATTATAGGTGCAATAATTTTTTTATATTTATCCAATTTACTACCATCCACTTGCTTCGATGATTGATAGTATCTTATATGTGCATTTGTTTTAAAAATAATATCTCTATACGATTTTTCATCTTCAGCAGTAAAGTGTCGAGGATTCTTTTTAAAAAGCAACTCATACAGTCCCTGTGTACCTTTATACGTCTTATCTTTTACAACTACATCTGAACCGTTTATTTTTAAAGATTAGTTTCCAATGTTAAATTTTTCTGTCGCAGGATTATGTCTAACACCATATTTATGACCAAACTCATTGCTATCATCAGTAATCATATCTCGAATGTATTTTCTCGGTAACGAATCGTACTGCTCTAAATAATCAATAAAAGATTTTTCATCTATTTCCTCCTTGCGAGTCTTATGTAGTAGTAAGGCTGATTTGTCTGCAGAATTTTCATGTTCATTTGAATCAAGTTCTTCTATAATGGATTGCTTTAAACTGCTTGGTTCTACTATTGCGCTCACGTTTTCAAACCAATTTCTTTGCTTTGGTGTAGAATGTGTGAACTTTATTTTCTTTTCAGGAACTGGTGTTGCATGATACATAATATCTGATAAATTATCAATAGCAGATGTTTTTCTATGGTTCACATCATTATCATCATCATCATCTTGAAAATCAATTTCCATTTTAGCTTTGTTAGAATGTTTATTATCACCATCAAATTTAATGAAATTTTCATCACTAACTTCAGGTTCTTCATGTTGATTTTTTACTTTATTATTATTCGTTGATGAATCTAACTTATGTTCAATATTTTTTAAATGTTTAGTTATAGGTGAAAACATTTTTGCTTGAACGATCTCACCATGTTTCAATATATCTAATTTGTTCTTAACATCTTTACGCTTTTGTATGAGTCTTCGTTTCGAATGTCTATCATTAATATTCATTTTTATTTTTTAGGAATAGGTCTGATGTGGTTACAGTTGGTTTCTCATCTGATATTGTTTTGTTAATATTCAATCTTTTTAACTGCTTTTTCTTTAGATCTGGAAACAGCTTTTTAACTGCTTTGAACTGGTCTGATCTGTGAGTGGATGAGAGAAGTACTGCTTCTTAACCGCTTTGAACTGCTTTGAACCGGTCTGATCTGTGAGCGGATGAGAGAAGTGGTTTATTGAAGAAAAATGAAATGATCGAAATCTTTTCTGTACCTCCCATTGACTATATTGTTATCTTCAAAAATTGATAGGAAACCGTACTGTTTCTGCCAGCATAAAGCACACATATTTCGAAATTGTTCAAAAGTCATATCGGTGCCCACATGATCATTGTAAATGTGCTTTAAATTTAGCTCTTCCTGTTTGAAGAGAACGAATGCATTCGCATTGTCTCGTATCAAGTGCTTAGGGATTTTAGCATAAGTTTGACAAAGATAGAAACAATCCACATGATTGTGTCTTCCCCTACTGAAATAATCTCCTATCACGTTTTGATTATTGCATGCTACTGTGACGTGCTTTGTCACTTTGGCGTTTAATACTTACTTCGGAATGATCTTTATCTCGGGCGCCAGATTTTTGTTAAAGGTTAACTCCTCATTGAGAACTTCTGCTAGGGCCCTCTTAACAAAGCCGTCACAGTGCTGTCTAAAGACTGCCTTGTCCCAGGATAGCGTCAGTGAAGAAATATAACCAGAGGCCGTATTTGACAGGGCAACATGATTTGCATGGAATTACAGGCTTTAATTGTAACTAAATGCGAGAACGGTTATACTGTCTTTTATAAGTTGATGTTAGCAGAGGTTTCATTCAGTTCCTTGCAGAAAGACAACTTTTTCAACTACTGAGTTTATTAAAAAGAAAAACACAATGATAACAGCGGTGAATGAATATTCAACAACATATTATGTAATCATTAATTTTTCGGAGGGAATGCAAGGAAACTCTGTACGTTCTTTTCGGCAAGCGGTTATAGCAAATTAATAAGTTATTTACAGATATTTTATCAAGCAAGGAAGCAAGCAACTAATATAAATTCGTGCGGTATTTTCTATTAGGTACTAATCAAAGCGGTTAAAAAGCAGTGCAGGTGAAACGGGTGCAAACGGTTTTCCGTCCGGCTATCAATACTCGCCCCCGCATCCGCAGATCATCTGTAGTTATTTATGGTTCAAATAATTACAAAATATGATTATGCACTTCAATTGATTCTGCTCTAATCTGAGTTAGTACACGGAATCCCTTTACACGGTAATTGCAAAGTAGTGTCAGCTCTTTCAACTTCATTCATACAAAGGATGTCTATAGCTCTTACTTCCGGAGATCACAGTGTGCAAAAACTATATATATCTCAATCAACAGTCCTCCTTTATTTCAGGAGATCACAGTGTACAACTGAGTACTGTGATCCACAAACACACTTTGACCTGCAGTTCCTACTTCCGGAGATCACAGTGTGCAAAAACTGCCGGTAGCTCATCTACACCCTTCCGTTATTTCCGGAGATCACAGTGTACAACTGAAGGGTGTGATCCTGTTTCACCTTTTTCACACTCTGACACCATACAATTACTTACAGTTTAATCAATATAATTATTATCGGTAAACGAGGTATAGATAGAGCCAGAATAAATCTACTTCGGATAATTTAAACAATTTATCTGATTATTTCTACAGACAATGCCACGGCGCAGTCACAAGTAATGAATCCAGAACAGTTTCCGCTAAAATAAGCAAGCGGTGATATACAGGTATTATGCGGTTCTAAATCTCACCTTAATTGAATCTGGAATAATAATCACTTTCGGTAGTACCTCGGTTACTTACTTCTTGGAGTTCAAATTACCAGTTAGAAGTCGGAGTCGAAGGTTAGAAATCGAAGTCAAAGGTAGAAGTGTCATTCTTAGGCTGCGATCTGGTTTAAATACCTTATTTCCTCCGGGTATCATGGAAAGGGATTATGTGGAGGGATATTCCCTCTACCGCGACTCACATACATCATCATAATTAACATATTCGGCGCATCTTCCGAATCATGCTAGAAGAGGGTACAGGATTTTGACCCTAATTAACTAACTAATCTAACGAATCGATTAATTCCAGCGTTAAATGAATCAATCCTGGATTATTCGAAATATGAACTAGATAATTTCGGTGCTAAATAACATAAGTACTTTACAATAATATGATTATTCGGAATCATTCAATAATATTTCATTTTGCAAGTTTTGAAATGATATTATGACTTTCATTCTGACTGTACGAACAATTTCTCCTGTTCCTTATTTGATAATCTACCATATTTTTGAGCTTCGTTACACTACATCATCAAATATGAATAGTGAATTGTGCTTTGCTTTAGATGGCTCTAGTATTTCCTCACTGCTGCTAAATGGATAAAAACCAATACCTTTGATGGGTCTTGATAATTTTTCCAAATATATATATATTTAGGTTGATGTAAGGATCTTGAGTATAAGTAAACATTTTCAAATTTCAATCCGTTTTCGTGTTCGATCAAGCTGATCATCACATTAGTTTTTCCACAGTTTGACGGACCCACTGTAACCTCCTTCCGCTTGAATGGTTAATTACAAGTGGGGAGGTTGTCACTTACTGTCCTCTTATGACAGTAACTGACCTGCTCGGGTTTCTTGAGGGTCCAGGTTCCCTTTTTATATAGGTTTTAAAATTGCTGTTTCTCTTTCGTGTGGATTGCCAAATAAAACAGATATTTCTTGCTTAACTAAGTTTATTAATTATCTCTATTTACATTTACACCAGCTATGTACAATCTATTTACAAAATGTTGCTAGGAACAGGCCGTTTTAATGTGTTCGTTTTCCGTGTATAAAATAACGCGCTAATTAGATGTTTTCCTATCGTCGGGAGTCTCCACCATCTGCGTGAGATGGTAGACAAGTTTTTGTCCCTAGGTCTAGAAATGAAATGAATCGCGACAATCTAAATATTTAGTACACTGTTAACTTCGACGGAGCGTGGGTCGTGTATTCGCTCTGACCTGTATTTCAGACGTAATTTCTTACGGAACGGGGTATAACGGACTAGGTTGATTTGTCAGCTATCGGCTATGACTGACTTAATAATTTCACAAGTCGGTCTCGGAGAGAATCACCACGTAGCCCCTGAAATCAATTCGCAGAAGCTGGATCGTATTCGTCCAAGCTATAAGGCTTGATTTTTCCAGCGGTTTCGGCTGTGACTTTATTAACAATTCTACAAATCGGTCTCGGACAATATCCTAACTTAGTCTCTAGAAAAACAATTCGCAGAAGCTGGATCGTATTCGTCCAAGCTATCAGGATTGTTTTGTAGACTATTGAATTTATAAACAAAGTTCGAATTTGAAATCGGACTTATATACTGGAATGTTAATTCTCTAGAAAAACAATTCGCAGAAGCTGGATCGTATTCGTCCAAGCTATAAGGATTGTTTTTCCCAGCGGTTTCGGCTGTGTGTTTATTCACAATTCTACAAATCGGTCTCGGACAAAATCCTAACTTAGTCTCTAGAAAAACAATTCGCAGAAGCTGAATCGTATTCGTCCAAGCTATCAGGATTGTTTTGTAGACTATTGAATTTATAAACAGAGTTCGAATTTGAAATCGGACTTATATCCTGGAATGTTAATTCAATGACTTGAATGGATTTTAAACGGCAATTAATACTCACTCTCTATTTCTCGGATTTGCACAATAGCAACGGCTTCGGGTTGTTTAGATTACGGCAGGTCAATCTCGGTGCTGGTCTGGCAAGTCAGTCCCCTTTCGCTATGAAATGGGCTTGCTATTATACAGATCGCGGCGTGTGACGTAACGTGAACAGGTGACCGGCTGGCGAATTCTGTTCACCAGTTTTTATACATAGATGTGCACGAAGTTTGATCTCTTAACTTTGCCTATGTAATTCGATTCTACTGAGATATTCAAATTTATTTGTAAGTAATGAAGAATGCTTCATTACACACCCCCCTTTCTTTCTTAGAAAATTTTCTCCTGAAAATTTTCGAACGTACGATACGTTTCGTACGTCGGCTTGACCTCACAGTTCCACGGTATTTTCACGCGCGCCACAAGCCGGCCGATTGGATCATACACCCTATAGTCATGCATTTTACGTAAACGTTTCTTAAAATATGGTTTCTTACTATCTACACTTAATCTATTTATACCACTAACGGTGTCTCTGTCACTATATTTCAGGGGGTTATTTACACAAGGGGTTGATAGTTTCTTTGGTAAGGACGGTTGCTGCTGGGGTAGATCGGGAGTAGGCGGTGTCATATTGGGGATCGGCGAATAGTACAGCTGGAGTTCTGGACTTGATTCCGGACTGGAACCAAATAGATCGTGCAGCCTCTTTCCCAGTCGGATGGCAGCCTCGGCGTCTTTCCCGGGAGTTCTAATTTCCGGAACTGAAGTCATATTTACCCCTGGGGAAAGAAAATTACATTAGTTAACAGTTAATTTTTTTCAAGTCCTTTACATGGACTCGAACGGGTTTACGACTAGTTCCATTTTCCAGCTCGACCACTACCGGTGAAATGATTTTCTTCACTTTAAACGGGCCTGCGAACTTCGGGGCCAGTTTAGCGGCGAAACCTTGAGCTGCCGAGGATAGCGGGTGTTCTTTGCACATGACCTCCTCCCCTACTTTAGGTGCCCAATCGCGCCGTCTCAGATTATAGTGTCGACTCTGGATAGTGAAGGCTTTATTCAACTGTAATTTGACGAAGTTGACGGCGTCTCTCAATTTTCCTAACTGTTCCTCATGTCTAGTAGGATCGGGGTTTCCATCATCATCGTCGCTACCCGGTCCCTGAACTTCCCGGAACAAAGTCTTCGGGTGGTCCACTTCTCGACCGTAGTTTAAATATGCGGGAGTAAATCCAGTTGAGTCATGTCGGGCCGTATTGATGGCAAATATTAATTCCGGCAAATATGCGTCCCATGTACGGTGATCGTCCTCACAGTATTGCGCAATCATCGTTTTTACCACTCTATCAACTCTCTCTACTGGATTGGCCTGTGGGGTATAGGGAGGGGTGAGTTTATGTTTGATTCCAAACTCTTCTAAAAATTTCCGAAATTTATTAGCGACAAACTGGGCCCCATTGTCACTAATTAACACTCTGGGACATCCGAATCTCATAAGCACCCTATCTTTCAGCACCCTCATGACAGTTTCCGTGTTCGCTGTCCGAATTGCTTGACATTCTGTCCACTTGGTCAGCCGATCCTGCAGCACTACTAAATAATTGTTGGATTTGTTCGATCGAGGTAGGGGTCCTACTAGATCCACACTCACCATTTCCCATGGTTTGGATATTTTGCTTTGCTGCATGAATCCCGGAAGTGCCTGTTGCGAAGCTTTGTATTTCAAGCAGTGCTCGCATTTCCTCACATAGCGGGATATCTCCCTGAACATACCAGGCCAGTAGTATCTCTGAGCCACCCTTGCGATTGTTTTATTAATCCCTAGGTGTCCTGCCGTGTTCTCATCATGACATTCGTACAGAACCCGTGTTCGGGCATTCTTTGGAACACATAACTTCCATGGTTCGGGGGAGGCTCCTTCCGTGTAATCATTAGCCTCGTGAAAGTGTCTGTATAGATTACCGTTTTCCACTCGATAATCCGGAAGTAGTTCGGGTTTTTCGTTGACGGCTTTAACTTTCTTTTCCCACCAGGGATCCGGTATAACAGGCTCGATAAGGGCAATCTCTTCTTCTTCTTCGTGATCCGGCAATGGGGCTCGGGACAGAGTATCTGCTACTCTGTTTAATACACCCTTCCGATACACAATCTCGAAGTCATATTGCTGCAGTTCTATGACCCATCTGGCCAGCCTCTGGGATGGGTTTTTCAAATCGCGTAACCCCTTTAAAGCCCTGTGGTCAGAGATAACGGTAAATTTGTAACCTTCTAAGTACATTTTCATCTTTCGAATTCCAAAAATAATGGCTAGACACTCTTTTTCCGTCACGGAATAGTTCTTTTCTGAGGAACTTAGCGTTCGGCTAGCAAAGGCTATTATTTGTTCCTGTGAACCTAATTTTTGAGTGAGGGCCACCCCAAGCCCGCTATCTGAGGCGTCTGTTTGCAGCGTAAATGGTTTGGAAAAATCAGGACACGTTAGAACCGGAGCCTGCGTAAGTTTTTCCTTGATTTTCTCGAAAGCTACCTGTTGCTCGGGAAGCCATTGAAACTTCATTTGTTTCTTCAATAGTTTCGTTAAAGGCCCCACCATCTTTGAAAATTCAGGAATGAACCTGCGGTACCAAGATGCGACTCCCAAAAATCTCCTCAAGCTACGTACATTCGTTGGAGGATTCATTTTCACGATAGCTTCCACTTTCTCTGGGTCTGTTTTTATCCCTTCTTTTCCCACTACATGCCCTAGATACCGTAGTTCCGGCTTACAAAAGTGGCATTTTTCTGCGTTAATTTGCAGATTGGCCATCCTCAATCTTCTCAGCACTTCCTTTAAATGGGCCAAATGTTCCTCAAAGGTTTTGCTAACCACAATTATATCGTCGATATATGGGTACGCATTTGGCTCCATGTCCGGTCCTATTACTCTATCGAGTAGGCGTTGGAATGTGGATGGTGCTGAATGTAATCCGAAAGGCATCACTGTAAATTGATATAGTCCTCGGCCAGGGACAGTGAAGGCAGTGACAGGTTTACTTTCGGGAGTAAGCGGAATCTGCCAATAGCCTTGTTTTAAATCCAGGGTAGACACATACTTTGCTTCTTTCAGCTTTTCAAGCGTGGCAGTAATATACGGTAACGGATATGCGTCCTTTTCTGACTGGGCGTTAACTTTCCTGAAGTCTATACAGAACCGATGCTTACCCTCTTTCTTTTTGACGAGCACTATTGGTGAACTCCATGGACTGTTCGATGGCTCAATTACTCCCTCTTCCAACATTTTATTTACCTCCTTGTCCACAATTTCCTGCATTACGGGATTCTGTGGTCTATACCGCTGTTTTATAGGGGTGGGATCCTTCAGCTTGATTTGGTGTTTAACCAGCGGCGTACATCCTTTCACGCCTATAAATTTCCCCAGCTCGTGTTTCAGGAATGCTTTCAGTCTCTCTTCCTGACTAGTCTCCAATTTAGAGATACTACCTATTATTTCCGTTTGGGTCTCAACCGCGTTCCTGGGCATATCGGGCTCTCGCAGGTCAATGGTTATCTGCCATTTATATAATAAATCCATCCCTAAAATAATCTGGGACATCATTCCCGGTAAGACCAGAAAATGTCCTTCCTTGTCTTGGTTATCCACAGTACATTTGATATAAAACCCTCGGTTAATTGGTACTGTGGCCCCATTCGCTAAACACGCCCTTTGTCTGACCTCTTGTTGTGGAACATTCCATCTTGAACAATGATCGGCCACCTCCTCATTAATATAGGACCTAACTGATCCTGTGTCCACTAGTGCTGAGAACACTTGCCTCCCTATTGCAACCTTAAAATGTATCCTCGGGTCCACTGTGCCCTCGGTTGTGGAGGATACATCCTTTATTACAGGTATGTGATCTATGACGTCCCAGCGGCTCCTGCTTGTCCGCTGGACGTCCGCTCGTTTCCCGGTTTCGTATTCCTGCATTGGCATTCTCGAGTCAGAATACCCTGTTTGCCACATCGCGAGCAGAATCGTTTAAAAGTGCCCCTACACTCGAAACGCCGGTGTCCCTTTTCACCGCATCTCCAACATACTTCTTGCTGATCTATATTCCGTGGCAATGCTCTATTCGCTTGTATGTAGTTTACAGTCTCTTTTGGTTCTATACTACATTTTCTTCGATCATCCCCTAACTCCTTCTGTAAATTTCCATACTCTTCGCAGAGTTGGATTAGGTCCGACAGAGAAGAGAAATCCCTAGGCCTAACGTACCGTCGGATTTCTGGCCGCAGGTTTCTATAAATTCTGTTCAATTCCTCTTGTTTGTTTATAACTTGACTCCTTCTGCACAGAGTCTGCAAAGCAATTATAAATTCCTTTGTGTCTTCCTGAGGGCCCTGCACCCTTTTCACGATTGAATCTAGGATATCCTGTCGATAGTTATTTGGAAGGAAATATAACTCAAAATCTGTTATAAAATCCGACCATGTTTGCCACTGTGTGTTATTGTTTCTATACCACAATAAGGCTTGGCCTTTCAATAATTCGGGCAATACCTGCAGACAATCTTCTTCTTCAATTCCATATGCTATCCTGAGCTCGGAAAATCGTTCTAAGAATTCCAGGCTGTCCCTTTTCCCTTCGAAGTGTACACCCCATTTACGGACCTGATCCATGAGTTTACCTCTGTCATTATTCTTCTCTACTAATGACATTTTATTTGGCAATCAAAGAGAGCAATTTCTATCTAGTTTCCGTTACTTTAAATCTCGGGCGCCATTTTGTAACCTCCTTCCGCTTGAATGGTTAATTACAAGTGGGGAGGTTGTCACTTACTGTCCTCTTATGACAGTAACTGACCTGCTCGGGTTTCTTGAGGGTCCAGGTTCCCTTTTTATATAGGTTTTAAAATTGCTGTTTCTCTTTCGTGTGGATTGCCAAATAAAACAGATATTTCTTGCTTAACTAAGTTTATTAATTATCTCTATTTACATTTACACCAGCTATGTACAATCTATTTACAAAATGTTGCTAGGAACAGGCCGTTTTAATGTGTTCGTTTTCCGTGTATAAAATAACGCGCTAATTAGATGTTTTCCTATCGTCGGGAGTCTCCACCATCTGCGTGAGATGGTAGACAAGTTTTTGTCCCTAGGTCTAGAAATGAAATGAATCGCGACAATCTAAATATTTAGTACACTGTTAACTTCGACGGAGCGTGGGTCGTGTATTCGCTCTGACCTGTATTTCAGACGTAATTTCTTACGGAACGGGGTATAACGGACTAGGTTGATTTGTCAGCTATCGGCTATGACTGACTTAATAATTTCACAAGTCGGTCTCGGAGAGAATCACCACGTAGCCCCTGAAATCAATTCGCAGAAGCTGGATCGTATTCGTCCAAGCTATAAGGCTTGATTTTTCCAGCGGTTTCGGCTGTGACTTTATTAACAATTCTACAAATCGGTCTCGGACAATATCCTAACTTAGTCTCTAGAAAAACAATTCGCAGAAGCTGGATCGTATTCGTCCAAGCTATCAGGATTGTTTTGTAGACTATTGAATTTATAAACAAAGTTCGAATTTGAAATCGGACTTATATACTGGAATGTTAATTCTCTAGAAAAACAATTCGCAGAAGCTGGATCGTATTCGTCCAAGCTATAAGGATTGTTTTTCCCAGCGGTTTCGGCTGTGTGTTTATTCACAATTCTACAAATCGGTCTCGGACAAAATCCTAACTTAGTCTCTAGAAAAACAATTCGCAGAAGCTGAATCGTATTCGTCCAAGCTATCAGGATTGTTTTGTAGACTATTGAATTTATAAACAAAGTTCGAATTTGAAATCAGACTTATATCCTGGAATGTTAATTCAATGACTTGAATGGATTTTAAACGGCAATTAATACTCACTCTCTATTTCTCGGATTTGCACAATAGCAACGGCTTCGGGTTGTTTAGATTACGGCAGGTCAATCTCGGTGCTGGTCTGGCAAGTCAGTCCCCTTTCGCTATGAAATGGGCTTGCTTTTATACAGATCGCGGCGTGTGACGTAACGTGAACAGGTGACCGGCTGGCGAATTCTGTTCACCAGTTTTTATACATAGATGTGCACGAAGTTTGATCTCTTAACTTTGCCTATGTAATTCGATTCTACTGAGATATTCAAATTTATTTGTAAGTAATGAAGAATGCTTCATTACACCACAATTATACATCTTATCGTGGAAGGTAAAAGTGAGTCATGATTCTTATTATCCTTATCTTGAACTAAATCGTGATTATTTACACTTGAAGTTGTTCGCTGTTTTATCACTTTCATTGCTCTCTTCTCCAAACAATAAATCAACTGTAACTATAAAATTATCATTCATAAAAAATTAATAATCAGTCAAGGCTGAAAATTGATTAAGCTACAATCTTAACGAAAATAAGAAAAATGAGATTTTATCCGAATATTGTAGAGGGGGAGGGTATTATGAATAGCGTTATAAATAATTTACCGTTTGAAATGCATATACCAGGATATAGATATTGCGGTCCGGGTACAAAACTTGAAAAAAGATTAGCTCGAGGCGATAAGGAGGTGAATGAATTGGATGAAGCGTGTAAACAACATGACATAGCATATTCTCAGGAAAAGGATATTAAACGTCGTCATGAAGCTGACAAAATGCTAGCTGATAAAGCTCTTGCTAGATTTCATTCTAACAATGCATCGTTAGGTGAAAAAATGGCTGCATTGGGGATAGCTGGTACGATGAAGGCTAAAGTAAAACTTGGTATGGGATACAACAATAATTGCAATCAAATTGTTAATAATTGCTTCAAGTCCATGGAGAAGACTAAAAAGTTTGTAGAAAATTCTTTAAGAAATATTGAAATCAGCTTAAATAATATAAGACAGTACAAAACATCAATAAAAACTAAAACAAATTCTAGGAAATATACTATAAAAATAAAGTTAGGAAATTGAATGATGTGAAAACGAAAGATATTACCCCTATAATACAACCATCACTAATAAGAAAATTAGAAGAAGATGATAGTACAATTGCTTTTAAAAAAAGAAAAATATGTAATAAAGTTAGAAAACAGAAAGTGGATGATGTGAAAACGAAAGATATTACATTAAACACTCCTATAATGAGTATTATTAAACCATCACCACTAAAAAGGAAATTAGAAGAAGATGGTGATAGTACAATTCCTATTAGAAAAATGAGGATTACTAAACGTCCTAAACTCATCGCGAGAAAAAGGAAAATACGTTTTAATGAAGACGATGAAGCTGATATCACTACTACTAAGAAGCTGAAACTTGAATCAAATATTAATAAACGTAAGTTGGATGATGATGCCGGTGATGGATCGGTGGAAAAAATAAAAACATATTAATGAGTGTTGAAATGTTCAGTACAAAAACGATTTTCAAACAGTTAACATGCAAATTGGTTACGAAAAGAAAAAATGGTATCAAATGAACACAAATCAAAAAAATCTAAAAAACGTTCAAAAATGCAAATGAAAAAAATTGTTGAAAAAAGAAAAAGTTAATAAGTTTGAAGAATGAAATATGACAAATTAAGAAAAAGGTTGTTCAACGTAAGCCTAAAAATTTCAATGATGCTATTCTGGCTGCAATGAAATCAGTTGAAAAACTTAAAAAACGAATAAGACCTGCACGTGTAATACAAGTACGTAAAACTGGTGGCATATTACCACTTATACCAATATTTGCAGCACTAAGTGCACTCGGTGCACTAGGTGGAGGTGCTGCTGGAATAGCGAAGGCAGTAAATAGTAGGTGTAATGGGCTAGTTCTGGGGCGGAAGTGCATCCGGTCTGAGTATAGGGAATTGCGTGAGTGTGAGAGAGAGGTGTATATGTTTGATGCGATTCTGTGTTCTGAGGGTAATGGACCATAGAGTTGGATGTTGTGTATAGAATAGAATAGAAGTGTGTTGTAGACCATAGAGTTGGATGTTGTGTGTTGTGTTCAAGACCACAGTAGATGAACTGGGCTAGTTCTGCCTCAGGATATCCGGTCTCCACTTCCGGTCTAGCTGTCGATGTGCATCCGGTGCATGAGCTCGTCCTTATCAGTTTTGAAAGGAAGTAGGTGATAAGGATTTTATTTGTAAAGAGTATACAGGGTGTGTTTAAAAAGTGTGTCACATGTACAGAGTCACGTGACTAACACATGACAGCATGGCGACCATAAGGACCAGCTGTCATGGCGATCATAAGGACCAGCTGTCATGGCGACCATAAGGACCAGCTGTCATGGCGGGCATAAGAACCAGCTGTCATGGCGATCATAAGGACCAGCTGTCATGGCGTCCATAAGGACCAGCTGTCATGGCGGCCATAAGGACCAGCTGTCATGGCAACCATAAGGTCCAGCTGTCATGGCGATCATAAGGACCAGCTGTCATGGCGTCCATAAGAACCAGCTGTCATGGCGGCCATAAGAACCAGCTGTCATGGCGACCATAAGGTCCAACTGTCATGGCTGACCTAAGGTAAAGCTGTCATGGCGACCATAAGGACCAGCTGTCATGGCGACCATAAGGTCCAGCTGTCATGGCGACCCTTGGGTACAGGCTGCTTCATGGAGATGTCGCCACCACATGACAGCTGTCATGGCGGACCACAGGTACAGGTTGCTCCGTGTAGGTGTCACCACCACGTGACAGCTGTCATGGTGAGCTAAAGGTACAGGCTGCTTCATGGAGATGTCGCCACCACATGACAGCTGTCATGGCGAACCGAAGGTACAGGTTGCTTCGTGTAGGTGTCACCACCACGTGACAGCTGTCATGGTGAGCTAAAGGTACAGGCTGCTTCGTGTAGGTGTCACGTGACAGATGTCATGGCGGACCGAAGGTACAGGCTGCTTCGTGGAGGTGTCGCCACCGATTCGACTCGTCCGACTCATGCGACTCGTACGGTTTTGAAATCACATGATCTGTCACGCGGTGAGATATGGTGTCTGTCACTTCGACGGAGAGTGTCTGTCACAAGGTGTCATGGTGGCTATCACGTACCATAGAGCATCATGGTGGTGGAAAGAGTTGTCATGATGTCTGTCACGTGAGGTCTTCATCGAGGTGTCATGTCGCGTCTTGGAGGGTGTGACGTGGTGGATCCATGAAGCATCTGTCACGCGAACTGTCAAGACGGATCTATGAATGTCAACCATAGCTTTATAGGTATCAAATGAAAAGTCTTGATATGCAGAATGTTAATTTTATTGAATTGAAGATCCTACGATCATAGTTTATCAACGGTGATGACGTCACGGGAGGCATTCATTGTTTCAATCCGGCGACCATAGTTTACGAACGATGATGACGTCACTGCTTCAAGCCAATGACAGTAACTGATTCAACCCGGCGACCATAGTTTACGAACGATGATGACGTCACTGCTTCAAGCCAATGACAGTAACTGATTCAACCCGGCGACCATAGTTTACGAACGATGATGACGTCACTGCTTCAAGCCAATGACAGTAACTGATTCAACCCGGCGACCATAGTTTACGAACGATGATGACGTCATCATCGTTCACGAACTATGATGGTCAGATGAGGAATAAATGTGAGTAATAATAATGATACTCTATGTGTAAATGTGAATAGTTGGAGGTTATGATAAAGATATCCAGTAAGTTTGTAAATGTGTCATTATGCATATATCTTTTGAAGAATACACACGTATACTTTGAAAATTTGTGGAGAAAGTTCATGAACTAAGAAGAGACTTGAATTTTTACGAAGATAAAATAAAAGTTATAAGACTGTTGAATACATTTACAAGTGCAAAAAGTGAAGATAATGATGGGAGTGGGGATGTTAAAAACAAATTTCGTGATTCTTACCACAATTCTGAATGGTATTCTATACGCGAACGTTCCCCAACACGTTGAGCGCATTTATATTTGTCTGAAGGATGTTGCAACCGATGGTGGTGGGGGGTGTAACCGTACCGAATGGATTCCGATGAATTTTAGAAAAATCAACGATAATCAATTAGAGGTATTCGCATTCAACATTCCTCAAGATAATCGTACCACCATACATTATAAACTTAAACTTTTATTCTTTGATCGGAGTGAGGGAGATATGGCTGAATGGCAATTGCTCCAACAATCATCATGTTTACCACATGTCATACAAAAGACAATATCAACACCATCCACACGTACATCATCCTCACTAGACGAAGAAATTTCTAAAATTTTCGCAATTTTGTATGCAATTTTATCTTCTTTATCAGTACTAATGTTGAAAATGTTTGTTAAATATGTAAAGAAGGCTATTTACCATGTAAATAAATGATTGTATGAAGATATAAGTGTTTTAATAAAACAAAAGGAATGATAATTATAATAATATATTGACATTATCATTTGCTAGTTCATAAGCTTTATTTTTGTGATTGATAACACATTCTATCAATGACTCGATGTTGATGTCACTAATCAATTGTTCACCCCCTCTTCTTCTGCTGCATGAATAATATCTCCTCTTGCATACCATTTCAAATCGCGGCGGAAATTCTGTTTCACTTCGTTACCAATATCGATAGCATGAGATATGTTAGACCATTTACGTATTAATCGCATTCCTCGATTTTGTAATTTTCTGTCGGCATCACGCCAACCATCCTCCTGTCGACGCATCAGGTACCATTCTGGTCTCATATCATTCGATGTTCGATATAATCCTAAATAATATATATTATATAAATTTTATTATAAAAAACAAAAGTAATTACCTAAATTTCGTCTCTTTCCGAAATTTATAGGAGGTGGAACAATATTTGGTGCAATGTTATTCCGTAAGGTGATAACATTCATTTGAATTTGTTGAGATAAGCGTTGAGATCGTTCTTTCGCAAGACATTCACGTTCCTCAGCTCTTTGACGTTCTTGTTGTTCATAGAATTTCTCGTACTCACAATATTTCATCATAATAAATTTCATTAACGAAAACAGTTCACGTAACTCGATGACTTTAGGAGTTCGCATTTGCATCAATAATGATTCGAAATCAATAGCATCTAGAACATAATATTTCTTTCGTGCATCAGTCTTATCACAAATTTCTAAATGGTGTATATGCGGGTTTTTCCTCAACAATCTTGTTATAACACCCTTTTTAGCATGATATTTTTTGCCGCGATAACCTAACCAATCCAATAGATCTTCATTCATCAGAACGCGTTGGTTTAGTTGAATATTCCAAAATAAATAGTTTCTTTTATCGTTTCTTATATCGATCCCAAATTTTAGACACACTTCATTAACTGTTAACTTAATAAGATTGTTGGTGGACCATGTAGACACATTTGAATCACGAACGCACGCTGCTAAGTTCATTTTTATAACTGAACATTTTCTGAAATGATTCTCTCTTACATACGTGAGAACGTGAACGTGAATAGTGAGGGTGGGGGGTAACTCTCCGTTTCGATGTCATTGCAAACGTTGATAACTGACTGATAACGTCACTAGTTGTTTCAATTTGTTTCATTTCCAGCAACCGACTACCATAGTTTACAAACTATGATCGTCGGATGTTTACATCACCACCTACCGTTTGAGAAATAAAATATCAAATATAATAATAATAATAACATTTATTGGGAAAGATACATTTTGATAGTACATCATTTAGAACTAAAATTATAACATTATGATTCATCACCTGGTTCTTCACACCAAATTCCGAACTGATCCTGTAATCGGAGAATACTCCATTATACGATCGTTAATGATGATGCAATAAGCCCTGGTGTTTTTGGGGAAATTCAGGAAACTTTCCATCTCTAGTTTGACGTCAACTGTTGATGACTTTATAGCATCGTTTTGTTTTGAACAGTCAATCACAAAAATTGCTCTATTCTTGAATGCTATATAATCTAACTTGGGTTCGCTTATTATTTTATTTGAAAATGATTTCTGGAAATCATAGTACATCTGGTATGCTTCCACGTATTGCTGGTCGGTGAAATTCAATTTCATTGCTTCATATGGATAACACTCTGAATTCAAGTATAATTTTACATTTAGCAAGTTTATATTATCGAAATATGCACTGTGCTTAACAGGATTATTTTTTCGATCAGTTTGGAAAGCTAGAATCACATATCTAGGACGTTCCAAATTCATTGATGTTTTAACAGCCCAAATGTAACGAGTGCTCTCCTTCATCAACGGATTTTCATGCAGATCCCAACTACGGAATGGAATCAAAATAGGCTTCTCAGCACTCAAATTCCCCAACATTTGAAATTTAACTTGATCACTTGGAAACACATGTCGCACTTTTAATGCTATCGTCTTCACATTTATTTTAGCCGTTTTCGTGCCTGTGCTATTAGTATAGCAATCGTTATCGGTTCGAGACCTTATCAAGCGCAGCTTATGTTTTCCACTCAAAACTTTGTTATAGTCAATGAATATGCCTAGTAGAAAATTCAACGGTATCCATAAATTGATTTTATTATTGTAGACTGAACTCAATACATCCTTAAATGATCATCCAGAAATAGCTAGAGGTATAGATTCATGTTTGGCATATGTTAGATAAGCTCTGATGGTGCTGACAATACCAGGATCACGTACTTTGTCTATCTCTTTTCCATTCAATTCATAACTGATATATTCGAAGAGAAACGCTCCGAAATTATTCGTTAGTTTACATTCACCATCACCACTTGCTTCTGGCTGGAATTCTGCCTCGATGAATAAAGCAGACGAGGCCAAATCTACCAACACATCTTGTTGATTGATTAATATCTCAATTTCATCGCTGTTGCCAAAAGATGTTGTGTGGGGATAGTAGGTATGAGTTTCTTCTCGGATGATGTCTTCATTGAAGTTTGGCTCGTTGAATATTTGAAGTTTTTCCGACATTGTAACCAAGGGACTTCAAAAAATTGATATTTTCCAATGATAGTGATGCAGAAGCAACCTTCTCCCTTGAACTTGTTGTAGATAATGACTGATGACCACTATGGGTATGTCTTTTATTGCTGAAATCCAAACCCATGTTCTCAAGTGATGGCTACTGCAACAACAACCTTCTCAGATGAATTCTTTTCATATAATGAGTGGTGGTGAGTATTGGATTATTATTTATTGTTGGAAGCCATAATCCCTAGCGGTCTTTTTCAACTCCAACCGTATAATAATTTCTTCTCCACGAAAATTTACCCGTTTCCAATTCTGATCTAAAATATTCAGTGTGATGTTATCGAAGGACGTCTTGCTGATGACCGGTAGATAAATAAGATTCTTCGGCTCTATATTAATGGAACACCCAGGTGGTACAAGAGGTGAGAACTCATATATCGTATGAGCTATCTTATTGTTATAATATGCTCCTGCGGTTAAGTTACACTCTACTCGTATTGTTTGAACTTTGATTATGTTTATAGGTCGATCAGATACGTGTAGTTCACGAGATGTCAATTTCTTTTTGCTGAATCCCAACAGTTCGCTTATACTATCTTTAGGAATAAAATTCACTTCAAAATCACTCTTCAGCTCTGTTGTTGTTAGATTTTATTGATAATTTCCGGTCACGTTCTTCTTGCTTCACTCCTATCCCACAAACTGCACTTTGTATGAAATCCTCGATGTCTGTCAACTCGTAGGACCCCGTAGGTATAGTTACTACTTCTTCCTCACCCTTCACATTTTATAATAAAATTTATTAAAACCTTCTTCAATGTTCGGAATGCTATTGTACGTATGCAAGCCAACAAGTGCGATAGAATAATATGAATGAGGATCTAGTTCTATAGGTGGGTGGAAATCTACAGATAAGCGGGAGCTCTTACCCGTGATAGTGAACGTCTGAGACATGATTGATGAAAACTTTACCAACAATCTGTTTATATACTAATAAATGCAGGGTTAGTCGAGCACAACTGAAGAGTTAGAGAGGAAATCTAAACATAACTGACCACAATTATAAGTGTTATATTGTTGAAAATTATCGTGATTGAATAATATCTTACACTTTTTGAAATAATCCACTAGTTCGCGAGGGGGGCGTAAATTGCCAAAACTATCATAATATAAAACTGTATCACCGACTTTATTAAACCCAACCCAGTGAGTGCCTCCATTGTCCGAGCTATCTAAATTAACTATTCCACGCTCGTTTTTCCATGGTCCGTTGGATGGCAGTTCATCACGCATAAATACTCCTCTAAAATGGGGAATTTTCAGAGCTTTTGCTAGTTTTCGTAGATCGAGATCGGTCAGAGGTCTTCTGGGTAGGTTTACTGACAGTTTTTTGGATGTTTATTTAAATATAGACCAAGACCTTTGCGATACTTTTTCAAATATAGACCAGATCCTTGTTTTCCCAAAGCTATAGCTTCCATTGTTTTATTATGTCTTTCCGTTTCCTCCAAGGTTTTCCGAGCTGCTTTGCTGTCGTTGACGGCCTTAGCGATGCCTGCACCACCTCCCGCCAATGCTCCAGCAGCTGATAAGCCGGCAAACAGAGGTATTAAAAATGGTAGAAATCCTCCAGTCTTTGGAATAGGAATTACTCTTGGTAACCGAACATTTTTCCGACCACCTGCTTTTTTGAATTGTTTTCGTGCAACTTTCAACGCTGTTTGGGATCGTTTCTTCAGATTGGATGAGTCAAACTTATTCTTCATAACTTTTCTCACCCCATCGACAATTGCACTTCCGAACCCAACCTTCTTTCTCATACCCATCCCCAATTTCCTCTTTACCTTCATAATTTTATTCACACCGAAAGCGGCAATCCGTTCTCCAAATTTTGTGTCTTTAGATTTGACACGTTGCCAAGCAGCGTTCTCTAATATTTTATCCGCCTCGTGACGTCCTTCCAAACTAGCGTTTCGCAGATATGAAATATCGTATTGGCGGCAAGCTTTATCGAGTGGATTGATACCTGAATCACCTATTCTCAACCGTTCTTCTAATTTTGTACCGGGACCACAGAATTGATAACCAGGAATATGAAGTTCAAACGGGAGCTTGTTTATAAGCGTATTGAGAACACCTTCTCCTACGTACGCTTCCATACAGACTGATGAGAATTCAAGATTGCACCGTTATTTAACGAGGGGAGGGAGAAAGACCAAAGATTTCAAAATAATATTTTTTATTAATTTCAAAATTTTCTCAATACAAAAGACTTAAGTATAATCTTAACAATATATGTTTCAAATATTATAATCTTCACTCTTGATTCACCCTCATATTCACGGAATTTTGTTCTATTATAATAATAACCATACCCTCGAGTCAATAATATTCCAGCTATTTGTTTGTTCCTAATAATCTCCAAATGGTTAATGATGGATTCATTGAACGAGATCCGAATTATTGATCCAACTGTTGTGATTATTATCTAGACCCAACCATTTCACATACTGTTGACCCCTCCTCTTTCGTAATATTTTTTCGACTAAATACACATCGGGTTGTTTTGTTTTCTGTAATTCTTCCTCGTAGAAACAGCCGCTGATTGGTGCGTTGGTCATATCTTCTAGTAGATATGTGACCGGGTTGGTAATTTTTACTTTGATGATTTTAAATAATTCCGTACTCCAATTGGGCGTAAATCCCTTCTCAAAAATATGTTTAGCCTTACTTATTCGTACCACATCTCCAACGTTGTATTTGTGAGGCAGAGCTAACTTGATGTGTGAGTAGGATCGCTTCAATATCCCGCTCTCAATCTGTTTCTTCACTTTTATTGGAGCTATATTTATAGTACTATGTTTACGTTTATTATATTTTTCTGTAGTTTCTTCAAGTATATCAAGCCATTTGTATTTCCCGCTAAGACTGAAATGTTTGTAGAGCGATTCCTTTAATGTTCGAATGACACGTTCAGCAATGGCTGCTTTTTTCACACTATACGTATTATAATGATTGATATTATGTTTCTTCATTAGATCGTTGAAGTGTTTATTGAAGAATTCTTTTCCCTGATCGCTTTGCAGATTCCTAGGCTTACGATGTCCTTCTAACAATATAGAACTGACCGCTTTCCGAACCTCTTCGGCTGATTTCGTTTTCAGCGGGCGTGTCCATAGAAATTTCGAGAAACAATCGATCATAATCAAAATATATTTGAATCCTCTATTTTCACGAGCGTAATTACACATTTCAGCCAGATCCATTTGCCACAAATCATCTAAACCTTTTATGATTGTTCTGCGTCGTTTGAAATTCTTCCTACTCGGCTTATGAAGCTCATGCACAACTTGTTCTCTACTCATCTTATCAATGTGGAAATCTAGTGTAGAATTAATTTTTTGGGTATATTCACAGGATTTGGAGATATACGTTTCACAGAGCCCTGCTTTGTTATTGTGGATGATGAGGGTCTCTTCTAAGAAGGTTCCACAGATGTCATCCGTCGTTCTAACGCCTCCACTTTACTAGTAATGTCATTTAGACGCATGTTCACACTGTTAAATGTGTTATTGATCTCTTTCAATTCATTTCTGTTTTCCCTCACACTATCACTGATTGTTTTATACTCTGATTTTATATAGATCCCCATTCCATTATATTTATTCTGAAGGTTCATCATATGTTTATCAATGTTGAGAATAACCTTCTCATTCGTTAATTTATGTTCATCCAGATCCTTGTTGATATCTTTGATCAAATTATCAACCCTAACATTGAAGGTATCTTTAAGACTGGTTTCCGTTTTCAGATTCAGTTTGTGTGTTAATTTATCAACATATACTTTATTTGCAACATCTCCATCATCATTCGGTGATTTCACGTTGCACAATCTACGATTTTCCATATCATAACTTCCATCGCTCGTTAGGAATAATCCTTGTCCGTGAACTTGTTTGAAATTATTATTAAATACATTTGTATCATATATCCACATGGAAGAGGAGGCTCTGCCAAACTTATCCATTGAAACCATCTTTATAACTGTGATGAATTTGTCTTACACCTGGTTTTTGTTCAATTACCCCTGCCTCTATCAATTCTTCTATTATAGAGATTATCTCGTTGTGATGATTATGGTTACCTGCATGCGAGGATGCAACAAGAAGTCTCAGTCTATCCACAATTTCGTTAACGTCATCCCAATAAACATATTCGATAGGTTTCTCGTTATATTCAAGCATATCATTTTTGATATATGCACTTCCAGTGTATGTTTTGGCTCTGGGTTTTTTCATGGAATTAATCAAAGGTTTCAGTACATTTTTGTATTTTACAATGTTTCTTATTCGATCAGCTGGATCGTTATTACGTCTATGGGCACTAGTCATTTCCATCATTTGACTGTAATTTTTCCCATCTTCCACAGTGTAAGTATCAGGTAGAACATCTCTGTAAAATATCAAATTATACAGTCCTGTGGTACCCTTGAATGGAGTACCCTTGATAATTATACTACTCTCACTATCAATTTCTATAGGTTGATTACCCATGAACCATTTGTCTAAAGTTGAATTATATTGCAATCCCATTCTATCATCGTATTTCTTGACATCATCATCCAATAGGAATCCTTCCAAGTAACAACGTGCTAATGTGGGGTATTGTTGCAGAAACTCCTCTGTAGCCTCTGCATTATCTTTCTTATGTTTTCTGAATTCTTCACGAATCTGATCGATACTAGGTTCGAGGGTAAACACATCCTCCTCAGTATTTTGAGGGTTATATACGAACTCTTCCCCTTCAGTTACAATATTTGGGATTGGTATGTTCTCCATTTGTGTTGCTGTAGAAACAATACTTTTAGGTTTAACCAACGAATTTTGTTTGATTATTTCAGCATTTCTCGCAATTTCCTCCAGAGGTTTAGATACATTCCTGAACATATTATCTAAAATCTCATCATTTTCAGCTTTACCCAATTTCACAGCCATATATTTTTTCCTCACAACGTTTGCTAACTCCCAAATTTTTTTCTTCAATTGTTGTTTTTCCTTTAGCATGTTACTCACACCCACGTCCATGCTGAGCGGGTTGTCTATTTCAAATGAAAGTATATATACATGTTAGATGTATATATAACTATCAAAACCTTTGCGATAACGTCCTTTGTTCATATCACAGTCTTTGTTTATCATAAGGAATCCATATTTATCTTTCCAACATACGCTACATATCTCTTTGAATTTTTCGAGTGACATGTCGGTACTTACAAGATCGGTGAATATATGTTTCAAATTGAGCTCATCCTGTTTGAAAATAATCAAGCAATTGGCATTGTCGCGCAATCCATGTTTTGGACATTTAGCAAAAGACTGACAAAGATAGAAACTATCAATTGAGTTGTGTCTCCCTCTTGAAAAATAAGCACGAATTTTCTCCTGTTTCTCAAACATCACGTCATCGAATATTATTATCGAATTAGGCCTCGCTTCTGTGGGGTCTATGACCTCATCACTTTCGGTATAAGGAAAATATCCAAGCCCCTCAATTTTCTTCAATGTCTCCTTTAGTAACTGGTATTTTGGTTGATGTAAAGACTTTGAATATATGTACACGTTTTCAAATTTCAGACCGTTTGCATCTAACAATAGAGATAACATCACATTTGTTTTCCCACAATTACTTGGACCACAGATTATTGTTCGTAGAGTATTAGGCAGCAAAGAGCTGTGAAGTTGTGGTTGTTCAACATTCTCATTGCTTGACCCTAAGTTCATAATACTCAACGAGTCTTTTTGCTTAACAATCTTCATCATGCCTGAAGGCGAATCGAAATCATACTGGAACATATGTTAATAAGCATTTGTTTATATACTAGATGATGATGTTATATTGTGTATGTCTGATCACGCGGTTAGGTGCTTCTACGCTTCTGTCAAAATCAGGTATCAAATACATGTTAAATAGGTATGAATGCTGAAACACGTGTCTGAATGCTGAAACACGTGTCTGAATGCTGAAACACGTGTCTGGATGCTGGAACACGTGTCTGAATGCTGAAACACGTGTCTGAATGTTGAAGCACGTGTCTGAAACACGTGTCTGAATGTTGAAACACGTGTTGAATCATGCGAAAAACATGTGCATGAATGTATTACAATCATTATGATTATTCACATTTTATTCCTCATTAGCCCATCATAGTTCGTGAACGATGATGACGTCATCATCGTTCGTAAACTATGGTCGCCGGGTTGAATCAGTTACTGTCATTGGCTTGAAGCAGTGACGTCATCATCGTTCGTAAACTATGGTCGCCGGGTTGAATCAGTTACTGTCATTGGCTTGAAGCAGTGACGTCATCATCGTTCGTAAACTATGGTCGCCGGATTGAAACAATGAATGCCTCCCGTGACGTCATCACCGTTGATAAACTATGATCGTAGGATCTTCAATTCAATAAAATTAACATTCTGCATATCAAGACTTTTCATTTGATACCTATAAAGCTATAGTTGACATTCATAGATCCGTCTTGACAGTTCGCGTGACAGATGCTTCATGGATCCACCACGTCACACCCTCCAAGACGCGACATGACACCTCGATGAAGACCTCACGTGACAGACATCATGACAACTCTTTCCACCACCATGATGCTCTATGGTTTTGAGTTGGGTTAGCTCTGTAACCTTCAGCTCTATGGTACGTGATAGCCACCATGACACCTTGTGACAGACACTCTCCGTCGAAGTGACAGACACCATATCTCACCGCGTGACAGATCATGTGATTTCAAAACCGTACGAGTCGCATGAGTCGGACGAGTCGAATTGGTGGCGACACCTCCACGAAGCAGCCTGTACCTTCGGTCCGCCATGACATCTGTCACGTGACACCTACACGAAGCAGCCTGTACCTTTAGCTCACCATGACAGCTGTCACGTGGTGGTGACACCTACACGAAGCAACCTGTACCTTCGGTTCGCCATGACAGCTGTCATGTGGTGGCGACATCTCCATGAAGCAGCCTGTACCTTTAGCTCACCATGACAGCTGTCACGTGGTGGTGACATCTACACGGAGCAACCTGTACCTTTGGTCCGCCATGACAGCTGTCATGTGGTGGCGACATCTCCATGAAGCAGCCTGTACCCAAGGGTCGCCATGACAGCTGTCACGTGGTGGTGACATCTTCACGAAGCAATCTGTACCTTAGGTCCGCCATGACAGCTGTCACTTGATGGCCGCCATGACAGCTGGACCTTATGGTCGCCATGACAGCTGGTCCTTATGGTCGCCATGACAGCTTTACCTTAGGTCAGCCATGACAGTTGGACCTTATGGTCGCCATGACAGCTGGTTCTTATGGCCGCCATGACAGCTGGTTCTTATGGACGCCATGACAGCTGGTCCTTATGATCGCCATGACAGCTGGACCTTATGGTCGCCATGACAGCTGGTTCTTATGGCCGCCATGACAGCTGGTCCTTATGGACGCCATGACAGCTGGTCCTTATGATCGCCATGACAGCTGGTTCTTATGCCCGCCATGACAGCTGGTCCTTATGGACGCCATGACAGCTGGTTCTTATGCCCGCCATGACAGCTGGTCCTTATGGTCGCCATGACAGCTGGTCCTTATGATCGCCATGACAGCTGGTCCTTATGGTCGCCATGCTGTCATGTGTTAGTCACGTGACTCTGTACATGTGACACACTTTTTAAACACACCCTGTATACTCTTTACAAATAAAATCCTTATCACCTACATCCTTTCAAAACTGATAAGGACGAGCTCATGCACCGGATGCACATCGACAGCTAGACCGGAAGTGGAGACCGGATATCCTGAGGCAGAACTAGCCCAGTTCATCTACTGTGGTCTTGAACACAACACACAACATCCAACTCTATGGTCTACAACACACTTCTATTCTATTCTATACACAACATCCAACTCTATGGTCCATTACCCTCAGAACACAGAATCGCATCAAACATATACACCTCTCTCTCACACTCACGCAATTCCCTATACTCGAGACCGGATGCACTTCCGCCCCAGAACTAGCCCATTACACCTACTGTAAATGATACTAAATTAGGTGAACAACAATTAGATACTGTTTACTATTTTGGTATACGAGGAAAATCTATAGATAATGTTGGTAGAGCATCGTGTGAGCTAGCAGAATATTTGGGAGAGGTTATTGGTATCAGGAAAAACCTCACTAGGCATACCGTTCCATAACTTCGCTGGTCGGTAGAAAAATAAATTCTGGTAGGTCTCGAGCTTGACTTTGACTTGAAACTTGAAAGGATGACCAGCCTGAGCTTGTCTAATCTGCCTATCCGGGATCGCTCTTGGTGTAAGAACAGACGAGTTTTCTGAAAAGCACCGATCAAGGGAGATATACCTCACCTTTGCACGATGTTCTAGAGAGGTCAATAAATTCGTGAGTGTGACAATCAGACCAATAGCTCTCTTCCGAACAGAATTTTAATCTTCAGTATATGTTTGGGAGCTGAACTTCGAACGTGTGAACAGTACTTGAGGACAGATCGAATCTGTGCTTTGTAGATTATCAGGAGCTATTGCAGTATAAAGTAGGCCTTGGCATGAAATAGAATATCAAGTTCCGGTGGAGCAGTTTTCGCGATGGACATTACATCATCGACATATGAGAGGGTGCTGTTGGTGGTGATATCCAACATGGATAGTGAGGACTTGGAAGGAATAATTTTGTTAACATGACCATATTAGGGAGGTAGGATCCACCTTCCTGGAGAAAAGCTGAGTGTTGGGTGCATCAAGCTCTCGTACATTATCAGATCCCCATTTCAAAATTCTTGCCAGATGTTTATTTATTGCGTCGACATGTATGTCTCCTGACCATTGGTAAAGTTACTGACGGTGTCTTTCTTTTTGGTCTACCAAAAATTAATAACTAAACGATTTTGAATAGTTATATAATACAACATTTTCGGAAAATACAACTTTCCCATAAATCCATCAGGGCGATAAATGAAATGAGATGTCATTTGGGTATGTTGTTAAGGCGATTACGAAGATATAAACATGGAGATGAAGTTGTTGATTCTGTCACTGAAAATCTATCTGAAACCGCCCCCGTTTGATTGCTGTAATAAGTGACAATGGATATTATCGGGGTGAACGCTCAATTCTGCTGAGCAGCCGGCGAGGGGAAAGAGGAGTTAATCACGGTCAATTAACGGCAGATTCAGAGAGGTATCTGTACATGGCGCGATCTGGCGATGGCATTGTAAGCCCCCGTTGGGCTCTAACGGGCTTGCAGGGTTGCACTGGCGGTTTAACCGCCTGATCCCCATAGCTCGGTTAGATTTCAACTTGGAACAATATGAAAACTATCCATCAACATTCTCTATAGAAGATCTTAGATGAAGTGCTATGTTTCTTAAATAAAATAGTAAACAAGTAACACGACAATTGTTTCATTTTGCTTTCGTCAGCTTTAAATATTGTTATGAGACTCCCGTCGTTTGTTAAAATTATTTACAATTACAATTTTGAAATTGTATAACGTACCTGGAGAATGATCGCGAACAAGTAAATGAAGAAATTTGACCTTGGTCGAATGATCATCGGGCAAAACTAAGATCTGACACAAGGAAGCTGTTCAACGGAACCAATTGGAGATTGACAGAGCTACATCGAGAAACTTACTACCTACAATAAAGAAATAAGGTGAGCTAAAAGGTTCAGAAAATCATGTGAAGATATCGACTCTACACAGGCTGTGTCGATAACGCAATAGCATCAAGGAAACCAGATGATAGTTATATAGAGTGAAAAGGAATTGGTAATTTTTTTCATCATTTCAGTTCCACTCCTCAGCTCTATGTGTCCAGGCCAAAATTTTGTATGGAATATTGACTAATTATTGTAGATGACCGGCAATAAAGCTTTCGCCAGCGGAGATCAATAGGAGACCTGGCTTACGTAACACATGTATGGCAGAAATCTATTGAAAATAATGGGGAATCTCTAGCTGCATCATTGGATATCTCCAAAACATTTGGCCGTGTCTGGCACCAAAGCTTTCTTGGGAACGTCATATGATTTGTCACCTCAAATTTGTCGCTTACTATCGAGTTTTCTCTCAGATAGATCATTCCATGTGAGACAATGGCTATCAACGCTATTAATTATCTGTTGGAAGTGACCACCTGTCCCGTTCACAGCTTTGCAGATGATAGCACACTTCATACAGCTTTCTCATCTATAACCCCTATAACATCCAATGAAACAAAAGTAGCGAGACAGAGGCAGGTTCCTGCAATTAATGGAGGTCAGGATACAATTACATCTTATCCAGGAAGACGGATCCCACAATCCCTCAAGGGGACAACTATTGGTATGAGGTCTTCCATATCTATGCTTGGAATCTCCAGCACCAGCACCATCTCATGGTAATATCATGTGAGGTCCACCGCTAAATTTAAACTTGGTTTTCTATTCCGTGCCAACAGCTACTTTATATCCCATCAGTGCAATATAATAAATGCGGTCGAAAGAAAAGACTTAAGCAGAAATTTAAATGAAATAATCTCGCAGATGAAAGTATCCGAGAAGTATAGGCGAATCATATCAGAAATAATTTCACAACATAAAGGTCTAATAATAGATGAAACTCGTATAGCTAGTAAATATATTCATAAATTCCAAGTCAAAGAAATTGAAAATTTTAAATCCAAGAACTATCCAATCCCATACAAGTACATAGAAGATGTAAGAAAGAAAATCGGTGAAATGCTAGAACAAGACATAATAGAAAGAAGTAAAACAAAATATATAAACCCTATTGTGATCGCAAAAAAGTCAAATGGTGATATTAGGTTATGTTTAGATGCTCGAACATTAAATAGTTTTTCAGTACCACAATATGAAGCTCCTAAAAATATAGAGGCAATTTTTGGTAGAATAGTAAAGGCACAAGTTTTTAGTAAAATTGATTTAAGGCATAGTTTCTGGCTGATTCCATTACACGAAAATTGTAGAGATTACACTGGTTTTATGATAGATGGAGAAGTGTATCGTTTTAAAGTTACGCCTTTTGGTATTCAAAGTGCATGCAGTGCGTTAGTTAGAAGTATGAATCAGATATTAAATAGATTTGAAATTTTTGTAGTTCATTATATAGATGACATATTAATATTTTCTAGAACAGTAGAAGATCATAAAGATCACATAAAATTAGTTTTGAATGAATTAGATATAGCAGGTTTGAAAATAAATATTGAGAAATGTGAATTCTATAAAACAGAAATTACATTTTTGGGTTATAAATTAACGAGGGAAGGTTTAGAAATAGATGAAGATATGCTAGATGTAATTAAAAATTTCCAAGAGACCCACAAGTCTTAAAACTTTAAGGGGATTCCTAGGTTTGATAAATTATTTCAAAAGGATCATTCCTGATTTAAGTCAGAAGGAAATTAAATTAGTAGAATTACTTAAGAAAGGGGTAAGATGGAAATGAGATAATGAAAGACACGAAGCTTTCCAAAATTTAAAAGATATTTTCATTCAAAAATTAAAAGTTTACCATGCACAATATGATAAACCTTTCATATTAAGAACAGATGCTTCTAAACAAAGATTCAGTGGTGTTTTATTACAAAAACAAAATAATGAAGAAGTTCCCATAAGTTTTGTGTCTAGAATGACAAAAGTTCATGAAAAAAATTACAATGTCACTGAATTAGAGTTAGCAAGCATAGTTTTTTGTGTAAAGAAATTAAGATTTTATTTGTTGGGGAATAAAGTAAGGGTAGAGACGGATCATAGTGCATTAACAAGTATATTTAAAAACAAGTTTGTAAACAGTAGGATTCAAAGATGGATTTTGTTATTACAGGAATATGATTTTGAAATAAAACATATTCCAGGAAAATTAAATATAATAGCTGATACTTTAACAAGGGAAGAGGGAAATTTAAAAATTGATAAAAGAAAATATAAAGTAGGAGCAAATATTTTATTAGAAGTAAGGGGTTTATTTTCATTAGAGAGTATTAAAAACAATCAAAGTACTTTATCAGAGAAGGATAAAAAGAAATATAAAATCAAAAAGGGAATTTATTTACAAGAAATAGGCAGGAAAGAATTATACAGAATAAATCAAGACCTAACTTTAAAAATTTAAAATCATTTACATAATGAATTCAATCATATAGGAGCAAGAAAAATGTGGCTCATATTTAGAGAAAATTATATAGGAAAAGGAGATTACCAAATAGCAAAGGAAATCACAAAGAAATGTGATATATGCCAAAGAGCAAAGCCTAAAAATATAATTAATCATAATTTAGCAAAGAGTATTATAGTAAAAGAATGTTTAGAAGTAGTAGCAATAGATTTTTTAAGTGAGTTAATAGTAACAGAAAAAGGAAATAGACATATTTTAGTTGTAGTAGATTTATTTTCTAAATATATAAAATTATATCCTTGCAAAACGACAAAAAGTAAAGAAGTAATGCATAATTTAGAAAACTATTTTAAAGAAATTGGTAGACCAAGAAAGTTAATTACAGATAACGCAACATATTTCAAAAACATCCGTTTCAAGTATTTTTGCAAAAGGAATTTAATTTTTCATCAATTAACAAGCATCAGACATCCTCAATCCAATCCATCAGAGCGATATATACAGGAAGTAATAAAATATCTAAGGATATCTTGTGAGGGTAAACATCGTCTATGGGATAAATCAATATCCAGGGTAGAAAAATGTTTAAATCATTGTCCAAATACTACAACAGAGAAAACACCTGTATTAATTATGAAAGGTGAAGAACCTGATAGAAAATGGTTAGATGAAAATTCAGTAGAACGAAATGAAATTTTGAAAGATATTAGTAATAGGATAGAAAGAATTGCAAGAAAGTATATGAGTAGGGAAATGAGAAAAAGAGGGAATTTAATTAAATTTGAAATAGGTGAATAAGTAATAGTAAGAGCAATGAGAGTAACTAATAATAAAAAGAATATATGTGGAAAATTATGTTTTGCTTTTGAAGGTCCATATGTGGTAACAAATGAAAATGCTAAGAATAGTTATGAATTAATGAATCCTGAAACTGGAAAGATAAGGGGAATATTTAATATTGATCAAATATACAAGTATAATTATTAATAAATCTAGTTAAAGAAAATGAAATCAAAAGATAAATAAATTTTAAATATTAATGTTGGTTAATATGTTAAAATTGATTTAGGGGAATTTGTTATGATTTCATTTCCTAAACAATAAAATGATAAAATTAGAACTTACCGAACATTGAAAATCAGAAAAGATTAATAAAAAGATATTATATGCAATTAAATACAATGTTAAAAGTTAAATAATAGTTAGTATAATATAATGAACAATGTAAAACATAATAAACAACAATGTAATTAGAATAAAAGTGAAAAACAAGAACTTCAGTGAAAGTGAATAAACGTACAGTGTTACGAAGACAGAAATCATAATTAAAATGATTACAAAAACTATCATGAGATAGCACAAACTATTGAAAATGTTATAGATATAAGTTAGGATTAGTAAATTTGAGTTATATGATGTTAAAGAAATGTTATTGATATGTTATATTATGTATTGGTTTTTTGATAATGGCAACTGTCAAATTTATAATAATTGTAGGAATGATCATATTAATAATAACCTAATCATAGGTTATCTTATACCAAAGTGTGTGGAAAAATGTAGGCAATATGAATTTAAAAAGAAGGAATCATCATCATTTAAAATAAGTTGAAAATCTCCAATAATTAAAAATTTAAAGAATACTGAATTCTGATTGGTCGATGCAATTTTATAGACGTCAGATTAGTAACAATGTAAAAGTTCTGTTAGTTTTAACAATCAACAAAGCATTCTTGATAGGGAAACTAAGCACCTCATTGGTTATTTTTGAAAATACTTGGCGTCCTTTTTGAAGGCCTATAAAAGGATTCTGAAGATCAAGCCAAGTCAGTTAGCCATCAACATCTGAAGAGTCAAGATACTCAAGCTACTCAAAAGATTTCCATAACCTTAGATTATTGGATGAACATCGGTGAACTCAAGTCTTCCAGTAGCTTCGTAAGGTTGAAAGTAACCGAAGCAAATAAGTAATTTATACAAATCAAGTAGTGTTCCCAGTCTGCGAACAAAGTTTTTAAAAGTTATTATAACCATAATTCACAAGTAGCATCGTATAACAGTTAGTCTTCGACAACGTTCCAAGACATCATTTAAGGTTTTATATCTTTTGAAAAAGAATAAGACAAGTTAACAATTATCAACAGTTCCTGATTTCTAAAGAAGTAACCACATTGTTCACCTGTGATTTGTGTATAGCATAAAAACTGTGTACCTACGGGTAAAGTGAATTACCAAATCAATAAAAAAATCAAGCCAAGTGAACATTGCCTACATTTAAAAAAAACATATTCTTGGATATAAACTAAACGTAAGTTTATTTGTTATTTCTCCATTGTATTATTATCTGTCTGTAAATCTGAAAGAAAGATTGTAGATTATAACTGTGTAAACAAATATAAATAGTAAATAATTGTGAGGTTAGATCATAGATCTATTTGAACATAAAATTGTTAAAATTAATACTCGAGATAAAAAAAAATAGTCATAGAAATTTAAATATAAAAGTTTTTAACATTCAAAGAACATTGTGTTTAATTCCATAGATATAAAATAAAAAGGTAAAAGTTCATTATTCAAATCATTAGATTTTTCAAATCATTAGATTTTTCAAATCAAAACAAACATAAGATTTAAAATACAAATAAAAGCTAGCCGGAAGAATTAATAATAATTCATAATTAAATAATAATAAACTCATAAGAGGTTTCTTAACAATATATATATATATATATATATATATATATATATATATATATATATATATATATATATATATATATAAATATATATTGTTATGATTTCATTTCCTACATAACACAAAATGATACAATTTGAACCTACCGAAAAATTAAAATTAGAAAAGATCAGAAAATATATAAAATATGGAATTAAAAACATTATTTAAAGTTAAAATTATAGGTAGTATAAGGTATTAAACAATGTATAACAAAATAAACCAGAATGTTATATAGAATAAGAAGAGTAAAGAAGAAACAGTGAAAGTGGATAGACGTACAGTGATACGAAAGAGGAAATCATAATAAAAATGAATCAAAGACTATCAGAAGATAGCACAAATTATTAAAATAAGTTATATATTTAATATAGAATTAAGAAATTTGAGTTCTACAATGTTATATAATTGTTATTTATATTTTATATTATTTAATAGATTTAAGAATTGACAAATCTCAAAATTGACATAAGAATAAAATACAAATGAAAGCTAGCCGGAAGAATTAATAATAATTCATAATTAAATAATAATAAACTCATAAGAGTTTTCTTAACAATATATATATATATGTATATATATATGTATATATATACATATATATATATATATATATATATATATATATATATATATATATATATATATATATATATATATATATATATATATATATATATATATATATATATAACTTAAGAGATATAGAATTAAATTTTCTGAATTATGAAGATAACTTAGATAATTTCTTAGGTAGGGCATCGAATCGCATTGTGTTCATCAATGATCTACTATCCTTTCAGAGGTTTATATTTACAAAAATATAAAAATCTAATAGGACCGAAGTGGTGTAATTGGTAAACACCCTGGACTAGAAATCCAGAAATGTGGGTTCGAATCCCGCCTATGGTTCAATCTTTTACGTTTATTCATCTTTATAATCCTATGTTAAATTATCTAAGTTATCTTCATAATTCAGAAAATTTAATTCTATATCTCTTAAGTTACATACACGATAGTGGCCAATTAGGCAAAGAAACTTTAAACTTGTTTATAATTAACCAGAACAATTCTCAGTCAGTTCTATTGAAATATATAAGAACCAGGATGCTGTCATTTGAATAAGAACTGTCAAGTAACTGCCAACCATAGCAGTACTAACCTACAATCCTTACTTCAAAAAACGACTGAACTTTAGATGAATGTGCGTGAATAGTTGATCTATGGTAGGGCATCGAATCGCATTGTGTTCATCAATGATCTACTATCCTTTCAGAGGTTTATATTTACAAAAATATAAAAATCTAATAGGACCGAAGTGGTGTAATTGGTAAACACCCTGGACTAGAAATCCAGAAATGTGGGTTCGAATCCCGCCTATGGTTCAATCTTTTACGTTTATTCATCTTTATAATCCTATGTTAAATTATCTAAGTTATCTTCATAATTCAGAAAATTTAATTCTATATCTCTTAAGTTACATACACGATAGTGGCCAATTAGGCAAAGAAACTTTAAACTTGTTTATATATATATATACGTATATATATATATATATATATACGTTTTCTATCCAAGATGAGATCCGAATAAAACTAGGACAACCTGAGATCCCTCATGTGAAATATAAATCTTTGAATATATCTTTCATAAACAGTCTATATACAATGATCTTGAACGTTACTACCACAGAGGGGAAAGTAACTTTGCATTTTATTTTTCATGTTAAAAGTTAGGTGAAGTGAGATCCACTACAAAAATATGCAAGTAGAGATCCTTAAGTGTATTATATTATGTATAAGAAATAGTTGAGATCCTGCGCTGTTGCCAAATTTGTCATAACCATTAATCTAGTAGAATTGTTCAGGCAGCCTTACAACGAATCACTAAACTTTATGGTCTACGCTACGGTCTGAATGAGATCCTAGTCCTATGTTCATGCTAATATAACCTCATCTCGTCGTTTTACCGCTATTTCAAGAATCTTCGCGTAGTGTTTACATTTGGGTTAAGTTAAAGTGATTCATTATTCATAAAACAATAATAATGGGTGATCGTGGCAAACGACTCGTTGAATTAGCACGTGTTACTCCAAATACTGCAATTGGTAGTCTGGAGAAGAAAGGTAAGTTTAAATTTATAATCAGATTTTCATAAGATGAGACAGTGAGAAAACCGAAATTTCTTCTAGAACAAAGCAGCTTTTACGGAAAAAACAATTTAGTTTCTGATGTAGATGAAATCGACGTATTTGAAGTAGATGATCCGGGGATTGAATTTGAGAAACATTGCAATCAAGTGAGTGAAAGAGTACTTATCTATTTTAGGTTATTAGAATATTAATCATATAGGTACTTATATTATTTAAATAATTAAGCCAATATAATCAGAAAAAAGCATGTAAACAAATGGTTTTCTCGTAATGTTGAAATATAAACAAATGGTTTTCTCGTAATGTTGGAATATTCAACAATAGAATTACCTAGTTTTTTAAAATCTGGAATTGGTGTGGAGCTTATTAATAAGTGATTGTTGAGACCTTCTGTTTTTGGTGATAATCTCAATTTAGTTTCGTTGTTCAAGGAAATTGAGATGAAACCAGAGCATGAATCAAATGATGCTGAGGATCAAAGTAAATCTGAGACAGAGGCCACAGAGTCATCAGTAAATTTATTACAAAATAATACAATTGGTACTCAAGAGAAGAAGGGTAAGTTTATTTTATTTTCATATAAAATCAGAAATGGAGAAATCCATACTTCTTCTAGAAGAAAGCAGCTTTTACAGAAAAAATGAAGCCAATATAGACAATTCAATTTATGATGTACATGAAATCGACGAATTCGAAGTAAATGATCCTTGGATTGAATTTAAAAAGTGGAAAACCAATATAATTGAAAAACGTAGCAATCAAGTGAGTTAAAGAGTACTTATCTATTTTAGGTAAAATTGGAATATTTGGTTCTGAAGGATCATATAGGTACTTACATTATTTAAATGATTATGCCAATGTAATCAGAAAATGCATGTAAATCAATTATTTTCTTGTGATGATGTTACGAGTATTCAAGAAAACTCATATGTAGTGTTTTGAATCTGGTATTGGTGTGGAGCTTATGAATTAATGATTGCCGAAACCTTCTGTTTTTGAAAATATTTGTATTTTATGAATACTCAATTGTGCGTCCTCAATTTAGTTTTGTTCTTCAAGGGAATTCAAATGGAATCGGAGCATGAATCAAATGATGCTGGGGAAGAAAATAAATCTGAGACGGAGGTTATAGAATCATCAGTAAGTTTAGTAGGATAGATATGGACTTTGCAAATTTTTTATCATTTGAAAATATATAAGGTTTATAATGCAAATTGAAAAATACTCAATATCTAATAGATAATATGAATACAATATAATTAATTATTATTATGTGACTTGTGTATTTAACTGTATTTTTCAGACATCATGGAAACCCGATGAGAATGAATGTGATAGTACAGAATATATGTCATCAGAACAAATACCAGTCTCAAAGTCTATCATGTATGAAGTAGGTATAACTAATTCTTTTTAACACTCTCTTTACTCATTAATTTGTTGTAGGAGCAATTTCATATGCAGGAAGATAATAATAATGATATAGATAATGCGAATACAACAATTTTGCAGGACATCAGTGTAAGTAATAATATTAGGCAAAATTGATATCAAATAATAAGTATAGTGAAAGAAACAGTGCTCAAATGATCCATAAAAAAATCATCTTGTTCAAAAATTGATGTTTATTAGAATATTCAAAAATTGTTTTTCAACATGGACCTATTCAATTTTGTTTTAGTTCTTGTTAACCAGAGATGAAAACAACAGCAATACCACCACCATAGCAGCCAAAAATAAAATTAGTATTCAGGTAAGGAAAGTGACTATTAATTGTGTTAGCAAAAAAAACAAAATGAGAGTATAATTGACAATTTTCAGCATTTATAAATTAAATTTAATGATTCATAGCTTATAAAATTTGGCATTTTATGATCAATACCTTTTTTTCAAACATACAGAGCGTTGGAATAATAGGCGATTCAAAGAAACTTGTTGACATTAGCCACCGAAAAAGTAGAATATGGGATAAGAAAGATAGATGTGTTTATTGTAACCGCGATGTTACAAATTTTTCGCGACACTTACTTCGAAATCACGAAAAAGAAGATTCAGTTCTTAAAATTGTGCAACTTCCGAAAGGGGATAAAAAAAGGAAACACATGATTAATTTATTGAGGAAGGAAGGGAACCTAACTCTACTAGATGAAAACAAAATTAGACCAGTTCAAAGAGCCACACAAAATTATGAAAAGAGGCAGGGAGATGTAGAAGAAGCTCAAGAGTTCATGCCATGTCCATACTGCAAAGGCATATATCGTTTAGGATTGCTGCGAAAGCATTCAAAAATATGTTCATACAAACCACATAATGGCGATAAATGTAATATTGCAAGTCTAGGACAAAATCTGTTGGTTTTTAAGGCATCTCGGAAATCTTTTTTTGATAAACTGAGATTGAAAACTGAGGTGTTTCCGAAAATGCACGCAGATAGAGCATCTTTTAACGGCAAAAATGACCCTGTTATCTGCCAGTATGGTGAAGATTATTTACGTAAACATAAAAGACCTCACATTAGAAATGCAGTTTCTAATAAAATACGAGAACTTGGCAGGCTTCTTATTCCTCTTCAAGATATTTATGGTTTAGCCACAATGCAAGAAGCAATGAATACAAAAAACTATGAGAAGGTTATCCATGCAGCACAAATAATCTGTGGCTACGATGCCACATCGAAAATGTTCAAATCACCATCTTTAGCAATGCATTTGAAAACAATTCTTTTGGCTGCATGTTTAGCAGCTAAAACGCTATTATTGAAGCAGGATCCTGTTCTTCCAATCACTGATTACACGAGAGCGCTCAAGTCTGTCAAAAATTTTCGGTCATTGGTGAACGAAAGATGGAAATTTGACATGGGCAGTTTGGCATTGAAAGATCTCAATGAAAAACACGGAAAAAAATATCAAACGTTACCGATAACAAGTGATGTTATTAAATTTAAACAGTATGCTCTTAGTATTGCTGAACGAAGCATGGACATATTAAACGAAAACTTTAATGATGTATTATCTTTTAAACAATTGACAGAATCTGTTCTTGTTTTAACAATTCTACTTAATCGGAAAAGAGTTGGTGATGTTCAATATATCAAATTAGATTCCTACACACAAAGCACTACTAACAAAAGTCAAGAAGAGTGTCTGAAAGTATTAACTGAAGCAGAAAAAGTATTATCAGCCCATTTCAAGCGAATTATAACCATTGGAAAAGGTAGCAAATCTATTCCGATTCTGTTTCCAAAAAATGTTCAAAGATGTGTAGAAGTGCTTTTATCTAGCAGAGAGAAAAATAATCTAATTCCAACGGAAAATCCATTCCTTTTTGCATTAATCGGCAGTAAAGAAAAATGGGTAGATGGGTCATCGGTCCTCCGAAAATATGCAGCTTCCTGTGGCGCTGTAAATCCAAAAACATTGACATCTTCACGTTTGAGGAAACAAATAGCCACTGTTCTACAACTGCTAAATTTGAACGAAACTGAAAAAGAACAGATGGCCTCTTTCATGGGTCACACAAAGAAAACGCATGAAGAGTTTTACAGGTGAGGCTACCCTTGTTGGTCTTCCAAACTAGTCTTTAAAAACGAGTGTATCTTTCTATTGGTCTTTTCACATTCAAAATTTAAAATTTGCTACATGGTCAGTTCTATTTACAAATATCGTTGGCTGAATTCAAATAACATAAAACTGATGACTGTGCAATTCTGATAAGTCGAGTATGCGGCACTGTTAGTTTGGTCAATTTCGCACTTCATAAATTTGACATGCTTTTTGTTGATGTTTCATACAGCATTCAGTTATGCATCAAGTATGATATAATATTCGATGAGAATAGTATATTATCTCCAATTAGCTACTACATCCTAACCAATATAGGGTCCAACTAACTTGTTTTAAATGGTATATCATATCGCCCCCTTGCATAATATTCTTATCTCAGTATCTTAACTTGATAGGTAAATGTATAATCTGTCTATATTAAAATTATATTATGATTTCGAATGTAGACTACCGCAAGATGTGTATCAAACGGCGAAGATAGCTAAATTATTACTCATGATGGATAAAGGAGTAGGGGCCGAGTATCATGGAAAAGCTCTTGAAGAAATTGATGTAAATTTAGAAAGTTTTAATGAATGTGATCTTGGGAAAAAGGACAGTGACAGTGGTAATTCTTTGAATTAAGTTTTGTATGCTTTTTTTTATGGCGAAATATTGTGCATGGCTACATCAATCAGATGTTGATTGTAAACTTTCGAAGGGAATGTCTAAAAGCTGTGGAAACATAATCTATTCGTTATAACCCTGATATTATTGCATTATGTTTTAGAATCTAGCATTGGAGAAAATGAACAAACTGCTGAGTGTTTGGAAAATGAGGTCAATTTCAGCTCAAAACCTTATGAAGGTAGATTAGTTGTTTGATCGAGGAATTCAAAATAATAGTTCAATGTTGTAGGTACTAGTAAGGAAAATAATATGAAAAAAATTAAAGATCAACAACGTGGGTGGTGGAGTAATAAACAAAAATCTGTAATTGAAGAAAATGAACAAACTGCTGAGTGTTTGGAAGATGAGATCAATTCCAGCTCAGAAAGCGATGAAGGTAAATTAATTGTTCAATTGAGGATTTTAAAATCATAGTTCATTGTTATAGGTACTATTAAGAAAAATAACAGGAAAAAAGGAAAATAACAGGAAAATATATATATATACAACGTGATTTACGTAGGCCGTGCATTAGAAGTTTTTCAACTTGCAGTTGGACTAGAAACTTGAAATTTGGTATGCTGTCATACAGTTCTCGTCAAATAACTAGGCCCGTACGTCATCAATGGGCGTATCTGATTATGAAAACTTCTTGATTCACACGTGTTATATTGTTAAGTTGGTAGACGTGGTACAGAAATTTCCGTAAGCCACACGCTGCAGAATCAACTTTATCGGTTGAATTCGTACCTAGTCGGTTAGCATTTTCAAGTTTCTTATAATGTTCGTCATTCCGAGCTTATCATGTTTATTTATAAATATTTGCAGCTGTTATAACCTATAACATTCGTTGGTTTACTTTGTTTATCTTTTTAGAGTGAATATTAATTTCAATACTTTTAATGTATTGTCGTGTATTAGAACGGATTACACTTTTAAGCAGCAGTTATTGTGTTGGGTTCCCTGTGAATGAAGGAATCAGGCAGCAACGGCATTTGAATACAATTGCATGTGGACATGGTGAAGAACCACATTACCATGATGTTACTATTTCATGAACATGACAGTACCTACCTATAAATCTACTTTCACTATTTCTGTGATGGAAATTTAGACAAAAAACCTGTCCCCAGCAAAACATGTAAATACAATCTACGTAGAAACGCTTTCAGAATAGATTTTCAATTTGCTGGTGCTCGAGGGGCCTAACTTCAATATTGTGGTGATAAACTGCAGCTACATCTCACATAAATGAAGTATACATTGTGAATTAGAATTCTCAAGCATAGAGGCTTCAGTGTTGTTGTCTTTTTCTCCCGTGAAAATATCGATTAACAAAAACTGCATTCTGAAACTTGTCAAACAATGTAATATAATTCTCCACCGATAATACTAGTTCTTCCTATTAGAGAAATATATATTAATTCAATGTTTCATTTTTATATCTTCATTTAATAAATATAATGAATAAATAGGTGTTCTTTTCCTTTACAATTTTTTAAGATCTCACATCATGCACTTCTGCATTTATATATGTGCTATGGGTATTTATATGTAGAAAAATAATGCAACATGTGAAAGTATATAATATAATTATTTGATAATGTCATTCAATACTTTGCCAGGTATATAATAATAATAAATAATAATAATAATATTTATTGTTGATCAGGTTGGTTTTTTACAGAGTAATTACATTATGTAAAAGTTAATATTAATATATAGTTATATACATACATACACATATATAAATACATATATTTTTTGTTATTATAATTTAAGTATTCTAATCCCTTATTTTAGGTTTGTGTTTGTAATCTGTTTACTCACTTGTCAAAATACTGAAATCAACAATTATTATATACAAATTTACTCTTCACTCTCATGGGAGCTGGAGCTGTCATGTTCAAGATTGATAATTATCTCTGGGAAATCATCAATATGTACTTCCCTTTCATACCATTTTTTAATTAAATTTTCAGTGTGCCTTACACAATTTTCCCACATATTTGGTGTGCAAGAAGGTAGTGCATCATACCAAACATTTTCCACTGATTTTCCTTCACTATTATTGATATGGATATTATAAAAAGCTTTAGTTTTAGCCCATATAAGTTCAATAGCATTGAATTCACAATGATATGGTGGCAATCTAAGAACTTCATGTCCGTGACTTCTGAGTATTTCATCTATGATATATTTCTTTTCTTGAACATTTTGTTTTGATAACAGTAGTAGTTCAGGTTTGAACATGTTTGTTTCCCAATGTACGTTATGTGCATCGAGCCATTCCGTTATTTTATTTTTAGTCCAAGCACTTGATGGGTTTTTTTCAACCAACATCGAATGGTATGGGGCATTGTCCATCACAATTAAAGAAGGCTCTTCTAAATTTGGTATGAGCTTTTCCCTAATCCACTTTATAAATATTTCACCATTCATGTCACCATGATAATCAGCACTTTGTGATTTAGTAGTGAATGTTAGCGAGGCATCATTTATGAAACCGTTACTACCTCCAGCATGTAGGACAATGTATCGTCTTCCTTGAAATTGAGTTTTTCGCACACTTTTAATACTGCTATCTTGCCAAGAAGTAATAGTACTTCCTTTTGAAAAAATCCAAGTTTCGTCCAAAAAGATTACATCTCTTCGCAAAGCTGAAGATAAATTTTTCATGTATTCTCTTAAAAATTGCTGTCTTAAACATACAATGTTATTTCTTTCCATTAGAGCTCTTCTAGGGTTATCTTTTTGATACTTAAAACCAATTGAATGCAGAACACGTCCCAGGCTGGAGTCACTTATTTCAATAGCTTTACGTTTGATTTCTTTATTGAGCGAAGCTGTAGTCACATGTTTACCTAAAAAATAGTAAAATTATCAATCTATAGATTCAGGGTTTACTTGATGTAAATTCATTTCAAAAACTATGTACCATATTGAAATCAAACACAAATTCAAATTTACATGAACTTCAAGTTTAATTGTTTATAACACACAGGGACGTTTTCAAAGCGAGCTATCAACTGATGAAAACAATAATTGTACCTAAGCAATTGACCTTTGTAGATCATTTAAATTTCTGTTTCAGTTCAGTATTCTATATGTTTTTTCAAATTATTACTGTGCACACAGTAGGAGAAAGCATTAACTTGAACTTACGTTGAGAATACATCTCATACAAAGAATTTCTTATTTCCATTTTCGTTGTCTCTGGTAAGTTTTCTGTCTTCTTCCTTCTAGACCTACGTTTCTTGCCTGGAGATTCCAATATTGGCTGAGTGGCCTTTTCATGTTTAATTCTGGTAACAGTCCTTACAGAAATATGCAATGCCTCTGCTACCCTCTGGAAAATCGTATTTTAGAATTAGATGATTGTTAATAATGTATTTGTGTGTAATAATATACCTCTCGAACTGACGAAAGTGGTGTTAAAGGGCCTCCGTTGTGTTTTTCTCTTTCGAAGTATTCAGTAAGTGAACTGATGAACTCACGCGCTTGTCGATGAAGAACTTTATTGTGTGACATCTCAAATTTTTGTTCTTATAAGAACAGATTTTGTAAAGAACGGAAGCAAATGATTGATTGAAATTGTTCACACTTAGATTCGCGATAACAGGAGTCAGGTGTCAGACATAAGATTTGACAATTGACAAGACAAAAGACAAGACAGGCCTGCAACTTGACAAAAATAACGTGATTCAAATGCGATAGGACGGGGATGTTTTGTCTCTTTCTAGATCATGACAATGCCATTGACGTACGTGGTTTTCTTAGAAACTACACGTTACAATGTTTCTTTATCTAAATCATGAGTATTAGAAGAAGATAGACAATTTATAATGTGCCGATATTATTTCATACAGGTGCCAAGTTATTTGACGAGAACTGTAATTGATCATGTGCGTTCTACCTCAAATGTTGTTAGTCCTACAATTATACAGGGTATGCCAAAAGTCGGTACCAACTTTCTTATTTTAAATGGAAACCTAATGTTTTTTTGTCATGGTTCGATTGGCCTTCTGATTATGACTTTAGACAACCTAAGTTATGTTTACTTATCTATCACAGTTTTTGAGATATGTCCATTTTTCTGAAAAAAATTACGGCTGTAGTAGTTTACGAAAACACGTGTAGCCCGCAAACTGTTCAAAATTAGGAAAACCAAATTTATGGAGCAGTTAGCTGGTAGTCCAGGCTAACACCTGATGTCCCATCGACGGTCCCATTTTGTACCATATGGGCGCAGGCGATTTTTGAATGTCGCAATATAAAATTGTCAAAAACTCAATTTTTTCAAATGGCACCTACCATTTTTTTTTAACCATTCGAAAGAAAATTGAATTTTAGGATGAGTTATTTCAGCATTTTCTATACCCAAGTTCCACCTCTATCGAGTTATTCAATAAAAATCAAGAAATGCCTTATCCTGCCGAATGCTTTTGTGTTTATTCAAGTATGCCATGAAAACAAAAAACAACTGTAAACAAGAAGGTGCTATTCTGTCAAAGTAAAAACGAGTCGTGCTAATTCTTAAATAAAATTGATTGGAATATGGAAAATTATACAAACGAAGTTGTGTTTGACTTGTTTGTTATCCACGGCATGTGTCAAAAAATTGTGCAGCGAACTGTCCGAGAGTTTAATTTGAAATATCCAAACTTACCGAGGATGACACGGGGCAAGTTCTCACGATTGAAAACTAATTTTATACATTTTGGGAAGGTGGCTAGACCCGTTACGAGAGTCAAACCACTAACTGGCAATGACGATAATCAAATTACCATTCTCGGATATTTTCAAGCATATCCTCAAGCCTCAATACGAACGGCGTCTTTGGAATTGGGATTTTCATACTCTGCAATACAAACCATTTTACACCGCCATAAGCTACATCCTTTCAAATTTATACGATTGCAAAAATTACACCCAGGTGACTTTCCCCGTAGAGTAAACTTTTGCGAGGACTTATTACTCAAAATACAAGAGCACGCCGGATTCTTAGACAACATAATTTGGACTGATGAGGCAAAGTTTTGTCAGCAGGGAGTTTACAATAGGCGCAATCGACATTTTTGGGCTTCTGAAAATCCACATATGGTGTTCGAAGTTGAAAATCAAGTACAATTTCGAATAAATGTGTTTTGTTTGGTAATGAACCAAGAGGTACGCTACTTTATGTACGATGAAAATCTGAATGGTGACAGATATGTAGAAATTCTTCGAAATGTAATAGAAACATTTCTTGACAATTTGGCACTGGCTAGAGCTGCACGTTCATGGTACCAGATGGATGGGGCACCACCGCACAATACACGAACTGTGTTTACCACATTGACATCCATGTTCGAGCACCGTTGGTTGGGAAATCGAGGATCTTACCCCTTTAGATTTTTATATTTGGGGTAGGGTAAAAGATTTGGTCTATTCTTCACCAGTTCACAATATAGATGAGTTGAGACTTAGAATAATACAGACTTTTGACAGTCTCGATCCCAACGAAATCAGACGTGCTACGCAATCTATTGAAAGTAGAATAATAGAATGTTTGAACAACAATGGTGGTCATATTGAACATTTACGCTAGAGTTCTGTCAATATTGTTCAATATTTTTGATTAAATTATTACAATTTTCTTTTGTTTCCATGGCATACACACATAATCATTCGGCAGGATAAGACATTTCTTGATTTTTATTGAATAACTCGATAGAGGTGGAACTTGGGTATAGGGAATGCTGAAATAACTCATCCTAAAATTCAATTTTCTTTCGAATGGTTGAAAAAAAATGGTAGGTGCCATTTGAAAAAATTGAGTTGTTGACAATTTTATATTGCGACATTCAAAAATCGTCTGCGCCCATATGGTACGAAATGGGACCGTCGATGGGACATCATGTGTTAGCCTGGACTACCAGCTAACTGCTCCATAAATTTGGTTTCCTAATTTTGAACAGTTTGCGGGCTACACGTGTTTTCGTAAACTACTACAGCCGTAATTTTTTTCAGAAAAATGGACATATCTCAAAAACTGTGATAGATAAGTAAACATAGCTTAGGTTGTCTAAAGTCATAATCAGAAGGCCAATCGAACCATGACAAAAAAACATTAGGTTTCCATTTAAAATAAGAAAGTTGGTACCGACTTTTGGCATACCCTGTATAATTGTAGGACTAAAAACATTTGAGGTAGAACACACATGATCAATTATGACAGCATACCAAATTTCAAGTTTCTAGTCCAACTGCAAGTTGAAAAACTTCTAATGCACGGCCTACGTAAATCACGTTGTATATATATATATTGTTATGATTTCATTTCCTACATAACACAAAATGATACAATTTGAACCTACCGAAAAATTAAAATTAGAAAAGATCAGAAAATATATAAAATATGGAATTAAAAACATTATTTAAAGTTAAAATTATAGGTAGTATTAAACAATGTATAACAAAATAAACCAGAATGTTATATAGAATAAGAAGAGTAAAGAAGAAACAGTGAAAGTGGATAGACGTACAGTGATACGAAAGAGGAAATCATAATAAAAATGAATCAAAGACTATCAGAAGATAGCACAAATTATTAAAATAAGTTATATATTTAATATAGAATTAAGAAATTTGAGTTCTACAATGTTATATAATTGTTATTTATATTTTATATTATTTAATAGATTTAAGAATTGACAAATCTCAAAATTGACATAAGAATAAGAATAATCAAGTTAATATGTACCTAATCATAGGTTATTTTATATCAAAATATGTGGAAAAATGTAGGCAATATTAATTTAAATAGCAAAATGCAACATCACTTTAAATAATTTGAAAATCTTCAATAATTAAAAATTTCTAGAATACTCAATTTTGATTGGTCGAGACAAATTAGATACTTCAAAGGGTCAACAATTAAAAAGTTCTGTCAAAATCCAACAATGAGCATAGCATCCTAGATAAAGAAAGGAAGCACCTTATTGGTTGGAAATGACATAAACTGGCGTCCTTTTGTGGGTCCTATAAAAAGGAAACAGGAAGGAAAACCAGACAGTTTGCATTTACATCTGATATTAGAAGCATCTCCTGCAGCTCCAGTCAATTTCCATAACCTTAGTTTTTTTTTTAATATCGGAGAACTCAAATAGTCTCTGTAGCTTCGACAAGTTAAAGTAACCGAAGCAAATAAATTATTCCTACGAAGCAAGTAGTGTTAAAGAATCTTCGTATCAACGTTTAAGGTTATAATAACCAGTTATTCCAGTAGCATCGTAGAATATTTAGTCTTCGATAGCCGTTCCAGTATATTATAGAAGAAGTTTTATATCTTAAAAGAATAAAACAAGTTAACAATTTATTATCAACAGTTCCTGAATTTATAAAGAAGTAACAACGTAGTTTACCTTGTGTATGTGTTTCAAAGCAGAACATTGTTTTTAAAGTGAATAATCAAATAACCAAGAAGATATAAAACAACTGAACATTGTCAACATTTTCTCTCGTATTATTGAATATATTTAAAAGTAAGTTTATTTATAATATCTCATTGTATTTGTATCTCTGAATGTAAGATTGTCATTTGTAAACAAGAATTAATTTTAAGTAGTTTTGAGGTTAAACATAGAGGATTTAAAATTACAAAGAACAATTTATAAACATAGAAATTTAAGAACATAAATTTAAATTGAACAATTTTGTAACCATAAAAACAGATTCATAAACAAATTCAAATATAAAATTTTTAACATTCAAACTAAATATTGTGTTTAATTCCATATAATATAAAAAGATCATTTTCATTCAAAATATAACAAATCATTTCATTAACATTCAAATCAAAACAAATAAAATTAAAATCGAATAAAATAAATAAAAAGCTAGCCGGAATAATATTAAATTAAAATTAGAATTCAAACATAATCATCATTAATTAATAAACTCATTAGAGTTGGGTTAACAATTGTCACTACAACGTGGGGCAATCAAAACTCAGTAAAGAGTTTCTTAACAATTGGCGCCACAACGTGGGGCAATCAAAGCTCATTAGAGATTAGTAACAATTGGCGCACAACGTGGGGCAATCAAAACTCACAATGTTCCGGTTACTACTGTTCAGCAAGGGCACAATATTCCGTTCAGTCATGTTCAGCAGGTGCCTGGATATAGTTATTCAGCTCCGGGTAGTGCTCAGCGTTTGAATCAATACCGAATCCAATTTAATGTAACTTCAGATCCCGCTACGTTCCTGGAACGGCTAGATGAGATAGCCATGCAGCTAAATACACCGAAAGATTCATTATTGTTATCGTTACCGGAAGTTTTAGATGGAACTGCATTATTATGGTATCGGAATAACCGTAGTCGCTGGGCTAAGTTGGCGATTTCCAGAGAGACTTTACCCTATTTTTCATGGATGCCAATTACCACATTGATCTGGCGGTACAGATCACCCGCAGGCATCAACGCGCGAATGAGACCGCCGCTGCATATGTTGTGGATATGCAGACACTGATCAGGAGACATGGTGCAATGACCGCAGAACGGGAATTGTTCTGGCTGCACCGAAATTTATTGCCGGAGTATAGGCAATTCATCCGACAAGGAACTTTTAACGACGTGCCGTCGTTAATGTTACAGGCGAAAGAATTTGAGAATCTGCAGGCTGCGCAGAAACTCATGCAAAAGAGGATATTTCCAGTGTCAGTAAGGGCACAAATTCCAAGTCCAGCAGTAAAGATTATGGAGCCTCCGGGTCGGCAACCTGCATCTGAACCGAAATCGCCAGTCAAGTCCGGGATACCGAATGTCCCTGAGCAGACTTGTTGGGATTGTGGTGTCCGGGGCCACTTCAAGACGCAGTGTCCTACCAGGCTAAAACCGAATACCTCAACACAGCCCATCTCCTGTTGGAGATGTGGGGAAATGAGGCATAGCAGAAGTAATTGTCGGAATCCGCCGAAATTATTCTGCTCGAGATGCCGTCGCCCTGGGGTAATGTCGCGTGATTGTCCGTGCACTGTACAGGGAAACGTCCGCGGGACTGCGAGGTAGCGAGGCCGAAGCAGATCCCAGTTGAACAGGCCTCGATGAAGGAGGTGGAAACCGCTCACCTCACCGCCGTTTAGGACCACAGCGTTGATAAGGTTTCCGACGGTATTAATGGGAAAAGTGAAGTCACTGCAGAGGGTATTCATATCGACCCTGAGAAAATCGAAGCTATTAAGCAGATTCCAAGCCCGTCATTTCTTAGGAATAGCTTCGTGGTACCGCCGTTTCATACCGTCATTTTCAAAAATTATCAGTCCGTTAACCGTCTTATTAAAGAAGCATCGACGTTGGAGTTGGGGAGGAGAGCAGCAAGTCTCGTTCAACAAATTGAAGGATATGTTGACCAGTGCCCTCGTGTTAGCTTGTCCAGACTTCAACAAACCGTTTATATTACAAACCGATGCTTCGGATGTGGGAATTGCTGCAGCATTGACCCAGAATATTGAGGGAGCTGACCGAATCATTGCCTATGCTAGCCGAACATTAACAGCCGCCGAAAAGAATTACTCTGTTACCGAAAAGGAGTGTTTGGCTATCGTGTGGGGCATTGAAGAAATGAGACCATATTTGGAAGGATATAGATTTACCGTATTGAGCTATCACCAGTCATTGAAATGGCTGCACTCAATAGAGTCCGAGTGGGAGATTGGCTCGTTGGAGCATTTTCCTACAGCAGTACGATTTTGAAATAAAATATAGTAAAGGAGTGTTGAATCGTATGGCTGATGCCCTGTCACGCGATCCATTGCCGAACAAGGAAGGAATGGATGACAATCAAGAGTTATTCGTACTGAATGACCCCGTTAATTGTAATTGGTACAATTCAAAGAAAGCCGAAGTTGAAAAGAGTCCAGAAGCGTATCCGGATTATTGTGTCAAAGATAATCGGTTGTACCGCGACTTCTGGGACTCGAATGACTTGCCGAAACCGGAAAGGAGAGATCCGTGGAAGTTATGTATTCCGAAACCACTCCTGTTAAGCGTTCTGAAAGAAAACCATGACAGTCCGACTGCAGGACATTTAGGTATTGCCAAGACGATTGAGCGAATATCCCACAAGTATTATTGGCCGGGGATGTTCCGCGATATAGCAAAGTACGTGCGTGGATGTACGCAGTGCCAAACTTTCAAAGTGTCTCAACAGCAGAAGCCTGGATTCATGCAGCCGACAGTAAATCAGTTTCCTTGGAAATGTGTGAGCACCGATTTGGTAGGACCGTTACCAAGATCCGCCAAGGGAAACAATTTTATTCTTGTCATGCAGGACCGTTTTACGAAGTGGGTACAGTGGAAACCGTTGAGAAAAGCTACCGCGCAAGCTGTAACTCAAGCCTTCTACGAAGAGATCATAACTCGTTTTGGTTGTCCGGAAACCGTTATCAGCGACAATGGGACGCAGTATGAGAGTAAAGTTTTCAAGACACTCATGAAGGAGTTTGGAATTAAGCACCGCCTCACTCCTACATATACTCCACAATGCAATCCCGTGGAGAGAACAAACCGGACCTTAAAAACCATGATTGCACAATTTTGCAATGGAGACCACCGTAAATGGGATACATTTTTACCCGATTTTCTATTTGCCCTAAATTCCGCCCCACATGAATCCATTGGATTTTCACCTGCCTTTTTAAATTTTGGCCGAGAACTTGAAGTACCGAATTCTATAGTCCGTTCCTTCACCGCTCCGGTGGAGACCGAAGAGAATTTTCCAACCCTTCCGAATCCTGAACCAATGTTGGACCACCGATCACAGTGCACACACTGCCGAACGTGCCTATGCCAGAAAATGGTGAGAAGTTTTCCAGTCCGAAGATGTTTTGAGTTTTCCATTCTGAAGAAGTTTCAAGTTTGTCCGTTCCGAAGAAGAAGTTGTCAGTTTCCCGATCCGCGGAAGAAGTCAAGTTTTTCCGTTTTGAAGAAGAAGTTTTTGTGTTTCTGTTCCGAAGAAGATGTTTTGAGTTTTCCGTTTTGAAGAAGCAGTTTCAGTTTCCCGTTCCGAAGAAGAAGTGCAGTTTTCCGTTCCGAAGAAGAGTTCTCATTTTATGTTCCAAGTAAGATATTTTATTCCGCGAGGTTCCCGACGAAGGAAAGGGTTTCGTATGAATTCTCAAATGAGAATTGAAAAATGAAAGAATCATATTCTTTCATTTTTAACCGAACTTAGGGGGGGATGTAACGAAGCTTCAATTTTGGAATATCATTTATTTTGGATCAAGCAGTAAATACGAATATTACACGTAAATTCCGGTTGAACAGTTCATTATTTCAACAGATATGCGTGAACTCCGAATGTATATTTATAACGTGCCCTTGCGGCTTTTCGGTAAATTGCTTACTGCGGTAAGCTTCGAATCCTCGGGCGCCAGATTTTTCCCAAAGGTTTACTCCTTTTTGAAGACTTCTGCTAGGGTCCTCTCCACAAGGCTCGTCACTAGGCTATCTAAAGATAGCCTTGTCCCTAGGGTAGCTACAGTGAAGTATAACCAGAGTCCAATGAGCAGAAAACAGTATCGAAATTGTAGGCTTTAATTACAATTGATACCTGGTTATAACTTAGCTCGTTAAAGATGGAGCAGAAATAATTTAATAAAACAGGGAATTCCAAATAATAAAATATATAATAAATATAACAAGTACACTTTCAGAATAATCAATATAAATGCAATTGAACGGTATTATTTCACAAAATTACACCCGGACGGAAAATGTAATGAAGCTCAAACGGTAAATGAAAACTCTTTCAAGAAATCAACTCTACGATAAGTTCGGTCGCTAAATTTAATTCAGCGGTACGGGATCGGTTGATGAATGATTCAGAATGATCAATTTGCGGGAAAAGTACGAATCAAACAGGTCTCAGCGTAATGAGCGGTATGCGGTAAATATTCAGATAGCCATATTACTTGAAATGTTGTTAAAACGCACTACGATATATTAAACGGTTTAAATACGGTCGGTTCGGATTCGGAAGATATATCGTAATGCCAGGATATAAAATATTAAGCCATTTACCTTATACAAAATTTCACTTAAACGGAACACTATTGTTAATTCACATTTTCAAATCTGACTTGAACTCGGATAATAATTTACTTCGATTATAATATGATAATCACACTTTAACGGTACGGATTGAAAATCGAAATCACAAACGAGGGCAACGGTACTGATTCTAAATCGAAATCACAAGAGAGTAACTGTACTGATCGAAATTCAAAAACACAAGAGAGCTACTTTACTGATCAAAATCAAAAACACAAGAGAGCTACTTCACTGATCAAAATTGAAATCACAAAAGAGTAACTGCACTGATCGAAATTCAAAAACACAAGAGGGCGATCTGTTGTCTGTCACGGCTTTTATATGTTTTTCGAGGTTCTGGACAGGTCTGCTCCACCAAATCCTTATTTTTGTGCTAATAGTTTTTACTTATGCCCCGAACAATGGTTAAAAGTGACGCTACTTTTTAGATCTAAAATTCGCGCTCATGATATCACACCAGTTCTTCCCAGCGGAGTAAACAAGTGTTATCGGAGTTTTTAGGTTGTTCGTCCTTTTTATACATAAGGCTGCACAAAGTTTGGTGTCTTAACTGGCCAGACCCCTGTTTTTGCAACATATTTTATCGGAATGAAATGCAATTTTGAACGGGCATGAATTAGATTCATCTATTTGAATAATTATACTTATTTGAAATTACGGAGATTTAGAAAAGTGGCAATCACGAAATACACATTCGGAATTCATTCATATCTATTGAAATAATGAACTGTTCAAACTGAAATTACATGTAAAGTCCGTATTTATTGCCTGATCTAAATTAAATAATCTTTCAAAATTTAAGCTTCGTTACATCCCCCCCTAAGTTCGGTTAAAAATGAAAGAATCTGATTCTTTCATTTTTCAATTCTCATTTGAGAATTCATACGAAAAAAAAAACTCTAACACAAAGGTAAGATGCCCTAAATTTCCTATGTCGGGAACATCGCGGAATAGCAATATCTTACTTGGAACATAAAATGAAAATTCTGCTGCTGAACGGAGGACTGTACTTCTTCTTCGGGATGAGAAAACTTAAAACTTCTTCTTCACAAACTTGAAGACTTCTTCTTCTTTGGAATGGAAAAACTCAAAACATCTTCTTCGTTGAAACGGAAAACTTAAAACGTCTTCGGAATGGAAACACAAACTTGGGAACGGAAAACTTGACATCTTCTTCGAAACGGAACTTCTTCTTCGGAACGAACAAACATGAAACTTCTTCTGCTTCGGAAAACAAAACTTCTTCTTTAAAACGGAAAAACTGACTTCTTCCGCGGATCGGGATACTTGAAGATTTCTTTGGAATGCCAAACTTCTTCGGAAACTTCATTTTCAGAACGGACACTCGAAACGTCTTCGGAATGGAACATTTCTTCTTCGGAAACTTGAGGATGTCTTCTTCTTTGGAACAAAAACTTCTTCTCCTTTTGTTGACATGGGCACGTTCGGCAGCGTACGCACCGCGGTCTCGGTGGTACTACAAAGGATGGACGCGCTGTCTGGTTGCACCTTTCTCTCCGGTGTCCTGGATCTCCACATAGCTCACATAATCCCCATAACTGGACGGGTACGTAGACCAGGTGCGTCGAAGTTGTCGGCGTAGCTGGGGTTTTCTTAGCTTGGACTTGTTCGGACTGTACCTCTTCCGGTTTCGGCGGAGATGATGCGGCATCCAACATGGTTGTTTTCGGTTGAACCTCCATATTTTGCAGTGCTTCATCTATCACTATCTCAATGAAATCGGACGGTTCGTACGACATATTATCACCTGTGAACATTGAATCATAATAATGAGTAATTGTACTACTTGATACTTTGTCCAACGGTATCTATATCGGTACCTCGATTCATTTCAACTTCCCGGAATGCCAGGAACATTACACGGCTTCAGATCTTTGATATGGACTCGTTTCACTTGCTTGCCATCTTCGCCTTTCAGGTCGTAAATGACCGGAGAAATTACTTTGATTACCGTAAACGGACCGGTATATTTTGGGGCCAATTTAGCGGCAAAATGTCGAACACTAGAAGACAGGTGATGCTCTACCTTCATTACTTTATCACCTACGTGACAACGCCAATCTCGACGACGGAGATTATAATAACGGCTTTGATGGGTAAAAGCACGGGATAACTGGATACGCACCAGTTGGAAAGTTTCACGTAATTTGTCTAATCTAGTTCGGTGTTCTGAAATCTGTACCCGATTCGGATCGGTAGGAATATTTTCCTCGGTCTCCACCGGAGCGGTAAAGGAACGGACTATCGAATTTGGAACTTCAAGTTCTCGGCCAAAATTTAAAAAGTCAGGTGAAAATCCGGTGGATTCATGTGGGGCAGAATTTAGGGCAAATAGAAAATCGGGTAGAAACTTATCCCATTTTCTGTGGTCTCCATTGCAAAATTGTGCAATCATTGTCTTTAAGGTACGGTTTGTTCTCTCCACGGGATTGCATTGTGGAGTGTAAGTAGGAGTGAGGCGGTGCTTAATTCCAAACTCCTTCAGGAGTGTCTTGAAAATTTTACTTTCGTACTGCGTCCCATTGTCGCTGATAACGGTTTCCGGACAACCAGAACGAGTTATGATTTCCTCGTAGAAGGCTTGAGTTACAGCTTGCGCTGTAGCTTTTCTCAACTGCTTACACTGTACCCACTTCGTAAAACGGTCCTGCATGACAAGAATAAAATTGTTTCCCTTGGCGGATCTTGGTAACGGTCCTACCAAATCAGTGCTCACACACTTCCAAGGAAACTGATTTACTGTCGGCTGCATAAATCCAGGCTTCTGCTGTTGAGACACTTTGAAAGCTTGGCACTGCGTACATCCACGCACGTACTTCGCTATATCGCGGAACATCCCCGGCCAATAATACTTGTGGGATATTCGCGCAATCGTCTAGGCATTACCTAAATGTCCTGCAGTCGGACTGTCATGGTTTTCTTTCAGAACGTTCAACCGGAGCGGTTTCGGAACGCAAAGCTTCCACGGACCTCTCATTTCCGGTTCGGACAAGTCATTAGAGTCCCAGAAGTGGCGGTACAACCGATTATCTTTCACACAATAATCCGGATACGCTTCTGGACTCTTCTCAACTTCGGCTTTCTTTGAATTGTACCAATTACAGTTCACGGGGTCATTCAGTAGGAATAACTCTTGATTGTCATCCGTTTCCTCCTTGTTCGGTAACGGATCGCGTGACAGGGCATCAGCCACACGATTCAACACTCCTCTTAGGGGACTTCTACCCCAGGCGGGTTTCACCGTTGGCCTATTCGTAACCCGGAACCAACACGGGGCTAGAATACTCTCATTTTTCAATTTACTGTTTTTCGTCTCTATAGCGGTGTATCTACTTTAATTTCACTTTTACAGTTATTCGGTAATTTCGGTTTATTATCGGTATTACAATCAACGGTATTTTCAACGGCACCGGCGGACTCCTTATCCGCGGTGCGGTTCATATCAGTGGTGCAGTGAGCGGTTTTCACTTCCTTCGTTAAGGCCTGTTCAACCGGGATCTGCTTCGGCCTCGCTACCTCGCAGTCCCGCGGACGTTTCCCTGTCCCGGACACGGACAATCACGCGACATTATCCCAGAGCGGCGGCATCTTGAGCAAAATAATTTCGGTGGATTCCGACAATTATTTTTGCCATGCCCCGTTTCCCCACATCTCCAACATGAGATGAGCTGTGTTGCGGTATTCGGCTTCAGTCTGGTAGGGCACTGCGTTCTGAAGTGGCGCGGAGACCACAATCCCCTCAAGTCTGTTCAGGGACATTCGGTATCCCAAACTTGACTGGCGATGACGGTTCAGATGCAGGTTGCCTACCCAGCGCTGACGGTTCCATAATCCTTGCTGCGGGACTTGGAATTTGTGCCCTCACTGACACTGGAAATATCCTCTACTGCATGAGTTTCTGCTCAGCCTGCAGATTCTCAAACTCCTTTGCCTGTAACATTAACGACGGCACGTCGTTAAAACTCCCTTGTCGGATAAATTGCCTATACTCCGGCAATATATTTCGGTGCAACCAGAACAATTCCCGTTCTGCGGTCATTGCACCATGTCTTCAATATTGGTAGGCGTAGGCTGCGGCGCCTTGGGTATAGCACCAGTATACCCAGGAAACTCCATTTTTCCAATCCAATTCAAATTCAAAATTTTCAACCCCAAAAATAAATTATTTTTCTCAAGGGTAAGAAACGGAAGGGGGTGCGGTAACCAAAACCAGTCCACACCTTCCTTCCAATAAGGCAGAAGCAATCAAATCACTTGCCCCAATTTGGGCAACGTAACTTTGATTTCGGGAGGTAACTCCAAAACGATTGGGCCAATCCGCCCAAAAATGTTACCAACGGCTTCCTTGGTATCGATTTACTTGGAAAGGAGCTATGACTTGCCCAATCCGGGCTACGATTGACTGGGAAAATCAAAGGGCAAAATATGGGCAAAAATCAAAATTTGGGCAAAACACTGAGGTGTAGTTAACAATTCTACACCTCACGGAACAATCGATTTTTGAGTCAGATTCTCTGTTAAGAACTTGATGTTTCCCCTGAAACGGGGGGGGCGGATCGAAAAACTAATTTCACCAAACAACCTTGGTGAGCACGGGGAACAAGTTTCTGTCAAAACTTTTCCAAATTTCCAAAACTCAAAAACAAACTCCTGGCGATGTTTCGAAAACGTATTCGAAACGTCGGGGTCTTGAAGCTTGTTTTTCTGTCACACTATATCTGAAATTTCATTCAAAACGGACTACCGGTTCAATTGCAATAAATTATTCAACATTTCACTTTTCGGAATAAACAAAAAAAAATTCCCCCTCGGTCAATTTTCAAAAGTCCCTTCCCTGCTCGGGCGCCATTTTATAACGTGCCCTTGTGGCTTTTCGGTAAATTGCTTACTGCGGTAAGCTTCGAATCCTCGGGCGCCAGATTTTTCCCAAAGGTTTACTCCTTTTTGAAGACTTCTGCTAGGGTCCTCTCCACAAGGCTCGTCACTATGCTATCTAAAGATAGCCTTGTCCCTAGGGTAGCTACAGTGAAGTATAACCAGAGTCCAATGGGCGGAAAACAGTATCGAAATTGTAGGCTTTAATTACAATTGATACCTGGTTAGAACTTAGCTCGTTAAAGATGGAGCAGAAATAATTTAATAAAACAGGGAATTCCAAATAATAAAATATATAATAAATATAACAAGTACACTTTCAGAATAATCAATATAAATGCAATTGAACGGTATTATTTCACAAAATTACACCCGGACGGAAAATGTAATGAAGCTCAAACGGTAGATGAAAACTCTTTCAAGAAATCAACTCTACGATAAGTTCGGTCGCTAAATTTAATTCAGCGGTACGGGATCGGTTGATGAATGATTCAGAATGATCAATTTGCGGAAAAGTACGAATCAAACAGGTCTCAGCGTAATGAGCGGTATGCGGTAAATATTCAGATAGCCATATTACTTGAAATGTTGTTAAAACGCACTACGATATATTAAACGGTTTAAATACGGTCGGTTCGGATTCGGAAGATATATCGTAATGCCAGGATATAAAATATTAAGCCATTTACCTTATACAAAATTTCACTTAAACGGAACATTATTGTTAATTCACATTTTCAAATCTGACTTGAACTCGGATAATAATTTACTTCGATTATAATATGATAATCACACTTGAACGGTACGGATTGAAAATCGAAATCACAAAAGAGGGCAACGGTACTGATTCTAAATCGAAATCACAAGAGAGTAACTGTACTGATCGAATTTCAAAAACACAAGAGAGCTACTTTACTGATCAAAATCAAAAAAACAAGAGAGCTACTTCACTGATCAAAATTGAAATCACAAAAGAGTAACTGCACTGATCGAAATTCAAAAACACAAGAGGGCGATCTGTTGTCTGTCACGGCTTTTATATGTTTTTCGAGGTTCTGGACAGGTCTGCTCCACCAAATCCTTATTTTTGTGCTAATAGTTTTTACTTATGCCCCGAACAATGGTTAAAAGTGACGCTACTTTTTAGATCTAAAATTCGCGCTCATGATATCACACCAGTTCTTCCCAGCGGAGTAAACAAGTGTTATCGGAGTTTTTAGGTTGTTCGCCCTTTTTATACATAAGGCTGCACAAAGTTTGGTGTCTTAACTGGCCAGACCCCTGTTTTTGCAACATATTTTATCGGAATGAAATGCAATTTTGAACGGGCATGAATTAGATTCATCTATTTGAATAATTATACTTATTTGAAATTACGGAGATTTAGAAAAGTGACAATCACGAAATACACATTCGGAATTCATTCATATCTATTGAAATAATGAACTGTTCAAACTGAAATTACATGTAAAATCCGTATTTATTGCCTGATCTAAATTAAATAATCTTTCAAAATTTAAGCTTCGTTACATATTCCGTGATTGTCACTTTTCTAAATCTCCGTAATTCTGAATAAGTGTAATTATTCAAATAAATGAATTGAATTCATGCCCGCTTAAAAATTGCATTTATTTCGATTAACTTATGTTGTAAAAAACGGGGATCTGGTAAGTTAACGCATCAAAACCTTATGTATAAAACGGGCGAACAACTAAAAAACTCCGATAAAATTTGTTTATTGCGCCGAGAGGAACTACTGTGATATCATGAGCGCGAATTTTAGATCTAAAAAGTAGCGTCACTTTCAAGCATTGTTCGGGACATTAATAAAGAAGGCTCGGCACAAAATAAGGAATTGGTGGTGCGGACTTGACCAGAACCTCGAAAACACATAAAAGCAGTGAGAGACAAAAGATCGCTCTTTTTTGTTATTTTGATTATCAATCAGTACCGTTCAAGTGTGATTATATTAAAATCAAAGTGAATTAATTATTATCCGAGTTTAAGTCAGATTTGAAATTTGAATTAACAATAGCGTTCCGTTTAGTGAATTTTACATAAGGTAAATGATAGCTTAATATTTTATTTTCGGGCATTACGATATATCTTCCGATCCGACCGAATTTTAACTGTTTGACATATCGTAGTGTGTTATGAACATATCAAGTGATACTGCTATCAAAATAATTACCGAACACAGCGGTATTACTCTAGGAACTGCTTGATTTGTGTTTTCCGTAAATTGATGAATGTAAATCATTTATCAACCGATTCCGTACCGTTGAATTGAAATTGAATACCGAACATATCCTAAAAATAGATATGTTGTAACAGTTTTCTTACACAGCTTGAGCTCCCTTACATTTTCCACCTGGGTGGATTTTTGTGTAATATACCGTTCAATTGCATTTATTAATTATTCTGAAAGTGTATTCATTGTTACTATATATTTAATATTTGGAATTCCCCGTTTTATTAAGTTATTTCAGCTCCATCTTTAAATGAGCTAAGTTTTAACCAGGTATCAATTGTAATTAAAGCCTACAATTTTGATACTGTTTTCTGCCCAATGGGCCCTGGTTTTACTTCACTGTAGCTACCCTAAGGACAAGGCTATCTATAGATAGCATAGTGACGAGCCTTGTGGTGAGGACCCTAGCAGAAGTCCTTAAAAAGAGTAAACCTTTAGAAAAATCTGTCGCCCGAGGATTTGAAGCTTACCGCAGTAAGCAGTTTACCGAAAAGTCACAAGGTACACGTCATTGAATGTTTTCCCACTATTTTAGATGGATACCACGTTTTCTTATTCTTGTAAATGAAACGATCAAGAAGGATATCTTCTACCGTGTTGTAACATCTATTGATTCAAATATTCCATTTGTAGTTGAAATAGATGCTTCATACCATGCAATTGCAGCCTGCCTTAGTCAGGCAGTATCATTCTTCTCTCGAACGTTGCCATCTGTCAGCAGAAACAATCTGCTGTTGAGAAAGAAGCATATGCATTAGTAGTCATTAAGAAATGGTGACATTTCCTCATTGTATCCTCTTATTCTTACGATATCGTATATAGATCAGGGAGAAAAATTACTGTGACACTTTCTCTAGAATTTGTCGCTCTGTCAGTGAGAAAACGCTATTTGATATTCATCAAGCTCTTTGTCACCCTGATATAACACGTATGATGCACTGGATAAAGTGACGAAATTTTCCATACTCAATAGAAGATCAAACCCAAATGTCTAAAAATGCAAGGAAAGTTAATTGAAGCTACACATGCATTTGAGGAATACAATGTTGATTTCAAAGGACCCTTACCTACGTCGAACGGAACAAGTACCTGTTGACAATTTTTTAGATTTTTTTATCACATCAAGGAACAAGTTTCATGTCTAAAAATGTTTTCTTATAAATTAAGTGCGAAAGACAATCTGAAAGAATATTAGCTCCTTATGATACACCATTACTTGTAGTCTTGGCTACAGACGCTTCTCCGTATCGTGTAGGAGCAGTCATTTCACCCGTTTACGCCGATGGAACAGAACAACCTATTCATTCCGCGTCACAAACACTAACAGATATACAAAAGAAGTATTCCCAAATACACAAAGAGGCATACGGTATAATCTTTGGTATTAGAAATTTCTATCAATATTTGTACGGTAGACATTTTGTGCTTTACACAGACTATATAGGGATCCGAAATGATGGTTAGGTATCTGCTTTACCATTCCAGTATGGCGGATGAGTTGTCACATTATTTGTTTACGTACATAAAGCAGTGCCTATATCTTGATTTATTTTGAAGAAGCCTTTAAATTGAAATGAAGTTTTACGTTTTGGGGAATCTAAAATGAATAGTTATACTTTTAGAGAAGCAGACAGAATATTAAACAGAACATAAACTTATTTTTGTGTGGAATAAAGAAAAATATTCAAATGCAACATTATTATATTGCTACAAGTACGTATCATAAATAAACAGTTGATTTAATTTTGAATTTATTTTCTGGAATTTGCATAAACAATTTGAGAGAGCTGTCTTGTACAGAGCAAAAGTGTACATGGAAAAAGGAGCATGTTAGGTCACTCGAATACTATGATCCAACTCCACTCCGAGACCATAAATCGTCTAGTTTGATACCAAATAAATATAGTCTAAGTCCAGAACAAGAAGAGGAAGTGGAATATGAGGCTCTTTCAGTCCTGCCAAACTGTTCTCACTCCAAACATTCATCCAAACGACACATTATGGATATATTTCCTAGTTTAAAAAAATAAAAGTTACCAATTGACTGATAACTTCGAAGAAGTAATAAGGAATATTATCAGCTTACAGTCAACCAGCAATCTGCACAGTTGGCTTGAGAAATTAAATGTATGTGAAATGAACAACTGTTTTAAAAGTATAACCCAAAGTTTAGAAGGAAATTATATTTCCATCTGTGAGGAAAGTAGATTTAATTATGATTTCTGGAACAGTCATAGGAAATATCGTAACAGGTTCCATAATTATGTTGAGTTATAAAACAAAGTATAATTTTATTATGTTAAATAAATGCTTTGAAAATGTTTATAAATAAAAGAAATACAACTTGTTATTCCTTTGCACAGAAAACTGTTATCAAACAGGTTTCATTTATTGTCTATTATTAGGTATATTATTCTTTCAAGCTAATGAATGTGCGATAAATTTTACAATTCCTTTAATAAAAAATGGAAAATTTCAAATGTTATTTTTCATTAGAATCTCCTATAAAAAATTTGTCATCTTCTAATATTGGAGCACTTGAATTTACTGTGGCACAACTAATGTGTTCCAAAAGCGGCTGAGTGCAAAAAGGCATTTTTTCACCAAGTATTTTAAAAACTTTCAAAAGCTGATTTGAGCGTTCCATATGAATTTTTGCAGTAGCAATTTTTCTTGTCATTACAGCTTCTTTTGATAGTTGCGCTTTCTCGCCTAAGAACGGTAAATGTTTCAGTTTCCAAAAATGAACATCACAGAGGCATCTATTAAAAAAACCTCTATCCACCATGATTCCATCTCCTGATTGTAAAACATTGATTAATTCACTTTGCTCAAATATACTTTTATCCGAAATTCTACCACCGTAGACTGGACTGATATGACTATTGTGCCTGCTGGAGAAACTCCGGTCATGAACTTATAGGTATTATCACCTTTGTGACAATTCGTTGCTTCGGCGTAAAAAACACCAGTAATGTCATTTCGGATCCACATACCATTGGTGCAAATTTTCAAAAGAAATCGTCACCTATGTTAACAGCTATCCGAATGCAATATTACGCGATAATCTTGCAGGCATTCGACTACGAGATACAGTACCAAAATATTGAGACACATTATAATGCGGGCGCAATGTCCAGCATACCTGTTATACAAAAAGCACCAAATAACTTGGACGAACCAGATTTTTACGAATTACATCAAATTGAAACATTACCTATAAGCGTAAAGAAGACGGCAGAACATGCCAAAATGGATGAACATGTACAAATTCGTACAAACTTCTTACGAAACAAAATACAGTTCGGATTAGAACAAATAGAATTTGCTATTCAAAGTGGTTGTATTATGCGTGATCGGAGAGTAATCGTCCCAGCTTCTCTACAGAGAGTGATACTGGAAGAATTACACACAGCTCACTTTGGCATGGATAAAATGAAGTCATTAGGTAGAAGTTATTGTTGGTGGTCAAAAATAGACGCTTTCCAGAAATTGCGCAGATGGCAACGTGAATATGAAAAGTCCTGTACAGAATAATACTCACCTATAGCAACCCTACTACAGAACCATTTGAAAGTTTACACGCGGATTTTGTGCGACCGAGGGAATAATTTATTCATTCTTGTAGACGCTTATACGTTGGACATGGCCACAAGTGCATGTCATAAATAACATCACGGCAGTAAAAACAAAATAACAACGTGTCGCCGAATCTTTGCAACATTTGGTATACCATATAGTTTCGTAAGTGACAACCAACTACAGTTTTTACCTATACTAGTTCCCAAATTTTTTGGAATCAAACGGAATTACACAATTTTCAACGCACTTTACCATCCTGCTACAAATGATTTAGCGTAAAAATATGTACAAACAGTTGAACATATCTTATACGCTATGAAATGGACTGACCTACGAAGCGTCTATCGTAATGGAGCGTATCCTTCGAATCCCGATTGGGTTGTAGCCAGAGCACTAACAGTTTTGAATATAACATAAGAAAAACAACCTCAATCAATAATTTCCGGCATTACGATGGTGTTAGATAAATTGTGTATAATAGAGAAAATAAAAGAAATAACTCAACAAAGTGGTTTTTAATTCAGCAAAATAAATTAAATTAACTAAATTAAATTGGTTTAGAAATGAGTTATAATGCTACTAGAATTGAACAAGCAAAATAACAATTAAATCCACAAAGCAGCTGACATAAAAAATGTTATTAGTTCAACATTAAAATGTTACCGTCCTTTGAATTTAGTGAAGCGGAAGAATCTTCCAAATAGTTCAGCATACACGAGCAGGAAAATCTAGAAAGACGTCTAGGTCGCTTAACCCTTTAAAAAAAGCAATACGAGCAGAAAAGACCAAAATTTGAAAGAGTAGCAATACACACAGTAGAAGAACAAATTAACATTGTCCACTGTTTGCGTCACCTTCAACAAATCTTACATAAAATTATTGAAATTTTTTTAAAGATAATTATATTAATATTGTGTTTGGGATCCTAGACAAACAATAGGATTTCCAAACCTTCTATGCAAGATACAACATTGACTAATAAGACAAATAATTTTCAATTCAGATAATTGACTAATTGTTAAAATAGGCATTATAAGGCAAAGAGAATTTTAAATTCAGATAATAACAGTATTGTATATTCACGGTAAAGGATATTCAAAATCATATTAGATAATTTCAATAATAAAGATATTAGATAACTTTAAATTTAGTTAACAAATCCATTGATTTGTGGTGTCCAGGTCCTCAGAGTCTGTAGCTATGGATAGTATAGGAATAACTCGGTGATTGGATATATTATGGTTTATTGTATCAATTATACATGTAGATGACAGCACTATTTATAATCGTAAATTAACGTAGAAAATTCATTACTATTACAAGTTTGTTACTTTACAACGGTGAGACTATATACATACTACTCTTTTGTTCTCTATATACAAATCTTCAAGGTGGAGCCTTGTCCTTTTACGATGTTCCAAACATCGTTACGAAGGTTGGCATTGACTCCTCACCTCGCTGACATAATGTTTATATTACATATTTATTAGTATAACATTTGTATTTACTATATCGATAGCGAACCTAGGTCACGGTATCGATTCTTTAATAAAGTAGAGCAATTTATTGAATTAAGTAATTTTATGGAATCTAGTGAAATAATCTCTATTATTCCAGTGCAGAATAATCACGATAATAGATATTATAAGACAAAGATAAGTTTAGTCAGATAAACAAGTACATGGATTAATAAAGGCAAAAGGCAACATTATAATCAAATAACAACTGCATTGTTTAATTTCCGTAGTAGATAATGCAATTTAAGATAAATAAATAGGTTATGACGTGTCCTTGCGACTTTTCGGTAAACTGCTTATTTCAAATCCTCGGGCGCCAGATTTTCCCCAAAGGTTTACTCCTTTTGAGGACTTCTGCTAGTGTCCTCTCCACAAGGCTTGTCACTATGCTATCTATAGATAGCCTTGTCCCTAGGGTAGCTACAGAGTAGTATAGGAATCTTCCATCCCTATACGAGTTTACCTAGAATCCCGGAATTATAGAAGATGACCTAATTTATATTGAATGTTATGTAAGTATATGTTTAGATCTCGGATCTGGGCCACCAAGCATTACGTCAATATATTATACATATTAACTGGCCCAGATACCTTGACATTCTAGGCTAGTTTAGTAGAACAACAACAATACAGTAATGACATAATATATATAGTTATGTAGAGCATTAAGAAAAAGCAGAGTATATTCATACATCATTGATGCGGATGGATGGTATTGTGAATGCATACTTGTAATTATTGTAATGATTATAGAGTAAGACATTAAGCTATAATGGAGTCGAACTCTAAGTTTAAGTAAAGTGTAACCCTTTTGTAAAGTGATGTGTTTCTATTCCCTATACCCTCACCAGGACCACGGGTCAGTTTAGGGCTAACCGCCCAACTTAAGATCTGATCCCCACATGGCGATCTCTACCAGTCTTTTTTTTTCTGATGGAAAAAACAGAAACGAACCGCTCCCACATGGTTTTAACAGGAAGACGCTAAATTGATATTAACAATTTCGGAAGTCAAGATTCAAAATGGGAAACGCAAAATCATCAGAAGAGATGATCAACGTCCAGGCTGCAAACAGCGATGGGCTGAAAATGGGCATCAGGGACAAAGCAGGGATTTCTCTCTCTACAGCTGGGAATTATAACCCTCATGCTGCTAATAATCATCATAGTGTACCTAGTTCACAGGATGGTTAGGAAAATGATGGTTAGGAGAATCAGAGAGGAGATCAGAAGAAGTCAACCAACATCATGTGAGTAATGAGCATTTTAGAAAATTTTAAGTACATTTTAGAAGAATTAAGAGTTTTTAATAGGAATCTGAACAAAGACAATAGTGTTAGAAAATCAGATTTAACCGCTACTAGGAGGAAATTAGATAAGTTAAATGTAATAACCGAAAATTTTAAGCTTGAGAAGGACATATTTAACAGAGAACAACATGAACAAAACTTAATTTCAGAGGCAAGGAAATACACAGGTTCAATAGAGAATTTAATTGAAAGTATAAAAACTAGTTTAACCGAAAGATTAAATTTAATTGGTTCAGTTGTTCAAGCGTCAAATATGTCTGAAAAGTTTGATTTACGCGACCTCTTTACTTCCAGTAATGAATGGAAATAATGACGTCACAAAACAGTTAATCGATGCTATCGAATTATACAGCGACATGCCAGATAATTCTGGAAGGGTATTTTTAATGAATTTCGTTTTAAGAACTAGGCTGAGCCAAAATGCAAAACTGAGAGTCAAGAAAGCATACGACTCAGTTGAGGCATTGGTTCAGGACATGAAAGGTAAACTGCTTACGAGAAAATCGGAGGCTGCCCTCGCAAATGAATTCCATAGCGCAAAGCAAGGAATCAAAAGCATTGATTGATAGCTTTGGAGGAACTGTTGGTAGATCTGACAATAGCACAAGCGAAAGGAAACGAAGAAACAGCAAATATCTTGAGGTCGGTTAACGAAAGATTAGCTGTAAATATTTTCGCTAATGGTCTAAACAATAACGACCTACGCACAATAGTAAAGGCTAGAAATTACGACAATTTGGCCGACGCTATTTGTGGAGCAGTGGGAGAAAATGGATCTCTACATACAGAGAAAACCAAAGTGGAAACATTCCACATGCGAGAATATAGAGTCAAGCAAGGTAACAATTTTGGCGCAAGGCATCAAAATTATAGAAAACAATACAAGCCCTTCAGAGGGAACAACCAATGTTACAATAGCAATTTTCAACAAAATCAAACAATTGAACGCAAACACAAACCTTTTGGAAATAATTTTCAAAATAATAATGGGTTCAAACCCAAAAATCAAGGTTACTTTACAGCTCAAATGGCAGGTAATCAAAATAGTAGTAGCACCTCAGAAGAGGTGAAAAGTTCACTTAAGAATCAGTTTTTTCGTTCCGAATAGAGTGAATGAAAATCTAAGTACGAATGGAATGAATTGTGTGAAAATGAGATATGGAATGAATGAATTAAATTTTCTTATCGACACAGGATCTTCAGTCAGTGTCATTTTCAAGGAAGTTATTCAAAATTCAGAGAGGATAAACGAAAACAAAAAAGTAAACATACAAGGAATCGCTAGTTCCGTAATGTCACAAGGCTCCGTCAACATAAATTTAAAAGTAAACAACATAGCGTTTGAACAAGAATTTATAGTTTTAAATCAATTTACTAACGGAATTCAAGGAATACTGGGGTCAAATTTCTTTTTAAAACATTAAGCAATAATAAATTATGAAACGTTTACGTTTTCCTTCATGCTGAATAATGAAAAAATTTCAATGTCAATTCATTCAAGGTATGAATGTTATACAACAATTCCTGCAAGGTGTGAAATTGTACGATACTTCGATGTAAGAGAGAACGAAGAATGCATTGTTTTGAATGAGGAAATAGGCAACGGTGTTTTTATTGCAGGCACAATAGTAAAACCAGTACAAGGTCAAGTTCCTGTACGTATTTTGAATTCGAATGAAAGAGAAGTGAAAATTAGGAATTTTATCCCTACTACTGATAAATTATCAAATTATAATATAAGTAAATTCAAAAAAGATTACATGACAGTTGAGCGAGTAGAGAAACTTTCAGAAAAGGTAAATTTGGACACGTTACACGGAGAGGAAAAAACGACTATTGAAAAAATCTGTGCAAAATATGCCGATGTTTTTCATTTAGAAAACGACCCTCTCACGGTAACAAATATCACAAAACAAGGAATTCATCTGAATAAGGACTCTAGTCCAGTGTTCGTGAGACCGTATAGGTTGCCAATCGCACAGAAGGATGAAATTCACAAACACATCATAGATAAGATGCTGCAAGATGGCATAATTGAGGAAACCATCTCTGAATGGTCTTCCCCGCTTCTAATTGTACCAACGAAGCAAGTAGACAAAAATGGAGTAAAAAAGTGGAGAGTAGTAATAGACTACCGTTTACTCAATAAACAGATAGAAGATGATAGGTTTCCACTTCCCTCCATATCAGAAATTCTAGATTCATTATCAGGAGTAGCATATTTTTCACATTTGGATTTGTCACAAGGATATTACCAGGTGGAATTAGATACGGAAAGCAGGAAATGCACCGCTTTCACTACGGACAGAGGTCAGTATCAGCTAACAAGGCTACCAATGGGATTAAAGATAAGCCCAAGTGTATTTTCCAGAGTCATGACAATGGCTATGACAGGATTAAATTATGAGTCGTGTTTCATATATTTGGACAATCTTATAGTTTTTGGCAAAGATTTGACGACACACAACGTAAATCTCGTAAAAATTTTACAACGATTAAAAGATGTAAATTTGAAATTAATACCAGCAAATGCGAATTTTTAAAGAAAGAAATTTTATATTTAGGTCATTTAATTTCCGCGGACGGGATATCACCCGATCCGGAAAAGATTGAAGTTATTAAGCAATATCCGGTTCCAAAGGACGCCGGAGATGCAAAGCGTTTTGTAGCTTTCGCAAATTACTATCGGAAATTTATTCCAAATTTCGCAAAAATCGCAAATCCTTTAAATCAATTAGCAAGAAAAAATACGTCTTTCAATTGGGACGATAAGTGTCAAAAATCTTTCGAAACTCTGAAACTAGCTCTCATGAGCACGCCAATCCTGCAATACCCAAATTTTGAAAAGGAAAATAGATTCATTTTGAAATGTGACGCATCGGGATATTCGATAGGAACGGTGTTATCCAACAGTGATGACCGACCTGTCGCATATGCCAGCAGAACATTGAACAAGGCAGAACAAAATTATTGCACAATCGAAAAAGAACTTTTGGCAATAGTTTGGGCCGTAAAGCATTTCAGACCCTATCTGTATGGTCGAACCTTTGATATATACACTGATCACAGACCGCTGGTATATCTTTTTGGCATGACAAACCCATCTAGTAGATTGACAAAATTTAGACTGACTCTAGAAGAGTATGATTTTACTATAAATTATATAAAAGGCACGGATAATGTTACAGCCGATGCTTTATCAAGGATTCGTATTGAATCATCAGAACTTGAGACGATGTGTAATAAAACATCGGAGAAAATATTTGTAATCACAAGAGCACAAAAGGTAAAAGCAGAAAAGGAAGGACAAATTAATAAGAACGATTACAACACTAATAGGATTGGCCACCCGGGAGTAGTCGAACTTATAAAACGTCCTACCGATTGTGTGTTACTAGAAGTGTTATCTGAGGAAGAATTTGATGAATTAAACAAGGAAAAATGTGTAGACAAAAATTTCAACAATTCATTATATTATGATGAAGAAAGAAAATTGATTTACATAAAACTACAATTTCGATCGGCATTGTACCTAAGGGCATTGTTGAGAAGTGTAGAAAATTTATGTAAGGATTTCAATATTGCTGAAATATGCATCATGAAAAATTCCAAAAACAAGGAATTAATAAGCGCGCTGAATAGAGAAATCATAGAAATAAAATCCGCCGGTTTTGTAATAGGATTAAAAATAAATGTTATACCAGACCTATTAACAATTAACGAAAAGGAATGTAGACAATTAATCTTGAATGATTTTCATACATTACAAACAGGAGGACACGCAGGTGTAAACCGCATGTTCAATAATATAAAATCAAAATATACTTGGTCAGGTCTAAGGTCAGATATAGAGAAGTTTGTAAAACGTTGTGACGATTGTCAGCGATATAAACACTCTAGACCTACCAAAGAACCACTAACAGTGACTACCACAGCATCAGCGTCTTTTGAGAAGGTGTTTCTTGATTTAGTAGGTCCGATAGGCAACGAAATCGGTGACGATCGATATATACTTACTCTTCAATGTGAATTAAGTAAATTTGTCGAAGCTTATCCAATACCTAATAAAGAAGCTAGCACAGTTGCAAAAGCATTCGTCACTAATTTTGTACTAAGGTATGGGATTCCCAGGGAAATAGCTCTCGACCAGGGTACAGAATTTTTGTCGGAAGTGTGTTGTAATGTGTTAGGAATAAAACAGCTAAATTCAACAGCTTACCATCATGAAACGATGGGAGCCCTCGAAAATTCTCATAAGCACCTAGGCGCGTATTTAAGAATTCAAGTGGCAAAATTTAAAGATTCATGGACCTAATGGGTACCATTTTGGACTTTTGCATACAACAACACAGTTCATACGGGAACAAAGTACAAACCGCACGACCTAGTGTTCGGGAAATCGTGTAATTCACCTTCCAACATAACGGAACAGGTAGAACCCGTGTACAACTTTGAGAATTATCCGGTTGAGTTGAAGTATCCACTCCAACAAGCATGTAAAGAAGCTAGGGATAATCTGATAGTATCGAAACTGGTACGTGTGCAAAAATCTAGGGAAAATTGTAATATAGTTAATTTTAAGATAGGTGATAAGGTATTAGTGAAAAGTGTTCCGAAAAATAAACTTGAACAATTATACAAGGGTCCTTTCGTGATTACGGAAGAAAGGAACCCCAATGTAGTGATAAAAGTAGGAAACAATCAAGTGAATATACATAAAAATAGACTAAAACTGTACCATGATTAGATAAGGAAAAATGTTGTTTGTAAAATAAAAATAAGGTACATCAATGGGAAAAAAATGTTAATATGTCAATTGAACATTTTTTTACCCCGCGTAGAGAGGTGTAGTATAGGAATCTTCCATCCCTATACGAGTTTACCTAGAATCCCGGAATTATAGAAGATGACCTAATTTATATTGAATGTTATGTAAGTATATGTTTAGATCTCGGATCTGGGCCACCAAGCATTACGTCAATATATTATACATATTAACTGGCCCAGATACCTTGACATTCTAGGCTAGTTTAGTAGAACAACAACAATAAAAAGTAATGACATAATATATATAGTTATGTAGAGCATTAAGAAAAAGCAGAGTATATTCATACATCATTGATGCGGATGGATGGTATTGTGAATGATCCATACTTGTAATTATTGTAATGATTATAGAGTAAGACATTAAGCTATAATGGAGTCGAACTCTAAGTTTAAGTAAAGTGTAACCCTTTTGTAAAGTGATGTGTTTCTATTCCCTATACCCTCACCAGGACCACGGGTCAGTTTAGGGCTAACCGCCCAACTTAAGATCTGATCCCCACAACAGTGAAGTTTAACCAGAGTCCATTGGGCAGAAAACAGTATCAAAATTGTAGGCTTTAATTACAATTGATACCTGGTTAAAACTTAGCTCGTTTGAAGATGGAGCAGAAATAATTTAATAAAACAGGGAATTCCAAATATTAAAATATATAATGATTATTATAAGTACACTTTCGGAATAATCAATATAAATGCAATTGAACGGTATTATTTACAAATATTTTACCCAGACGGAAAATGTAATGAAGCTCAAACGGTATATGAGAACTCTTTCAACATATCTACTTTACGATATGTTCGGTAATTGAATTCAATTCAGCGGTACGGAATCGGTTGATAAATGATTCAGAATTATCAATTTGCGGAAAATACAAATCAAGCAGTTCCTAGCATAATGAGCGGTATTCGGTAAATATTTAGATAGCAATGATACGTGAAATGTTCAAATCACACTACGATATATTAAACGGTTAAAATTTCGGTCTGATCGGAAGATATTGACTTGCACCAGCTTTCCGATAGTACGATATCAGATTTTACGATTTTTCGGTTAATTACTCTAATTGAGTTTATTCTATCATAACACCCACCCTGGGATTAGCTATCAACGGCGTTCCCGGTAATTGTATGACAGTGTTAGATTTCATATACTGGCAAATTCAGAATCTAAACAATTAGGGCTTATACTTCCGGGTAGACACAGCGTGCACAAGTCCTAACTATCGTATCTGCAATAACCCCTACATCCACGGCCGAGGACTTCTCATAGTATTAAGGGAATTATTACGATTCTCAATCACACAACTACCCACAGCTTATACTTCTGGGTAGACACAGCGTGCACAAGCCGTTGGCGGTTTGGTCGTCTAGGATATACTTATACTTCCGGGTAGACACAGCGTGCACAAATTTATCAAAGACGCCCCTGTCGTTCCAACATACACTCTGTACACACTATACAATTACTTGAATATTTCAATTCACGTGCGAATTCAAATCGTGCGCGGTCCGACCTATGACGGGATAAACACAAATATGACAATTCAAATTAAAGAATGCTACGGAACTCAGATATCGTACGGTTACCAATCACAAAATTACGGAAATCAATATATCGTAATGCCCAAAAATATAAACTATTTGCTATCAATTACCTTATGAAACAATTCACTTAAACGGAACACTATTGTCACCTCACAGTTCAAATCTGACTCAAACTCGGATAATTAATTCACTTCGATTATAATCACACTTTATCGGTACTGTTGGAAAATCAAAATCACAAACGAGCAATAGTACTGCTTGAAAATTGAAATCACAAAAGAGAGCAATTGTACTGCTTGAAAATTGAAATCACAAAAGAGAGCGATCTGTTATATGTCACGGCTTTTATACGTTTTCCGAGGTTCTGGACAGGTCTGCTCCACCAATTCCTTATTTTCACCGTTAGATGATTGTGGTAATTCACTGGAACAAAACAAGAGTGTTGAAACCGGAGTTGATGTTATGGAAGGACATGAAGACAAAAGTTCAGGAGTTGAATGTAGCAATGAGAAAGAGGGAACAGTCGCAATGGGAAAGAAGCGTATTCTAGTTCCCTGGACAGAACAATAGAAAAAAGTGGTATTAGCTTATTTCAGAAACCTTCAAAGAGAAGCGTTCCCCAATATATCTTAATCCGAACGCCCGGAACTCCTAAAATAAGAACTGGTTGAAAATTAAAGTATTCGGCAGGATAAGTATAGAACCTTATACTGAATAAACCTACCACGCATATTTTGCACATTACATGAGCCTTGAAAATGCATTATTCTAGTTTTTGTTATTTTTACTTTCTTATAATAATAATAAGTGTGTAATCATTATTTACAAAAACATTTTCTCAATTAAATTATATTATTAACAAATCTCTGATAGCATGATCAAAACCCATTCTAAACTTAATAATAAAATAACAATTGATAGTTTATCCATATTGTAAAATTGCTACTCTAAATTCGGAGTTGTTTAGTAATAATTAGTAATATATTATTAATATTACTTAGAAACATCTGTGAGAATTTTAGTAATTTCAATCCGTTTTATCATGGACTTTTATGTTTATTTCTCTCCACCAATCTTACTATTGACTTTATTGTTTGCTCTACTCGATAACCTCGAACATTAGCTCAAGCGAACAATCCTTCTCATCCAATGTGTCTTCAGTTTCCATTAGATTTTGATCAAAATTATCAAGAGGTAGTTGTTCCAAATCGTTACCAGTCATGTTGAATAATTGAGGTACATGGCCAAATGTGTATTAGCGGCACCAATTTATATAGTTTTTTAATAGTTGTAACCAACTTACATATATTCGTATGTAATTGGGTTTTCGAACAAGAATTATTGGGTCATATAAGGTTCCTCAATAGTGGGATCGTTAATATGAAATAACTTTTCATCGTTATCCACAATCACTATCACTCGGTGATGTCATCAATAAGTCAGAGTGGTCAAACAGAATGGTTGACATAAGAAATCGGAAACAGATTAGCTGCACTAGCAGCAATTGTGACGGAAGACAGAACTGATGGATGTGACACTTTATAGGTTCCGTAAAATAGATAATTTCTACATGAGTTTGGCGCCCTATGAACCATCTAGCAGCCATTCTGACACAAACGCCTTTTGCTTTGCTCACGTATGTTGTGATGCATCAATTCAACTACTTTTAAAATACGAGACCGCCGAGGATGCAAGTACAGACAATTTCACAAGTACTTACCATTCCGCAGATACCTGCGTACAACTTTCCGGTTCAGCAAGCAACATACTGTTCAGAAAATACCCGGATGTAATTTTCCAGCTCCGGGTGGTGCTCCGAGACTGCATCAATACCGAATACAGTTTAATGGAACATCAGATCTCGCCACGTTCCTGGAAATATTGAACGAAGTAGCAATGCAATTCAATACACCGAAGGATGCATTGTTGCTGCCATTGACGGAAGTTTTAGAAGTAACTGACTTATTTTGGTATCGTCTTCCGTCGGTAACGGGTAGCGAACTTGAAAATCAATCCGGAGAAATATCAATTCTGCTGCACGTCAATAAAATATTTAGGACTTGTAGTCACCGCCGAGGGTATTCATACCGACCGTGAAAAGATCAAAGTTATTATACAGATTCCGAGCCCATCGACAGTGAGAGCACTCCACCGGTTCTTGTGGACAGCTTCGTGGTACCGCCATTTCATACCGTCATTTTCAAAAAGAGGTGACAAAGCACATCACACGCTTAACCTAGAGAAGTGTTCGAAATTCTCATTTCAAGATTCAGATGATGTCATCGAAGTGTGAAGATGCCTATGAAGGTCAAAATAGTTTCGATACAATAAAAATAATACACTATTAATTTTTGGAGTTCCTTTAATAGATGCTGCATCAACGACAAACTAGAAGAAATAGAGGAATTGTGCGACGTTAAAAGTTTATTCCTACTACTGCTGACCGTTTTTGTAACAGTGTGCAGACAGACACATCAGACATAATGGTCTTAACTGAGACGCAGGTCAATTCATCCACCAAAACGACCTATATGCTCTGCCCTGGCTACGAGTTCCACACTCGTTTCAGATTCAAAGGAGGTAAAATCTGTCTCTATTCCAGAAATGATCTCTCATGCCACCGAGAAGAGAATCTAGAATCACAAGAATTCGATCTAATGTAGTTCAAGCTTGATATTCACAAACTTGTCTTTATTTATCATCAAATGACCCAGCTCATGGTGAACTCTTTGAATTTCCTTCTCTGAAACTTGACTCCATTCAGCAGAACTATCCAGCAGCTGCATTTAGCATCATGGAGGATTTCCACTTCACAACTCCTCTTTGCTCAAGTTCTCAAACAAGACGGATGATGCAAGACTACAGGCTGAGACATTCGTCATACCTATGGTCTCGAGCAGTTAATTAATGAACCAACACGGATCCCTAAGACTATCATTATGCCAACAAGCTTGACTTATTCCTCACTTACAATCCAGATACATATGAAATAAAAGTTCGTGCACCATTGGGAAAATCTCTCCCTATATCACTCCATAAACCTATTCAACACCTCTATGCACAGTTTGGCATTACAACTCAGTCGAGTGGAATGGTCTTCGCATATTTTTCTCCGAGTTTCCTTGGAGAAGCGTATGTTTTGAATCTGATTACCCAATGCAATGTGCCAAAGAGATATCGGATATTTGCAGGTTAGGAATGGGAACTTACATACCCCATACCAACAAATCACCTCTGGTCAACCGTATATCAATAAAATATGTTCCATTTTCTATTGGCGTTTGAATGCCCTTGCAGTTTTCCATATTGAACATTTTCAAGACTTTTTCTATGAGCTTAATCTGAGATGTTTTAATTTCGTTTTCTGTTCTTGTTATAGGCATTCCTAGGAAATTGTGAAGTTCTCCCATGTCTTTAGCATTGAACTCTTTCTTCAATAAGTCCTCAGTCTTATTAATCTCTTCTTCAATTCCAGTTATTAAAATATCATCTACCCATACTATCATCCATATATTATTGTTAAAATATAGACAATAATCATAATCTGATCTTTTGAGGTTGATTTTGTTTGCAAATTCACTAAGTCGATCATTCCATATTTTAGGAGATTCCTTGAGTCCATATAAAGCTCTATTCAATTTTAGAACCTTTTCTTGAGTGTTTAAACCCTCTGGTGTATATATATATAAATATCTGATTCCAGGATTCCATTTAGAAAAGCTGCTGGAATGTCTAACTGTTTAACTTTCCAATCATTTTGTAATGCATAAGACAATAAAATTCTTCCTGAGGACATTCTTGCAACATGAGCGTATAATGGATTACTATATTCCTCTTGCTTGATCTGAAATCCCTTTGCAGCAACAAGTCTTGCCTTTTTTGTTCCATTTCCTTTTGTCTTAAATACCCATTTTGTTTCAATTGGTTTAATATGTTCTAATATCTTTGCTTCTGACCATGTTTGTAAATTTTTATGTGATTCTAACTCTTTTGCTATACTTTCTCTCCATTCTTTCGACTTTATTGCTTCGTCGTAGTTAGCTGGATCTTTGTCACTATCTGTTAATAAGCAGTATGCTGAATATTCTTCATATTCATTCAAGTATTCCGGTTGTCTTTTCTTTCTTTCTGATTTTCTGTAACTTGATTCTTCTTTCTCTTCTTCGTGATTCTCTGGAATATTTGAATTTTCTATCTCTTGTTCTGTCTGTTCATTATTTATTTCATTTTCCGAAAATTCTTGTTTTTCTTGTATTTTTAGATCTTTATTTTCTTGTTCTTCATCAGAGCATTTTAAATTATTTTCATCAAATACTACATCTCTAGATATTTTTATTTCACTCGTCTTCTCATTATATAATCTGTATCCTCCTCCTGAATATCCAATCATTCTTAAACTTTCTGCTCTTGGTTCTAATTTGTTTTTCTTGGGTAGTACAGTAGCCCAAGCTCGTGCTCCAAAAACTCTGAGTTTTGTTAAATCATTATTTCCGTACCATCTTGTACTTGGTGGAATACCATTGTTTGAGCTTGTTGGAGATCTATTTAATTCATAGGCTGAACATAGAATAGCTTCTCCCCACATTTATTTAGGTAGATTTGTTTCTATTAGCTTTGTACGAACTGTGTTCATGAGAGTTCTATTCATTCTCTCCGATGTGCCTTTTTGTTGTGGACTATACGGAGTTGTATATTGGATCTCTATTCCCTTTACTCTATAAAAATTTTTGAAGTGGTTCGATGAAAATTCCCCTCCATTATCACAACGTACTTTCTTTGTTTTATGTCCATGTTGAGTTTTCAACATTTTTATATAATTAATAAGATTTTCAGCTGCTTCGTTCTTGGATTTCAGAAGCTTAACTACTACAAAATGTGAATAATCATCGATTATAACTTGAAAATACTTGTAACCTTCATTTGTGACTGGATTCACCGGACCTGCTATATCTGAATGTATGAGATCACCGATTTGTTTGGATTTCTTTTCCACTATGTGAAATGGTTTTCTTGTTGCTTTTCCTTCTTGATAAGTTGAACAAATATTTTGCGAATGGGGTAGACCTAATATTTTTAGTCCTTTTCTATTTAAATGTCCTAACCTTTGATGCCATATATTATCTTCTTTGACCTCTATCTTATTACATGTTTCATTCTTGTTTTTATTCACTTGTATTTCAATAGTAAATAAATTGTTTTTATTTTTGCAGTTAAGTTCAAAATTTTGTCCACATATTTTAATGTTTTCTTTTTCAAAAGTCACTATATGTCCCTTTTTTATTAATTGAGATACTGAAATTAAGTTGTGTTTCATTCCTTCTACTATTTTCCCTGACAGATTCCTTCCACAGTTCCAGTTTTTCTTGCTATCATAATTTGTCCGTTTGCTACACAAATCTCTACTGCTTTGTCTAAAACTATAATGTCACTCATGAACTTTTCTAGTTTATTAGTAACTAGGTTTTGTGTTGCCCCCGAGTCTAAGGTAAATATATTGTTTTGTTCTATTTTTGTTTCACTTTGATTTTCACTATGTAAAGCAATAAATGATATTTCTTCCTCTGCTTGGTTTGCATTTTCATTTGCTCTATACCTTGACACAAAATTATTTCCTCTTGACATAAACCTGGAACCTTTGACTACCTCTTCTAACATACCTTCCTCTATCATGGCTTCTACATTCAGAAATTTTATGACCGTCCTTACCACACCTGTAACATTTGTATTGTATTGCTTCAAATGAGACTTCTTCATTGGTCGTATTTTTGTATGTGTATTTCCTTCAGTTTTCTTCTTCAGTTCTTCATCCAATAACCTGGCTTTGACAAAATCCATAGTTATGTTTTGATTCACTGTTTCTATAGCAGTAATCACATTGTTATAATCTTCATTTAATGTCAATAGCAAATGGCAAACTTTGTCTTCTTCTTCCATCTTAGAACCTGCATTCTCCAGTTCTCTTATTATTGTATCGAAATTTAGAAAGTGATCTTCCAATTTTTCGTCTCTCTTTTTCTTTTTCTTCAATGTCAATTTTGTAAAGACACTTTTTCTCTCGAAGACATCTTCTAATGTTTTTAACATTTGTTTTGCTGTTTTTGAATCTTTTACTAGATCTAGATGTTCATCTGTGAGACACTGTTCCTTTTGTAGATTTTGCTTTGGCATCTTTTATTTTAAAATCAGTCTTCTCTTTCTCTGTATCAAAATCTGTCTCTTGTTTTTCTAGCGTATCTTTTATCTGTTTTTCTTCCAGTATTGTTGTTACTCTGAACTTCCAGTTATTGAAATTTCCTGAAGTTAGTTGTGGTAGGTTCACATTGATTCCACTCATTTTTATTCTGCTTCTGCCCGTTTTCAGCTTTTAACTTTGTTTTCAGCGTAGCCCTGGGACCATAACCTGTTGATATTTTTACTTTACTTATTTTTGTGCAATTATAACTTATTCATTTAGTTTTTAATGCTTTATTTCTCATAACAACAAACCGCCAATTGTATATTTTCTTAACCCTACTTTTTTAATTTTTGCCGCTTGTTCTTCTTCTTTATTCTTTCTAACATAGAACATAGAACATCCTAATCTATTAACTTCAACAGCATATAATGCCAAAACAAGATTAATGCTTATCGAATGCCCGAATAGCTTCCGTTCGTTCTGGACTTTCGCCAAAAGAGGTTGCTCTTGCTTCAAAATCTTGATATAGAAGCATCTAAACTTGTTGGACATGATATGAATATAATAATTATGCTTTTAAAACTCGGTGAAAATCTGTAGAGTCAAGATTATTTCCCACCTGCGTGGCTATTATCCTAGTTCTTGTACGCCGGTTTGCTTCTACCATTTGTGATATTTGCTCTTCTTGATTTGGTAGAATTTTGCGTGGACGTGCACAATAACCCTCCCGTTGTTTTTTCAAATTTCGAGTTTCTATTGAAGGGTTAACCAAATTCGAGTACTTTCTCTTTGGGTTATCGATTTGGATATATGTTTCTGGATAAAACTTAGCAGCTAAACTGACATTGGAACCACATTGCCTAAATATTTGTCAAAAATTATTCATTAAGAACATTACAATACAATACTACAACTTTAATATGTTTGTACAGAGATATGCACTACTGCGGGTTTTATTTAAATTCTTACCATATCATAAATCATCATTTTTAATGTACATGTCTATAGTTATGGTGTATCCGTAGGGTGAACTCTTTCATAGTTTATTAAGGCGTACCTACTTAGGAGTCTACTGTTAACGATAATAATACTAACTTTAAAAGGTTTCCAGGAAGACAACTTTTTGAGTAATGTTAATAGCCAAATAGTTTTTGTCAATTTGAACGTAAAATGCTTAAAAAGCGAAACTGTGCATAATATCATCTCAACATTCTAGTAGAGACGCCAACCTTAAAATGATCAAAAAATCCCAACACGCAACCAAATACATAGTAATAACCCGTAAATTAAATCTTAAATCAAAATTTCACAAGAGCCTAAAAATGTATAATGATAACTGCTTGGTCAAAAAAATTGAACGACACGCGTGGACAACAAAAAGAAATACCAAAAATGGTAATAAAATTTACAGTACAATCACAAAGGCAATTAGTAGTAAATGTATAATAATAACTGGTCGGCCAAAAACATTGAACGACAGGCGTGGGCAGCAAAAAGAAATACAAAAATGGTAATAAAAAGTTACAGTACAATCACAAAGACAATTAGTAGCAAAAACGAAGCAAATAATACAAACCTGAAATGGTCAACTCCAATATGAGCAAAAGACAAAATCAGTTTTAAAAGAAATAAAACAGATCTTAAAGAAAACGAGCGATTCAAAGAAAACTTTCAAAATATTGAACAATTGCAAAGTGGAGGGTACTAGTCCAATGTCCTAGTGAAGCCCAACTAAAAAAAGGAGGGAAATTGAGCGTTGCAGACAAATTCAACAATTGTTAAGTGCCTTATTAGACAAGAAAGCATAAGTTTTTACTTTACACGAATATACCAATGTAGCGATGTGTTTTAAATGTTGCGGTATTTTGGACATGTGGCCAAATATTGCAATGAGGAAGTATGTTGTCGTAATTGTCCAATGATACTGTTAAAAAATATGAAAGTTTTTTATGAACAAGCCAAGATAAACCAAGCACGAAATGATCCGTAACTTAACACAGAAACAACATTTTATAAGCATAACCCACCAAAATTCCCAATCAATTGGAAATAGCATCGATATTTTAAATCACTTTCTTGAGGAACACGAATATTATAGATTTATATGCCTAACCGAACACTGGAAACATTCAGACCAACTTTTGGTAGTGCAGGATTTTGGACTAACATCAACTATTTGTCGAGAAGGATATGGAGGTTCAGCAGTCTATGTATTCATAAGGTTATGAAGTTTAGAAAACGAACAAAAATTAATGAGTTTTCAGTCAAGAGGGAATTTGAGTGTACGGGTGTTGAATTGCAAAAAATCAGAAATCTCCAAGATGTACTATTGAAGACATTGTTCAGATGAAGAAATAACAGCTTATTACTTTAAAAGAGCAAAACTGGCTGGATGTTTTTTATGTAGACCAAGCGGATGTGAATAAGTAATGGTCAGTGTTTATTCATACCGATCTTCAATCAGAGTTGTCCAAAAAAACTTGTAAGCGAACCTAACAGAACTTCTAAATACAAGAACAACGAAAACATACAAAATCTAAAAATAGGTTACATATTCTGTTAATGCTAGAAAATAGAAGTACATAATGGATAGAGACATTTGTATAAGACTATCAAAAAACAATACGGCAATTTGTTGATCAAGATTAGAAGTGACGATTATGAAAAAAGAATAAAAAGTGTGAAAATAAAAATAAATGCATGTGGTCTATTTTGCGGGTAAAGCGGAGGATATTGCAAATGAACATAATACATTTCTACTAACCGTAGTACCACAGTAAATAAGTTTTTGAATAAAGAAAGAACAAATTTAGTGCAATTCAAAACGAAACTAAAGTAGGAAAGAAAAACCGGAATTAAACGTCGTGTGAGTAATATTCGTTATATCGTATTTAAATCTAAAGCAATATTAACTATTTATGCATTATACATTTTTGAAGCTGTTATGTTTTTATACAGAAGCAATGATAAATTTAATACCAATTCTTATCGTGAGTATAAGACGCGTACAAAGGATATAAATTATCAAATACCTAGAATACATAGAATTTCCTTTTTCGCATAAAGTCCTTACTATATGTGTATTAAATTTTTTAATAAAGTTCACAATGATATTAAAAATCCTCCAAGTGGAAGAGTTAAAAAAAAGACTTACTGCTAAACTTAGAGCAATACAGTGTCAGTGATTATTTAAATATGTGATATACATGAAAACAATGTCATTTAATTTACATATTTTTTAGGACGTAATTTTATTTTAGTAAAAAAAAAATGTAATTTTGAAATAAAGACCTTTCTATTCTATTCTAAAGTGTCGAAACTTTCTGCAAGTATGATATTGTAAATATCGAACAAATTAGCAAAAATTATTCTGATAAAATTTTTAAGCAAAACAACCTGTAACTAAGTAAGGAGCCATTTCTTATTCCAGTGTTATGGCTTAAATCTTCATATTTTCAACCCAGATCTCATATTCATAGTTAACATAATGTAGAATTTGATACGACGCGAACCTATAGTCGAGTTGAAATTTAATGCAAAACAATTGCTCTAGGTGAGGCTCGAACTCACAACCCCGGCATCGCTCACGACTACTGCCTTATAAGTACCGTGCGCTAACCAATTGCGCCACTAGAGCGTTGAAAGTTGCTTTCAATAATTCAATACAACTAGTAAATGCCTTATAGTTATTGATTATCTAAATATTTCATGCAGTTTGAAAGCTGAATTATTGATAAAATTTGAAGATAATTCATAAGATAATTTCGTAATTCACGAATTTCAAATGTAACTTCACATTGATTATGTAATTAATTTTGTTCCGGTTTGGTTAAATGTATTATTCAGGACCTTGATTTCCTGATATGTTCACGAATAATTCAATCAATAGTAGTAATTATGAACCCACGTACACATTTATACATCGAACATGTCAAAAGCAATATAATAATAATAACAAAAAATTTGTTTCAGATAACAATACATCCACCATACATGGCTATGATATTTTATATTCCAATTACTCCATGTAATAATAATATACATCTATTTATCTTATTGATAGCATATTTTTTAAAAGGTTCCTAGCATAATCTTTTAAAGTTGGATAAATCATTGCACATCCTTAACGTCTCTGGCAGCTCATTATATCCCTTTAACTCCTTATAAAAAAGACTGTTCTAACTACAGCCAGTACCTACCCGTTCCAAATGGAAGTTATTCTTCGATCTTGTGTTATATTCGTTTACGTCCTTGACAAATCTAAAGTTGTTTAAAATATGTTTAGGAAATAATTGGTTCAACATTTTGAAAATAAATATCAATGTATTATAAGTAATTGTTTGTCTTACACTCATTAGATTTGTGGAGTAACATATCAGGTCTTCTACCATACCTAGTACAACCCAAAATAATACGAATAACTTTATTCTGTTGTTTTTGCAGCGTATCTAATTTAGAATTGTTGATTAAGAACTATATTGTTGCACAAAAATAAAAGTGTGGTGCAACAATTGTTTTAAATTGGTATAGTTAGTTTTGCCCATTTCCTTAGGTTTTCAGGTCTAACACATTTGTTTGTTTTTTTTAATTTTGTTTATTATATAATCAAATTATACATCCAATATACTTTATCTTTTGCACACATTCTATATTCATGTTGTCTATCTTTACTTTTAGGCTTCCTATAGTGTTTTTATCATTTTTATTTTTAATAAGCATCATATTATGATTATATGAAAGAATAACTACTTTGTTTTTATACCACTTTTATTAATAATAACGTGAAAACGTAACTATAGTTTCAACACCGAAGTGCCATTATCAAACAATTAGAAAATTATTGTTTGATAATGGCACTTCGGTGTTGAAACTATAGTTACGTTTTCACGTTATTATTAATAAAAGCGGTATAAAAACAAAGTAGTTATTCTTTCATATAATCAAAATGATAAATTACCATAAAGTAACGGCTTCCACCATCGATTTTTTAGCATCATACTTATTTTGTTTATACTTAGTTGTAGATAATTGTTATTTAACCAATCCAATAAATTCTTCAGTTCCTCGTTTAATATCTTTGTTATTACTTCTTCAACATCACATACAAGAACGTGTCATCCGCAAACAACGGAATTTTTGATTTGTAATACCCTGTACAGTGTCGTTTATATGAATAATAAATAGTGTTGGTCCCAAAACATTGCCCTGGGGCACTCGATAAGCTGTTTCTTGCTTCTGAAACTCTACCACTTTTGAGCGACCATTCAAATACTCCTTAAACCATTTTAATATTGATTGCCCTAAACCATATTTTTCTAATTTCAAGTAGTAATATGTCTCTATTTATTGTCTCAAACGCCCATTTGAAGTCCAAGAAAACTACACCAATCAACCGTGTAGTACACAAGCTACACCATGCGCTGTCACAAGAGTTTTTTCCTCTAAAACCTGCCTTATACTCAATTACGAGATTGTTTTTTCAACATATCAACAATCTGATCATTAACACACATTTTTGTAATTTGCCTCCATTTTGATTTTCTAATAGACCCATTAACGAACGCAACGTCATCACTTGCCGTGTCTTAATATCCAAAAAAAGCACGGAACTTTTTATATTTTTAGGATGGCGAGCTTGATGCGGAATTATCTTGCCATCATTATGTCAGTTTAAATGACAGTGTCGAGCATCAACAACTCAAGAAGAGAAAGTCATCGACGTGTCCAGTGGAAGAATTGATTTCAGCTAATACACAATATGGTTTAGATATTTGTACTAATAGTCGTTTTCTAGTGTTATTGCTCTTTCCAGTAGAGACGAAACTAAAATTACGGAAACAAAAGCGATCACAGAACCACTGAATCAAATTTTGACTTTCAAAATTAAGATGTTACCAACCACCATAAAAATCCCTAAATGGACTAAATTAAACATTTTTGTTTAAAAACGGCATAAAAAGGGCAAATTACAAAAAATAGTATAAACAACACGTTTCCTAAGACCTTGAAGCACTCATTCTTTAAAAGAACTCGTGGCTTCGCCACTCGTTTTTTAAACTTGAATTCGTGCTTTAAGACGAGTCTTAGGAAACTCGTTCTTTAATATACTATTCTAACATTTTTTCATATGGAGGTCATATATTTTGAATGAAACACCAATTATTCGAGAGCTTTTGAAAATGTTCTCAGAACATTTCAATGATAGAAACTTATTGATTTGAATTGAACATTTTATATTAATACGGATCCCATACATACATTAATTGTAGGTACTAGGTATGTTGAAAAGTCAACATAATTAAATATAGTCGAATCCTTGATTAGGAAAATGTTTTATTGTACAATCAAACGGTTATCCATACCCACATCCGACTTCAATAGTTCAAGACAAGTCAGGAATATAAAAAAGTTAAAAAGTCCAATGCCATAAGAATGTTCACCGTTTAGGTACAGGCGAAGCCTATCTTTTCAAGATTGTATTAATGTTTTAATTTATATATCGCAATGTTTTCCTACACTTTACAGTGTTCATACTTGAACAATAGGTAGATGTTATGATATATACATACCTAACTAAGAATTTCGATACTGTTTTCTGCCCATTGGACTCTGGTTATACTTCACTGTAGCTACCCTAGGGACAAGGCTATCTTTAGATAGCATAGTGACGAGCCTTGTGGAGAGGACCCTAGCAGAAGTCCTCAAAAAGGAGTAAACCTTCGGGAAAAATCTGGCGCCCGAGGATTCGAAGCTTACGCAGTAAGCAATTCACCGAAAAGCGACAACACCACGTTATAAAATGGCCCACGAGCAGGGACTTTTGAAAATTGACCGAGAGGGAATTTTGTTTTTTTTGATTCCGAAAAATGAAATGTTGAATAATTTATTGCAATTGAACCGGTAGTTTGTCTTGAATGAAATTCCAGATATAGTGTGACAGAAAAACAAGCTTCAAGTCCCCGACGTTTCGAATACGTTTTCGATCCATCCCCAGGAGTTTGTTTTCGAATTTTGGAAATTTGGAAAAGTTTTGACAGAAACTTGTTCCCCGTGTTCACCAAGGTTGCTTGGTGAAATTTGTTTTTCGATCCGCCCCCCCGTTTCAGGGGAAACATCAAGTTTTTAACAGAGAATCTGACTGAAAAATCGATTGTTCCGTGAGGTGTAGAATTGTTAACTACACCTCAGTGTTATGCCCAAATTTTGATTGTTGCCCATATTTTGCCCTTTGATTTTCCCAGTCAACCTTGACCCGAATTGGGCAAGTCATAGCTCCTTTCCAAGTAAATCGATACCAAGGAAGCCGTTGGTAACATTTTTGGGCGGATTGGCCCAACCGTTTTGGAGTTACCTCCCGAAATCAAAGTTACGTTGCCCAAATTGAGGCAAGTGATTTGATTGCTTCTGCCTTATTGGCAAGAAGGTGTGGACTGGTTTTGGTTACCGCACCCTCTTCCGTTACTTACCCCTTAGAAAAATGATTTATTTTTGGGGTTGAAAATTTTGATTTTGAATTGGATTGGAAAAATGGAGTTCCCTGGGTATACTGGTGCTATACCCAAGGCGCCGTAGCCTACGCCTACCAATATTGAAGACATGGTGCAATGACCGCAGAACGGGAATTGTTCTGGTTGCACCGAAATATATTGCCGGAGTATAGGCAATTTATCCGACAAGGGAGTTTTAACGACGTGCCGTCGTTAATGTTACAGGCAAAGGAGTTTGAGAATCTGCAGGCTGAGCAGAAACTCATGCAGTAGAGGATATTTCCAGTGTCAGTGAGGGCACAAATTCCAAGTCCCGCAGCAAGGATTATGGTCCGTCAGCGCTGGGTAGGCAACCTGCATCTGAACCGTCATCGCCAGTCAAGTTTGGGATACCGAATGTCCCTGAACAGACTTGAGGGGATTGTGGTCTCCGCGCCACTTCAGAACGCAGTGCCCTACCAGGCTGAAGCCGAATACCGCAACACAGCCCATCTCATGTTGGAGATGTGGGGAACGGGGCATGGCAAAAATAATTGTCGGAATCCACCGAAATTATTTTGCTCAAGATGCCGCCGCCCTGGGATAATGTCGCGAGATTGTCCGTGTCCGGGACAGGGAAACGTCCGCGGGACTGCGAGGTAGTGAGGCCGAAGCAGATCCCGGTTGAACTGGCCTCAACGAAGGAAGTGAAAACCGCTCACCGCACCACTGTTGTGAACCGCACCGAGGATAAGGAGTCCGCCGGTGCCATTGAAAATACCGTTAATTGTAATACCGATAATACCGATAAGAAACCGAAATTACCGAATAACTGTAAAAGTGAAATTGAAGTAGGGACCGCTATAGAGACGAAAAACAATAAAGTGAAAAATGAGAGTGTTTTAGCCCCGTGTTGGTTCCGGGTTACGAATAGGCCAACGGTGAAACCCGCCTGGGGTAGAAGTCCCCTAAGAGGAGTGTTGAATCGTGTGGCTGATGCCCTGTCACGCGATCCGTTACCGAACAAGGAGGAAACAAATGACAATCAAAAGTTATTCGTACTGAATGACCCCGTGAATTGTAACTGGTACAATTCAAAGAAAGCCGAAGTTGAAAAGAGTCCAGAAGCGTATCCGGATTATTGTGTTAAAGATAATCGGTTGTACCGCCACTTCTGGGACTCTAATGACTTGTCCGAACCGGAAATGAGAGATCCGTGGAAGCTTTGTGTTCCGAAACCGCTCCGGTTGAACGTTCTGAAAGAAAACCATGACAGTCCGACTGCAGGACATTTAGGTATTGCCAAGACGATTGCGAGAATATCCCACAAGTATTATTGGCCGGAGATGTTCCGCGATATAGCGAAGTACGTGCGTGGATGTACGCAGTGCCAAGCTTTCAAAGTGTCTCAACAGCAGAAGCCTGGATTTATGCAGCCGACAGTAAATCAGTTTCCTTGGAAGTGTGTGAGCACTGACTTGGTAGGACCGTTACCAAGATCCGCCAAAGGAAACAATTTTATTCTTGTCATGCAGGACCGTTTTACGAAGTGGGTACAGTGTAAGCCGTTGAGAAAAGCTACCGCGCAGGCGGTAACTCAAGCCTTCTACGAAGAGATCATAACTCGTTTTGGTTGTCCGGAAACCGTTATCAGCGACAATGGGACGCAGTACGAAAGTAAAGTTTTCAAGACACTCATGAAGGAGTTTGGGATTAGGCATCGCCTCACTCCTACATATACTCCACAATGCAATCCCGTGGAGAGAACAAACCGGACTTTGAAAACCATGATTGCACAATTTTGTAATGGAGACCACAGAAAATGGGATAAGTTTCTACCCGATTTTCTATTTGCCCTGAATTCTGCCCCACATGAATCCACCGGATTTTCACCTGCCTTTTTAAATTTCGGCCGAGAACTTGAAGTTCCAAATTCGATAGTCCGTTCCTTTACCGCTCCGGTGGAGACCGAGGAAAATATTCCTGCCGATCCGAATCGGGTACAGATTTCAGAACACCGAACTAGGTTAGAGAAATTACGAGAAACTTTCCAACTGGTGCGTATCCAGTTATCCCGTGCTTTTACCCATCAAAGCCGTTATTACAATCTCCGTCGTAGAGATTGGCGTTGTCACGTGGGTGATAAAGTAATGAAGGTAGAACATCATCTGTCTTCAAGTGTTCGACATTTTGCCGCTAAATTGGCTCCAAAATATACCGGTCCATTTACGGTAATCAAAGTAATTTCTCCGATCATTTACGACCTGAAAGGCGAAGATGGCAAGCAAGTGAAACGAGTCCATATCAAGGATCTAAAGCCATATTATGTTCCTGGCATTCCGGGAAGTTGAAATAAATCGAGGTACCGGAAAATATAGATCCCGTTGGACAAAGTGTCAAGTAGTACAATTACTCATTATTATGATTCAGTGTTCACAGGTGATAATATGTCGTACGAACCGTCCGATTTCATTGAGATAGTGCTAGATGAAGCACTGCAAAATATGGAGGTTCAACCGAAACCGGAAGAGGTACAGTCTGAACCACAAGCTATGAAAATCCCAGCTGCTCCGACGACCCAGACGCAGATGGAATCGATCTACCTGCCCGTCCAGTTATGGGGATTATGTGAGCTATGTGGAGATCCAGGACACCGGAGAGAAAGGTGCAACCAGACAGCGCGTCCATCCTTTGTAGTACCACCGAGACCGCGTTGCGTACGCTGCCGAACGTGCCCATGTCAGCGAAACCAATGGTAAGAAGAAGAAGTTGAAGTTTCAAGTTGTTTTTTTTTCGTTTGGAAGAAGAAGTTCCGTTTCGAAGAAGATGTCAAGTTTTCCGTTCCAACGAAGAAGATGTTTTGAGTTTTTCCATTCTGAGGCAGAACTCAAGTTTTTCCGTTTGAAAGAAGTTTTGTTTTCCGTTTCCAAGTTAAGTTTTCTATTCCGAAGCAGTTTTAAGTTTTCCGTGCTGATGAAGCAGAAGTTTTAAGTTCCATTCCGAAAAAGATGAAGTTTTGTTTTCCAAAGAATAAGAAGTCTTCAAGTTTATGAAGAAGAAGTTTTAAGTTTTCCCATTCCGAAGAAGAAGTGCAGTCCTCCGTTTCGCAGCAGAATTTTCATTTTATGTTCCAAGTAAGATATTGCTATTCCGCGATGTTCCCGACGAAGGAAATTCAAGTTTTAACGTCAGGTTAGGGTATCTTACCTTTGTATTAGATTTTTTTTTCGTATGAATTCTCGGATGAGAATTGAAAAATGAAAGAATCAGATTCTTTCATTTTTAACCGAACTTAGGGGGGGATGTAACGAAGCTTAAATTTCGAAAGATTATTTAATTTAGATCAGGCAATAAATACGGATGTTACATGTAATTTCAGTTAGAACAGTACATTATTTCAATAGATATGAATGAATTCCGAATGTGTATTCCGTGATTGCCACTTTTCTAAATATCCGTAATTTCAAATAAGTATAATTATTCAAATAGATGAATCTAATTCATGCCCGTTCAAAATTGCATTTCATTCCGATAAAAATATGTTGCAAAAACAGGGGTCTGGCCAGTTAAGACACCAAACTTTGTGCAGCCTTATGTATAAAAAGGGCGAACAACCTAAAAACTCCGATAACACTTGTTTACTCCGCTGGGAAGAACTGGTGTGATATCATGAGCGCGAATTTTAGATCTAAAAAGTAGCGTCACTTTTAACCATTGTTCGGGGCATAAGTAAAAACTATTGGCACAAAAATAAGGATTTGGTGGAGCAGACCTGTCCAGAACCTCGGAAAACATATAAAAGCCGTGACAGCCGAAAGATCGCTCTCTTGTGTTTTTGATTTTCAATCAGTGTAGTAGCTCTTGTGTTTTTGAATTTCGAGCCGTACAGTATCTCTTGTGTTTTTGAATTTCGAGCCGTACAGTATCTCTTGTGTTTTTGATTTTCAATCAGTGTAGTAGCTCTTGTGTTTTTAAATTTCGAGCCGTACAGTATCTCTTTTGTGCTTTCGATTTTGATCAGTGAAGTAGCTCTTTTGTGCTTTCGATTTTGATCAGTGAAGTAGCTCTTTTGTGTTTTTGAATTTCGATCAGTGCAGTTACTCTCTTGTGTATAAATTAGTACCTCTGAAGTGTGATTATAATCGAAGTAAATTATTATCCGAGTTCAAGTCAGATTTGAAAATGTGAATTAACAATAGTGTTCCGTTTAGGTGAAATTTCGTGTAAGGTAAATGGCTTAATATTTTATATCCTGGCATTACGATATATCTTCCGAATCCGAATCGACCGTATTTAAACCGTTTGATATATCGTAGTGCGTTTTAACAACATTTCAAGTAATATGGCTATCTGAATATTTACCGCATACCGCTCATTACGCTGAGACCTGTTTGATTCGTACTTTTCCGCAAATTGATCATTCCTGAATCATTTGTCAACCGATTCCGTACCGCAGAATGGAATTTAGTGAACGAACTTATCGTAGAGTTGATATCTTGAAAGAGTTTTCATTTACCGTTTGAGCTTCATTACATTTTTCGTCTGGGCGTAATTTTGTGAAATAATACCGTTCAATTGCATTTAAATTGATTATTCTGAAAGTGTAATTGTTAAAATCATTATATATTTTAATATTTGGAATTCCCTGTTTTATTAAATTATTTCTGCTCCATCTTTAACGAGCTAAGTTATAACCAGGTATCAATTGTAATTAAAGCCTACAATTTCGATACTGTTTTCTGCCCATTGGACTCTGGTTATACTTCACTGTAGCTACCCTAGGGACAAGGCTATCTTTAGATAGCATAGTGACGAGCCTTGTGGAGAGGACCCTAGCAGAAGTCCTCGAAAAGGAGTAAACCTTTGGGAAAAATTTGGCGCCCGAGGATTCGAAGCTTACCGCAGTAAGCGCTTTACCGAAGTCGCACAAGGGCACGTTATACCCCACTTGGTCAATGAAATAACCAAAAACGATGTGAGATTGATATACTATCTTTGAAAGTTAGAATGTTCACAGCCGACTTTATATTAATTTATTGTCTGTTGGGGATATAGACTGTTATAATGCAATTTATAAGCCTTTTTTATGAGAAGATCTTTTTCTTTTTCTCCATCTCGATATGTTTGATTTTTGCATATTCTATTTCACATAAATCATTGAAATATGGATACTTAAACAAAATTGTGGTGAAATCCAGGCTTCTCAAATGTATCCAATTTTCTCGGAGGTTTTTGAGGATATGAACAAAACCAAAAATGAAAAACGTTTTCTGTTGAACCATTCAGAATGAAACAACATTCTTTTTGTGTGCATGTTTGTCTCTCAGATATCATACCTACTAGTACACCGTGCACGCAAATAAGAGCATAGTTTCCCTAGTTGTGTGACATGTGACACTATCTTGTTGGTACCTCATATCGTTAAAATTTATATCGCGTAACGCTGGCCTCAAAAAGTTGTCATCCGATAACGCTCATCATCCACCGTAAGTGCTTGGTCATTTTAATCCTCTAAAAAGTAAGGGCCAATTATGCCTTCAGTTCATAGTGCACACTAAACAGTGACACGATGTGAATCTTTGGCTTTTCGTTAAGTTCTTTTGGATTTTCACTGCCCAATATGCGACCGTTCTACTTGTTTAGGTAGCCACTTAAGTGGAAATAGGCTTCATCGCTAAAAGTGATTTTTTTTTCAAAATTCATTAACAATTGCTTTATTTTGAAGAATCCAATTAACAAAATTACGACGCTGCCTATGATCAGTTGGCTTCAATTTATGTGTCAGTTGGATCTTATACGCATGAAGACCCAAATATTTTCTTAATATTAGCCATATAGTGGTCTGAGTAAGACCCAATTGCTGCACACTTTCCCGAACTGCCACAATATTTTCAGCCAAACATTTCGATCGAGTACGTAGTAGTGCCTTCACGTCTTGAACAGATCCTGTAGTTCCAAATTTGCGTTCAATATTACTAATAGTTTTTTCCTTTGGGCGAATATGTGAACCGAAGAAATCACGAATTCTGCAAAATGTATTAATTACAAAATATGCACTTTCATAATAGGTTTTAACGATGTAAACATGCTGCTCTGTTGTGTATCGCTTCATGTTTACACTTGTACAAGTCTTGAAATGACAGAATAATGACGCTGTCATCAAATCTTGGCACACCATGATAAATACACCTCGCGAACATCCGGTAACTCTTAATGGAAAACCCTTTATATCACAGATCTCGTTACAGGGTCGATTTCCTTTCCGGTTACATTTAATTCTAGTAACAATTTCACTAAAATTTCAGTTCCCAAATCGTGGAAGCCAAAACTGTTTTTGCAAATTCTACATTTGCTGTGCCAACTCCACTTTTTTACACGATTCTCTAATCTTGAATTAATATGAGTCTTATCGATAAAGTACTACCTACAACATTTTCATTGGTTTAAAGTGGGGAAGATATGTTGGACAGACATCAAAAACCCAAGCTTCCAAGCTAGATAGGTTTCGAAGATATCACTTAGTAGGGAATAACAAAAAATTACTGATCAGTTCATAAATAACTGGGGACATTTATATTTATATTTATCTTAAAAGCCGTGATAAATATTGTAAAATAGGTCACACTAACACATTTGCTTATTATTTTCTTCTTTACATACGTATCGGTCTCACAACATCACCAGAAGACTGTATAAAACGGGATTTCTTAAAGCTAATTGTATCAGACACAAAGCAACCTTATCGCATTAATTTCAATTAAAAATGCTCACATCGCCGAAACGAACAAAAACACGAAATAATCGAAATTGTAATACATTAATGTTTTAAGTACCTATATGAATATGTAGCCACTGCATAGCAATCTATCTCTAGTAATCGAAGTCATCTCATGAAATGTAAGAATAAGACTGACAAAATAAATTCTAATCCTCTAGTACACACTTTCGAACCAGATGTTAAAGATTTACTAGAAGTATTGATTATTTCAGCATTCTACCTATAATATACTTTTAACATAGTAAAAACGTATGTATTAATGAAATTTTTTTGAGTTTGACTTAATGATTGAACGTTCGTTCTATGATTTACAGACTTAGGGTAACATTTTATGTGAATCATCTCCAGGATAGATCTTTTATAATAATTGGTTTCTTTAGATAAAATATTAACAGTTTTGTAATCGAATTCATGGTTATAATGAAAACAACGGGTAGCAAGCTCGGTGGAGTTTTCTAAGTTCTTGTTTCTAGTACTACACTTATGACCAAACACTATTTTTTGTGAATATTGTTTATAGATTTCTATACTAGTTCCATCGCAATCTGAACAAATTAATTTATATACTGTGTGGGTTTGTTTATCTTTAGGTAGTAAAGGTTCTAGATTTGAAAAATATTTACCAACACAGGTAGTAGGTTTATGCGCAACATTTATAGTGTACCTTATTTAAACACTTCCATAATTTCTCTGAGGTCGCCGGAATGTTTGGTAATGTTATGACATTATCTTTATTACTATTTATATTATTTATATATGACGTACCGTAATAGATTATGTTTATTCTTTCTTTAATCATGGGGTTGAGAAATGTTTTTGGTAGCAATTCATTTCCAGCGTATTACGTATTCCCTAGAGGAATTAGAGCTACTTTCGGATGAGGAAGTGAAAACAGCTCATCTAGGGGGAGCCTCGAGACTGGAGCTCAAAAAAATCCTAGAAAGTGGACTTGACTACACAGCCGCTAAGAGGCTAGGCATAAAAGAAATTTTCTAAAGAACCAGCAACCACAAGGAACTTCAAACCTGGTTACGATAAGAGGGAAAGGTAAATAAAGGCTGGAGAAAGCTCAACCACAAAACGTCCTCGCTCAACCGGCAGCTCACCGCCACAATACAAACGACCAAGTAAGAGACCAAGGCCAGAGAGTATTTCCTTAGAAGATGCCCTTCCGCCAGTTAAGATGGATATGGTAGATACAGAGTCAGAGAACTCAATCTCTGAGGCCCATGATGGAATCCCCTCGAACCACCCCCCGGACCATAAGTGCGTTTTGCCAAATGCACGCACAAACCAGGATATCTGATTATGACGTGCGCACTGCGCAGATCGCACCAATGCAGACTGGCTGAGAGATGCCATCCCTACATTAAAGCCCTGCGAATTGGCAACCTTGAGTGTTTTGGAAGGGGATTAATTTCCAGAGGCAATCCCTTGCACTAGCTTCATCCCGAACGATAGAGGACAAAGGCCAGGAGCGGAAAAAGTTCTGCGAAGGCTCAAAGTTGCAGATAATGGGCCATACACGGACCTCTGGACTCTGACAAAGGTCACACATGGGTTTTCTCGATGGATAATGAATCCCCGCAAGGAAATCGAAAAATAGATACGTTCCCTACTATAACCTAGGTAGAATCACATTCTGGGTTAAGGGAAATCATGACCCAAGGCAGGACACAACAATGAGTAAGGGTGCAGCCTCCACTCCGCTGACCGAAGAGGTCCAGGAGGAAGAGATTTGGCGCTGGATGATCTTAACAGGCTACTGGCTAAATCCCTTGAGGACAAAGAGTTCTGCGACATCGAGGGTGTTTTTAATAACGCATCAAGAAAGTCTATTACCAAAGCCACAGAAAGAAGAGGAGGTGTTCCATTCGTCCTGGATCAGTGAATAAGCACTAGTTTGGAGAAAAGGGTAATCATATCATCAATTGGCGAAACCATAGTCACAGCTGGATCTCGTAGGGAACGCCCGCAAAGAGCAGTGTTATCACCTCTCCTGTGACCTATCTCGATGGATGAACTATTGCAAAGACTAGCATCCAAAGGCATTCACTGCTTATGGTATACCGAGCATCTTGCGATTATTGCAATAGGCAAATTCGCAGCAACAATATCGGAGCTCAAATATAACTGCTCTATACATAATAAACAAGTGGTGCCAAGAGAAGGAACTTACCGTTAACTCTCTTGAAACTATAATAATGGTATGCCAGCTGGTGATTAGAAGATTGTTTAAACAAAATTCAATTTGAGATCCCCTTTTTAAAAAAATATGTAGATGATATTATTTTAAGTGCCTCTCAGGACAAATTTCATGAATTGCTACTTGTTTTTAACTCTTACCATGAAAAACTACAATTTACCATCGAAGAAAAAAACATCGAACAAAGTGTCCCCTTCTTAGATACGAAAGTAATCAGAAGGGTTGACAATACTCTAATCACCAGCTGGCATACCAAACCAGGTGCTTCAGGAAGATTCTTACATTATGAATTATATCACCAACACAGACAAAAAATAAATTTAGTTCTTGGTATGACAAACAGAGTAATTAAAACAAGTCATACTTCACTACGAACAACTAATCTCAAAAAACTTTTGCAACTTTTCATTAACAGTGGCTACCCACAAAAACTAGTTTATAAACTTATTTTCAGTCTTCCATCGATATTGATCAACCTAATAATACAATTAATAATCCAACTAATAACAATCTGCAACAAACTTTTTATCTTACATTACCACACATTGAATCTCTCAACTATAAATTTAACAAATTACTCTCCAAGATTCCTAATATCAAAATTGCTTACAAAAACCAAATCGTATTAAACAATATTTTTTCAAAATTAAAAGACAAAGATCCTCTATTAGACAACTCAAATTTAGTTTACTGTATCCCTTGTTCTCAATGTGAAAAGAAGTACATTGGCCAAACCAAAAGGAAATTGAAAGACAGAATTAGCTTGTTCAATAGCTAATCACACCATCTCTTTTGACCATTACCCAGATTATGATAATGTGACTATCTTGAAACATGAATCCAATTTAAAAAAGAGAACTTTTCTCGAAATGACACACATTTTCAAAGAACCTAATTCAGTAAATTCCAGAACCGACATTCACAATCTTAACATAATCTATTCGTATTTACTAAGTCGCCCTCCTTATGAGACAGACCAAAATTCATTTCAATAAATATCAAGTTGGTACCCTTGAGTAGTTAGTGTTTTTATTTTTCATCTCATTTTATGTTGGCAACAAAGTCACTAGTAATCTATTATGCAGGTCAATTGTCAACATCAATTAATTCAATGTCATATGTCATTCACACACATCATTTCTTCCTGAATCCTACATGACCTCTATACGAGCTCAGGTGGAATTTTTAAACTGTTTTACCCTTATTTCAATCTATCATGATCATTTTTAATCAAATTTTAACTGTAACAGTATTTTACCAAAAGTGTTGTCTTTTGTGACATGTTATTCTATAAATTACGGCGAGTAAAAGGGATTTCAAACCTCACTTTCGGAAGTACACATGCTGAAATGTTTTTTCAAACCAAATAATGTTCATTTTTAATTCATTGTAGAGTTCCTGATGAAGAGCCAATAAATGACTCGAAAGCTCGAATAGAAAAAAGAGTTCACTTCATTTTCCATCCCCTTGTTGACTGCATACCTGAATTTAAAGAGATTCTTATATATATTATATATATATATATATATATATAAACAAGTTTAAAGTTTCTTTGCCTAATTGGCCACTATCGTGTATGTAACTTAAGAGATATAGAATTAAATTTTCTGAATTATGAAGATAACTTAGATAATTTAACATAGGATTATAAAGATGAGTAAACGTAAAAGATTGAACCATAGGCGGGATTCGAACCCACATTTCTGGATTTCTAGTCCAGGGTGTTTACCAATTACACCACTTTGGTCCTATTAGATTTTTATATTTTTGTAAATATAAACCTCTGAAAGGATAGTAGATCATTGATAAACACAATGCGATTCGATGCCCTACAATCCTTACTTCAAAAAAAAAACGACTGAACTTTAGATGGATATGCGTGAATAGTTGATCTATGGTAGGGCATCGAATCGCATTGTGTTTATCAATGATCTACTATCCTTTCAGAGGTTTATATTTACAAAAATATAAAAATCTAATAGGACCAAAGTGGTGTAATTGGTAAACACCCTGGACTAGAAATCCAGAAATGTGGGTTCGAATCCCGCCTATGGTTCAATCTTTTACGTTTACTCATCTTTATAATCCTATGTTAAATTATCTAAGTTATCTTCATAATTCAGAAAATTTAATTCTATATCTCTTAAGTTATATATATATATATATATATATATATATATATATATATATATATATGTTTCTTCTTAGGTTCTCGCGGACATAATGTGTAGAACTGAATTCTCGGGTATTGATCCGCGTTGTGTGGTTTCGGCCCTCAAAAGGACCAATTTCACGACGTTTCGGCAAAGTCGAATTTGCCATCTTCAGGTGATTCGACCGTAGAGTCAAGCATAACGGGGGATATAAATACCTGTCCCTCCAAGTAAGCGTCAGTTCGCCTAGATTCTCCAGACTCTACGGTCGAATCACCTGAAGATGGCAAATGCGACTTTGCCGAAACGTCGTGAAATTGGTCCTTTTGAGGACCGAAACCACACAACGCGTATCAATACCCGAGAATTCAGTTCTACATATATATATATATATATATATATATATATATATATATATATATATATATATATATATATATATATATATATATATATATATATATATATATATATATATATATATATATATATATATATATATATATATATATATATATATATATATATATTGTTAAGAAACTTTTTACTGAGTTTATTTAATCTAAGTGATGATTATGTTTGATTTCTAATTTTTAATTTAAATTTCTGGCTAGCTTTTTATTTTAATTTGAATGTGAATATGTTTGAATTGTTTTGATTGATTTGAATGAAAATGATCTTTTTATATTATATGGAATTAAACACAATATTTTGTTTGAATGTTAAAAGTTTCTATATTTCAATATTAATGACTCTATGTTATTATCTCAGGTAACAGATTTTACGATTTATATTTTATGCTCTATAATTTCTATGTTTAACCTCAAAACTACTTATTAAAACTACAATATTAATTCTTGTTTACAAACGACACTATTACATTCAGATATACAAATAACGATACAATGAGGATATTATAAACAAACTTACTTTTAGTTATATCCAATAATATGATAGAAAATGTTGGCAATGTTCTGATGATTTTATATCTTCTTGGTTATTTAAATTATTCACATTTAAAAACAATTACTCTGCTATACACATACACATATACACAGGTAAACTACCTTGAAACTTCTTTATAAATTCAGGAACTGTTGATAATAAATTGTTAACTTGTTCTTTTAAGATATAAAACTTCTTCAATAATATTCTGGAACGCTATCGAAGACTGGATGTTCTACGATGCTACTTATCAACTGTGGTTATTATAACCTTAAACTTTGTTCGAATACTCAGGAACACTACTTGATTCGTAGGAATAATTTACTTGCTTCGGTTACTTTAACTTGTCGAAGCTACAGAGACTACTTGAGTTCTCCGATGTTACCAAAAACTAAGTTATAGAAATATACTTGAGCTGCAGAAGATGCTTTGGATCTCAGATGTAAATGCAAAACTGTCTGGTTTGCATTTCAGATTTCCTTTTTATAGGACTTCCAAAATGACGCCAGTTGATGTCATTTCTAACCAATGAGGTGCTTTCTTTCCTTATCTAGGAAGCTTTGGTCATTGTTGTAACTGACATAACTTTTTAATTGTTGACCAATTTGAAGTATCTAATTGTCTCGACCAATCAGAATAGAGTATTCTTGAAATTTGGAATTATTGAAGATTTTCAAATTATTTAAAGTGATGATGCATTCTGCTATTCGAATTAATATTGCCTACATTTTTCCACATATTTTGGTATAAGATAACCTATGATTAGGTTCATATTAACTTGATTATTCCAATATTTATGTCAATTTTCACATTTGTCAATTCTTAAATCTAATACTTAATATAAAATATCAATAACATTTGTATAACATTATAGAACTCAAATTTCCTAATTATATCTTAAATCTATAACATATTTTAATAGTTTGTGCTATTTTCTGATAGTCTTCGATTCATTTCAATTATGATTTCCTCTTTCGTATCACTGTACGTTTATCCACTTTCACTGTTTCTTGTTTACACTTCTTATTCTATATTACATTCTGGTTTAATTTTGTTATACATTGTTTAATACCTCATATTACCTATACTTGAACTTTTAATAATGTTTTTAATTCCATATCTTATATATTTTATTAATTTTTTCTAAGTTTAATGTTCGGTAAGTTCAAATTTTATCATTTTATGTTATGTAGGAAATGAAATCATAACAATATATATATATATATATATATATATATATATATATATATATATATATATATATATATATATATATATATATATATATAACTTAAGAGATATAGAATTAAATTTTCTGAATTATGAAGATAACTTAGATAATTTAACATAGGATTATAAAGATGAATAAACGTAAAAGATTGAAATATATAAGAACCGGGATGCTGTCATTTGAATAAGAACTGTCAAGTAACTGCCAACCATAGCAGTACTAACCTACAATCCTTACTTCAAAAAACGACTGAACTTCAGATGAATGTGCGTGAATAGTTGATCTATGGTAGGGCATCGAATCGCATTGTGTTCATCAATGATCTACTATCCTTTCAGAGGTTTATATTTACAAAAATATAAAAATCTAACAGGACCGAAGTGGTGTAATTGGTAAACACCCTGGACTAGAAATCCAGAAATGTGGGTTCGAATCCCGCCTATGGTTCAATCTTTTACGTTTATTCATCTTTATAATCCTATGTTAAATTATCTAAGTTATCTTCATAATTCAGAAAATTTAATTCTATATCTCTTAAGTTACATACACGATAGTGGCCAATTAGGCAAAGAAACTTTAAACTTATATATATATATATATATATATATATATATATATATATATATATGTTTCTTCTTAGGTTCTCGCGGACGTAATGTGTAGAACTGGATTCTCGGGTATTGATCCGCGTTGTGTGGTTTCGGTCCTCAGAAGGACCAATTTCACGACGTTTCGGCAAAGTCGCATTTGCCATCTTCAGGTGATTCGACCGTAGAGTCTGGAAAATCTAGGCGAACTGACGCTTACTTGGAGGGACAGGTATTTATATCCCCCGTTATGTTTGACCTTTGGACTTTCGAACTATTTCACGCTTGGTTGATTTCTACGTGTTTGGCTCCGAGTGACACGTTTGGATGACGTCATTGCGACGCTGGAATCAGCCGGAAAGTTTCCGTGACCTGTTGCACGTGCACTGGATATCATGTTCTCTCTTGTTTTTGGTTTTATCTTCCGACTTTCTAAAGCGGGTTTCCATGTTGCTGGTAATCTTAGTCCGTCATCTCGTTTGTTAAGACTATGTGGACGTTTCTCGATCTCTATTGCCTCCCTGGTTATTCTGGTGTAGAAGTGTTCAATGTTGGCTAGAGTCTTTGTGCCGCTAAAGTTGATCATATGGCCAGTACTTCTTACATGTTCAGCTAGTGAAGACGTGGTTTCGTTTTTCGACACAGCGTTTGCATGTTCAGTCTTTCGCACATCAATGCGTCTGTTGGTCTGCCCGATGTATGTCTTTTCACAATTACCACATGGCACCTCGTACACTCCTTGGCATTCTAGAGGAATTCTGTCTTTTGGATTCCGAAGAACATTTTTGATTTTCCTATCTGTTGTGAAGGTTGTTTTGATATCATGACGGCTCAGTATTTTGCAGATTTTGTCAGTTGTGCCTTTTATGTAAGGTAGAAAAGCGTTTCCCACTGGTTGATCTTCATTGTTGACATCCTTCTCATTTTTGCGTTGAGAGTTATGAATCTGTTTTCTTGAATAGCCATTCATCCTAAGGGCTGTTCGGATGGTTTCCATTTCTCCATCGAAGTTCTCCGCATCAGCGAGCCGTTTTGACCTTGTCATGAGGGTATTTACGACTGATTGTAGCTGGGATGGATGGTGATGCGAGTTACTATTCAAATATCGGTTCGTGTGGGTCTTTTTTCTGAATACTGTATGTCCCAAACTGCCATTTTCGAGAAGTTGAGAACAAAGAGATCGAAACTTTTGTGCGACCTTACCTTTCTACGCCGCTGCCGGGACCAGAAGATTATTCCAACCTGTATGAAACTTTCGTATCACACAAAGACAACTAGTACGAAGAACATCTTGAGAAGAACGAGTTTTGCACTGCTTCGAGATGCCATTCACCAAACAAGAAGAATTCTGGATGATACTGACAGCAAGCTACTACGTGTTCACCTCTATCTTAGCAATGAAATCAATCCTCTACTTTGGGGAAGAATTGATCAGCTTGCCGAGTTCAGAGCAGAGAAAAACACTGAAATAACTATAGAGAAACAGAAGAAGAAGTTCAATCATCTGAAAGACACCCAGAAACCTGAGGGAGACAGCACAAACATAGACCCTGTCAAAGTTGTCCATAACTTATCCGACCATTCTTTGAATAAGGCCTCCATGGATGTCCTTGCTAAAGGTTTTAACTTCGCTATTGCACCGGCACGCATTCCATTGGAAGACATCATTTGCAACGTGGAATCTGCTATAACTTCGCTGCAGGATAAAAGTGAAGCAGAGATTATTCGCCAAGATGTGTCGCGTATTCTACGAACCTCGAAGCCACCTAAAAGGAACATTTCACACGACGAGTTCCTAGCACTGAAAGCTCTTCGAGAGAACGAAAGCATCATCATCCTACCAGCAGATAAAGGAAATGCAACCGTTGTCATGAACACAAATGACTACAGAACCAAGATGGCTGCGCTATTGGACGATCCGACTTACAAGAAGATTAGGTCTGATCCCACTACATATCTAGAGAAAACAACGAAAGCGAAAATCAAGGCATCTCCTATCGACCCTAAGTTACAGTTACATCTCATTCCAAGAGAAAAATCATCCAGATGTCCGAAACTGTATGGTCTCCCAAAAATACACAAGGCAGCAGTACCTCTGAGACCAATAGTAAGCTCTATCGGCTCACCATCACATGCATTAGCAAGATTCCTAGCCAAGAAGTTACAACCGCACGTTGAGACAGCATCATCGTACGTGAGGAACGCGGAACACTTTATCGAACTTCTAGATATGCAAATAGTAGGACCTGACGACATATTAGTAAGCTTCGACGTAGCATCCTTGTTCACACAAGTACCCATAAACGAAGCCCTAGAGATCATCCAACATAAATACAAACCGGAAGGATACATTATTGACTTGGCCAAACACTGTGTAGCCAATACTTACTTTATGTACGAGGGACAGCGATATAGGCAAATCGAAGGAGCACCGATGGGATCACCAATCTCACCAGTGATCGCAAATCTTTTCATGGAGGATTTTGAAATTAAAGCTCTTAACACAGCGCAACTAAAACCCAAACTTTGGCTCAGATATGTAGATGATATTTTCGTTATTTGGCCACATGGAGAAGGACAACTAAGAGGGTTTCTCGATCACCTGAATGGAATCCATGATCGGATAAAATTCACAATAGAAGCCGAAGAGAACAACCAATTACCATTTCTAGATGTTTTGGTAACAAAGAAAACTGACGGCAGTTTGGGACATACAGTATTCAGAAAAAAGACCCACACGAACCGATATTTGAATAGTAACTCGCATCACCATCCATCCCAGCTACAATCAGTCGTAAATACCCTCATGACAAGGTCAAAACGGCTCGCTGATGCGGAGAACTTCGATGGAGAAATGGAAACCATCCGAACAGCCCTTAGGATGAATGGCTATTCAAGAAAACAGATTCATAACTCTCAACGCAAAAATGAGAAGGATGTCAACAATGAAGATCAACCAGTGGGAAACGCTTTTCTACCTTACATAAAAGGCACAACTGACAAAATCTGCAAAATACTGAGCCGTCATGATATCAAAACAACCTTCACAACAGATAGGAAAATCAAAAATGTTCTTCGGAATCCAAAAGACAGAATTCCTCTAGAATGCCAAGGAGTGTACGAGGTGCCATGTGGTAATTGTGAAAAGACATACATCGGGCAGACCAACAGACGCATTGATGTGCGAAAGACTGAACATGCAAACGCTGTGTCGAAAAACGAAACCACGTCTTCACTAGCTGAACATGTAAGAAGTACTGGCCATATGATCAACTTTAGCGGCACAAAGACTCTAGCCAACATTGAACACTTCTACACCAGAATAACCAGGGAGGCAATAGAGATCGAGAAACGTCCACATAGTCTTAACAAACGAGATGACGGACTAAGATTACCAGCAACATGGAAACCCGCTTTAGAAAGTCGGAAGATAAAACCAAAAACAAGAGAGAACATGATATCCAGTGCACGTGCAACAGGTCACGGAAACTTTCCGGCTGATTCCAGCGTCGCAATGACGTCATCCAAACGTGTCACTCGGAGCCAAACACGTAGAAATCAACCAAGCGTGAAATAGTTCGAAAGTCCAAAGGTCAAACATAACGGGGGATGTAAATACCTGTCCCTCCAAGTAAGCGTCAGTTCGCCTAGATTTTCCAGACTCTACGGTCGAATCACCTGAAGATGGCAAATGCGACTTTGCCGAAACGTCGTGAAATTGGTCCTTCTGAGGACCGAAACCACACAACGCGGATCAATACCCGAGAATCCAGTTCTACATATATATATATATATATATATATGCTGTGTTGGGTTGCCGGGATAAACTTCGCGTTGTCGTGGATTGGTTTCGATAGAAACCGTTGATTTGACGACGTTCAAGTTAATTCGAAGCAGAGCAGCAGCCCTGAAGAGAAGACCTGAAGATGGCACATGAGATTGTGCCGAAACGTCGTCAAATCAACGGTTTCTATCGAAACCAATCCACGACAACGCGGAGTATATCCCGGCAACCCAACAGCATATAACGCCCGCGGATATATATATATATATATATATATATATATATATATATATATATATATATATATATATATATATATATATTATACTATATTACTTTTGGTGACATAACCTCATCAATTTTAACGTTTATAAATATAAATGACGTGAATTCAGTGATGCCAGTTTCAGTACGATACGCCGAATATCGAATCTAGTACGTATTGTCTAATTGCTGATTATAATCTTAAAGATCAAAACCAGCAAACCAATAAAATTAAAAATTAAAGAACATTTGTAAAAAGTAAAAAGGGAAACACTGACACAGTATGAATACTATTTAATACTTTCTATGATGAGTTGTGACAGCATAATTAATTTTGATACATACTGGGATGGAGCTGACAATTGTGATTTAAAGTGTAATTAATGTAAATAACTAAACAGTTAGATAATCTGTGATATTTATTTCCTCCACAAAAATGGACAAGTAAGGAGTAAGGTAGCTAAAAGTTTTAATAATATATATTATTACTTTAATTGTTCTTATTCTAGATTTGTTATTAGAAAAAGAAATCCTCTTTAATGACCTCATTACAATGTTCTTATATTATACCATAGTGCAGAATATTATTTGTTTATTAATTTGTGTTGTTTTTATTTTTGTAAATTGAAAAATGTGAAGAAGACAAGTAAAGCTCTAAATTATTTATCGATGAAATTTGTGAGCAAATGTTGACTGTAGAAACATAATAAAATTCTTAATAAATAAAATAACAATAATGAACAGAAAAACCAATTTTCAGCTGAATTTTAATTTGACCGCGCTTCTTGAAAATGTTGTTTAGATTCAGTACGAAATTCTACGATCTAGTACGAACTGACAGAGAAGAATACAACCACTGGCAACACTGTATCAATTACCTTTGGCAAAAATGTTAATTACAACAAGGGTAAGACAGAGAGGGTGGGATCCACCTCTTTAGACGACACATATCTCATATAATTTTGATCGAACTTCATTTAAGGTAAACTCGTTTGATCGTACAAAGGACAAAGGTAGTTGTCCACAAAACATGGAACAAGCGATTTATAACTTAAGTATATTCGAACCTTAGAATAAATAGTGAGGGGAAGGAACGATCCCTATCCGAATATAAATGAGTAAGCGAGGCGGAAGTATTTGCTTTAGCGTTTGATAACTTAAATTTGTGAATATGGTCTATTGTGCACCAGGTGGATGTTCTGAGACACCCCAAAACTAATCCTTTGGCATAACATTCCATCAGAAATCAAGTTTTATTACGAATATGTCCCGTATTTCGTTTCAACGTTTTAAAACATTATACAATATTTAAACTCATTATACGTTTATAGAAGTATACAAAAACCGTTACAGGTTCAGAAAAAGGATTAAATAACACAGATAAGAAATTTCGAGCCAATAATTTGATATACGAAGTTAGATAAGTCGTCATCGATTCCTTTTTCAATTTTTTTTGAATACACGACGATTAATTTGGTATATTTTCCAGAAATAATTCAAATTACTTATGAAAAATGTGTAATAATAATAAATTGAACTTGTTATTATCCTTCTTCAGTTATTCTGATTCTAATTAAGTAGCTAGAAATCAAAAAAAAATTAAATTTGAATTTACTAGTCGGAATATACTATACCGGCAGATAAGCGGTATAGAAATTTAAGCCGCTGCATTATTTTACGCGTGATTTTTTTATGTCAACGCGCTCTAAATTCGAGATGTTGATATCTACGAGGTCTCATTTTTGGATTTAGATTATGAAATTTGTCTACTTTCTGGCGGTTTCCGACTTTTGCAGATAGGTCTGATATTGGGCCCTGGGGATGCTCAATCACGTTTATATCAATATCTCGGCCATAGATATTATATATACATACATGGATAGCGCATGAGGGATTTTCATTGACTCCAACATATGAAACAGCTGACAAGTGGCAAAACATCGTTCTAGCCATAAGAGTACATGTTACTGTAATCTATCATATTATGTTGTTTTCAAAAGAAAGTAGCATTATTTTAATACAGAAAACTTCTTTAGTGCTTTGTTTTTTAGTTGTGATTAGTTGTTTCGCTTTTTACTTTGATTTTATCGAATGATATTGTGTAATAACTCTTGGCGACAATGAGGTTATAATAGTGAAATGTGTGATTAATTAGTTTTATTGGATACTTTTAATACATCTAAAATATAACAATGGTGAAATCGTGTTCCGGATTTGGATGTACAAATCGGTATCAAAACGGAGGACCTAGTTTTTACTGATATTTACAAGTTTAGTATATACTGGATAGTAGTAGTAGATACTTAATTGACAATAATGTAATTAAAGCGTAGACGTTAGAATTACAATTTTAATCGACTATTCACAATCGAAAATATAAACTAATAGTGTAATAATTACTTCTCATTTCAGTTTTCCTTCAGATGAAAATATGAAACAAAAATGGGTAATAGAAATGAAGAGAAAAAACTATGTGCCCAACAAGAGTTCTCTTCTTTGTAGTGAACACTTTACAGAAAATAATTTCAGGTATTCATTGGTTCATTGGGAAGGCAATCAGTAAAATACCATGTAGTTCCTCCTAGTATTTAAAATTTTCCAGCGAATGTTTTGAAACGCAAGTTAAAACCCAGAGAAACTAGAAATCGGTAAACAATATGAATTTGTCATAATTTTTAGCTGGGTATATGTTATTATCATGTTTTTACTAGTGATTATGCAAACATCATTTGTTGTGAGGGCACCTCATTGGTATATTATATGCTAAGTAGATTTATAACATTTTGATACAATCTTTTCAGTCCTATACCTTCATCTTCTAACATGTACATAATTTTTCAAATTACGAAGCATACTATTGATAAGCAAAGAAAAGTAATGAATTACTTGACTACAAGTAATCGTCGAATGAATGCAAAAGTTGAACATCTCAAAAATGTATTAAAACATGTGAAGGACGGGCAGGATAATTCAGAACAATGTTTACTTTTATTCTCAAAGAATTTGTATTTTTAACAGTAACAGTACCTGATATTATTTCATAATGTTCCTCTGTTCGTAAAATTTAAGTTCAAAATTAAGGTTACCGATAACGTTAATGCTATGTTTATATCACTTTTATTTTCTTTAGAAACCGTAATATTTTGTTAATGTTTATTATTATAACAAAAGGTAAGCTAGCAATTTGACAACTGCGACTAGCCACAATACCAGAAGATCACCACTGAATAACAATAACTGTTCATTTATGTAATTTCCAGTTCTTCTTATTTATATTTAGCATCTTGAGAGACAATCAGTTCAATCTCTGGCTTAGGAAAAATCCAGGTTTGGGGTATATAGTAACGAATTAGATCAATAATTTTAATAAATGACCTACTTTTTTTTTTTTCGAAATACTCCAAGAAATAGCAAATATTATTTATGTCTAATTATTTGAGGATTTTGATATTTATAGACATATTTCTGTTATAGGTTGCTTAATTTTGAATAATGTGTATATGTTACTTGTTTTCCATATTATAATTAAATCTCCACGGCATTATGAAAGATGTTTTATTTATTTGGTCATGTATGGTAATGATTATGTAGTTGCACATATGTATTATTTAATAATTGAAGCTGTTAATAACAAAATTTGTCATTTAATGTGAGTACAGTAATTTCAGTTCACTACATACTAAAATTTTCCATTGAAGAAATACAAAACAAGTTGCATATAGATGCTTCATGGAAATATGATTAAATTCAAAATGAACGATGATTAATTCTATATCGTTGATGTAATGTTGTACATAATACTATTATGTATTGTTGCTGAATCATAAAAACCGATCAAAGAAGATTATAACTTGATAATTCATGAAATTCGTAAAGTGCTCCATTCAAATCAATGTAAATTATTCACGTTCTTGCCACTTGTCACGTGGTCAGAATTATCTTCATCTCTGTCTAATACCTGGCTGGAATAGGTCTTCTGTCTCTCTTACGTGTTGGAGTCATCGACTGAACAGCGGTTCGTATACCATGCGCTATCCATGTATGTATATATAATATCTATGATCTCGGCTTCTACTTAACCTAAAAACGTTTTTTTAGCGCAAAATACGCGTCGTAAAATACTCTAATAGAGTCTAGAATTTGGTCATTCTAAAAGTTTGTAACCTCAAAAATTTCAAAATTGTCCTACTTTTTTTCGTATGCCCCAAAACCTGTATTGATGCTTTAAATCATATTTATTAAAGTCTACAAAATGTATTTTGTTTTATGTCGATAAGTTCATTTTTCTGCTTGCAATCTCAGTTTTACGGATTTTTGGAAATGGTTGATTGTGACGCCAAAATGAAAAATTGAAAAAACTCAATAGAAAGTGTATAAAAAGTACCATCTTTCCATCTGAACAGAATATTCACACTAATTCACTTATATCTCGAGACCGTAATCTCAAAATGACTTTTACTTCACGCGTTTTCTCTCTTTCTCCAATTTTTTTTCTCCACATATTTTTCCATTTGAGCCACCGTTTTCATTTTAAACTCAAAAAACATTAAAATCATCTTTTTTCGCGCCAAAATATAACCGTCACGTTTGAAGCTAACTCGTAATAATTTTTTCACTATTTTATCCGTTTTGAGCATACCAAAAGCATAAAAAAACACTTCAAATTTACACCTTCAGTTTTTTTTTTTTTTTTTTCCTCTGGCGACTGGACTATACATTGTTGTTGATACGTCATTTCATAGTTTCCATTCATATCAATGTTGACACGAATGATGTATCAACAATAAGCAAACCTTGTTTACGGTGCATTATCACGATGCGGTTCACTTTTTATGTTATATCAACCTCATTATATAATTTGTTGATATAACATGTGAGCAATTAAATAAATAGAGAGTAATGTCCGGAGTTTACCTAAATTATTACTTATTGAAGATATACCTTTCCATTTAACCTTCCTAGGGCTGGTAAAATGTGAACTGATGTCTTACATTTTTTTTATCACACGATTTGTCCTTACAATGGTTCATGATATAGTTCTATTTGTTATTCATATATCAGAGGGAAAAAAAATTATAATAAATGATAAATTAATGTTATCATTCTTTGGGAATTGCGTAATCTTTACTCCGTTGGTTATAATTTTTGACCTGCTTTCTGTATTTGATATTCAATTTTTTTTATTTGCCTATGATAACTCTAGCCTGAACTATAAATACTTCTGCTTCCTTATCTATACATTGATGTTGATACGTCATTTCATAACATTCATTCATATCGATGTTGACATGAATGATGTATAACCATAAGCTAACCTTGCTTACGGTTCATTATTACACATGTGGTCCACTTTGTATGTTATATCAACCTCATTATATAGCTTGTTGATATAACATGTAAATAATTGAACATATAATGTTCGGAATTTACCTAGTTTAGGACTTAATGAAGATATACTATACTATATTACCTTTCCATGCTATTTTGACTAAATAATGCATGGATGATCTGCCTGATTGCGGTAACAATGAAAATGAAGCAATTACTAAAATACAACAAATTATTGATATTCATAAAGCAAAAGGATTTCATATGTGTAATTGGATTAGTAATTCAAGAATAGTCTTAAATTATCTTCCCGAAGAGTTGAAATCGAAAGCAAACAAAACGAATGCATACACTTACGAATGCATTGACCTACCTCGTAGAAAGTGGGCGATCTCTCCATTTTCTGTAGATATTTCTATGGTCGGTCTTCATCAGAAGTCGTGTCTGTTATTCCACCACGAGAGATTCCAGATGGGTGGACTAGACAAGCTCAAGCTAGTCACCACTTCATTGTCAAGCTCGAAACCTGCCGAACTTCTTCCTACCAGACTTAATTTTTCTATCGAACTGCGAAGTTGTGGAACTCTTTGGCTAGTGAAGTCTTTCGCTATGCCTATAACCTCCAAACTTGCAAGAAAAAAATTAAATATCTATCTCCTCTCCTAACATTCCGAAACTGACTCACACAACGTTCTTCGTACATTATAGGTTTCCCTCTCGTGTAGTCAAAGTATGAAAAAAAAGGTTTACCAACGGTTCAAATCATCCTACTGGAAGAGTGCTTGGAATGTGGTGGAATACTAATGAGAATCAATTTATTTTTCGGATCAAATTAAACAAGAATATGGATTTAGGAGCACCAATTGAAAGAAGTATTCTTAAAATTTTCATGTTGATATTGGATCCCTTGGGTTTTGTTACTCCTATTACTATTACCGGAAGAATTATTATGCAAGCTATTTAGCATTCAGAAATTAATTGAGACGAAGAATTACCTAAGAAACTTAGTGATTGATGGAGTGAGTGGTTACTACGTTTTAAATGAATCTGAAGACTTCACAAAGAACATATCTTCGTTGACGCAAGTGAAGAATCGTTTACCGAAAGGTAAAGAAGAATTTGGAAACATATCTATAGCTTTTGTGATGTCGAAAAACAGAGTAGCAGCATTAAAAAGTATTTCGATTCCGAGATTGAAACTACAAGCTTCTTGGATCTAGAATGAGAAAAACTACTTGTCAATTTAAACACCATCATTTTCGATTTTCCTGGTCTGATTCAGAGGTTGTGTGGAATTGGATTATATCTCATTCGACGATATAAGCAGTATGTCGCAAACAGAGTTGATGAAATCCAATAAAATACGAAACCCGTAGAATGAAGATGGATTTCAACTAAATCAAACAAAGCAGACTTACCGACAAGATTTTTAACTAACCCAGACTTCAGTGCCAATTCAACTTGGTTCGTTGGCCAAAGAATATATGGTTTGAGCAACCTAAAAATTTTTAAATCCTGGATGTGATGCTGTACAATTAAAAAAAGATTATATACGTTTGTCTACAAGTTTTGGATGAGGAATGTTCTTTGCCAAGTTTGCAGTGTATCAGATTTTCTTCATGGTCTGCATCGCATGCTGAATTTTTCAACACGTAAATCGTTCATTAAACATGTTCATTCTGCTATTAACTGCTATTAACGTACCTCATATTTCTTTGTGTGCCTTAAAGCACACAGTGGTGATCTGTATCCAATAAGAATCTTACATTCGTTCCATTTACATTAAAACACACTCGATTCATACCAATACATTCATATATACAACCATGCTAACTGCAATATTCTCGCTTTCATCTCCTTGCGCACAATACACATTGCCTTGACACCCGCTATTTTGAGTATTTGAACTAAACATTCTCAAATTGTCCTCGACTGTGGTTATTGTAAACCCTACGATGTACACGTTTATAATTATTATGGTTATTACTCCCTTGAGTCTTGTTAGTAGTTTGTTTCTTATAATTATTCCTCAAATTATGCTTGTAATTATTATCGTAATTTTAATTATGATAACTTCCGTCTGTTAGAAAGGCCTCTATAATTATTTCTGATGTCTCTCCTGTTCGAAGTCCCACCTCTATATTTCTGATATCCGCCATGATTGTCGTTCTGGCTTCCACCCATGGCAATTATTCCAGGCGTTCTCGTGAGGCTTTACTCCCTGCGAAAATATCATCAGCATCAAAGTTCGTAAAATATGCTCGCCGCTTTGAAGCAGTAAGTAACGTCTTAGGCCGACCATCATAGTTCGATGCTGGATTTTTGTTTCAATAAAAAAACACTTTCTCATCGAATCATTATTTATTGATACGTTTCTTTTTATTTTTAATAAGAATTTTCAGTAGTAAAACTGATAAGGCGCTAAGATTAAAACATTGCATTGCACACATTTCATTTACTTTCTCTGCCGCTGGTGGTTGAGTCATAGTTGCTTCAGTTTGACCTTGGACGATTAATCGGTGCTTCAGTTTGCCAATTCATAGCGTCTCCCTCCGTAACATCGAAGAATAATAACTTGAGTTTATAGTTAAACGTAGATGTAGATGTAAATACGTCTAGTTGGTTCTCATTATTATTAATCGGTTGCCATTCTGTTCGATTATACTGATTTTTGCTGGGACATATATGAATACTTTCCACTCGATGTGGGGAAATCTTATACAAGATTCCGTATATAATTGAGGTTAGGATTATGAAATTCGCCTTCACCACAGCCATCGTCTCCACCAACAGTTGAATTGATCAATTGTCTTATAGCTATATTTTTGTTTTCGAAATGTCTGCCAGTACTCAGTGCTCTTACTTATACATCGAATGCATTTAATTTACGTGTGCATTATTCTGAAGACATATCGTTACTGATAATTCTGTTCGAAAATATTATGATGAAGTCATTCGAGGTTGTCGACTAATGAAATCTATTGAAACGAAGGGTTACATCATCATCCTCTCTAAGACTATCATATTTTACGAACTACGATCGCTGGTCAATGAGATCAATCAAAACTGAGAGTTACCTTCCAATACACGCGGTCTCAACCATGGAAGAGAGAATCATTTGAGAAAATTCCCAGTCCGAAAATGTTTTACAACTTAGCAACATGCGTTCGCGATTCTAATGTGGCTACATGGTTCACCAATAATTTAGCAGTTAATGGAGTTTGTCTAAAATTTGGAGGCGGTATAAGATACGATAAAAAGTATTTGTTCTGGAATATACAACCAAATCAACGCGTTCTAATAAATGAACATCTATTGGATTAGTGGAGTTATCTTCATTAAAGAAGGTGTTATAATAACCTTGTTGAAGAAAAACCTCCATATTTACAATTTTGGAATTTGTGATACAGTAGATGCATGAAAGAAATATTACGTTCTAGATGATGATTTCTAAGCATTATTGATGCAAATGTGAACACCCAAAGTTATCAAGTTACGTGAACTGTGTTCTTTGATGGAATATTGTGAGTACGAGAAATTCTATGAACAACATTGTATAGAATTGTTAAAAATAAAGGATAACCAATTGATACAATCAATAGAAGAGTTGTGATCATGAGTATTGACGATGAAAGAACAAGCCGAGGAAGAGCATCAAAGAGCTGAGGAACATGAACGTCTAGCAGAAAATTAACGTCTATAAGCTGAAACTGAACGTAAACTTGCTGAGCAACATGAATGTCTTGCGAAAGAACGATCTCAACAAATTCAAATGAGCGTTATCGCCTTACAGAATAATTGCGCCAAATATTGTTCAACATCTGATAAATTTGAGAAAAAGACGAAGTTTAGGTGACTACCGTGTTTTTCTGTTATATAATTTGTTATAATTTTTTCTCATCAATTTCAGGGTTGTATAGAACATCGAATAACATGAGATCAGAATAGTACCTAATGCGTCGACATGACGAAAGTTGGCGTGATGCAAAATCAAGGAATGCGATTGATACGCAAATGGTCAAACATATCTCATGAATGTTCACATTGGTAACGAAGTGAAACAGAATTTCCGTACCGATTTGGAATTTTAAACTGGAGAAAATTTCATATGTGCCAAAGAAGACGAGCGAGCTGAATAATTAATTACTGTCGTCAACATCGAATCATATCTCTCAAGAAAATAGAGTTTATAAATCAGCTAATGATAATGTAAATATATTGTTCTGGAGATGTATCAGTTAAAGAAGATAAAGATTTAACTCCAAAATGTGTCTGCGTCCCCTATCCTTCAAATTCTTATTCAATATCAAAGAGCGTGAGTACAAAAATCGCGTTATTGTTATCGCAAGATGTATCATGTATTGTAAGGACACATCAACGAAAGAAAGGGTTACGCGATCATAGTTCGTGAACTATGGTTGCGGTGTGATATTGACGACGATGAACTTGGAATTGCATCACCTTTAGCTTTGCCCAATTTCACCGCCATTATTTTTTCCTCTTCGATCATAGTTCATGAACTTTGGTCGCCGGTTAATGTAGTGAAAGCATCGATGACAGGAAGCTCTATATGTCAATCACTGCAGCATTCATTTCAAACTAGAAGTTCTTGTATTTAATATTAATGCGTCCGCGTCACCTATCCTTCAAATTCACAAAGTTCTAATTCAATATTAGATATCTATTTTACCTCACTAATGATAGAATGATATGACAGATGACAGATATTTGAAGTTAGGATGTTGTTTCCCACGTTAATTAGACCAGCTTGAAAAGTTATAATTTACTTCTGATGGCTATGCTCTACCCACAAAATAACTTATGATTTGACATTGCGGTGTAGATTCCAGTGTTTTAATACCTACACTACTCGTATTTTGATTGATTGGCAGCTCAATGACAGCCATATTTGTGACGGTTTATCGATTGACCGCCTCATATAATGGCTCAATATGACACATGGATGCCGTTTATGTTGTACAGGTATGATGACAGTTCATACTTTTAATATATAGCGATTTTGAAAATGTTCTCTCCAGTAGGCACGAGCCATTTTTGGATCACAGATTTCGAGGTCCCTTCTCGTTTGGTTTCTTCAGACTCCCACACGAGTGTTACTCTATTGGGGTTCATTACTAGTGCCGTTAGTTCTTTGACGCAATCAAGTACACATTGTGAGGTCTTAAGCCTTAAGCACTGTCAGGTTGCTCACTATGATTGTGATTTGTCTATTCTCATAGGCTCTCTTCCTCATAATTTGAGCACATGTTGTAATTGCAACTATTTTTGCTTGGAATTCTGTCGCAAAAGTCCCTAGGTTCAAATACATTCTTTCACCTTGGTCCGTTTTCTCGACTATTCCAGCACCCGTACTTTTTTCCGTCTTGGTGCCTTCGGTAAGCCATATGGAATCCCCTGGACTGAGGACTGCCCCCAGCGTTCTCCCGCCCATTCACGGTTTGAATCATGAGAAAGGCACGGAAGCGCTGTGAACCTTGATCCTGTCGGATCTCATCCCCAATGGCCCAGGTGATCCGGAGCAATCCGAGGATGCTTCGGCCTTTTTGGTCAGTCTTTCCTTGGCCGATAAGATCGAAGCGATACGCTCCTCTTATGGCCTCTGCCTGAACGGCGAGATGCAGTGGTTCCAATCCCAACAGCTTCTCCATAGCAGCCGTTGGTGTGGTCGTCATTGCACCTGTTACTCCAAAGCATGCCAGCCTCTGAACTCTGTTCAGTGAATGCTGGGATGCTTTGGTTTTTGTTTTTGGCCACCACACGATGGCGGCGTATGTTACAATGGGTCTCACTATGGTTGTGTACACCCAGTGTACCATCCGTGGAGTGAATCCCCCAGGTTCTTCCGACTGTACGACGACAGGTCCACAGGGCCCTTATCGCTTTGTTAACGGTTTTCTCCAGATGCTTCCCAAAGGTCAGCCTTTTATCTAGGCTCACCCCAAGGTACTTGACCGTGTCCGTCATTGAGAGTTCCTATGACTGTCCTGCATCGGAGCATGTTGTGGATCCATCTGCACAGCAGATCTTTCATCACATCTTACAAACAACCTATAAATACACACCATCTATTCTATAACTTCCACACTCTATGATTTGATAATCTGTGACCTCCTGTGACTTAGGTTAGCTCTATAACTTCCAGCTCTTTGGTCTGAGTTAGCTGCAACTCAGCGCGCCTCACTACCGCTTCGCAGGTAGTGGACATATCTTCTGTAAATATATATCACACTAATATATTTGACCTCCAATAATGTGGGAAATTATTATTTCAATATTCAAGTGACTACATAGTCACTGTCTATATTTCTACACTCTTGGGAAAATGATAGTTCATGTGACAGCAAGTGGCAGCATAAAACAAGGTTATATTTCGAATGTCAGCCTAATAGGTGTCAGTATTCTAAATCATTATAAGTTTTTATTTAACTTGCGTTGTTTATCTATCAATCTATTTGTATATTAGGGGGAAATCTTGCAAGTGAATTTTGATCCACTTCTTGGCATCCGATTAGCTTGATATTTGGCAGGTATTCATCATAGGAGTGACAATGCTCCTAGATTACGAACAAGTTTTGTGACTATGGTCCGATTCTATTTAAAAGTGGTTTTTGAGGCACAGATCATGATTCTTCAATCAAAATTCAACAAGTCAAGATGGCGGCTGAGATGGCGCACGAGTTTTGTAATTATGGTCAGATTTTATTCAAAATTGGCAAAAATTCAAGGGTAGCTATTCAAAATTGGTATATGGCGGTTTCGGCGTCGATAAGCATGATTTTCAGTCAAAATTCACAAATTCAAAGATAGTGGACCAGTTTTGTGATAATGTTGGGATTCTTTTCAAATTTGGTATATTAAAGATTTGTGATCGGAGATCATGATTTGTAGTCAAAACTCGAAAATTCAAGATAGCGGACGAGTTTAGTGATCATAGTTTGATTTTATTCAAAATTGGTATGTGGGGATTTTTGGGATGGGAGATCATTATTTTTAAGTCAAAATTTGATAATTGAATATGGCAGCTAAGATGGAGGACGAGTTTTTTATTATGGTCCGATTCTATTCAAAGTTGGTATATTTTATTTCTTTTCAGTACACTTGAATGGAAGCTTGCCTTTAAAAAAAATATCACTTTTAATTTCTTTTTCTGATAGCTTCTCTGTTCCTACAATCATATACATTGGATCCGCAGGAGTGTCCGAAACAAAAGTGAGGGAAATCACGTGATCATTTAATCACAGCTCATTTTGCATTTGCTTTGAATATCTCGAACACTTGTTCCAATGAGAAATCAATTGTCTGTACTATTTTGATTAAATTAATGTCAGTGTAATAAATAGGAATTATGGAAATCGTAGCGTCTCATTTTTAAGGTAGCCTGTTGTATGTTGCGATAATCTTGAGTTAAGGCGGTAATATTAGTCTGGATTGAAACAATGAAAGTTCTTTGCCGCCGAAGATATGAAACGATATTCTGTACTCACACGAAGGTGTTATCAATGAAAAATATGACATCAGCGAAAACAGGGAGCTGGGAATAAATGTAAAATCGGGGTGGGAATTAAGGTGGTATCGAGGCTATGCTGTTTTGATAAAAACTCTTTCTTCAAGAGGGAAGAAGACAGTTCTGGCCGGTTCATACTCAAGTCGCGAATTATTAAAGCCGAAGTCAATTCATTCCTTTCTCTTAAAGATAAAGTTTGGTGATTAAGTTGTGAGGTTGCAATTACATTAATTTTTAATTAATTCAGTTCAGAGGACAGGCCGGAACTCCGATGTTGTATCATCGTTAAATAAATAAGTTCGTTCCTGTATCGTTGGCACCGACTCGTCCTTTGAATTAAAAGTAGTGAGTGGTAGGGGACCAAATATTGGAGGAAGGTTAGACAACAAGGGGGGGGGGGTAAGTCTTAGGTCTAGATAATTATAACTGTTTGGGTTGGACTTGTACTGAATGATTTCCGCTGATTGATTCACTAATCACAACAACGGGCGAATCACCTCGAGTAGAGTATTAATGTGGAAAAAGGTTGTAAAGAACTTTTATATTTGTCCTATTCAAGTTATTAATAATAAATCCAGGTCATAAGTTCCATTGGTTTCGATTTGATAAGCGGACCAACCCAAAGTTTACCTACCTATAAAGTTACAAGTATCGATAGTACTGGAGGGTTCCTGCTTATCCTCTCAAATAAGTAGGTGGTGGCGGCATATCATAATAATAATAATGAATAGAGTAGTTGAAAGGTAAGGTTAATTGCCCGATTGCAAATTCCGATCATTTGCTGGAAGCCGTGAGGACACGCACACTCAGAGGAGCGCTGTGAGGTTGATACTGGAGAGACAGTAGTAGGAAATTAATTGAGTACAAGGTTGGGTTGAATCAAAAGTTTGTTAATATAACGAGACTTTCTCTCAAATCTCAAACATTATGCCGTTACTCGTTGAAGCCGTCTGAGTTTAGAAAATCTATTCAAATTGTCTTTTTCATTTAGATTGGTAGTCATAATTGACCCAATTGTAGAATTTCGCCTTTTAACACCACAACGAAGAATGTAACAGCTGCGACGAGTTATAGCCCCGAGATATGTCAGCGGGATTGTTGGTAGCATCAACATGACGCCACTCACAGGTCCTTGTGAGTTCTTGTATTTCCGCGACTCCGTTTAAGACGAAGCTTTCCAAGAGCTTGACAATTTTCTTTCCATTGAAAGAAGTGTTACGTAATCTTCCTTGAGAGGCATTGGAAAAGTGAAATCACCTCTGTCAAGATGATAGATTGAAACGAAGTGCTCTCCGCAGAATTGCAAATTCTTAGAAAGAGGCATTTTTTTTGGATCTCCTCCACTTTCCAAAAGCGTTCTAACTGATCTTGAGTCTGATGGTTTTTATCCATGAAATCTTTGAACGCGGATATAGCGACATATTGCTTCTGTCAATGATTCAACCAAATTTTGTGTGTACCAGTATTGGCAATCGGTCACCTACTCGATCTTGCGTTCTTTGAGTACGTCATAAAATATCGCAGAACCTAATAGAACATGAATCTATTTGCTTTTATTAAAGTTACTAGGAATATTGAGATCTTGCGTCGATAACGACTTATTCCGAACGGATACGATTTATTACTAAAAGTGAAACGTTTTGTTCTGTGTATTTGTCATTAAACGATTTGATTGACGTGCTTACTTCGAGCAAAATGGTATTGTGCTTTTTGTCACAAGCTTTCCACTTGTCTATACAGGGTGAGCAAATTTCGATGTTTCTACATGTGCTGTATGCTGCTGTTGTTTACATACACTTCTTGTATGACTCAGATGATGGTGGTTGGTTGAACAAATAGCACTTGATGATTTTAAGTTATTTATTCACACCTATATATAGTTATGTACAAACTACACTAAACCAACTGAGTCGCCTTATTTTATGAAGGCTAGTTTACCTAAGGTTGTAATTCTCTAGGTTAACGTTTTGATTATAAGATTGATGATATGTTATTGTTATTGCAAGTAATAATGTTGCTCGCTGAAGTGATATAGTTTTAATTGTTATAGTAATGTAATGATGTTGCTCGATGAATGATTTTGATGTGATTGTTATAGTTATGTAATGATGTTGCTCGATGAATGAGCTTTGTGTGAATGTCCTTTTCTGAAAGTCGTTTACTTCAGGCAAATTTAAGAATAAGTAGGGTTTGTAAAGAAGGGTAGTAGCTGCTACATTGGCTACATATCTGTTGACCAGAAATCTCAGGCAACACAAACAATTCTTAGAAATACCCATAATAAATAAGCCATGCCAGCCCACCCATCGATAACACTTCGTCGGCTGATAACAAATTGACACAAGAATCCCATTTACGACTGAATTCCACATGTGTCGTAAATAGATTCACAGAGGTTATAATAGCTAATATACAGAAATGATACTTTAAATGACTTGTCATAATTATTGTCAATATGTATAAAAATATGAATAAGTTAAGCAACACTATAGGATAACTCGGTAACTATAAGAGATACAAAAAAATGGAAGCCACATTCCAATCTTTTTTTTTTAGACAAATTCACTGGCGAAAACATAAATTAGGCTCCGTTTTTGTTTTCGAATTATAAAAAAAAGTTCGATTTTCCTACTTTTAGGCACATGTGAATATCGTTTGTAAAGTTAGAAGAAAATAACTTTTACATCCTTGAGCACTTTTTTCTATATAATCCAGTGATGGGAAAATACGAAAAGAAGATGCAGTTTCGAGTTATGACCTAAAGAAGTTTTTTTCAAATGGGAATCATAGTTGGCTATGGTTTAATTAGGATGGATTTTTTTTCTCTCTTTCTAACTATGTATCATACTTAGGGTAGTTTTTGATGTGTAAGTCTTTAATCGCGAAAATAATATTTAGTATATTACTTCTTGCGTTTTTTAATATTTATTAAGTAGGCGAGTGTCATCTATGACAGTATTTATCAGTTTGACGGTAAATTGCATATTAACGATGTGGTTTCCCTCATTTAATCGTAAAAGTGAAGATGTCTTATGAAAATTTGACAAATATGATATGTTAGAAAGCTTTATTTAAAGTAATAACAATTGTGATATTGCATTGATATATATTTAATTGCTATCCAGAAAGAAGACAACCTAATACAGCTATTTTCAATAGGTTAAAAGAGAACCTTATTAATTATGGATCCTTCAACAAATAAGACCAAAAAATCAGATATTCATATCTAAAGGCGAAAATGGTTCGGTAGTGACTTTAGCCCAATTTCACCAAAATTTTCACTGTTTTCCAGAATTTTTCCGATTTTTGACGCTTTTTCTAAAAAAAAAAAATTTATTGCCTACAATGTAACCAAACGACACCAGTAAGAAATTCTAAGCAGTTTTCCTCAATTCTCAGATAATTTTACGTAAAAAACTGTCAAATTCACAATTGGTTGTAGATCTGATCTCAAAATTTATTGGAATGTCAAGTTTCTTAAGGAAACGATTTTTTTTCTTTGCTGAATGAATAATGAAAGGCAAATAACCTCGGAATAAGTTCATTTTTCTGGAAATTTTCTTATAGATTTCATAAATCTGCAAAGTTTAAGTTTGATTTAAAATCTCCTAAGCTGCGGTTTCCTTCAACAATTGTTTTATAATAAAATAATATTTAATATTTAATATAATACAATATAATACTTCAATAAGAAATGGCAAATGTATTATTTTCCTCAAATGCGAAATATTCGTTTCAAAAAGAACGTTTTTTGGTAAAGAAGAAACCTAATTACCTATAACATCAGACATTCGCACTCAGTAGCAATAGTAAACAAAGACGCCTTCTGCACTTCATTGAACTTCAAACTTCTCAAAAATAGCGATAATTATCAGAATATACCGGAGATCAGTATGGAAAAATTTTCATTTTATTAATTAAAAAGTTTCAAGGTTTGTATTTATATGCGAATATTTAATTAGTAGACTTGAGCTCATGGTTAGATTTTCTTTTAATCTGAAAAGATTTTTTGCAGGCAAATACCTAACCTATTCTTGTAAAGGAATTCAATACGAAAAATGTCGGGACAAGGTATGTGTGTAATAGATTAAAATGTGTGCAGATGTTCATTTCTTTCTAGTCAAAAATATGTTCACAGGCGAGCAAATTCTCTGTCATATGGGAAAAATGCAAGATGCCATGGGGTCATTCGACAATGTGCACAGTTGTCAGATAACGACCAAATACTCTTATCCTGGAGAAGTGAAAGAAAGGATCGTGTAAATTATATCTGCGAAAAACATCTTTCCCAATTCATACAGCTTATTTATTCTATGCGTCAATCGTATTGTTGCGATCCGTGCCGAAGTCATGATACAAAATTGCCAATCGTCTGAGGGAAATTGACTTGGCTGTTGCTGAAGATGTTCAAAGGTGGATGGGTGGCTTGCTGATAATCCCAGGTCGGAAGGTATGTCATATTTGCTATTTAAAATCATCAACGGAAGTGCAAACGCAAAAAAAATTGGATCAAATCAAAATCGACGAAGATTTGGCTCGTACCATTTCGTCACTTTCTATTGGGACTGAATCGCTTCCCTCAGCGGAAAGTTTCATATTAATATTGAAGATTCTTTGAGAAACTTTTGCCGAAATCTTGATGTATCGCCAATGGAAATTCAAAATTATCATGATTCAGAGAAAAAAACCATAGCAAAAAGAAAATTGGAAGAAATCAATTTCGCAGCTGAAGATAATATTAGAAAGTGTTTGAAATTGGATTCAGATATTATTTTGCACGTTAACTTGGCTTTCAACACGGCAGATCCATTTTTCAAAAAAATGATGGATGAATTGAAAGAAAAAATGTATGGTTCACCGCCAGAGGAGCAGTATCAAATTTTAACCCTTTTTGTAAATAATTTCTAAAAAGTAGACATACAAAATTTCTTTTCGACTACGAGAGATAAAGTAGATAGAGCTGAATCTCTCAAAAGAGAAAAAGGAATTCTCAGTTCGCTTGATCCCAAAATCCAAAAGAAAATTTCTGACGACGTAAAACTGCTCGTTACAGATTTGTATATACAGGGTGTCCCAATATTGCTGGGACACAGAGCTACCACGTATTCTAGAGGTCAAAATAAGTCGATTGAGCCCAATTTACCTGTATACCAAAATGTACCGTTTGTCCGTGAGAAGAGTTCAAAGTTTACTAAAAAAAATACATTTTTGTATGTTGTTCCGAAGTGCTTTATACAAATTTAATGAAATTTGGTAAATGTGTATTCTAGATGATTAGCTTACTTTTAGTAATCAAAAAAACCCAAAGAAAATTGTAGAGGGGTTGGAACCACCCTCACCCCTTGGCATTTTTTCCCCCATTTTTGTAGGGGTGGGAATACGGTTTTAAGACTTTTTTATCTGGAAGGCCTACTCATTATCTTCATTTTCTTACTCTTGTAAAAACTCCGTATTTTGCGTAGTTTTCAAGAAAAAAAATGTTTTCGCAAACACTGATAACCGATTTTCGGGTATAGGTTTAATAAAATTATTAGACACAAATTACACAATACATTTACACAAGACAAACAATAATTTTTATAACAAGTGTTCAATGTGACCTCCACCTTCATTAATACAGAGGTCAATTCGACGTAAAAAATTGAAATGCACTCTTCTTAAAACATCGTCATTTTCTCGTAGCGCATTTACAGCATTTTGAATTCTATTCCACAGTTGTTCGATGTTATTTATTTGAACCTCGTACACTTGTCTTTTTAATTCTCCCCAGATGAAGAAGTCACAAGGGTTTAAATCTGGAGACCGCGGAGGCCATTGAATGGGTGCTTCTTGTCCCCTACCTATCCACCTGCCACCAAATTGTTCACCAAGATATTCTCTTACTGCACGTGCAAAATGAGGTGGTGCACCATCATGCATGAAGAACGTATTTCTACGCAAGTCAAGAGGCAAGTCTTCTAATAATTCTGGCAAATTTTGTTGAAGGAAACGGAGGTAACTATCGCCATTCAGACGATCAGGTAATCGTAACGGTCCGACTATAAATTCGCCAATAATTCCGACCCAGACATTAATTTTAAATTCACGTTGATAATGTCTACTTTTAATGGCATGTGGATTTTCATCTGCATAAACATGATCGTTGTGTAGGTTTGTCATACCGCGACGTGTAAAACAAGACTCATCAGTAAACAAGATCTTAGTATGGAATCCGTTGTCGACTACTCTGCGCTCCCGAATAGTTTGTAAAAAACTTAAACGTAATTCGTAGTCAGGTGGCAACAATTCTTGCACTGGCTGGATGTGAAATGGCCGAATTAATTGATCTCTAATGATTCGACTTACAGTGCTTTTTGGAATTCCAGCTTCTCGTTGCAATCTTCTAGTACTGGTATTAGGATTGTTATCAATCATTTGAAGAACAGCTTCTTCCGCAATAGGTGTTCGAGCTTGTCGAGGTCTTCCAGCGTTAACTCTTACTGGGGTCAACCTCCCCGTTTCTCGAAGACGTCTTTCGATTCGGGCAAAAGTTTTATGGTTTGGAATTCTCCGGTTTGGATACCTCTCTTGATACACGCGAACACTTTCGCGGCAGTTACCTTGACAATATCCAAGAACTAATAACATGTCGGTCTGTTCATTAAAAGGAAAATTCATAATTGTGGGACGTCAAAGGAACAGCAACAACAGCAATAACAATTAAACAAAAACAGTGATGACAATAAGAAATAATAAAAAAACAAGCAAAAGAGAACAAATAACTGACACATTTACTGTTAACAATAAACTATGTTTCCTGTCAAAATCATAACATTTGGTTTTGTCTTTGTGTCCGCGGCCAACTAAATTTTGTATTACAATTTTATTAAACCTATACCCGAAAATCGGTTATCAGTGTTTGCGAAAACATTTTTTTTCTTGAAAACTACGCAAAATACGGAGTTTTTACAAGAGTAAGAAAATGAAGATAATGAGTAGGCCTTCCAGATAAAAAAGTCTTAAAACCGTATTCCCACCCCTACAAAAATGGGGGAAAAAATGCCAAGGGGTGAGGGTGGTTCCAACCCCTCTACAATTTTCTTTGGGTTTTTTTGATTACTAAAAGTAAGCTAATCATCTAGAATACACATTTACCAAATTTCAATAAATTTGTATGAAGCACTTCGGAACAACATACAAAAATGTATTTTTTTTAGTAAACTTTGAACTCTTCTCACGGACAAACGGTACATTTTGGTATACAGGTAAATTGGGCTCAATCGACTTATTTTGACCTCTAGAATACGTGGTAGCTCTGTGTCCCAGCAATATTGGGACACCCTGTATATTCTTCATATGAGCACGTTCGAATTCCCCAGGGGCAAAAGATTACGTTAGTGTAGCGAAAGGAGTGCACATGCAAAAGATTCTCCTTTTAGGTAATTTACGAGCACATTTCAGCAATTTTAAACAATCGTGCAATGCAAAAATAGTATTCTCAACATTTTCTAGTCTTCGACCTAAACAATGCATCCTACCGGGTGCTTCGGGTACGCACATAATATGTGTTTGTATTTATCATCAAAATGTAAAACTTTTATTAGGAGTTATCAATGGAAGTTTGTCGTAAAAAGAAATAATATCGAAAATTGTTTATGTTGAGACTAATAAAAAATGCATGAAGCGAGTATGTACTGAATGCTCAGATGCTCTGAAAGTAAAGGAAGTTTTGAAAACATTTTTTTTGCTATCTGATGTTAAAGATTTTAAAAAAGAATTATGTATAAACAGTGGACCCAGGCAGATAGATCAGAATTAATAACACAAACAAGTACCTACGTACGAAGAGTTGTTAGAAATTTTGTATTGGAAATTCAACGATTTGATACCACATAGTTATATTGCAAAAATCAAACTAATTATTTGGAGCACCTGAAAGAAAATCTAGATTCTGAAACAGTGGTAATTCTAGTAGATTTCAGTGAAAATTACAATTTTATAATTCAAGATGAAATTCAAAGTAATTATTGGTCCAAGAATTCTTGCTCGCTCCACCCAACTGTAATTTACTATGAAGATGAAGAGGCTAAGTTGAAAAATAAAAGTTTATGCTTTCTGACAGAAGATTTGAAACACGATGTTTTCAAAGTTAATGTTTATATTAAATACATACTAAACTATGTGAAAATAACATTTCCTAATATTTCTCAGATGGATGCACAGGTCAATATAAAAATTGTCTCAATTTTCATTTTTTAGGTCAACATGAAAAAATTTATCAATTTGGTGTACAATGTTTTTTTTTTGCAACTTCACATGTAAAATCTGGCACAGGTGAAACTTTCAAGAGAAAAGCTGCAAAAGAAGCCAGTCAATAATCAAATTTTGAATGTGAACGACCTTTACGAATTTTGTAAACGTAAATTATTAAAAATAGAACCTTTTATAGTTGGATTGAATGAAGAATGAAATTGATGCAGTTAGAGAAACTTCATTACCTAAAGTACAAACTGTTCCTGGAACCAGGGGATATCATCAATTCACACCCATCAATGAAACTACACTAGGATGCAAAGTTGTGGGCTATAACGCAAGTTACGATCTAATTTTTGACTCAATTAACAAAGTGTCTTACGAATGGGCTGTCAATACATACGTATCGTTTGTAATAGGTGACAGATGGGAACTAGGTTTTATTGCAAATACATTTGATGATACTCTTGAAGCTGACATTTTACTTCTATACAGTTACAAAAAACATTATAAGTATTTTATCAGTATTGACGGTTGAAACGAAAGACAACATGGTGCGAATAAAGCTTCTTGGTCACAAGAATAGCAAATTTAAGGAATATACGCAAAAGAAAAGTTCATCCTCACTTGAAAATTGATGTTTAATATTAGTCTAATTTGTTGCGGACAAATTTATGGTTATGGAAGTAAGCTTTTGGATGATAATAAAGGAATTTATAATAATTTGAAAATCCGTATTTTACTATATTTCGAGATCAGACCTACAACCAATTGCGAGTTTGACATTTTTTTACGTAAAATTGTCTGAGAATTGAGGAAAACTGCTTAGAATTTCTTACTGGGGTCGTTTGGTTACATTGTAGGCAAGAAAATCGTCAAAAAATCGGAAAAATTCTGGAAAACAGTGAAAATTTTGGCAAAATTGGGCTATTCACTACCGGACCATTTTCGCCTTGAAGTAGACACATTTTCTGAGTTTTAGTCAGGTTAAAAAAAATTAAAATATAGGTATTTTGCGAAATGAATTTTCAAAACGAAACTGTTTTTCCCATTTTCCGGGTTTTCCTTGCAAGATATCCCTAATCTGACTGCAACATCGTATTCTACGAAAAATTTCCGATCGATTGTGCTTTCAAAAATTTCTTTAGGATGATTTTCGAATATTTTACGATAATAAGACGAATTTTATTTTTTTACTTAAAAAAGGCCAAAAAAAATTCATTAGTGAAGTTGGCAATTCTTGTACACTGTTATTCTATTCCGAGTATTGTTCCCATTTTCGTTTCATGCTTAAGTGTAATATAGATGTACGCATATAAATTAATATCGAATCCCAATATACGGTCTACTGGCCTAAATTTTGTGAAGACCTAAGTGTCTCGTTACTTCGTCGAAAAAATCACAAAACAACAGCACTATTATTATAGGAATTTTTATTTTGGAATCGTTCTTTTACTAAATGCCACGCTGCGTGATAATTAGCCTCGATGTTTTCTAAATTGGAGAGAATTTTTGGTAATGCAATTTTTCTACCTTTGAAAGTGACTTGTTGTTATGAATGATTTTTAAATTAGTTGTGAAATTACGTAAACTCTCTAAAGGAACCGCTTAAAGTGGGTAATTGATCTTGTGGTAACTTAAAATTTTTGTATGTTCGAGTTTCGGCATTAAACTGCGATTACTGAATACTGACTGAGCTGTCGCCACGTGTATTCGCCTGATCATGTTCCTGCGGCGCACTCAATTTGTTCTGAGCGGTTGATGTTACAACATGTATGGATTTTCGACATTCTTACGTTCTTTTCTGTTTATTTCCGTTGATGTTTCGATAAATTCTATGTCGGACTGTACCTGCTCGACACAACGCTTAAAAATTTGATCCCACGGTCGAAGTGCCTAGATTTGATTTTGAAAACATTTTAATTTTTCAGTTTGTGGAATAATGTTTACAATGTTGATATTTAAGGCTAGGCTATTGATTGATCAATGATAACTCACCTCAGACATTGATTCGTCGTGCAACATGCACAGGTATGCATATTTGTTGGGTTGTATACGACGTCGGTGTATACGACCGTGGTTGCATCTGTGAAAGCGCACATTATTCGGCAATCACCACTAACAAATTACAATTACACATACACACAGAACAACTATCAACTACATGACATGATGTGATAAACTCTTCTCCTTACTTCCTATCCTTCTTAATGTTCGATACACTCCTATTAATTTCCCCTTTTCCACCATTATTGTTCTGACTTCTTAGTTGTTCTGTGGCTCTGCTACTGCCTTCTTGCATACCCTCTTCTTCGTCTCGCACTATATCGCGCGTGATTTAATGTTATTCAGAGAACAACTATAAAGTTGTTAATCAGAGAAAAGTTTTAAATTATAATAAGATAGTTTGGTCATGATATCCAAGTAACCATTCTACTGTTAATGCGTTCGCAGCTAGAAGCGTTAGGATGACATGTTTTCAACGACATATCACCTCCATGTCGTCTTGAGGGCTATACTATATTCTGTGACAGGTAGTGTAGTGAACAAGCCCTGATAGTTTTGAGTAAGAGACGTCTTGGTTTTGAGCTTGAGCGGAACATGGAACTGCATAATATGCACTGCGTCTTTCTTCCGAGCATTCAATAAACAAGAAGAAACAGTTCGTTCTAGAGACTTTACTTTATAGTTGCTCTGTGGTTCTACACTACTACACCAGTGGCGAACCGGCTACAATAGTTATGCACTGCTCAAAAAGCCTTTAAAATGCAAAATGTTCAAAATGTAAGAGAATGTCTCAACCCTAGCAATAGCATTTCTGATGACGCTCGATCCTTGAACTAAACTTGATTATTGAACAATACTTATAGTTTAATGCACTCGATTTTTACGAACAGAACATTGAAAGCTATAAATCTGAGCAATTATTAATTTTATTTATGGTGTAGTAAGCTAAAGCACTTGACCTACCTAAGTAAAACCAAGAAGTCTCTTGTTGCTGCCTGTAAAGCTACTTAAATTATGTATCTGTGATCCAAGTCGATAGTAAACCATAGAGATCTAATACATTCAAATAAGATCTCTATTTAGTAGAATTAAGGCACATTTCTACTACTTGCTTCAGCATGGATCAAACTATATGATGAAGGTGCAGTCACGGTCATATATACAGGTCTGCGAACTCGAGGCACTATGTGATAAGTGAGTCCGCTAAGCGTCATCTGTTGCATAGTACCAAAAGGGTGGTGCATGAGTCGAGGAATGATCTCTGGCACGTATACGACAGTGTTCTCTGGCAACTGTCATTATTGACTTGTAAACACAAGGAATACCGGCGTTTTTAGGAAAAAAATATGAAACCGTGCATTGTGCCGAAATGCAAAACGGGGTACAAAAGTGTAAAGCAAGAAACTTCTGTTTTTAAAGTGCCGAAAGATGCGGAAATGCGGAAAAAGTGTATGCTTGCGATTTCGGATATAAACCGTTTTAACGAGGTCTTTTATGCGTGCGAGCATGTATAACGAAAAAAGTTATTTTTAAGGTGAGTAATACATTTTGACAAGAGTAACAGTTATATTCCTCTCTCAACTTCGATCCGAGCGCTAGCTGGTGGCTGAGCGAGGGACTACGAGTTTGGCGATATGTAAGAGACTCATTCCAAACATAGAGTTCCCACTGTTCCCAGACCTGTATGTTCGACCGTGGGTGAAGTATAGTCAGAGATTTTAATATATATACTAGATCACAACTTAGATCCCTTCGCTTATGCGCAAAGTGATGTCAATATGACGTCACGGCCGCCATTTGTCGATACGGCAAAATATTAACAAATAGTAGGAACAAGCATAAAACTGTGATATTACTATTTCAATTTATACAGTGGAATCGAAATAAAAGGCAAATTTTATTGATTCAAAAATAACGTCAATTTATTGAATGTATGCATCTTACTTGTTACATTAATTTTATCTGTTGAATTTTTTGAAATTGAATGTAAACGCAAATTTAAATGACATTTTATAATTAACTTAATTAAATCATATTTGTGCGTTTGCAAAATTTGATCGTCGGCACAATTACCATTTTCAAGTAATTTGTTATTTAGATAAAACATTTTTAAACTGTTCAACATTTTTTGTATGAAATTTATTTTGCTAACGTTAAAATGATGCAATAGTTGTTTTTCAGTCGTTTTTAAAATTTGAAACACATCATAACAAGGCAGTATTAAACCTCCCTTATTTTTTAGAGTGGTGAACAAACTGTATTCTATTTCAGCATATTATGTATGCTCATTACCATATGTTAAATTTTCTGCGCACGTAATACAATTAATTTTTTTGAATATCTTCTTTACTATAAATCCCGCCAATGTAATAAAGAATGTTATCCTTCATTACTGACAAATTTAATAGTGATTCTAAATTTACATCCCCAACTTCTTCAATATCGTCTGCTATCAATTCATTGCGAGTTCTTCTTGACCAATGTACCTATATCAAATATGTTACCAACCGGATCATCATCTAAAGCGATGCAATTAGCTGCAGCCGAAGGTGTAATATTGTTCTTTAATATTATTTGTTTTATAACTGTTTTAAATTGGTTTACATTAGGATTGTTATTCAAACCATACCTTTTCCTAATTCGCGAAAATAGTAACTCAAAATATATTTGAAATTTAAATTTGAACTAAAAATAACTTTCGATATACAAAAAATTGATTGAACTGCGATACCAAGTCCTAAAACGAATGTTTTCCTTTTGGGCATGTATAAAGGAATATTATCGTCAGTTTTTATAGAGAATAAATATTTAACCAATAACAGTATTTTTTTTCTACACTAGATACATTATTATGATAGAGCGGTTTTCTATAACCTGCACCGTTTAATTCTAAAACATATAGGAATATTTCGAATTCTAAAGCCAATAACAATCAAAAAGCTACACACTGTGCATACACACTACAGAGATTTTGCCGTATTGACAAATGGCGACCGTTACGTCACTTTAGCTTCACCTAGAACTGGTCAGTGCTGTATCTAGTATTAGTATTAAAATCTCTGAGTATAGTTATAATAAGTCTATGAGTTACTCTAATACTTTTCTATTTTCAGTGTACAGTTGTTCTGTGATGTTGAGACAGCAGCTGCACCTAGAACTAGGTACATTTTATTCATTTACGTTGGAACATTGAATACTATATTGCTTAAATAATAGGGATATTTCAGATCCAAGCATTTTGTCGTACTGGTGATAACAGGAGAACACGTTAAAAATTAAAAAAGTGGTGTAACGTGACAGATGCAAGTAATAATTACAATTAGATACTTAGAACAATGTGTTTGAAATTGAATTATTTTATTATTTCAGGACAACAATTTTCAACGCTTATATAATAATAATTCTGATATCGGTATGTGAGTGATGATATCTAATAATACTTCTTACAAAATCAAAGCTTCTAAGGGCCCCAGAGGGATTTATGAGTTTGATAATGATCAATTAGACCATATTTACGAAAACAACAGTGTTGGTATTGATTCACAAAGTTCAAATCACAAGTATCAAGGGTATCTAAGAGATGGAAGATACAGAGGAACTCCCAAAAGTCGAACGACAGAGTTTCGTCCCTCATGGAGTACTGAACGTAGAGGAGCTTATAGAGGGAGAGGAACAACTTCATGCAAAAGAACTGATAGAGAAGGTTCAGATCTTTACATGTTCAACCGTAAATATCATGAGTCTTCTACACAAAACACAGATACAGCCAGTGAGTATTTTGCATCTTTGGACTTAAATGTTGATATTCTTAAGCCAGCAACTGATATTACTGTAGATGATGTCAGTTTTGCTGCAATATTTTTGTGTATGTATTTGGTCTAGTACAGTTGAACTTGAAGTGAGTACAGTTCTCCTTCAATCAGTGAAGTAATTAACATTAATAATGGCTATTGAAATAGAATTTCTCAAAACAATGTTGCCTATGTTTATTTTATTCTCATGCTTGTGTGAATTCATATAATTTAACTATTTTGGTGTTATAATGGCCTAGTTTGAGTCAATTACTGTTATTCTACTTTCAAAAATCCTCATCTAAAGTTATTTTCAATAAATTGATGGTAGAAGCCGTTACTCTATGATAATTTATCATTATAATTAAATGAAAGAAGAATTACTTTGCTTTTATACCACTTTTAATAATAACATGAAAATGTTACTATAGTTTCAACACAAGTGCCATTATCAAAGAGATATATGAAGTGAACAATAAATATTCCAAGTGTAAATAGGAACTAAAGTACAATAGGGTTAATGAGATTACAATTGAGAATAAGGGGTCATCAGAAATTACTAAACAGGTAGATCCTGGGAAAATACAGTATGAGTTGAGAAACAATTTGTGTATTAGGATGATTATTATTTAATATTCTAAGAGTGATTGGAAAAACAAAGGAAAATCATACTAATGCACAAATTGATTCTTAATTCACACTATTTTTCCAGGATGTACTGGTTTCAGAATTTCCGATGATCCATTACTGTCAATTGTATACTCATTAACTCTATTGTACTTAAGTTCCTGTTTATATTTGAAATGTTTATTGTTTACTTCATAATTTTGTATCTGTTTGATAATGGCACTTCAATGTTGAAACTATAGTAACGTTTTCATGTTAAGATTAACAGTGGTATAAAAACAAAGTAATTGTTCTTAAATCTAATCAATATTCTGATATTGAAACAATGTTTCTTTTGTCTTTTTAAAAACTGTCCTTGATTATTTTAATGCACAATATATTAAATTTGTTACTCCAGAGGGACAAATCTCTGAACTAACTTGTTACAACTAGCAACTGCAGGTAATAGTTGAAGACTATTTGCTCTTATCTTTTTTCTTCTACAATAATAGGAAAGTCTGATTACTAATTATTTAATGTGTTAAGTTGAATAAAAAATTTTGTTTTCTGTACTATTCTTTGGTTGGTAACGGATTACTGAATACTAGGAATGAGGGACATATTTAAATTATGATAATCAATTTCATTGAAACAGAAAAAAATATAATTGTGCTTGCAGATCCACTGAGTTTATCATTTATAAATTTTTCAAAACATTTTCTCAATCTTTTATTAAGCATTTAATAATCAACATGTTATGGCATAATTTTAAAATGAGTATTAAAATTTTGTGAACACCAATATTTAAGAATTATCATTACAATTAGTGGAAGAACGATGAGCCAATTGTTTAACACATTTCAACCAGTCAAAAAACAATGTTGTTCACCTAATACATTTAATAGACTTAAATTGACAATAACTAATTGACTGTTATGAGTGTTTTAACAATTTGTTTTTACTGTTACCATATTTGGTCACCTGGTATGTGCCACTGCCATGTATTCTTTGTTGTTTTATAATTTACTCTAATTTCTATTAATCTTGATTATGCTAAGGTACATTATTATTTTATTGGTATCTGAGTCTGATTTAAAATGTGTTGGCCTGGGTAGTGTTTGAATTTAAGTTGGTTTTTAGTTTTTGCATCACTATTTCCTATTGTAAATGATGAATCAAAGTAAGAAGATTTTTGCCGATAAACTTTCCAGTTAAGTAAATTATCTTCAACTCTTTACTTTTGCTATTTTTATTTATTCTCTATACAGTTTTCCCTTTCTGATGTTCTCCTCCTATCTTCATTTCATTTTCCAGTTTTTGCCCTGGACATTATTGGCGATAATCGATGAACACTACTGATTATAAAAAATGACTTGAATATTTTACTGGTAATTAATTTCCTCTCAATGATTATTTTTCAATATAAAATTGACCTTGAGCTGCAATTAAAATAGAACTTTACAAATAATTATTCAATTGCAAAATCTATAATATGAAGTGTTTCGGGAATAGTTTTCTTATAAGAATAATTTATTATTCGCAATATACGTTTTAGTAGTGTCATCTATCCAGATAATATCAGAACCAAGTTAGTGGGTTTGGATAGTGATCAATTTTTCTAAAATAATGGAAAATGTGTCACACAATAACAATAACCTCTACCAAAACCCCTACTCCTGGTTTATTCGTTTTAACACATTCTTAACAATTGAAATGTTTTGAAAAGTTCACCCATAGCTTGTATGAACAATTTTTGTATGAATGGATAGGGGACAATAAAATGAATGACGATAGAGCCGATTGCCACTTTTTATGTCCTGGGATACCGGTCCGAACTGGTATTGAAATAACCTACTCAATTCATTTACGTGTACACTCATCGTATAATAGTAAAATCAGGAAGGCTCGTGAAAACCCCGTTGGCATCCCGTAAACCCTGGAAAGTGATGACATTGAACTTCAAACACTCGGAAGTTAGACAAGGACATAGCGTCGTGCTTTCGTTTGGTGTGGGTGTGTGGTTATGTAGGTGGGTGTGGTTTGGTGTGCTCAGCCGTACTTGTGAAACCCACTGTGGAGACGATTGCGCCGTTCCTATTGGTCATGCCGATTTGAAATTTTGCAAAAGTAGTGAAAATAGGAACTGTATTGTTATTAAACCGTAAGGATAACCTGATTATGGTTATAAATATATATCACACGTATATATTTAACCTGCAGAAGTGTGAAATTCTCATTTGAAGATTTAAATGACGTCACGATCTATTTTATGTGCTTATTCTGTGCAAAATGTCCTAACTTATTGATTCTGTGGTACGCTTTGATAGTTCACGTGAAAGCAAGTGTCAGTGTAAAAGGTTATTAAAGGGTGAATAATTGTGAAAGTCAATACCTGACAGCGGGGTCAGTATGAAACAAAGTTGTGGAATACATTATGTAGACCATCTGGATAACATTTCAATTAAACATGAGTATAATTTAACGTCTTTCATTAGCGGTTTCTAAATCATTCCAACATATTTTATGTTCCTACAATCATTTACATTTGACCTGTAAGACTGTCTGAAAGCTAATTTGCTAACAAAAGTGAGGGAAGTCGCGTGATCAATTGATCACACCTCTTTTAAAGTGATGATAATGAAATATTTCATCATGAACTTGAATTTTGAGCTCATTTTAACACTTATAGTGACTGACTGTCAGGTGCCACGACTCGTTGCGCCAACTACAGATCACCATTGATGATGTAACTACCACAATCAGGCTATTTTCTCCCCGTTGCCTTCCTTTATTTCTTAGCGGGATGCAGAAACCTTTTTATGAATTCTGTTACAAATGCATTTGAAAGTTTTAAAAGGCTCTTAGATTCAAAAATTTGGAATCTTAGAGGTAATAAGCTCCATAAACGTCAATGTTAAATAGTTATTTAATTTAATTCCTTAACGGGTAACCCACAATTAAGACATAGAATTTATATGTGGGTAAGTAGTAATTGTGCCGCATAAACCATAGAAGTATTATATAAACTCAAGTGGGGGCCCTCTCTACCTTAGATTTATACCGTTCATCCATGATTTAGAATTATCTGAAGATACCACATGAACAAATACTCTTGCGCCAACATGTGTCGCGCAATGAAAATTAAAACGTTAGTCGTCTTTGTCTACGGCATTAAAATGTGTTGAGGCATCTCGCTTGCGACTTTCATTACCAACTTTCATTGGTGTAGATCAAAACAAAGCTAGTGACAAAACCGGACTAGTGTGAATTATGTGTTGAAATGTAATGTTACATCGGAATCATAAAGTTCGATATAAATATCGAATTATGAAATAACACTCGCAGGAAATAATTAATTTAAACTCTATAATTTATATTGTTAGTATTTCTTCTCGATTTCAGTAAATGTAAGAGCATTGTCATGAAATCTATTTTTTATTCAGTGAATCAATAATTTATCCTCATTAGCCCAATAATTTACAACATCTCGATCCAAAAACTGGTAGTTCTAAAAATCGTTTTCGGATCGGACAAAGTTGAATGGTTTTTATTTAATAAATCATGAATTGCTAAAATTATTTCTTTAATGAAATAAATTATTATATTTATAATATGCAGAAAAGAATCACTAAAAAATAAGTATGGGTTATTAATTAATATTTTAAACACAATAAATTATAATACTTCCAGTAATATTTAACATTTACATATATTTCATTTTACAATACAGATAACATCGTTATTAAAGTCTCGATTTAAAATATTATACACAGCACTTGAATTGAAAACAAATCTGTTGAACATGCATTTCCCTTACAACTCGCAAAAGAGATATAAAATACGATCTTCGCGCTGAATTCGTACCTAGCCTGTTAGCTTTCTAAAGTTACTTGTCGTGTCCGAGCTTATCATGTAAATATTTGCAGCTGCTTTAACCTATAACATTCTTTAGTTTACAAAGTTTGCATTTTGGTCCTAGTTCGCTATTCTTTTAGGACGTTTTGTTTGTAAATTTCATCTTTATTCTTTCTAAATAAGTATTATCATATGAATATCACTTTTACTGCGAAGTGTATTAGAACGGATCACTATAATGTTTCCTTATTAGTTTAGTCCACGCCTTGGAGAATAATAGAACTTGTAGTGAATATAATATATTGTTGACACATAATGAGCATCAATACTTAACGTTACAGCCAGCGGACCTTAACTTCTATTACGCAGCATTTTACAGCCAAGCGTCATTAGATCTCCCGATAGAGGGCAGTTGCCAACTTAAACTAAATGTATTACATCCGTCCTTCCTAAGCTTAAACCTTCTACACAGTTACAGATTTAATCTAGTGGGGGGCTTAATTAGTCTTCTAGGTCTTTCCACCTTTTATTTCACTACTCTTGTTACATCAGTTTCGCTTAATTCAGTAGTTTTAACACTTATTTTTTCAGGTGTACCACCATAGCTTCCATATTTTCTTCATTGCCCGAAAATATCAATTAAGACATGGTTTGTGTTACATCTGTTACAATCTGCTCTTCGTTAATTCTAAAATCTCCTGCCTAACTAATTGATCTACATGTCTTTCCAAATAACCTTATTTTCTACTCTAACCAAATATATAAATAACCCCAAAACATCTATTTCTCCTCTTACCCACGTTTTTTTATTAGGATTTCGATAATCTCGCGCAAACACTTTTTCCCCTTCCACAAAAGAAATTTTCCGTGAACCCTTGAAATATTGAAAATCTATTCTGAAAGCGTTTCTACGTAGATTGTATTTACTGTTGAGTATTCGAAGAAGTTAAATAAAAATGACAGCACACACAACTTTTATTTGACAAGTTATCAGCTAACTATATAAAATACACAATACGTTACTAAGGAGCAGAGATAAACATAGAGTAAACGATAGTGCTAGTTTTGTATTAGAAAATTATTTATTTTCTTCAACACTTCCCCCAAAACATAACACTCCAAGTAACTCTCTGTTTTTCATGAAAGGTCCTGTCGGTAGATTTTTAGTGAATATGTCGGCCAACTGCCTTGCACTATGTACATGCTCCAAGGTAAATTCACCATCCAGAAGTTTTTCTCGAACAAAGTGAAAACGAACTTCAATATGTTTAGTTCTCCGATGGAATTCGGGATTCCTTATCAAACGAATTGTACTTTGATTGTCCAAAAACAAAGTAGGTATCGAATGAACATTGGAGATTTCCTTCTTCAATCGCTTGATCCATACCAGTTCCTTAGTAGCTTCACTGGCAGCAATGTATTCAGCCTCAGTAGTACTGAGAGCGGTAGTCCCTTGCTTGCGGCTCATCCAAGTTATAGCTCCTTCTCCAAACATCGTTACGACTCCAGTTCTAGATCGACGAGTTTTACAGTCATTCGCGAAGTCAGGATCAGAGTAGCACTTCAACAATTGATTCGAATTTCCTCTATAAAATAAACCATAGTTACAAGTTCCATTCAAGTATTTGAAAATTCGCTTGACGGCCGTCCAGTCAGATCTCTTAGGATGATCAAGTACTTCTGATACAACACTCACAGAGTAAGTCAGATCCGGGCGAGTTGTCATAGCTAAATACAGCAAACTACCAACTTTGTTCCTTTTCTGGTAGGTCCAGTACGATTCAAAACGAAAGCCGCAGTATTTATCGCTTCTGCCCAAAATTTTATTGATAACCCTTTGGAATGAATCATAGACCTGGCAGCCTCAACAAGTGTCCTATTTTCTCTCTCTGAAGCACCATTCTGTTGAGAAGAATAAGGCATTGTCTTACGAACGGTGGATTCCATGTCTACGGAAAAGTATGTTCATGCGTTCATTGATAAATTCACCTCCACCATCACAAAATAGCTCTTTAACGGTATTACCAGCAGTCTTGGCTTCATTTATGAACGTTTCGAAACAATTTGCCACTTGGGATTTTTGTTTCACGAAAAATACTCTCCTGAACTTCGAGAAATCATCCTTGAAACAAAGAAAATATCGAGATCCTGCAATTGATTCTTCTTGAAAGGGGCCACAAACATCAGCGTGAATCCATTGTCCGCATTCTGAAGGTCGGTTCGCTCTGTCATGAAAAGACTCCCAGTGCTGTTTTCCAAATATGCACCCTTCACACAAATCATCATCAGCAGAAGTCAAATTCAGTCCAAGCTGCTTGATAACATTCCTCACATGTCGTTTATTCTGATGACAAAGTCGTTCATGCCATAGCTGCAAAGTGTCAACAGGTAACTCCAAATGAACTTCAGCAGGCTTATCTAGAACATGGACTTTCATATCCAGAAGATACAGACCATCATATCTTCTTCCCATCAAAAATACTTGATTATTTTTATGAAACATGCAAATACGACTGTTGGCATGAAACTCGAAACCTTTTTCTAACGCACGACTAACCGAGAATAATTGGCGACTGACTTCAGGAACATACCAGACATCTTTGAGATGATTAGTTTGCCACTTGTCATCAACTTGCATATCAACAAGTATGTCACCACAACCATATGCCCTAATCGTTTCCTTATTGCCAACATGAATATATTTCGGTTCATTGAAACGAACATAAGAAATAAAACAGTCTTTATCACTTGTCATATGTTCAGTTGCACCAGTGTCCGCCACCCAAACCATTTCATTGGATTTCTTTCGATTCTTACAGATAAATACATGACCTTCAGGTTTCAAGAATTTGGCTCCTTGTGAATGTTTCTTCGGACAATTTCTAGCCAAATGATTCAACTCATGACATTTGAAACACTTAAAAGGACGTGGATTTGAAATTCTTGCAGACTCTCCTATATTTCTAGGAGGAACTAAATTCTTCCTTTTTGAAACAGTAACTTTGGCTAAAAGAGTGTTATCATCTTTAAACCGTTTTCAATATATAATCCATCTGCTTTGATTTTAAAAGGTTTTATGTCATCTTCAACTACTTTTGGCTATCCATAATTTATAAATTTGAAAATTTTACTCAAAACTTTATCCTTTCTGCTTCCTGATCTTATTTGGTTTGCATTGATAGGTGATTCGTTTTCAATAAATTTCAAATAGTCAAATCCATCAGCACCACCATTCTTTGAACCTTCTACGTACTTGAAAATGTAATCAAACTTTCTCAGAAAAATAGCCCATCTCTGTAGTCTTCCCGCGGCCATAGCAGGTAAGTCCCTATTTTCCTAACGCCTGAAGCGGTTTACGGTCTGAACATAAATAAAAATAAAATTTTCGTCCACTTAGATACTGATAGCATTTTTTAACTCCCCAGTAAATTGCTAATGCTTCTTTTTGAATAACTGAGTACCTTCTCTCCGTTTCGCTCAATATACGCGAAGCGTAACTAATCGGTCTCTCTGTATTGTCAGGCAAAACTTTCTTAATATTTATAAAAGACTCCTCACATTTTTGCTTCCACTTGAATGGTACATTATTTTTCAATAAGTTGTATATTGGTTCTTATTATGTAACTGATGTTACATCATATGGTCTTTTTACCTTCCACCTTCCACTTTATTTTCATCTTTGTGTATCCCCTCTGCATTTCTTTTCTGTCCTAAATAATAAATTTCTTTTTGAAAAAATGTACACTTCCCGCATTTTTTAAACTACAAAAAACTTCTTCCAAATTTTTTAAATGCTCCGCATCATTTTTCCCTGTTACTAAAATATCGTCGTAATAGAACTCGCTACTATTCTCTGAAAAATCGCACATGTTGGTTTTGTACCATATGGCAATCTATTCAAAATATATATACCCCTATGAGTACTCCATGAACTTTCACCCAATACTAGTTGGTTATAATCATTCCAGAAATCTAGCTTTGGAAATTTCTTTCCACCTTGTAATGCTGTGAATAATTCCTCAATCCTTGATAATGGATAGTGATAATCTTGTAAAAATTTGTTTCCCGTGATTTTGTAATTTGAACATAAGCGTATTCCGGTACAAGTGGTGTTACCCATGCATTATTTTCACACTTCGTAATTACTTTCAATTCTTCTAATCGATCTAATTTTCTCTTGTAATGTAAATGGCACGGGTCTAGGCTTTTGAAAAATAGGTTTTCCACCTAACTCTATTTTCAGTTCAATCTTTTCCCCCTTATAAGTTTCCAGAAATTTTGTATTAAAAATATTATCAAATTTATTCAACAAATTTTTGAATTCATTTGACTCTATCTAACCTATTCAACCTAAAAAACAATCTGAAATTTTGAAATCTTTTAACAAATCTCTCTCTGATTAAATCTACTTTTAACTACTTTCAGGTTACATTTTGATTTTATATCCTTGAACTCTGTACTTACACAAATTTCACCTAAAAGTTTCATTTAATTACCATCATATGCCCTTAACCTTAATTTACAATTTGGTTCTGTTTTTCAAATTTTTCTTTATACAATTTTTCAGGCAAAATTGTAGCTGCTCCTGAATCTACCTCCATTATTATCGGTATTTGTTCAATTTTGATCTCCACTTTAATTGTATCAATTACAGCATTTTTCATATTGAAAATATTAACTTCGTTTACTTTATCATCATTTGCGGTTTCTACAAAATTGTTTTCTCTCTTATTCTTACAAATTTGTGCTATATGACCTATTTTCTTTCAGATATTACATGCGTATGTCTTATATTTACAAATTTCTGAAATATGGTTTAAACCTACCACAATGTTTGCACTGTTTCATTCCCTTTCCGTCACCACTGCCCCCGATCTTTTGATTTCGTTGAGCTTTGCCCTTTTTGAGATTCACTTTGTGAACCTCCACACTGTCCTGTCTCTTTCTACAGTTGATTCTTTCTTCAGCGCCATTTCTACTAATTCTTCCAGTGTGTGCCCTCATCTTCTTCACAAAGTTTGCCCAGAACTGGTCCTGCATTCATTCCTGTGACAAACCTGTCGTTTAAAACACTTGTTAGCATTTGGCCAAACTTACATTCTTTATTCTGATATAATATTCTCCTACCGATTCATATTGTTGTTGCCTTAGAGGATAAAACTTTATTCTGTTTCTAAATACTGATACCCTTGGTGAATATTGCTTCATTAACATCTCACTTAGTTCTGTGAATGTTTTATCTTTTAGCAATGCAGGGTCACATAGATCCCTCAATGTCTTATATGCTTGGTTCCCCAGTAATGTTACTAATACTGCGACTTTCCTCTCATCCGCCACACCATTTGCTACAAAGTATTGTTCAAGTCTTTCTTGATACACATTCCAATCTTCTGAAATATCGTATTCGCCCATCTTGCCAATCGTTCCTATAACATTTACCGCCATTTTGGCGCGATTGTGTACTGTTGTTAGGCCGGTTTCATCTGAATTATAAATATCCGTAGCTTGTAAATCTGTAAACCTACTTTAGACAGTGACCAAATTATCAAAGAATTCTTTGACATTCGTTTCATTGAAGTATGTTGCCCTTGAAAGACTGGTGCCCTCAGGTTTTCTGATTGATAAAGCAGGATGTCTTTTTCCCTTTAACCAATCTTTACCGGCCATTTGGTTTTTATTTCATGATGTTGGAAAATTGAGGTTATTTTTCACCGCTATTTGGTATGCAAACTGTTTAACATTGTGTTTCGTTAGCCCATGGTCTAATTTGCACACTTCTATTAAATATTTTGTTAGAAGAAGTTCGAGTTCATCATTAACACTTTTTTTAGTTTGGTGGCAAATGTGTCGGCTTCTCGAGCTGCACTTGAATTGACCATCCATTTACGACCTTCAATACGGCCGTTTCCATTTGGTGTTCAACCGGTTTTTTAAGCTTTTTGTTGGTTATTGGTTTGCGTGGCATCTATCTATAAAGATAAATTGAAATTAACGATTGTAACAATATACATCATACCAAACAAAATTATTCAATAAAGTTTGCGGTACAGTGTTGCAAGTGACACTACCCTTCAATTATGTGTAACACTGTTTGCATTTTACATCATTTATGTTTAGAGGTTATCTCTTTCTGGCAGAATGAAGTAAAAGCATGCCCCTACCTACCTTGCATATAACCCATTGCCTAAAATTCAGTGTATCCGGAAAATGTTCGCTATGAAATTATATATTTTGTAATTTTTGCACCTATAAAAATAACTTTTCTTACCTGATTTAATACAAATACCAGAGCTTGCAAGCAAATACGACTGACACTTCAGGCATAATTAACCATAGAGATCATATATGTTATATGATCTCTATGTAATTAACTTGTTGCGCTATCTCAATCTCAACCTAACAGCTTTGACAATAAGGCGGGAATTTCAAATGAAACACTGTTCACACACTTCCCCTAACCACTAACTATGCTACATAATATTTTGTCACTGCAATAACAATGGATCATTTAACTGTTTTGAGTTGTGAAAATGTTGGAAGAAGAAGACCTTTCAAGTGAATCATTTTGAAGAAGTGTTATTTATTAAAGGCTGCCAATACCGAGGCACTTGTGCGTTATGAAACCAAAAACGTACTTCGAAAAATAATTTGAAGGTATAAACCTTCAATATAACAAAATATCTAGTATGGCATTTGTTTGACATTTGATTTTATATTGAGATGTTAATAAAGGTTACTTTTAATTATATGTTAAAATTCATTTATCGCAATAGTAACGAGTTATAAATCCATAATGCCCTAGGGTAATATAAATGTTCATAACGCCCTTGGGTATTATTGCTAATGTAATGTGCCTCAAAATAGGTTGGATATTGAAAAATAACAGACAGGAAGGACATTCAATATATTTTTGCCCACTTTATACTGGGGTGGTAATTAGGAGTACGGATAATGCGCAATACAGTGCGAACGATTTTGGTATTTCATATACCATCTATGAGTATAGATTGTAAGATGGTTGTGGGTAAGCGAGCACAAATGTTTATAGTAGACGTAGCAAATGCTTGCAATAAGTTTTCGTTCGGCTTCCGCATTTAATCGATCTTAAACGCGCGCGGTAGAAACATTTACGGTCTGGCAAAGCTTACATTATTTTTCCTCGTTCGTTAGGTTCCGGTCCTGCAATGGGTTTTCGGATAAAATTTCTCTATATCAACCAAAGAGGCTTCCATTTGCTAGAAAAGTTGTGAACGGAAAATAGATTCGATTAGATTTACTCTTTCTCCTCGCTCTTGAAATCCTTAACAGTTTTAAGCTCAAGGGGCATGTTGATATGATTTAAATGGAATATCAACAATTATTGTTGGCAAGGAATCGTCAGTTCAAAACATTGACACTTATTGTTTTCATCTTTTCAGGTTCTCACCATGGAAAACTCAATGATCAAGAGAAAAAGAACGAGATGAAGTTGAATTTGCCTGAAGATACAAGGATTTCAAAATTGCTCAGACGTTTAAGTATGGAAACAGATCAAGACAATTCATTAGCTATCTCTAAAAAGTTACTTGAAGTGTTGCTCTTACAAGACAATGCTCCCTATGTACGGAAAGCTTTCCATATATTGGGAGAATCTATGTTTGAAATTTTGCAAGTGTCACCTGGTCTTTTGGCTAAAAAACAAGCTGCAAAAGCTCTAGGTCGTATGGGATATATCATGGGACAAGAAAATGATTTCGAGAGGTATCAACATTGGCTGATGAATAAAATCAGTATCACTGATTATGAGGATCTACAAATCTTACTTATGGAAACTTTAGAGGAAACGTTATGTTCTGAAGTGGAAAATCCTATTCTGCAAGATCATATAGATAGTCTCATGAATAATTTGATTTCATTGATTGAAACAACAGAAAGTGCTCCCGTTTTCAAAGCAATTTTAGAAGTTCTTATTGGTGTTGTCGAGATTTATCCAGATAATTTTTACCCATTGTTCCGAGACACTATTGACTTACTATTTGGTTGGCATGTTGATCACACTCAACCTCTTTCTAATATTGAATTCATCTCTACTAATTTGAGGAGAATACCCAAACATTTCCAATGTTACTTAGATTTTTCTGTGTCACTGATTGAAAACTTTCTCGAAGATATAACTAATTATTCTAAACAACTCATGGAATCGAACGAAAGTGCATATTTAGAAAATGTAACTGTTTTGGTTCTAGCACTGAACACAGTTTTGAAATGCTTAGGAGATACCTTCCATCCAAATGAAAATAAATTCACTAAAGTTGAGTTTGTTAATATTTTAATCAATCAAATCATAAAAACAACTTCAGAAGCATTAGAATCATATATACCAGATAACCTCATCATTGCTTCTAACGACTGCATTGGAATTTTGCTTGGATATCTTGATAGTAAATCGCAAATTTTAGCAAATTCTATTTACAGTTTAATAGATTTAGAGATGTCTTTGATTAATGAGTTTTCTGATTCAACAATTGTATCGACACTAATTTTTATTTCGAAGGTATTGAAAGAATTATCTGCAAATTTACCGGTCGAATTGATTGAGAAACTTATGGGACCTAAATCCGAGATTGTTAAACTTCGTTATTCGCCATTCAAAATCATTCAAGATTCTGTCATTTGTGTATATCAAGCTCTTCTCAATTTAAAAAATGTATCTTTAGTACAAGAGGCCTATCGTTATATACTTGGAGACTTTGAAATCGTATTTAAAAAAATATTGCCAACAGTACAACCATTCACTCAGAACAATCCGTTCCATAGTTTTTATGTTGATATGACGGTCGAAGTTGCAGAATTAACTGCCGTATTCTTGTTACGTTGTCTGTCACAATTGGCAAATGCAAGTTCCATAATCGTTATGTGGGCATTAAAACCGAGCGTTTTAGAATTATTAGCAGTACATTTTCAACCGTACAATTCTTATTTAGCTAAAAATTCCCCTAATCTACAGTATGGTATGTTATACATCTTATATTCTCATTGCAAATGCTACAATCATTATATTTCTACCAGCAGTCTGGTTAGTTGCAATGACGAATTGGCTAACTCTGGAAGATTTTCGTTAACAGAAGGATTGAATAAAGACGACGTGCCTCATTCTTCCCCAAATTCTGGTAATTATGCGATTATCCTGGATACTATTTACAAAACATTAAGCACAGAAACTAGTTGTGAAGTAATTCTCCTGTCACTGACATGGTTTAATGACATTTTGATTAAATCCGAAAGCTATCTCGTCAATTTGCACAACAGAGAAAACTTCATACTCATGGCTGAAACTCTGGTAAAGTGTGGATATAATATTGATGAGAAAGTTGCTCTTGAAGTTTGCAACAATCTAAAAAAATTAATAGGCAACAAGCAACTATCGTGGAGTAATGTGTTACTGAACAACATATGCGATTTATGTAAACTACACATGAGCTCTAACAAAGAACGGCTGAGAAAAGCTTATTCAAAATTAGCGGCTTATGTACCATGGGATATAGCTATAGTGGAATTTAACAAAACGAGCTCGTTAAATAACATGAAATCTCAAAATTCAATTTCTAAGGATTATAATAGTTATATGGTATCAATGGCTCAATACTTGCATTTAACTGGTGCTATTTACGGCGAATTGTGTCCTCTTCAATTCAAATCATTCATGAATTTTTTGCTCAAGAATGAAGAATGCCATCAACATGACCTGGAAAATATTTTGATCTGTTGTTTATCTCTAGATTCCAATACGCAAATGAATATGGAACTATTTCAGGACTTGGCAATTAATTCACGAAACGTCTTGTATAACTGGATTACGTTAGAAGCTGCACAGTTTTGCGTGAACTCAAAATTGAGAACACCTTTAGGTAAACCTAACGAAACTTTTACCAAAATTGAGAGTGCGCTAAATCATTTCGGTAATGAACTATTATCTTCTGCAAAAGTTGCGAGTCAGAAAAACAAAATCACAAGATGCAGAGTCCGATTATTACTCCAATTTATAGAACATTTAGAGAAATGTATCTTTAATGCATCTGAGGGATGTGCCATTGCGATGCCTCAACCGTCAAAGGTAGTAAGGTCATTTTTTATCGCAAATTCGAACACTTGCAATGAATGGATAACGCGTATTCGAATGGTGGTTATTCATATTGCATTACATGCAGGTGAAACTACAGTAGCTGTTAGACATGGGCAAGCACTTCTGAAAGATCTGGCCAGCACAGGCAAGACACATACCTCTGAATTTGAGAAGGCTGCAATGTTCGTTACTGTTGCATTCCTCAATCTGAGAGAAAGCGAAGCTATATACGGTCTTTATATTTTGTGTAAGAGCTTACAAGGTAAAAAGTTTACGTGGATTAAATTTGCGGCCGAGCAAGCTTCAAAAAAATATGAAATTGCTATCGAAGGATATAAAAAAATTTTAAATGAGGTAAAAAAGTATGATATTGCCGAAGAAAAGGTACAAGGTTCAAGTGAACACGGAAATAAATTAGATATAGAAACTGTCCACTTTATAAACGATCAAATTGTCATCTGTTTGAAAGAAATAACAAATTGGTGTGATTTGACAACGTGGCATGAGAAAGACGAAGTTCTAAACAAAATTGTTGAAACTGATAGAAAGTACTGGTTTCATTCCTTAGATTGGGATTGTGCCAAGAATCTTCAATATTTAGATAATGGCAGTTATCCTGCCGATGAAATGATGAAATGGTCTTTTGAAAAAGAACCAAACAGCTGGAGCTCTTACAATATTCTTTCAACTGCTGAGAATAATTCGTTCAATATAGCTTTATCAATGGCTTTTTCATCTAATGAAACTTGCAGTAATATAATTGAAAGTAATTTGAACATAATTCACGACTCGACTCAAGAATATCTTAACACAGCCCCCTCTGATCTTTTGCAAAATATTATACTTCTGCAATATATAACCAATGGTTTGAAAAACGTGGGTGCTAATTTGCCTGCGAATACGGTATTTTTGGTTTCTGAGAATTTCGAACATGAAATTAATAAAATAGACTCTTCGGTTTTAAGAAAAATTCTGTGGTGGTCAGAATACTTTGAAAGTGTGCAAAAACAAGGGTTCAATCGATTTTGTAATAATTTGAGGTTAGATATTATCAAAAGAGCTAGAAAAGAAAAGAATTTTAAGCTGGCCTATAGACATGTTCAAAAATTTTTAAGAGACAGAGAATTTTTGATGGATGAAGATGATCAGTTAAATGATTTACCTAATTGGTTGACGAAAAAAATTAATGATGTCACTGTATGGACTTTGGATGTTGCAAAATTAGTGAATGAAATTATTAAGCTCTTTTATTCCAATGATATTAATAAGTTTGATACGTTTAATCTATGTGCTGCAACTTCTACTGCCATATCCAAACATACAGAAATATGTGGCGGCTCAGAATTACGTAAAATAAGTAGTAAAATACTTCTTAAACTCGCGAACTGGATGCAGATAAATGAGAATTTGTCGGTTACGGATATGAATAGTCCATTAGGAAAGCTTTTGATGGTCCTACCAGAAATTGTTATGTTGGACAACAATCCTGCGAGTATGATACCTTTGAATGAAATGGCTATTGGTAAATTGCTACAATTCAGCGTACACCAATGTGTGGATCTTGCAAAAGGATGGAGTGCTTTTGGAACTTGGTGTTATAAATGGGGTCGAAAAATGTTACATCCTAATTCAAGTTCTAAAAATAATTTGACTGAAGAAGATTGTATCGATGTTAAAAATTTACTGCCAGTGGATACTGAAGACAATGATCTAAAGGAAATATTTTCAATACTCTCTCAAACTCGAACAATAATTGATGAGGAAGATATCGACTCCAATGAAATACAAACATCAAGCATGATTAAGCAACAATTATGTCATGTATGTGTACTACTCCAGAATTCTAACGAATTACAACTTGATAGCTTAGTGCAAATTTGGAAAAATATTCAAAAGCGAACATACAGCTATTATAATTTGAGTGCTGAAGCTTACTTCAAGTATCTACATTTAGTTACTAATTCAGAAAATGTGTCAAAAAATACTGAATGTAATACAATTACAGTTACATTGAGGTTGTTGAGATTAATTGTCAAATATGCTTTAGAGCTACAGGGCACATTGGAGGAAGGTCTGAAATTGACACCAACCCAACCGTGGAAAGTGGTTATCCCCCAATTATTCAGTCGGTTGAATCACCCTGAAACATACGTGCACCATTGTATTTCCGACTTATTATGTAGAGTTGCCGAAGATGCACCACATTTAATAACTTTCCCCGCTGTTGTGGGGGCATTGGAAGGAGGAGTAGAATTTAATTTTTCAGAAATAAAACTTCCGAAAGACTGTCTATCCCAAAAAAATGAAGGCAATGAAGAGGAACTGGCAGAAGATGATGATAATTATGACAGTGATGTTGAAGAAGACAATAAATCGTTACAATCTTCATTCAAGATAATGGTTGATACCTTGAGCAAACAAGATTCTGATATAATAGCACAAGTACAATTATTGGTGAGGGAACTTAGAAGAATAACACTACTATGGGACGAACTTTGGCTAGGAACTCTATCACAACTTCAAACTGAAATTAACAAAAGGCAACATCAATTGGAACTTGAAATCGAGAAGGTTAATGAAAATACTAATTTGACAGATGAAGAAAAACAGTCACTGATTGCGGAAAAGAATAGAATTATACTGAAACCTATTACATTCGTATTGGAACAGCTTCGCGATATTACAAACGTATATGGGGAAACGCCGCACGAGAAACAATTCCAAGAAAGGTTTTCTAAACAAATTGATGATGTTATTGATAAGTTGAAAAATCCAGATTGTCCTGAAAAACCGAACGAATCTTTTTTGCCTTTAAAATGTTTGCAAAAGAAGCTACAGCAAAAATTTCAAAAGCGATCATCATACTCTTTGAAAATGCAAGATATAAGTCCAGTTCTAGCAAATATTTCTAACACCCTGATATCAATGCCTGGATTAAATTCTCTTGAAAGTGTAACAATATCTCATGTTTCCAATAACGTGTCTATATTACCTACAAAAACAAAACCCAAAAAATTAGTTTTTTATGGTTCAGATGGTCAAACTTACACATATTTGTTCAAAGGTCTTGAAGATTTACATTTAGATGAGAGAATAATGCAATTTTTAAATATTGCAAATACTATGATGAATCATTATTCTGATCCTACAGGGTACAACTTATATAGAGCTAGACATTACTCTGTTATACCTCTAGGACCAAGGTCTGGATTAATTAGTTGGGTAGATGGCACCACTCCAATTTTTACACTATACAAACGTTGGCAACAAAGAGAAATTGCTAAACCCAATTCGAAAATTAGTGACAAAGCAACTACTACCACTCTTCGACCTTCAGAATTGTTTTACAAGAAATTAAACCCTCTATTAGTAGAACATGGCATCAAGAATTTGGAAAATCGTAAAGTGTGGCCCCTGAATGTTTTAAAGCAAGTGTTGGCAGAATTAATGTCGGAAACGCCTTGTGATTTGTTATCTAAAGAATTATGGGGCAATTCAGTTAGTGCGGGAGATTGGTGGCAAGTGACGAAAAGGTTTTCATATTCCATAGCTGTTATGAGTATGATTGGTTATATTATTGGGCTGGGTGACAGACATTTGGATAATATGCTGGTTGACTTAACAAGTGGTGAAGTAGTTCATATTGATTATAATGTTTGTTTTGAAAAGGGGAAGACTCTCAGGGTACCAGAGAAGGTTCCATTTAGATTAACTCCCAATATTCGAGATGCCTTAGGGGTGACAGAAGTTGAGGTAAGTGAACGATCTCTTCTTATAATTTTCAACAAACAATTGTAAGGACCTTCCAGCTACCAAGTAGCCATCATCAGAGTAAACTAAGTGAGAATAAAATGTCCTTATTTAAATTATATTTGGGGTTAATAATGCAAACAAAGGGTTACCCTCAGCTGGAGATAAATTAGAATCCAATAAATTGCTTTTTCAGTTATACATTTCCACCCCTTCTAAAGTACCTAGATATTTGTCCGTACTGTGTTTTAAAAATGATAAACTTTCTTCAGTAATGGTGTTTTGAACACAATTCACAATCAAAATTGAGATTGACTAGAAAGAACATTTTAATTCGTTCTAGTGAAAAATCAGCAATAGCAGAACATTTCAAGTACAGGTCACAACCATTTCTCGAGAATATCACTTTTTAAACACAGTACCGACAATAATTATAGGTAATTCAAAAAGGATGGAAATGTATAGGAGAACGAGTAATTCATTAAATTCAGATTATCTCCAGCTGAGGGGAACCCCTTATTTGAATTATTAACCCCAGATAGTATTTAAACAGGTACATTTTGTTTTATAATTTAATTTGCTCAGATGATCGCTACTTGGTAGCTGAAAAGTCCTCAGTACTTTAATAATATTTTTAGTGGATAAGGGTGATTATTTCGTATTTATTAGTGTTGTGAACTCTTTGTGTTAATTGAACTAATGATGCATGTCAAAGAAGTTGAATATACAGTGTGGACTACCCTAGTAAAATTTTCGGAATTTATATTTTTTGGAAAGAATTTAATTTTTTTTTCTTCAATTATTTATATACGTCGGTTTTCTCCTGGAAATATGCACTAGCGAGACTGCTGAGGTATGTAGTTTTCCGAATTTCGAATTAGATTAGATTACATCAGTGGTTTCGTTCCTACCGCGTCTTGAAGGGCTATTGTACCCCCTCGGTACTGTTTTATATAAGTACGCCGGTGAGACTAAGGTATCTGCAGAATCTACACCCCTCATCATTCATCAGGTCATTTTATCTCATGGCCGTTAATATTTGCGGTGTCATAAACCGTGTTATGATTCTTCGGGGTTATTTCCGCTTCCCTTTTGCCCGTATCCCCGAAAGAGAACTTCAGTGTTTAGTACTATGCTCTGGAAATTTTCTTTAAAGTATACATTCACATACCCCAGAAGGGTTCCGACCCTTTCAGAGGCTTTTCAGCTGCTTTGCCTGCAATTGCGTACTCCTGTTCAATTCCTGTATGTCCTGGAACTCAATGGAGGGTGATTCAGTTCCCCATTCCTAAGGTGTTTTGTTTGGTTTTGCAGATAAGAACCATCCTCGAGCTAATGATGTTTGAGCTCAGAACTTTCATGACTATCAGACTTCCGCTTGAAATAAACTGGTATTTTTTTCCTTAGGTGACGAGAATTTATTTCTGTCCCAAAGACTCGGACCGCCATACCTTCTACTATTCTGGATTCATCGGCATACCAATAGATTGCTCCTTTCCTGACACGGTGAACATTCCCCTGTCTGTTCCTTCCTCGCTTCTTTTATTATTAAATTCTATTCATGAGGACTCTCCTATAAATTATGAGTGCTAGGGTGATCTTCCTGTTTCTCTTATGTAGAAGGGCTGGGAAAACGCCCTCTAAACCCAGAGACTTATGAATCGAAGGACTTAAATGACCAGAAGTATTTTCCCCATGCAAATCTTCGTAGCATTACTCCAATCCTCCACAGATTGTCTATGAAGAATCTCCTCACCTTCCATTGACACATTGTAATTACTTCCTCGAAAATGTGTTTCTATATCAGGAGGTGTTTCGCTTTATTCTCAGCAACTTCCATGTGTTTTTTTTTAGGGAAAGTTATATTCTATCGTATTCTTTGCTAGTGCGTTATGAAATCGTGCCTCTCTCGGGGCTATGGATATTCCTCCGGAGAAGGCTGCGACTATGGGAGGTAAGAAATGTCATTTGATTCTCCCACACGCCGGTCCTTTTTGCTTCTTAAAGGTCTTCCTGGTAACTTGCAGAGTGGTCGGTCAATTCTTTATTTTAGGTCGTTTTCCCTTGGGTTTCTTCACATGATAGCTACATTCGTATGCCCATTATCGCCTCTTGGATACGTTACCTGGAAGTAATCTAGAATTAAAATTGGTTGCTTAAGGATTCATCGAAATCGTGGAACGCGATTTAGGGTTATTGCCACTCCATTGGTTTGAGATACGTCGAGCTAGGAAAAATACTCCTTAAAATAACAATAAACAAGAATAAATATGTTAACGCAATAGTTATACAGTATGCCTTTGCTAAAAGAAATAAAGAATTGAAAAAGAACATTTTCATAAATAATATATACATATTATAATCAAGTGTTTATCTACTTTACAGGGAGTTTTTCGGCTAGCTTGTGAAAACGTATTGAGAACAATGAGAAAATGTAGAGAAACATTGCTCACTCTTTTAGAAACTTTTGTGTACGATCCACTGATCGATTGGACTGTTGGTGGGGAAGTACTTGCTGGTACAAGTTTTGGGAATATTGCTTCTATAAACAATACAAAACTAAGTCGAAAAGAGTTGGAAAAAGAAATCACTATTTCTATGTACAATGTGCGATGCACAGAAATGCGAACAGAGTGGAAAGAAAATAAGTAAGTACTATGTTTCGATTGGTTAATTTACTTTTGTCATCATATAAGTTTCCTAAAACCCCAGTTACAGAAAGGTAACAATTTTGAAATCTAGGTATTTCCATTTTCCATTATTACAATCTGAATTGCAATGGATATTTTTTCCGTTACCCGAGCCATAATGTGTCTGATTCTACTATTATTTAATTTGTATTGCCTGTGTCGTCAGATTAAAATATAATTTTATTTTTATGACGAAGTAATTGTATTATAATCAATGTATTGAGCTATAGGTGATTGAGTTATACCATATGTATTTTTCCCTCACTATGTAGTATAAATGAAGTATTATAATCTGCCTAAAACAAAAAATCGCCGAAATATCTGTTATGAGTTTTTCTGAATCGATTAGACTATTTTTAAGATGATGTCATTAGGTGCGTGCGTGTGCTTGTGTAAACATTGAAGACAATCGACTTCATCGACGTAACGTCAGTCTAGTTTATGTGTGTTTACCATTGGCCTTAAAGTTCATTGTCTAAAGGTGCCTTTCATGCTGCTGCTGTAGGTACATTCTAGCGACAAAACTGATCCCGTAACTTATAGCATTGAGCGATAAAGCTAAACATGCTTAGCTTTATCGCTGATATGGAGTCACCTCTACCATGGATTCAGGATGTATAATAAATTGTATGCCTTGACCACAACCGAGCGTTAAAAACTTTAAGACCGCTGAATCACTGAAAATATTTAGTTAATGCGACAGATTTATTTATTCACAGCAAACTGTAGCGAAATAATTATGTATTGTAAGAGTGTTTTAGACAGCTTTGTATCCACGTGAGAACGTAGATCCAGCGTTTAATTTTCTTAAGTGGATAAAAAGGGACTAAAACAAGAATGCAATACATTTTATCCACAATCACAAGCCCAAATTATAGTCCAGGCAACGAACCGAAAAAAAATATATAGTAAGCTAGAATTTCAAAAAAAATTTTGCGTTTTGTTCCTAATACCCCATAGATCATTCATGGCTATCAAGACAGAGGGGGTCGACCTTTCTACCCCCCCAAAACGAGGTTTCAACCCCTCAGAGGAGCATTCTTATAAAAACAATCCAAAAGTTTAGAAAATTAATGAATTAAGAGCCGAAAATGACCCCTAGTATGTTTTTTGGGTCGTTGATCACGATTCCGCAGTTAGTTTTCTCGGAAAACTCCCTCCAGATGAGAAATTTGGAAAATTTATATAAAATATATAATTTATAATTTTGTTGCAAAAATGACCTCTAGTAGGTTTCTTGGGTCGCTGATCACGATTCCGCTGTTATTTTTCCCAAAAAAACTCCAGATGGAAAATTCTGGAAATTTGAGATTTTCCTGGGACGGTTATGAATAATAAAATATAATTTTGTTTCAAAAATGACCTCTGGTTATTTTTGCAACAAAATTATACAATGAAGCCAGAGGAGCGAGAGAGAGGCAGATTGACCCAATTAATGGAGATCTGGCAAAGATTTTGAAATGGGGATTCTAAAAGCTAGTAGCAACCAAAACTCAAGCTTGCGTCTTCTCCAGGAATTCGGATCCCATAATCCCTAATATGATGATGTCGGGTGCAATTATTCCTATGAAGTCTTCCATATCCATGCTCGGGATCACCACCAACAGCACTCTTTCATGGGATGATCATGTGAAGTCCATTGCGAAAACTGCTTCACAAAAACTTGGTGTTCTATTGCGTACCAAGAGCTACTTTACATCCCAGCAACTCCTCATAATCCACAAAGCACAGATTCGACCTGTCCTGGAGTACTGTTCACATGTTTGGAGTTCGGTATACGCTGAAGCTCTTGTATTCTATCCAGAAGGGAGCTATTCGATTGATTGATGATGTCATACTTATGAGTACATTGACCTCTATAGAACATCGTAGAATGTGGGCTATCTCTCCCTTTTCTTAGATATTTCCATGGTCGGTGTTCATCAGAAATATCGTCTGTTGTTTCACCACGAGAGATTCCAGATAGACGAACTAGACGAGCTCAAACTGGTCACCCCTTCATAGTCAAGCTCGATACCTGCCGAACTTCTTAACAGACCTAATTTTTCTATCGAACAGCGAAGTTGTGGAACTGTTTATCTTGGGAGGTCGTTCCCTATGTCTAACCTCCTAACCTTCAAGAAAAATTCGAATGCCTATCTCTCCTCCCAACATTCCACCGCTGACTCACACGATGTTCTTCGAACATTATAGGTTTCCCTCTCAGGTAGTCTAAAGTATAAAAAATAAGCAAAAGTTGCCTCGCTTTTGCGGAAACCTACTCGGGCATCTGCATGAGACGTACTTCAACAACTATCATTACAACGATGAAATAGCATGGTGGGTGGCAGACTTCAAAAATAGCATACAGTTAGAGTTAACTGAATATAGCAAGGAAAATTCAAAAGGAATCTTCTAGCTCCAGACAAAAAGATATGTCAGACATTACGATTTCCAAAAATGTCAACAAGATGCGTATCAATGAGAAAGAAGTCGAGATGTGTGAACTTAATATCAATAAATTTAATTGATATGTATTAATTATTCTTCCATTCTTGTAACAGTGGAATAAAGTTTGTATAATCACGTGTACATAAAATGCCACTTTGTTTGGCCATTTATGACTTGATTGTGGTTCAAGAATATTTCTTATTAAGGGGCTTTTCTTTACTTTAGAATTATGACGGCTTGATCGCTTGAATGTATTTGCTGAATTGGAGGTTTTAACAACATACTATTATGTGGCAAATTTTGATAGTTTACGTGACAGCGGATGTCAGTATAAAACAAGATTATATTATAGTGTGTATAATTTCGAAGGTCAACCTATAGCAGATGTCAGTATAAAACATAGAGTTGTATAATCCTTGATGTAGACCAAATTTGAATTTAACAGACTATAATTTAACTTCTTTCATTAGTTGTTTCTAAATCATTTCTAATATATTTTCTATTCCTACTAATCATACATTTGACCCGCAGATGTATTGAAAGTTATTTTGATAGCAAAAATGAGCCAAGTCAGTGATCAGTTGATCACAGTTCATTCTAATAATTCTACGCAAGATCAGTTGTTATCGTTTAAACAATATTTGTATACGTTGGGATATGTTATCATTCATAGTCGCGCAAACTCGATAGTCAACATTTAACAAATTAGGAGCCAAAAACACGTACTGCCCGTGTAGTGTATAAAAACGTTACAAGATAAGTAAAAATTTAAAAAGTTGCCAAAAAGATATGTTTTTAACCTTCCATTTTAAGGACAAGTATGATGTATTTTGAAATAGCAGCGCGCGTACAGTTTTAAAATTATACCATACATCTCTGAAATTCTTGTTTTTATCCATTCATTTACATTTTGCAACATTTTCAACTCGATAGATCGCAATTTACTGACCAAAATCGATCTGTTTTTTTCTTTATCGCATCCATCCCATCTCTTTTATGGCGTTCTTAATGTATTCGTGTGTCTCTGCTCTACTCCTATTTCAACTGACATTTTGGATCCGCCATCTTGGATTTGAATTTTTTAACCTCATTCCTAATCAGAGCCTCCAAAAATCCCTAGAAACCAAATACATCCAGAATAATACTTGTAATTATAATTTTGTTTATGGAACTGATTAAATGAAAGAACAATTACCTACTTTGTTTTTATACCACTTTTAAGATAACATGAAAACGTTACTATAGTTTCAACACCGAAGTGTCATTATCAAACAGATATAAAATGATTTTTATTTGAAAGTACTGCAGAATTTGTGCGTTACTTATGCAACACTCAATCCTTAATACCAGCTGCTATAGTCTCATAGTGACATCTTTATGAACGTCATTTTCAATGTTAAAACGACATAGTTTTTTGGACTGGGTATACTCTGATGATTTCATTATAGTACAGGAAACAAAAATAACAAAATTCAACGATTATAATATATAACACAATTAAGACATAAGTGGATAAAGGTGTCATGTCACATTTTTAAAGTTTCGAGATATTTGATGAAACGCGTTTTGAACTAGAACTTTTTAAATTACAATTTAATATCGTTTAGTAATATCGCATAATTTAATTAAAGATAAGTTAATTTCTCTGGTGACTACCCTAAATAACAAAATTGTAAGATGTCTTAGTAAATTTAGATGTTGTTCATCCACCAACATTCAATCAAAAATGTTATCAGGTTTATCCTAAATAAAGGGGTCATGTTACTTTTGAATATTTTTTAATATCATAACATGCGGAAATTCTTACAAAATAAGGCATAAACTAATTAACAAACATCAGAAACTAACGCTAGGTAAAAAAAACTAATAGGTTTTCCTTTTCTTTTTCGGATTTTCAACATTTTCATTAAGAATTTCTTCATAAAACCATAAATAATCATTGTCAATGAACTTCAGCTGCTCTCTTAAGTTAGGTTTTTTCAGTAGTTAGACCTCCACATTTAGGTAACGTACTTAACGTCAATTCATCAGAAAGCACATCTTTTGTTCCTTTTTTGTGCAAGTCAACTTGCAGAAATGGGGTGAAGGGATCTAAGTTTGCTTTGTAATAATAAAATCCAAAATTAACGTAAATTAACTTTCTCGTTAAGAGTATTGCGTAATTTTTTATACAAACGAAGTTTAGCCGGAAGCTCTTCCAAGTTATAAAAGAAGGTTTCCATATCGAAGCATAAACTGTTCTTTGTACTCGCAGATCTAATGATTTCTCAATATTGGTCCGGAATTAAAATTGTCTGATGTTTTCGCAGTACTTTTTCAATCCTTCCAAAATCACGATCAGAATCCAAATAACTGTGGCCAATTTCGGGGAATTTATGATCTATTACTTTAAAAATTTGTTTGAATATGAGGTACTGGTAGAGGCACAATATAAAAAAGTTCTTGTTCTGGCCAGCGCATGAATCAGACCAGATTATCAAGTGCTCAATTTCAGGATGTTCCTCTTTAAGCATCTTACAAAATCGCAGCAAACAACTACCAATTTCATTACTTCCCCTATTTGCAAAATCTTCAGTCCAAGTAAAAAAAAACGACTTATGTCCAGAATAGGTAAAACGCTTTCGATGTAGATAACTTCGGCAACGGCATGGTATGTTGAAGATCCATAGTAATGTAGCACGATTTTTGGTCAATGGCAGGAGTTGTTCGGTCTAATTTTTGTGCCTTAAAAGCAAACTCATAGTTTTCTTTGTGCTCTTGCGATTTTTCTCCAGCATCACACACACTACAAGTGTCACGTTTTGGTGAACTGGTAAAATTTGAATGCTTTTAAATACTAAAGCATTTTTAGCATTTACGTCCAATTCATAAAACTTGCTTAAAATTACTTCTCTATCTTCAGCACTAAATTTTTCACTGCATTTCATGCGACAGTTTTCTTTGCAGAGGAGCCCTTCCTTTATTACTTTTTTCTGCATAACTTTTCCGTTTTGTGAAACGTACTCTTCGCCCTTTCCTCTCAAAATTGCTGCTTTTTTTCGTTTCCAAGTGTCAGGATTGCGCATTCTTTTTTTTTATATCTTCGGTAATAATTCGAAATTTTTCCCTTTCTTAATGCTTGGTTGGATTCCATCAGCTGTGACATGAACATTTATTCCACTTTCGTTACTCTTCCTCTTTTCTGTCCCGTTATCGTCATGTAGACTTTCTGTGTTCTTACTGCTCTCTAGTTGGTTATTATTATCATTATCTTCCATGCTATTTCCTTGTAGGGTCTCATTATCGATGAAAACTTTACGTTTAACCTTCTTAATACGTTGTTCGTTGTAGGTTGCTTGCTGCTCAGGGTCTGAATAATCTAAATCGTCATCGTGGCTAGGACAATATTTACTACCTGATGTAATGCTCTCTTCATCGCTTATTTCCTTAAACCCGAGAACAAAACGTGTATTATATTCAAATTCAGGTTGTATCTAAATTATCTCATTGCTTACTTTTTGAAATGCGCCTTCTTAGTGTCCTACTTGTACTTGGTTGCTCCTCCATATCTGTATATTTCTCATCCGATTGAACTTCTATTACATCTTGACCTTCGAGATTACTGCAGGACACTGCCTCTACAAAAGTACATAATTTAAGTATAGTACGTTTACTATATTCTTAAGAACATTCCGTAGAGCTTGGCAAACGGAGTAATATTTTGGAGGCCAATCGTCTTAATACATAATATTGAAATTTTAAAAAAACTACTTACGTTTTGTAATGTGCATTTGTGTTCTTGGTAGATGTCTCATATCTAAAGGGTTTTCAACCGTTTTAACTACATCTTTACTTTCAAAATTACTGCTGCATACAGCCTCTACAAAAATAATTAGATACATTACAGGGTAAAAATGAGAAAACTAGTTTTGCTAAGCTTACCTTGATTAGAGTCAATTTCTAGCACCATTTTTAAGATTTTATTGCCTCTAAATCCAGCCATTATTGCCACAAACGTATTTTAGTTCCTCGCGATAAAACATAACCTCAAATGCGAGACATGACACTTGACAGTTGAATAGACTTTTGACATGACACCTTTATCTACTACGGCATGCTACATGTTCGTGTGACTTAACACCTTCATCCATAAAATAAATCTTTAAATATTGAGAAAAATGTATCTAGGGTTTAATGAAAGATAAATCTATACCAGGGAAGTACAAAAAGTTGAAAAAGTTGATTTTAGAAAAAATGTGACATGACACCTTTATCCACTTATGTCTTCAATGTCACGTGATATTGTTCATCGGTGTCGAAATGATTGCATTGGTTTGATTGTTTACTTTGACATTTTCAGTTTCTTGCTGTGAGCAAACACGGGGTAAGGGTAGCGCTGATGATTTCTCGCCAAGAATAGCTGCAGAAATCTTTTTCTTATTTTCTAAGGAGTTTTCGATATATCCTTTAGCAACACTATTACTTTTCAGCCACCATGGCGTTTGACAGTGAGAAGATCTGCGCCAGAATTTGCTAGTAAAAAAGGCTTCTAAAACATTCATTATGCCTGTGTCGCAATGCTACATATTGTTGAATGAGTTGGACCATATTTACTTCATTAATATTCCCAGGAAGTATAAAAAATTCGCGGGATATTTTGGTTTTACCATGAGGTATAACAATTCTAAATACCGAACCCCATCTGTCCTTAGGTTTTTCAATTCTTCCCTTCTACACAAACTTATAGTCCAGTCATTTAAGGAATTTTTATGTCCGAATTTCCGCACCGTCTAATTTTGGTCTATTCTTATGTATTTTGACACGCTGAACACGATGGTGTAGATTAAATTTAAATTAACCCTGTGCTCGAAACACTTTTTTGGACCCGAAAATGGGCATTTTTCGTATTTTAAGTCTAAGCAGATCGATTTTAGTTGAGTAGAAATTTAGCTATCCTAATAAATGTGTTTGGGCCTCTAAAGGGCCCAATTTTGGGCCTATAGACAAAAACCTTGAATCAAATTACAGAGAAATACTTCGGCTATCTGAGTTTAGAATAGCGTACGGAGATTCGTTCACAATCCCAAGTTATAACGAATTTCATCATAAAAATTTAGCGCGGAATTTCATGTAGCGGCAATAAGCGAGGGTCGGTACAATAAATTCCGCACGCGAAATTATAGTTTATAAATATTTTAACATGCACCTGAATGCTTATAATCGTTTTGTGTGAATGTGTGAGTGTTGGTAGACGTGTGAACGTGCATATGTGACCGTTGCATGATGTTTTTATAGGGTGTTACATAACAAATTTCAATATTAAATAAAATTTCTTCACATATCATATTTATTGAAAAATTATCTATTTGTCTGATTATTTACAAATAAGCCAAGTTTCATATTTTTTCCATTATTCGTAACATAATATAATATTATAATATAATTTAATCTAATAACTATCATAAATAACATACATAATATTGCTTATCGGGAAAAATAAAATAGCAATAAATGCAAGTGTACAGATTCACATTATAGATACGTCTAATACCCATTATTTTATACAATAAACACATTTACTTTTCTCTCAATCTTTTTCTACTGTAATTTCTGAAGTGCACGACGTATCGATGATGTTATCTTCGTTATCACTGTCATCATATATTGTTAAAGATGTGATATGATCATTATTGATATACGGATCATCGTGATCCGCTTCATCATCTGAGTTTGATAGTTTGCAAGTGTCATTGATAACATCATCGGTATCGTCATCATCTTCATCATCGTGTTAATTTTCATCCATATACTTATCAAAATCGTCATCATCTAATATACTAACTTCTGGCTCGGGGCAATTAGAACAATGCTTACATAATGAGCTACAAGGTAATCCTAATTTTTTGCACGAACATTTACCAATACAATTTTTTTTACAACCGCAAGAGATTATTTTGATCATCAGGACGTGCATTTTTTACTGTTTGTATAGGAGTAATTCTATTCGAACTATTTCCCCAACCTCATTTCGTTGGATCGATGGTTTCATTGATGCATTGTGAAGGTAAAGGCAGTTCTAATTGCCACGAGCCATAAATCAGTATATTAGATGATTATGATTTTGATAAGTGTATGGATGAAAATGAACACAATGATGAAGATGATACGACGATCAAATTTTATCAACCTCATATGATGAAGCTTATCACGACGAACCGTACATCAATAATGATCATATTACATCATTAGCAATATACGCTGACAGTGATAACAAAAACGTAGGGTATTTGTGAATAATCAGACATATAGATAATTTTTGAATTAACATGAAATGCAAAAAACAAAAAAAAATATGATTGTAAAAAAAAAGAATTTTTTTATCTTATTTTTTGGTTTAAATGTTAAAATTTGTTATGTAACACCCTATAAAAACATCATGCCACGTCACATATACACGTTCACACGTCTACACACTCTCTCATATTCACACAAAACGATTATAAGCATTCAGGTGCATGTTAAAATATTTATAAACTATAATTTCTCGCGCGGAATCTATTGTACCGACCCTCGCTTATTGCCGCTACATGAAATTCCGCGCTAAATTTTTATGATGAAATTCGTTATAACTTGGGATTGTGAACGAATCTCCGTACGCTATTCTAAACTCAGATAGCCGAAGTATTTCTCTGTAATTTGATTCAAGGTTTTTGTCCCAAAATTGGGCCCTTTAGAGGCCCAAACACATTTATTAGGATAGCTCCATTTCTACTCAACTCAAATCGATCTGCTTAGACTTAAATACTCATTATTAAAACCTCTAATAGAACCTAGAATTTGGGTTTCGTAAACAATTTCTAACCTCAAAAACTTTAGATTTTTCGTTGGTCCAAAATTTTCAAAATGGCGCTAAAGTTTTATCTTCGGAGCAAAATGCTTGAATTTTGGATATTATATGCAGAATGATGAAATCTTCCGAATAATTTTGGTTTTAGATTGATAACATTAATATTCCGTTTGAAATTCACGAAATACGGATTTTTCAAAATGGCCGATTGTGACTCCAAAAAATGAGATAGGTCAAAATACCAAAAATCAGATAAAAGAAGAATAAAAATACAAATATGAAAAAACAAAAACTCTTTGACATATACTCAATTTTTCAATGTGCCAAAAAACACACTTAAGCCCACGACCTCCAATCGACTTGGGACTGAAGCTAAAAGTTGCCTATTAGCTTTTCCAACAACTTTTGTTCGAAACATTATTCATAAAACCCATAGTTTTGTCCCAAAACGCAAAAAATCGAAAAATGGCCATTTTCGGGTCCAAAAAATGGTCATAGTTTTTCGAGCACAGGGTTAATTTAAATTTAATCTACACCATCGTGTTCAGCGTGTCAAAATACATAAGAATAGACCAAAATTAGACGGTGCGGAAATTCGGACAAAAATCGTCGATTTTCATCCTTAAATGCCTGGACTATTATGCCAATTATTATTACTACTTTTACCAGGAGAAATATTTCGTCTTCCTCCTCCAGCAAATAGTTTGTGATATTTTCTTTAGTCAGTATTCTAGATTGTTTTGGTTAATATGCATCTGTGTTTCGCTTTTAAAAAAACAATTAATCGAACATATTTACTTATATTAACTTTTTTCTAATCGAAAACTTACTCCACATCATCGAGTAAGAACTCCATAAAGTTGAAGATTTTTAAAGCAATTTTCGTACGGCCGAAACGTTTTTAGATTTTTCTGGAAGAAGGACAGAAATTGCGTTCCTCAATCTCGGCGGCTTACTATTCTCAGAATCGCTCATGTTTTTCAAAAACACTCAAGAAAACTTCGGAAAGAAATATTATGACGTGAATTTAAACAATCCATAAACAGTATCTTAGTAACTAGTACGCGTTCTAGCAACGGTGCCCACTTGAGTATCAGTTGAAAGTAGGTACTATCAAAGAGGTTATAAATCGAATCGAAATTCATTTAAAATTCACGCCAGAAGATACAAATTCTTATGTAATTCGGATCATAAAAGATCATTTGCTACACGCCTCGGCTGCGCCTTGTCTGAAAATATTCACGGCTAGTACCATAATGATCGTTATAAAAAGTACCAGTTCTTTCACTTGATCATAATGATAAAGTACCATAGAGTAACGACTTCTACCATCGATTTTATATTTATTCAACTATTTTTAACTATTTAGCAATTTACTCAAAACTTCGATATCGAACCTATGTCATGTTATACTATTTTTAAGCAAATACCAAATTTTTAGAGAATTCCTTGATATCTAATTGAAGAATTATGAGATTTCGCCCGATTTTAGTTTAACATCACTCGTACAGCAAGATATGCATTCAATTAGATGTCTTCAGGCAACCCAAAAAACGCTAAATACATTTCTATCTTCCTCTGGGGTCCCCGAACAAATTTTGTATTGATGTATTGATAACATACACACATGCCACAAATACTGTATATTTGAATATTGAAAATGATAATCGAAAATATGATAATTGTCTCTTCTCGAATACCTGTTACCTTGATTTAAATTAACTCAAAATGGACATAGAAGATATATCAGGATATATTGCTTGGGTATAAAAACAAAAGCGTACTATGGAAACGTACTTGTTAAGCAATAAAAACAAATATTAAGAGTTAAAACCCTTATATTTGTCCCCACTTAATATTTTAGTCAAACGCTTCGCTACATTGAAGCACATAGAGGGATAATTTATTCATTTTTGTTTGTTTACTTCCATGTAATTCTCCTAAGTGTAACTAAAGCTTTAGGGTTCTAATTATTTGATTTGAATAAAATAACTTTTATCATTATCTAGATCACATATTTGTTACAGCTTTTCTACATTTTCCATATTCTTACATTTATTGCAAGCTCCAGCTTTTCTAAATTTTCACTTTTGTCTCAAAAGATTCTTTTATAGCAATAACTGCAATCTACATATTCTTTACCTTTAGTAAAACTAATAAGATTTCTTTACATTTATTGGACGAAGCAAAACGAAATCAAGTTCATTGCCATTCATTTTCAAAAAATTAATTCTTTCAGTATAACTAACTTACAGTAGGTAACTAAAATTGTATTGTTAATTAAGTAAAATAATTTTAAAATTATTCTAAGTAATTCTATTAATGATCTTGTTTCAGAAATGATATAATACAAAATATAGATGGCTTATCGGAAATGTTAATTACATGGTTGAGGATCGATAATGAAATATCTCATGACGAAGATGTTTTACAAGATTTACATCAACAAATGGCTTCTGTGAAGGAAGCAGAAGCACAAGGTGTGAATAAGCATCCATTACACAGTTTACCAATAAAATACAATTCATACAATAAAACAAAGGATACTCTTGAAACTGCAAAGAAAGATTTATACACTGTGGTTGCAGAATGTGAGAACCATTTGAAGTATTATTCGGACGGTGTTAATACTCTGGATAGTTCAGAATTTATACAATGGTCAATCGAGTTGAAAAGTATTTCCCAAATTGACGACTTGAACGTTTTCGATCTCGTTAAGGAATTCTTACATAACGCTGGCAAGGATGAAGTTGTATCACAATGCGAGGACTCTGAAAGAAATATCGCACACCTTGGGCAACTTTATAATAACTCCATACAAAAATGTCTGCAGGTTTTACAAGAGTATAAAGCAATAATAAGTCAATGTCCAAAAAAGTTTAAAGAAAGCCATCGAATGTGGCTTTACTTGAAATGGTGTTCTATTTTGTTGGAAAATGCAAATGTTGAAACCTGCGATTTAATATACGAACATTTTCAATCGTTTCTAGATGTGACAACGAACTCAAAGTATCCTGTTAATTTTATCGTTCTCTTGGATAGTTTTTATAAGGAAACTGTGGGCCAACTGAATAAAATGTATGAAGATATGTCTGTTAGTCGTGCCACCGATATTCAAACACTGGAAGAAGTATATGCCAATGCTAGATCAGGAATCACCACGTTTTTGGGCTGCGAAAAGAAAGCAGACTTGGCGTTTGGATTTGTCATAGCCACAGAATTGTTAATATTAAACAGAAACTTCTTGACTCTTGAAACGACCGCTCACCGTAGTGGTGAGTGGTTAATAAAATTGACATCACGAGATGGCGATTGGTTCCTCGATGATTTAATTTTGAGCAGTTCGAGAGCGGTTGATTTGATTAATAATTTGCCGTTGCGACCTAACGATGAACATTTGTTACTCTACCAAATTATCAATTGTGTACGAATCACTAACAATGTATATAAAGGCTTGGATGAATTGTATTTCAATTTCCACACTATAATCCTGCCTGAGACTATGAAAAAAATGCAAAACGAAGACCCGAGTATGCTTCAGATAATATCCGATTTGAACAGCCTTATATTAAGTATAGGATTTTCTATTCCAGATATGATTATGCAAATGTTTAAAATTTTGCCTTGCCTCTTGATGCAAATGGAAGTAAATGTGAGTATATTTAAGCTCTATTATTCATCATTCACACAGATATAATCACATAATATAGAATATTCCAGTAAAAAATATCAATCCTCTCTTTACTTCTATGTTGACCCAGTGATTAACATTAACTCATTCTACTCTGGAATAGAAATCACAGAGAATAATAGTTCACAAACATATGATTGTAACTTCAAATCTTATAGTTGAAATTGGTGGAATGAGTAGTGGAATTATCTATAAAAATGAATGAATTTGATTACTTTTATAAACAATAGTGACACCCGTTACTTTTAGGCCAGTACTAATAGGAGAAAATATTAGAAATAAAAAAAAAATTCGTTACAGCGATCTGACAGCGGGATATTGTAGAACAAGATATTATAAAAGAGGGAAAAATAAATCGAACCGACAGCTGCTATCCAGGATGGAATGGGGTGTGTTTTTAGGGGTTGATAACAGTTTTTCATGATTTCTGACTAAAAAGTTGAATGTTCATTCTATCAAAAAAGTTGAATGTAAAAGTTGTAGGGACTAAAAAGATCTACCTTTTTTGTATCCACAATTTTTACCCTCAAAATCTTTTTCACCAAAAATGCGAAAAAACAATTTTTCGGTTTTTAATTTTTTTTTCTTTGACAAATAAAACTCTATGAAGCTTAAACTTCGACAAAAGATAGCTCTATTTATTGCAAAATGGCAGTAATTTTTTCGGGGGGAAATATATGAAAGTTCTTGTCGAATTTGATTTTTAAGAAAAAAAAACAAATTTTTAACTGCGATTCCTCTTGAAACTACGCTTTCTACAGAGTTCTGTTTTGGCTCACTTACTCTTTGTTACGTCTACTTTCGATAAACGGTAAAAAAAGTTATACTGCACTGGAAAAAATGGCGGGAAAGTTGAAAAACAAAAATATCGCTGTTTTCGTGGTAATTTGCATATTTATCGTTGAATAATTGTTATTAATTAATAATATCATTATTATTTTTTTATGTTTATGGAAACTATAATATTATTCCTTTAATTATTGTATAGATCGAGTTTTGATATGATGTCATGCATGTCTAAGACATCTGCTATATTTGTATCTTCGTAATCGCAGGATACGAATATATGACTTCTACGATCGTCGTACATGGAATTGTTACTATCAAACGAAACATAAGAAATGAACATTCCCAATTTGCATTCAATAACAATTTTAGTTTTTTTTTCGAAATCAATTAGTTTACTAAACAAAATATAATCATACAATAGGCAATGTAGTAGATCTACAATGATATATACGGGTTTTGTAGAGTGGTTTTCAATTATAAGACATTATTTGCATGTTGCACTGAACAAGTTTATATTGCAAGTTTTTATATAAAAAAGTTCAATAAAAAATAATACATCGTGGAAGAATTGAAACAGATCCCTCCTGTTTTTAGGTAGTAAACATTAACAACATGAAATTCATAAAAGCGGTAAAAAAATTTAATGTTATTTTCAACATGCTTAAAAAACTAAATTGAAAAAAGTATGCATTCCCATAGATGTATTTTTCTCTAGTCTTGCTTTCTTCGCAGAGTGTAGTACTTCTTCTTCGTCCAATTAAAAAAAACTGAACGATTTTCCAGTATTTTCGAAAGTTTCAATGAGTACTGTTTCAGTTATAGTACATTGATCTGTTTCCGAGTCACTTCCGTGTATGGAAATTTGTGGAAGTTCAGCATTTGGGCAATTTTCTAAATTAAAACAATGTAAATTAAAACACATGTAAATTAAAACAATTTAAACATAAGTTGGTACGACTATAGTATATGCCGTCTCGACCTCTCATTGGCTTAGAAGGCCTCTGGTTGCGTTCGCATGCAGTCTTTAGCTTCGAAAACAGCTCCTTAAATTTCCCATATTCGTATCCTGCGATTACGAATATACGAATATATTGTTTGTAGCAGATATAATTTGCTGTCTTAGACATGCATGACATCATATCAAAACTCGATCTATAAAATAATTAAAGGAACAATATTGTAGTTTCGATAAACATAGAAAAATTAAAATGATTTTATTAATTAATAACAATTATTAAACGATAAATATGCAAATTACCACGAAAAAAAGGCGATTTTTCGTTTTTTTCAATTTTCTCGCCATTTTTTCCATTGCAGTATACCTTTTTTTACCATTTATCGGAAGTAGACGTAACAACGAGTAAGTGAGCCAAAACAGAACTCTGTAGGAGGCGTAGTTTTAAGAGGAATCGCAGTTAAAAATTTGAATTTTTTTTTTCTTAAATCTAATTTAACAACAACCTCCAAATGTTTCCCTCCGAAAAAATTACTGCCTTTTTGCAATAAATAGAGGTATCTTTTGCCAAAGTTTGAGCTCCATAAAGTTTTATTTCTCAAAGAAAAAAATTTAAAACCGGAAAAACCGGTTTTTCCATTTTTGTCGAACAATTTTGAGATTAGGCTAAAAATGGTGAGTACAAAAGTACTCTTTTTATTCCCTACAACTTTTATACTTAACTTTTTCTGATAGAATGCACGGTTTAGCCAGAAATCACGAAAAACTGTTTTCGACCCGTAAAAACACACCCCATTCCACCCCGGATAGCAGCTGTCGGTTCGATTTATTTTTCCCTCTTTTACAATATCTTGTTCTACAATATCCCGCTGTCAGATTGCTGTAACGAAATTTTTTGTTGTTCAAATACTATTTGTACTGGCCTATTTGTGTTAATTCAAAATATTGTTATGTATAATAAAAAACAATTTTCATTTTTTATATCACTTGAATTATGAAACACTAACAAATGTCTGATTAAACATAAGAGATCAAATATAAGATAAAAACAACAAATGATGTAGTAGTTTGAATATGGGTAAATACTGGAGCAATTTTACTGCCGTTATTAAAGTGAAACTTTTTATGTGGCACCACAGGGAAGCGCTGTTACTCGCTATTGATAGTGAATCTGTAAGTTGTCGAAATTCTGTATTGTCCAATGTTAAAAAGAAGGAGATATGTGTAAACTAACCTAACCACAAACTAATGTGAATAATGAATGAATTCTCCACTAATTTTCAGCCAGATCGGAACTAGATATTTACTGAAAATCTTAAAACGTTGCCCATCGGTTATATCAGACGTATGTGTGAGTGTATGCAATATAACAACATTTTCCTTCATCTTTATTAAGGTGAAAAATTGTTATTACTAAAAATATCTGGGTGAAACATGGATATTCAAAGATAAAACTGTGAAAAAACGATGGAAATTGGTGGCGCAATGTATATTTATACTGCATGCTGGTTGTAGTAGCAGGTTCCTGTAGCCAAACCAATATTTTATTCAAATCAAAGAATGTCGATTAGGGAAATGAATCAAAACAACTTCCTACGTAGGATTGAATTTGAACTTTTAGTGAATTTATAAGAATCCACCATCATTTATGTGATATACAAGAATGGTTAAATGAAAATAATAAAATACAATTTGTTGAAATTACAGTTGTTGAATGAATAAGTCAGAACCAGTAAATGAAAATGAAAATTTACAGCTTCAGTGGCATCGCAAACTGTATCAATAGATTTATATGATACCAAGTCCCCTGGCAATAACTGTTGTATCTTCAGATTCAAAATGTCAACGTCCACATATTTTGCCGCTAAAATTGCTCTTTTTGCAAGCCACTCGAGATTTATGTAATTCATGTGTACATCGGGTAGACACATGGAGGGGATAACTTACCAAGTGATAATAATTGATGTTATCGAGCGGGATAAAAAATGATAAAATTATTAAAATGACTATTAAAAAGCAGGGGTTGGTGATAGAGGAGTGAAAATTTAGGGTTGTATGTATTTTTCAATGCCACATAATAAAAAATAAAAAAAAAATTTTTTTGGGGTGAACACCCCTTATCACTTGAGGGTTTGAAAGATAGATAGTAGCCGATTCTCAGACAGTAAGTCATAAAAAATTTCATAAGAATCGGTCGAGCCGATTCGGAGGAGTATGGGAACGAACATTGTGACACGAGAATTTTATATATTAGATATCAATTTTTTATTTATCAGAATAGTTTCATTTTTTATATTGATTAATGTTGTAAAAATCATGCAAAATTTAACCAAAATGAATCTTCAAATATGTATCTATCACTTTCCATCTAGCGAGTGAATTCAATTCTAAGTAATGAGTTTTCATTTGGTGGAAAAAAAAATTGACTCTTGAATATTTGTTGAATTAACATATACATCCTACTTGAAGAAGTTTGACTTCAAAGTGAGCACTGATGAAATTTTTAAGAAATATATATTTTTATGTACCATACAAAAACGAACTTACTTTTTATAGGTTACTTATGAAACTAATACAAATAAAAAGAAAATTACGAAAAATTACATGCGTTATAAAACAATTATAAGAATTATTTGTAGTTCTCAACACTTCTACTCAAATACTAATTTCAAACAATTTCAAAAATTACTCAAAATCAGGAATTACTTCACTACTTTATTTTCAGAGAGATAATCCCAACACATCACGCAATTTTTCGAAACGTTCTCATGGGAGAGGCTTCGCCATTATATCAGGAATTTGGTTTTCACTCGCTAAATGTTGTACATACAAAGAACGATTTCAATGTTTCTCTCATACAAAGTAGTGACGCACTTCTATTATGTTTAAAGCGCTTATGATATTCAGCGTTTGAACCAATTTCACGGTACTTGCATTATATCAATATACAAGGTTGGTGGTACATTATTTAGATTTAAAATTTCATTCAGCATTCGAGTTATCCCAATTGCTTTCTTAGCACCTTCACTAGCCTCCACTAGATCTTGATATCATCCCTGAAGTTGAACATGTTGTTATATCACCAGCGGAATCAGCATTTATCATCTTCTAAAACACCAGGATGCGTCAGGTTTGTAATGAAGTTCATACACGATGGTACCTCGTAAATTTCAGATATCTTTTTCTTGCCTTGTTCAGTTGTTTAGAAGCCTTGTTTGTTGCAAACGCTATATCCGGTTTTGTTGCAGTCGTTAAGTACATGAGATTTCCTATTGCCTCCTGTTAAGGAACATTGAAAGCTATTTCTTTATTTTTCGATAACTTCACTAATTGCAAGTACATTCACACTCTTAGCTTCATTCATATTGAATATCTTCGAAATAGTCTCGGTATAATTTTTTATAAGAAAACTCTTCACGTCAAACTCTCGCAAGATTATTTTCTCGGTCGCAACGACACAGCAGTTCCAACAGTATCAAATCTTGCAACTGTGCTGAAAGTCTCGTTATAATCAATATTTGGTTTTTGTACGTATCCTTCAACAACCAATCGCGCTTTGTACTTATCAATAGTCGCATTTGTTTAACTTTTTCACGGAAAACCCATCGATTACCTATAAAATTCTTGCCCTTTGAACAATCAACTAGCTCCGAAACATCATTCTCTTATAAAGATTTCATCTCATCATTCATAGCTAGTTTCCATTGTTTGGTCTCCGATGATTCCATCATTAGCCTAAAAGAAACAGGATCCACATCTTCCGTAGTAGTCAATGTTGCGTACTGAAAATACGAGGGACGTTTAATTTTTCTACGATGACGTAAATGACAAACCCTGCGCAATTGATCTTGATCAGCTGTATTTTCTTCGTTATTATCAAGTTCACCATCAACTAGAGGACCATCTGCATTATTATCAAATTATTTTCCTGTATCCGAAAGAAATTGTTTTATCTTGTGTTCAGCCAAATCAGTTTCCGCTAAAAATTGATTGAATTAGTCTTCAACTTCAGTCTTATGCCGCAGGACAAACACTCCTCGAAACTTTGAAAAATCATCCTTGAAGCAAACAAAATAACTTGCACCACCTACCGATTTCCCAGGCATAAACCCACGAACATCAGAATTTATCAATTCACCCAGCCAAGTAGCTTAATTTTTGCGTTCTCCAAAACTTTGTGTTGTCTACCTACTGCTCGCATATTCAAAATTGTTAATCCGTCATTCAAGTACCTGGTTTAGGAAGTCTGTCCAGGTTCCAGTGACTTCAGTATACCTCTTATAACCCCTTGTACAAAGAAGCAGCATTTTCTAAATGATTCGACTTCCATCTCCACATTTTATGGCACCATATCCACACACAGGTGCTTTGATCCTTGTGCCTTCAACTATTTCCACACTTGGTTCATAAAACATTATGTAAGTTTGAAAGTACTCACGGTGAGATGTGTGCTGTGGCGTCACTATCTTTTATCCATAAATGTGCATCAAACTCCTTCAAATTGCACATAAGAGCAGAACTCACGAAAGCAGCAGCCCCTTGTTCGACTTGATCTGAAGAATTAATGTTTTTTGAATTCGCTGACTAAGCTGATTTGATCGCACGGCAAAATTGACCCTATTTCTGACACCTTTAACATTTAATACTTTTGAATTTTTCTTTGATCTTTCATTCTTTTCATTATTAACAAAGGCACTTGATGAATCTCCTTCTACATGCAATTAAACCATCCTTAGACGTGTTCAATGAGTTGTCCCTTCGTCATTAAAAACAGTTACTTCCCATACTTGCCGGAAACTATTGTACTCATCTGGTAAAGTAGAGGTTATCCGTAATATTAAAAGTTGCTCCTGTAATTGAACATTTACCTGAAGTTTGAAGTCATCACTCAGTCATGCTGTAGAGGGGAAATTTGTTCCAATATACCAACAGTCCGATCATTGTAACCAAAAACTTTTCTGGCATACTATCTAACCGATGTCCCGAACATTGCTCACAAATGGAAAGAAGTCGCTGCCGTGCTTCATTTGACGACTTTATCACACATCAGCACATTTGTTAACAATAATTCAGCGTGTGCATCATTCTTCTCAAAATCCGCAAGCACCCTTTTCTGCTCTACTGTCCTAGCTCCTTCAAATACTGGCAGATGGTTTGTCCCATGACAATTCCCTCAAGTCCTTGATAACTCAGCAACAAAACCATTTGATGTGTTCATTTTGTCCAGTTCTCAATGCCTGTCAATTTATTTATTTGAATCTTTAAATGAGTCATTTTATTCAAATTGACTCAACAACCCATCTCAATACAATCGACAAAATATATGGTACTATGAGTTAACAATAATCTATGCGCACGTTCCCATAAACGTTCTCGGTCCATAACCTGAAGAAGTTTGACTTCAAATTGAACACAAATAACTCGCAAAGATATACATTTTAATGTACTATACAAAAACTGACTCACTGATTATAGGTTACATAGGAAACGAATACAAATAAAAAGAAGATTACGAATGATTATATGCATTATAAAACAATAATTACAAAGTATTATTTGTAACTCTCAACTCTAATATAATAGTGTTGAGTAATGAAATTATCGAAAGTAGATTTGGAAATATTTCATTGATTTGAAAATTGTGCTAGTCAAGTATTTTGAATGCTTCGTTCATAAATAATAATGCTCAGTTTAACATCACAATATGAAAAATAATATCAATTGTTAATATTGAAAGCTGGAAGATGATCTTCCATATCTTTATCTAAATCTTTGGTAATGCTAAGTCATTAAGGAAACAAAAAAACATGTAACGATAAACGATATCAAAATGTAAGGTGAAAAAAAAAAAAAACAGAATTAAAAAAAATTTCAGTTTCACTTGTATCGTGGAATTGTGTATACATACATGATGTAAAACTGAATTTATTTTTAAATTTTATTTTGTTTCACTTACATTTTTTTTGTTCCCTCAATGACAGTTGAAGCATCCCCAAAAAAGTTTAACTTTTATCGTTAAATTTGTACTGAAGCATTTTTTTATATCTTCTTTTTTGTGACGCAGTTGACAGTTTTTCCGGTCTTACCGGAAATAGATTTATCAGTGTTGACCAATGGGAAACCTTGTTTTGCTCAATTCGAAAGGGACACTCAGTATTAACACTTGATCTACCATAGTAAAATATATAGAAATTAGATATAAGTTACGGAAACATTTTCGATCTATTAGTCTCTTATCATATTTTGAATATGAATTACCATTCCAAATTTGAGTTGAAATTTTGTATAATACAGGTTTTAAATTAAACCCTAGAAACATTTGATATTTTTATATGTATAAAAGATGATGACAATCAGTTAGACTTTTATTACAGCATTCTTTTCAATGTTTTGATAATATAAAATTTCCCCGTCATCCATTTGTACCTACCTAATATATTTCCGCATAAAGTTTTCTAATTAGTAATTCTAATCAGTAGAAGTCGTGATGCCGAACAAGGCACGCGGTCTGACTTGCGGTAAATGCGAGCAAAAAGTGGATCGCTATGACGATGTTGTGTTACGTGTCAGAATTCTTTTCATCTTGATTGCGTCAAGATTCCTGTATCTGTATATCATCAGATGACTAGCGATTATGAAATTTCTTCTTGGTTATGTGATAGATGTTCTCCGGTGGATAGTGTTTCAATGAGTCTAACTGAGAACTGTGAAGACTCATTTAACAAGAGTGGCACAGAGGCTGTAAAGTGCATTTTTTGCTGCGACCTCGTCATTCCAGGCGATTGGTTATTTGGTTTTGCAAAGTTTGACCACATCTCACATAAGATAAAGGAGCTCAGATGGCTTAGGGTTGACCAGTTATACAGTTACCACTTCTCAATGTTTGTTTGTAAATTGTTGTCTACCTCGTCACCACTTTACTTGAGACAGAAGCTTACTTTTAGACAGGATGTGCATAATCTTCATTTGAGACATGTAAATACACTGTCCTTGCCTAGATTTCGTTCTTCCATGTTTCGTAGATGTTTTTCGTACAATGCGCCGGTAATATTTAATAAGTACTGTTTACAGCATGAGAACTTGTCAGTAAAGAGCTCTCGTTTGAGGCTTAGAGACAGAATATTTTCGGAGGGCTGAGAGTGTGTTCTCATTGCTCGTCGACATACTGGATCGTCATTTTCTTGTTTTGTGTCAATTTAAATTAGGCTTAGGTTTAGAATTTGTATGGATAATTTTGCTCGTCTGGGGGGTCAAGTTGAGTAGCTTATGCTAGATCTTCGCCTCCCATTAGAGTATTTATATTCTTAATAAAGTTATATTATTATTATTATTATTAATAATTACCTTGGTAACTCTACCCTATTACTTATTCCAATTATTCAATTTCCCTCTTGTATTTATTCATATTCAAACTGCTACATCGTTTGTTGTTTTTTGCTTATATTGGACTATAAATATCTTAAGAGATAGAAACAAAGTATATGTTCTTTATATTAATAATCTTATAATGCTTACAACCAAACATTCTTTCAGCCTTCATATGAATCAGTTCTGGAAAGGGTTTCTATTCTGAAGACTGGATTTTTCAAAATGATATGTACCCAATCTGATGTTATTACTCCAGGAAAAATGTTATTAGTGGGCTTCAACGGTTTATTCGAAGAGTTAACCACTGAATGGAATAATTTAATAAAATCTCTCGAGATTCTTGATGTGCCGAATTCATGGAAAAAGATTGATCAAGTGAAAGATGCGAAAAATATTTCTGCTCACATAAGTAACCCGAAAGTACATAGTATTTTAGAGAATATATTTCTATTAAAAAGGATACAAGCGATGACAGATTTTTTCAATTTGAGTCACGAAATGTGCGAATCGTTTAAAGGTACAACAAGTGTTGCCTACACTGATGAACAGCTAGTGAAACCAATACGTCAATTTGTAGCTGATTTTATATCTAGGCAGTTGTTAGGAATCGCCACGGAAAATATCGCATACACTACTTGTTACCTTTTGCAGCACTTAGGATTTGATATGGTAGAAGAAATTGAACAAAGAGACATAGGAGCAGAGATTAAGGTACCATTGGATGACTTATACCATAAAGCCTGGAATTTGTTCTTAAAACAGGGATTATATTCTCAAAATATCTTATCACAAGCTTCCAGCTTAGAAAGTAATCTGAAACAGGCTTGGATTAAAATTCAAGAAACTAAGAAAGTACAACAAAAAGTAGCTCTTTTACAATCAATTCAGGTCAGACTGCATAGCCAAATAACTATCCAGAATTTCATGTATGAGGACGTTTTATCGAGTTTCAATATATGTAATTCGGTCAGAAGTAAATTTCTTCTAGACCTTAAAAAACAATCATCATCGTTGCAGACTATCCACGATAAATTCAAAAGTATCTGGCAGAAACAGTTACAATTAATTGATAGTGCTCATCAAAGACTTAATTGGGCAAAAGGGGCGAATCCGAGTGTTGTAGAAATTTCTGCAGCATTCGAAAATGCCATAAAGATAAGAGATAATTATTTCAATTTAGAACAAAATATCGCTTCCAAGATGATCAATCTTTGTGATATAATTCTAAAACACGAATTATTCCGAAGTCATTCAGAATCGAAAACGTTGGATAAATTGTTCCTTAACAGCTTGCAGAATTGGCGGGCTGCTTGTCAATACATTTATATTAAGAATGACACCCTCACAGCGACAGAAGAAAGTATAATGGGCCTATTGACACCAAGCCTTATTGCTGAATCTAAATGGTTAGAGAAAGTGTCTGAAATTGTATCAGATTTGATCACAATGTCACAGAACAAATTAACCGAAGAAAAAACTAATTTGTTCAGAACAAACGATGCCATAGCAGCTGCCTTGGATTCATTAAAAAATATTTATAATACACATTGTAGACTCATGTCTGACATGAAAGGTCTCATCAAAACCATGATGAAAATTGAAGATTATAACGTGGTGGCTCAACAATTCATCGTCGAATACAAGGAATACTTAGATAACTTCTCATGTATTTTCACAAAATTGAAGAAAGAAGTTAAGAAAGAGGATATTGAAGAAAGTATGAATCTTCTGCATTATATCAAACAAAACACAGAGAGAATATATGAAGCATTAATGAATTTGGTAGTACAGGATAGAACAGCTGCAGCAATGCTGAACGATTATCCGAGTCCAGTGAAAATTATTTCACAAAAACAAGATATTCCAATTTCTAAGGGACAGCAGCGAAACGCCTACGCGGTTAGCGTATGGCGCAGAGTTAAGATGAAACTAGAAGGTCGAGATCCGGATCCTGGTAGAAAATATACTGCACAAGAACAGGTATGTGAAATTAGGTATAAAAACTTCCTTGACTTATCTTGTTTTAAATTTACTCTTGTGAAAAATATATAAATTTGTTACCATACATCTGATATCCGCCTTGACGAGCAAAATTAATCCGTTTGGCCCCGGTTATTTTATTTATTGTACCATTCAAATTTTTTACAACAATGTTTGTGTCTACATTTTCCAAAAGACAATTGATTTGCGACTCGATGTAAAATCGTTTAAAATCGCGCGGAGAAAACGTCTGTACATTGATGCATTTTCATCAGTTCGTAAATCCTTGCAAAAATACTTTGCACAATTTGTGTGGTAGCCCACTGTCTGAACTTATTCAGAATATCTTTTCTCAACTTGCTAACTTTCTCCTCACGGAGCGTTTTCAAAGCGTAATATATTGGCAGAAATAAAATTTAGAGGGTTCTTTTTACAAGATTTAGAACATAAATAAACTATATTTTCGAATATTTCACTTTCTTGTAAACGCTGCTTCACCGTAACAATTATTTTTATATATTTTATTCCGTTCGGCTCCAATGAACACTTTCTTCAATTCAAAACCCATTTCATTTCTGTTAAATTTTTTTGATCATGGGTGATCCGGAATTGTTCTCCTTTTCGTTTCGTTTCACACAAATCGCAGTTATCGCATACCAACCGCTGTTTTGGTTCAAATGTAACTAACGTTAGTTATAATTTATGAATGGTACGAATCAGTTCAGGCAAAATATTAGAAAGAGGATGGCATCGCAACACTAATCGTATATCCAAAAGCCGTTATTTAAACAATACTAAAACTCCATACACCGATGAAGCTCTCCACGTAAGCCGCTTTTTCTTTGTCAGTGAACGAAAACTTGCTCATTCCCGATCTTCGCAAATTTATGTGTTGCATAATGCTACACCTTTTCAATTTCAAATTGGGACTAGTCATTTTTAAAATAAAAATAAACACATTCCTTTCGATTCTATTTATCCTCAAATTGAAAATGATAAATTTCAATTTGATTGTGTTTATTCTCAATTTGAAATTGTAAAGATATAATTTCGATCCAGTTATGTCTGAAAATCTGTACATCTGTAGAGTTATTTCATGTAGGTAGGTATATCTATAAGGATAGAGTATAGAAAGATACAGATAGCGCGGTGGGTGGCGAACGGGCGTTTAGACCCACCAACAGTCATAAATCAAAGAAGAAATTCCTTGATTTCCCAACTTCATGTCAAACAAGTTGTCTACTTCCGTTTTAGTTGTTTAGAATTTTCCCATAAAAATAGTCGACTGCATGTCAAACATGTTGCCTACTTTCGCTTTAGTTGTTTAAAATTTCTCCAAAAGATATAGTCAATTTGAAGAAAAAGTGCTCGTCTGCACAAGTAGATTTCGATATTGAGCCCGCGCTCAATTCTGTACCCTTAATGATGTTCGCAGAAAACTTTTTCATTTGCAATAATTTTGATGTCAAAAATTAACGTACTACGCAAGTAGATAACGATGCCCTCGATTCATAAAGTCGTCAACAATTGATTTCCAATAATCCGATAAAGAGAAAAATTTGACGAAAGGATACCACACACTTTAGTAGGGAAAGCCCTGTCGAATTGGCTGAATTTTTGATATGTTATAGTCCAAGTCATTCCGAACAAAAAGTTCAATGGGCACAACTTTTTCTATAGGCTGGTTTTGGCGCTAGAGGCCAATGAAAACTTTCATTTGTTCTTCATTGTTAAACAACACGAAACGTTATCCTGGATAATAATCACTTTTCCGAATAATCAAGATCTAAACAGTCATTACTATGACATACTGTTAAAAGTATTTTTCTTTGGTATTGCTACATTTGGTCAATTATACAGTGTGTTCCAGCTACTTACAATTTTTAAAGTGCAATAATTCGAAAATGGTTACAAATCGTCTTAGGGATCTACAATGAAAAAATGTTTATGAATCCTATTCTACATCACATAGTCGAAAAATATAAGGAGTGTTCCTTTTAAAAGAAATCGAAAGTTATATTCGAAAAGTTCCGTCCCTACTGAAAAATATTGTTCGACCATCCTGAATAATTTTAGGCCATGAAAAAGAATGAGAAATATTACAAGTCTGTCTATAAAATGGCCTTTTTTTTTCTTTCTAAATCTATCATCTTAACGTCAGGGATTTTCAAGGTATGCATCTGCAAATGGACTACCCAATTTCGACCAAAAAGTCGTAACGTCCAAGTGATTCAGAGACAATCAATAATAGTAGGTGTAGTGGTGAATGGAGGTTATGTAGATGTTTGAAAAATTCACTAATATATATCATTATCATTATTTTTATTATTATTATTAATGATATTTCTTTTTAAAATAATGCACTTCACCTTCCAACCCGATTTTTTTCGTATCGCCCTGTAAATGCAAAACATTCTTGTGCTAGATTCTGTTGTCTAGTTAACTTTCGTTTTCAAGTCGATATCACAATAGAACAACTCTAGAAATCGAAAGACACACTATTGCCCCACCCTGTATAAAAATATAGTCCAGATTTCTTTTAAAAATTGTTAATTCATTCTCGAACTTGAAGGGTACCTACTGGATAATATGAAAACAGGGATGCACCCTTTACTGCAGAAAAACACATTTTTCTGTAGATGGCTTTGGAAATGATGTCAAAGTTTCTAGCAAGGTTTTGTTTGTTTGTTACTTCATGTCAATATAAAGTTGAATATGGCGTATAATTTCGCAGTGAGATTTGAATGTTTTGTTTGTGAGTACAATGGAACACCAAGGCAAATGGTACGTTTGGACGAAGAAAGCAGAGCCATTGCCGAACGTCGAAGGAATGAATTAGAATTGCCTCAAATACCTTTTATTGAACAGACAAGGATTTGCCGAAACTGTCATTTGAGTATTCTCTCAGAGATACAAGCTTATGAAGAAGATCCCGATCCAACTGTACTTAAAGTTTTGTTGCGAACCTCTCATACGTCATGTTTTGTATGTGGTACATTTGAAAATCTTGGTAGAATGTCACCTTCTGGTAGGTTGGATGTATTTCTGAAGACCGGAATGTTTGCACCTGATGGCGTCAGAATCTGTGGTGGTCATTTGAATGAGGAGGAACATCTTCTGCCACCTTTTATGAATGGGCTTAGAGGAATAACAAGACCATACAATTTGAAAGGTAATGAACTCAAACATATGTTAGTATCGTTACGAGAAGCTGTGCTGAACTATAAATCAACAAATAAATACAATAACGAGGATAATTTTACTGATGAAGAGTTCCAGGCGTTAACTCCAATAAAAAAAGTGCAGTTTACAGACCTCTTTGAATTTTGCAATCCCGTCAATATTCATCAGAAAAATAGAGCAATAGCGAAGAAAGATTTGTTATGTTTCTTGTGCAAATTACGACAAGGACTTTCCGATCAATTCTTGATGGGCATGTTTTCCTATTCCAGTCGTCAAGCTGTGAGCTTGGCAATTCAAAAAGTGCGTGTATCATTATTACAACAATTCGTTCCACAAAATGTAGGGTATCAGCATATAGAGGGGCCAATATATTACTAGACATGTTACGGATTTTGCAAATACCCTTTACAATCCTGAACCAAATTATCGAAGAGCAATAGCTTATATTGACGGGACGTACATAAAAATACCCAAAAGTCGGACATTTCAAGTATTACGTCAATCATACTGTGTACACAAGGGTTACCATCTTTTGAAACCTGCATTGATTGTTGCTCCCAATGGTTATATCCTAGATGTTCACGGTCCTTATTTCTCTGATTCAAGAAATAATGATGCGGCAATGTTGAGACATGAGTATGAACGAGATTTAATGGGTCTGAGGAACTGGTTCCAAGAAGGTGATATTTTCATGTTAGATAGGGGATACCGTGACGCACAGAATTTCTTGGGTGACTTAGGTATAGTAGTAAAAATGCCCGTAGCACTTGGTGGTGGACAGCATCAGCTTACAACCGAAGAGGCAAATTCATCTAGACTAGTTACGAAAACGAGATGGATTGTAGAAGCTAGAAACGGTCATATAAAGAATATGTTCAAATTCTTCAGAGATACTGTACCAATGCCACAAGTTCTGCATATAGGAGACTATATCAGAATAGCATGTGCGATAATCAATAAGTATCATGAACCAATTACCATGGAAGGAGCCAATGCTGAGCTAGCTCAGATAATGTTAAACCGTGTCAATGAAATAAATGAACTCCAGTTGAGAATAGGAGAAGAGGGTCTGCTACGAAGACATGGTAGATGGTTTCCAATGGAGGAAAACCAATTACTAAATTTTCCAGTACTCAGTTTGGAGTACCTACGAGAACTAACATTCGGAATTTTCCAGATAAAAATAGCTCCATCTTATGTACAAGATAATAGACAGGATTTGGGAAACGTTTTATTTGAATTCGACGACCGTATTGAAATTCCAGGTCTATTGAGGATGAGAATAAAATCTCGTCATCGAAATAGTATCAAATACCAACTGTGGATCAAGTACAATGTCAGTTTGGAAGGTGTGCCAATTCAGGGGTACTACTGTACGTGCAAATCAGGAAGTCGTACATTGGGTACATGTTCGCATGTAGCTAGCGTACTTTGGTACCTTGGATATGCCCGTCATGCTGCCAATGTTAAGTATCCTTCGACCGAAATACTTCATACCGTATCTGATGCTGCAGAGAGACATAATAATGAAGAACCTATGATTGTTTAGACTGTTTATGGCATATTCTCCTTGTTTCTTTGTTCATATTGATATGTTCTCAGATGGAACACCCTGTAAATCATTAAATGAATTATTAGGGTTCAGTCGAGAGTTTTTCATTTGGGTCAACGATACCAGGTTCAATGGTTAAGTTAAATGTTACATATAATATATTTATTGAGTTATAGCCCATTATTTCCTTCCTATTATATTTATGCTGAATGTGCAAATGGAGGCTTTGTTGACCCGCTAAAAGGAGTTTCTCCGCCACACTCCTTGAGCATCAGTACAATTATCGGATGTATTTACGTACTCATTCGACACAACCCTATCAAAATGATAGACCAATTTTTGTTATATTCTTGAGTTTCATCATCAACTTGAAGTATTATTTTGACCGTGATAGCTGGAACACGCTGTATAATTGATCACCTATAGTGACATCAAAGAACAATACTTCTAATAGTATCTCATATTAATGACTGTTTAGATCTTGATTATTCGGAAAAGTAATTATTATCCAGGATAACGTTTCGTGTTGTTTAACAATGAAGAACAAATGAAAGTTTTCAATGGCCTCTAGCGCCAAAACCAGCCTATAGAAAAAGTTGTGCCCATTGAACTTTTTGTTCGGAATGACTTGGACTATAACATATCAGAAATTCAGCCAATTCGACAGGGGGCCACTTTCCCTACTAAAGTGTGCGGTATCCTTTAAGTTGTTTTAAAGTTAAACCTGCGTTGGAATTTTGTAAGTTAAATTTTGAAAAATAAGTTAAAATGTGTCTTCTTGATTGTATTGTGATGTGACAAACTTATAATTTACAAGACTAAGACTAAACTACTTATTAATAATATTTACAATGATAGCTGAAAATGGCCGCCGCCTACTGCAACGCATTTATCAATTCGCCTTAACATTGATTTAGTCCAGGAGGAAAATCGACGATTTTTGTCCGAATTTCCGCGAGGTCTAATTTTTGTCTATTATGTATTTTGACACGCTGATAACGATGGTGTAGTTTAGATTTGGATTAACCCTGTGCTCGAAAAACTGACCATTTTTTGGACCCAAAAATGGCCATTTTTCGATTTATTGCGTTTTGAGACTAAACTATGGGTTGTATGGGAAAATGTTTGCACAAAAGTTGTTGGAAAAATTAATACGCGATTTTTGGCTCTGGTCCGAAGTCGATTCGAGGTCGTAGGCCCAAGATTGGGCCCATTTAGTGTGTTTTTAGCACATTGAAAAATGGAGTATATGCCAAAGAGTTTTTGTTTTTTCATATTCTGTTTTGGTGGAAAGATTTTATTATTCTGCATTCAATATTCAAAATTTTGGTTCAAAGACATAACTTTGACACGAACTATTTTGAAAATTTTGGACTACCGAAAAATTCAATATTTTTTGAGGTTAGAAATGTTTTACGAAATCTACAATCTACCTTCTATTAGAGATATCCATATCTATGGTTTCGGCGTTTACGTAGTGTAAATTCATAATACTTCGGAAGTTGAAGAATAAAACTCAAATTTTACACAAAACAACAAGTTGATAACTCCTGGATTTGAAAATGCCACAGTGTGGTGCAACAATTTGTCAGCATTTTTAAATTAAATGTTGAAAGTTTTGTGTAAAATTTGAGTTTTATTCTCCAACTTCCAAAGTTCTATTAGAGATTTTCATAACGAATATCTTAAGTCCAAGCAGATCGATTTGGGTCGAGTAGAAATGAAGCTATCCTAATAAATGTGTTTGGGCTTCTAGAGGGCCCATTTTTGGGAGTATCGACAAAGTTTTAGAGCAAATTACAGAGAAATACATCGGCTATTTAGGTTTGAAACAGCGTACGGACATTCGTTCACAATTCCAAGTTGTAACGAATTTCATCATAAAAAACTAGCGCGGAATTTCATTTAGCGGCAATAAGCGAGGGTCGGTACAACAGATTCCGCGCGCGAAATTATACTTTTTTAAATGTTTTAAAATGCACCAGAATGCTTATAATCTTTTGCGTGAATGTGTGAGTGTATGTATACGTGTGAACGTGTATATGTGACCGTGACATGATGTCATTATAGGGTGTTACATCACAAATTTCAATATTTAAACAAAAAAACTTAAGATTAATAAATAATTTTGTTTTACATTTATCTATATGTCTAATTATTCACAAATAAGTTTTGTTATCACTGTCAGCATATATTGCTAATGATATAATATGATCATTATTGATATACGGATCATCGTGATCCGCTGCATCATCTGAGTTTGATAAAATTTGATTGTCGCTATTGTCATTGATAACATCATCGGTATCGTCATCATCTTCATCATCGTGTTCATTTTTATCCATACACTTATCAAAATCATCATCATCTAATATACTGATTTCTGGCTCGGGGCTATTAGAACATTCTTCACCTTCACAATGCTTACATAATGAGCTACAAGGTAATCCTATTTTTTTGCACGAACATTTACTAGTACAATTTTTTTTTAAATCACAAGATATTATTTTGATCAACTCATCGGAACGTGTATTTTTACTGTTTGTAAGTCCATTCGGACTATTTCTCCAACCCCATTTCGTTGGATCAATGGTTTCATTAACGATCCAAACCTGAACTTGGTAATACACCTAAAAATATGTTGCTTTGCAGCATCATCGTATGTTCATATGGTTACCTTGTAATGTCCTGGCATAATGTAAATGTTCGCTGGCATGAAAAATTACAATTCCCCGATCTTTCATACTCGACATAAGATTTCAACAAGGTAACCATATGAAAATACGATAATGCTACAAAGCAACATATTTTTAGGGTGTATTACCAATTTCAGGTTTGGATCGGTAATAAAACCATTGATCCAACGAAACGGGGTTGGAGAAATAGTCCGAATGGGTTTACTCCTATACAAACATTAAAAATGCACGTCCCGAAGAGGTTTTAGATCTATAACGTAAGTATTTCGTCTGAAATTCGTAAAATAAGGATTTTTCAAAATGGCCGATTTTGGCGTCAAAAAATGAGGTAGGTCAAAATACCAGAAACCGAAAAAGAGTTTCCACCAAAACAGAATATGAAAAAACAACTCGATGTTTCAATGTGCACTAAATGGGCCCTATTTTGGGCCCACAACCTCGAATCGACTTCGGACCAGAGCCAAAAATCGCATATTAATTTTCCCAACAACTTTTGTTCAAATATTTTTCCATACAACCCATATTTTTGTCTCAAAACCCAAAAATTCTAAAAATTACCATTTTTAGGTCCAAAAAAATTGTCATAGTTTTTCGAGCACAGGGTTAATCCAAATTTAAACTACACCATCGTGTTCAGCGTGTCAAAAACCATAAGGATAGACCAAAATTAGACTTTCCGGGAATTCGGTCAAAAAAATTCCTTAAATGCCTGAACTAATTGACGAACTCTTTCGAATATACCTGGTGTCTGAATAATGATGACACACGATTCAAATATTATGTTTCTTAGATCTTGTTCATTTTGAACTGGAGTTTGATAAAATAATCCAAAGGATTCAAATCAAGTGATCTGGGAGGCCAGGTTTGCCGTCCCGTTCTTGCTATTCAACTAATCTGTGGCGGTGCTCCATCATGCATCAACCACATCCTGTTTCTGGTTTCTAAATCAACTTCGTCTAAATGTTGCTCGTGCTCCAAAAACCTTCGTAACTCTTCCTCACAGTAAGTCAGGAAGAATACATGGCACAATAAGGTGATCATCCATAATTCCAACCCAAATATTAAAAAAATATTGTACTTGAAAATGATTTTCTATGATAGCGTTGGGAATATCCTGAGCCCAGATATGGTTATTGTGAAAGTTAATTATACATTACCAGAAAACGAAGCTTCATCTGTGAAAAGCACATAAGTAGGTATCCCCTTACTTGGGGCAGACTTTCCAGAGGCTTAGCCTCCGGCCACTTCCGATCTGAGCAGACGGCTTGGGACATTAGCGCATGCGCGGGTAGGCGGTCGGGATATGGTCTCTGACCCCTGTATTATCGGCCTCGTGGTGTCGCCTCTAGGTGACCTTCTGATCGCTAGGTGTCGCCTCAGCTTGCATGTAAATACCCATAACGGCCCCTTCAAGGTCATCACGCATGCGTGGTCGATGGGGTAGGTAGTCTATGGTTCTGAACAATCTGAAGTCTGTAAACTAGTCATCTATGGTTCTTCCCTAACTATAGCCTAGACAACCTGAAGTCTGTGAACTAGGCATCTGTGTACTCACATTCTACTGGATTGTTTTCTACACACCGAGATTCGAACCCGCTCTAAAGTTAACCGCGGAGGACTTGAAACAATTTAATGTAGAACACTTCTACTAAAATGAAATATTTTTCTACACACGGGAGTCGAACCCGAGACATGAAATCCAAAGCCGATTCCTTAACCGCTCAGCTATGGAGGACTTGAGAACAAGTGATTTTAATGTTGTAGATATAACCGCGGGGTATCCGTGACTCGCAAGCGAGGTGGAAGCGTGTTGACCGTGAGTCATACGAAACAGTCGTAGAAATTCCAGGAGCAAGGTTAAATCTATTTACATATAGTTACAATATATCTCTTTCACATTAGCGGGGTATCCGGCCTGAGTGTGAGGTTAGGGAGAGTTTCAATGTAAAGCTACATATAACCACGAGAGCAAATAGTTGAGAGGTTTCAGTCTGTGAATATTCACGAAAAATAAACTACAATCTTAATAAGAATAAAATAATATTAATAAACCTTATCATTATATATTAACAAGTAGTAATCGCAGTTGAACGGACGGATAAATCATATCTGTTTGAAACACTACGCTAACGTTTTACGATGCGTGCTAGAATATTTATATGACTTGGATAAGCAATACTTGTTAATATTTACCAGGCTCGGACTGCCCCCGATATACTGGACTACTTCTACGATCAAGAACCAAGATGGCGGCCATAGGGGGGTCGGTGATAAGGAATGGATGTGTGTGATAAGGTGTGAGATAAGGATATGTTGTTTGTATACAGGGTGCGTACAAAAAGTGTGTCACATGTACAGGGTCACGTGACTATCACGAGGCAGCTGCCATCGAGTATACAGGGTGTGTACAAAAAGTGTGTCACATGTACAGGGGTCATGTGACTATCACATGACAGCTGTCATGGCGGACCTAAGGTCAGATTGCTTTGTAGAGGTGTCGGCACCATATGACAGCTGTCATGACGAACCTAAGGTACAGATTGCTTCGTGGAGGTGTCGCCACCACGTGACAGCTGTCATGGTGGACCTAAGGTACAGATTGCTTCGTAGAGGTGTCACCACCAAGTGACAGCTGTCATGACGAACCTAAGGTACAGATTGCTTCGTGGAGGTGCGAAGCACCTCTACGAAGCATTCTGTACCTTTGGTTCAAAAGGTATAGACTGATACGTGGAGATGGCGCCACCAGTTCGACTCGACCGACTCATGCGGCTCGCAAGCGACTTCGATAAATGAAAGGTCGGAGATCATCGGCTACAACGTTTCGTGCGACTTCGCAGACTCGTTCTAGTTTGCGGGTGTTAATATCGATGAGGACATTATAGCTCAAGATGAAGTGTGTGGCGGTCGACATTCAGAGCTTCCAAATCTCATACCATGGTTCAACTAGGTGTCCGTGGAGGCTCTGCCATCTTTGAATGAACTAGTGTGACGGCACATGCCACATGTGTTTTTCATCGGCTTAAGCATCAGAGTGAAGGGGTCTACACCGGAAGTCGTTATTTTATTGCTTATTTTGAATCTACATGATGAGCTGAACAATATTTTCATCGACTCGATGAATTTTATGATTTACATGGGGAAAAATCTAATATCGGGCATATAAACAGGAAAAACTGTAAATTTTGTTGCAACTATAGCTTCATGGGTATCAAATGAAAGGTCTTGATGTGTAGAATGTGAATTTCCAACATTTTCGTGAAAAAATGCCATATCGTACATGTAGATGAGGAAAAACCTCTGAATATAGCTTTATGGAGGGTGTCACGTGTGTTACATCGATGAGGTGGTCAACGAGGTGTTTCTCACGCAGGTCTTCAGTGTGGTGTCATGGCATACCGTAGTCATAGAAACCATAGAGCTACAGAGCACAACCAGTCACAACCATAGAGCTAAAGGTTATAGAGCTAACCTGAGTCGCAGACTGGAAGAGGTGTCATGGTGTCTGTCATGTGGGTCTTCAACGAGGTGTCTTGGTGTCTACCGTGTGAACTGTCATGGAGGATCTTTCATAGCGTGTGTTTCCATATTTTTGATATGAGGAAAATCAAAATGATGCATACAAATTGGGGTGGGGAGAACATCAAGCTATAGCTTCATGTGTATCAAAATACACAATGATTTTGACGAGTGAGTGGTGTTTTATTGAATTGAAGATCCGGCGACCATCGTTCACGAACGATGATGACGTCACTGCTCCAAGCCAATGACAGTAACTGATTCAATCCGGCGACCATAGTTTACGAACGATGATGGGTAGATGTGAATAATTATAATGATTGTAATGCATTCATGCACATGTTTTATCGCGTGATTCAACACGTGCTTCAACATTCAGACACGTGTTTCAGACACGTGCTTCAATATCCAGACACGTGCTTCAACATTCAGACACGTGTTTCAGACACGTGCTTCAGTATCCAGACACGTGCTTCAAGATTCAGACACGTGTTTCAGACAAGTGCTTCAGTATACAGACACGTGCTTCAACATTCAGACACGTGTTTCAGACACGTGCTTCAGTATCCAGACACGTGTTTGATACTTACTTTTGACAGGAGTGTAGAAGTGTTTAACCGGGTGCTCGAACATACACAATATAACATCATCAACTAGTATATAATCAAATGCTTATTAACATATGTTTCATTATGATTTCGATTCGCCTTCAGGCATGATGAAGATTGTTAAGCAAAAAGACTCGTTGAATATTATGAATTTAGGGTCAAGCATTGAGAATGTAGAACAATCACAACGTCACAGCTCTTTGCTGCCTAATACTCTACGAACAATAATCTGTGGTCCGAGTGATTGTGGGAAAACAAATGTAATGCTATCTCTATTGTTAGATGCAAACGGCCTGAAATTTGAGAACGTGTACATATACTCAAAGTCTTTACACCAACCAAAATACCAGTTACTAAAGGAAACATTGAAGAAAATTGAGGGGCTTGGATATTTCCCTTGTACCGAAAGTGATGAGGTCATAGACCCCACAGAAGCGAGGCCTAATTCGATAATGATATTTGATGACGTGATGTTTGAGAAACAGGAGAAAATTCGTGCTTATTTTTCAAGAGGGAGACACAACTCAATTGATAGTTTCTATCTTTGCCAGTCTTTTGCCAAATGTCCAAAACATGGATTGCGCGACAATGCCAATTGCTTGATTATTTTCAAACAGGATGAACTCAATTTGAAACATATATTTACCGATCATGTAAGTACCGACATGTCGCTAGAGAAATTCAAAGAAATATGTAGCGCATGTTGGAAAGATAAATATGAATTCCTTATGATAAACAAAGACTGTGACATGAACAAAGGACGTTATCGCAAAGGTTTTGATAGTTATATATACATCTAACATGCATATATACTTTCATTTGGAATAGACAAACCGTTCAGCATGGATGTGGGTGTGAGTAACATGTTAGAAGAAAAGCAACAATTGAAGAGAAAAATTTGGGAGTTAGCAAACGTTGTGAGGAAAAAATATATGGCTGTAAAATTGGGTAAAGCTGAAAATAATGAGATTCTAGATAATATGTTCAGGAATGTATCTAAACCCCTAGAGGAAATTGCGAAAAATGCTGAAATAATCAAACAAAATTCGTTGGTTAAACCTAAAAGTAGTGTTTCTACAGCAACACAAATGGAGAACATACCAATCCCAAATATTGTAACTGAAGGAGAAGAATTCGTATATAACCCCCAAGATACTGAGGAGGATGTGTTTATCCCCGAACCTAATATCGATCAGATTCGTGAAGAATTCAGAAAACATAAGAAAGATAATGCAGAGGCTACAGAGGAGTTTCTGCAACAATACCCCACATTAGCACGTTATTACTTGGAGGGATTCCTATTGGATGATGATGTCAAGAAATACGATGATAGAATGGGCTTGCAATATAATTCAACTTTAGACAAATGGTTCATGGGTAATCAACCTATAGAAATTGATAGTGAGAGTAATATAATTATCAAGGGTACTCCGTTCAAGGGTACCACAGGACTGTATAATTTAATATTTTACAGAGATGTTCTACCGGATACTTACACTGTAGAAGATGGGAAAAATTATAGTCAAATGATGGAAATGACTAGTGCCCATAGACGTAATAACGATCCAACTGATCGAATAAGAAACATTGTAAAATACAAAAATGTACTGAAACCTTTGATTAATTCCATGAAAAGACCAAGGTCCAAAACATACACTGGGAGTGCATATATCAAAAATGATATGCTTGAATATAACGAGAAACCTATCGAATATGTTTATTGGGATGACGTTAACGAGATTGTGGATAGACTGAGACTTCTTGTTGCATCCTCGTACGCTGGTAACAATAACCATCACAACGAGATAGTCTCTATAATAGAAGAATTGATGGAGGCTGGTGTAATTGAACAAAAACCAGGTGTAAGACGAATTCTTCACAGTTATAAAGATGGTTTCAATGGATAAGTTTGGCAGAGCCTCCTCTTCCATGTGGATATATGATACAAATATATTTAATAATAATTTCAAACAAGTTCACGGACAAGGATTATTCCTAACGGGCGATGGAAGTTATGATATGGAAAATCGTAGATTGTGCAACGTAAAATCACCGAATGATGATGGAGATGTTGCAAATAAAGTATATGTTGATAAATTAACACACAAACTGAATCTGAGAACGGAAACCAGCCTCAATGTTAGGGTTGATAATTTGATCAAAGATATCAACAAGGATCTGGATGAACATAAATTAACGAATGAGAAGGTTATTCTCAACATTGATAAACATCTGACGGACATTCAGAATAAATATAACGGAATGGAGGCCTATATAAAATCAGAGTATCAAACAATCAGTGATAGTGTGAGGGAAAACAGAAATGAATTGAAAGAGATCAATAACACATTTAACAGTGTGAACATGCGTCTGAATGACATTACTAGTAAAGTGGAGGCGTTAGAACGACGGATGACATCTGTGGAGCTTTCTAAGAAGAGACCCTCATCATCTACAACAACAACAAAGCAGACCTCTGTGAAACGTATAACCCCAAATCCTGTGAATATACCCAAAAAATTAATTCTGCACTAGATTTCCTCATTGATAAGATGAGTAGAGAACAAGTTATGCATGAGTTTCATAAGCAGAGAAGAAAGAATTTTTACCAGCATCGAACATACATAAAGGACCTTCAATATAGGTGGAAGGGGTAGGAATATGCAATACGACTAGGACGATGAATCAAGAGTCAAGATTGAGATATTTAAAATCTATTTTGAGGTTATACTAACATTTTTTGTATTGAGAAAATTAATAAAAAATATTATTTTGAGATCTTTGGTCTTTCTTCTTCCCCTCTTAAAATAACACTGCAATCTTGCATTCTCATCAGTCTGTATGGAAGCGTACGAGGAAGAAGGTGTTTTCAATACGCTTATAAACAAGCTTCCGTTTGAACTTCATATTCCTGGTTATCAATCCCAGGTGTAAAATTCGAAGAACGGATGAGAAGAGCAGATCTAGGTATCAATCCACTCGATAAAGTTTGCCGTCAACGCGATATTTCATGTAATATAACACTTATAACTGTGGTCAGTTATGTTTGGAATTCCTCTCTAACTCTTCAACTGTGGTCGACTAACATTGCATTTTATTAGTATATAAATAGATTGTTGATAAAGTTTTTATCAATCATGTCTCAGACGTTCACTATCACGGGTAAGAGCTCCCGCTTATCTGTAGATTTTCACCCTCCTATAGAACTAGATCCTCATTCATATTATTCCATCGCACTTGTTGGTTTGCATACGTACAATAGCATCCCAAACATTGAAGAAGGTTTTAATAAATTCTATTATGAAGATGTGAAGGGTGAGGAAAAAGTAGTTACTATACCTACGGGGTCCTACGAGCTGACAGACATCGAGAATTTCATACAAAGTACAGTTTGTGGGATAGGAGTGAAGCAAGAAGAACGTGACCGGAAATTATCAATAAAATCTAACAACAACACTCTACACACAGAGCTGAAGAGTGATTTTAAAGTGAATTTTATTCCTCAAGATAGTATAAGCGAACTGTTGGGGTTCAGCAAAAAGAAATTGACATCTCGTGAACTACACGTATCTGATCGCCCTATAAACATAATCAAAGTTCAATCTATTAGAGTGGAGTGTAACTTAACCGCTGGAGCATATTATAATAATAAGTTAGCTCATACGATATATGAGTTTTCACCTCTTGTACCCCCTGGGTTTTCCATTGATATAGAGCCGAAAAATCTTATTTATCTACCGGTCATCAACAAGACATCCTTCGATAACATCACTCTGAATATTTTGGATCAGAATTGGAAACGGGTAAATTTTCGTGGAGAAGAAATTATTATACGGTTGGAGTTGAAAAAGTCCGCAAGAGATTATGGCTTCCAACAATAAATAATAATCCAATACTCATCATCATTCATTATATAGAAAGACTTCATCTGGGAAGGTTGTTGTTGCAGTACACATCACTTGAGAACATGGGTTTAGATTTCAGAAATAAAAGACATCCCCATAGTGGTCATCAGTCATTATCTACAACGAGCTCGAAGGAGAAGGTTGCTACTGCAGCATTATCATTGGAGAATATAAATTTTTTGAAGTCCCTTGGTTACAATGTCGGAAAAACTTCAAATATTCAACGAGCCAAACTTCATTGAAGACATCATCCGAGAAGAAACTCACACCTACTATCCACACACAACATCTTTTGGCAACAGCGATGAAGTTGAGATATTAATCAATCAACAAGACGTGTTGGTAGATTTGGCATCGTCTGCTTTATTCATCGAGGCAGAATTCCAGCCAGAAGCAAGTGGTGATGGTGAATGTAAACTAACGAATAATTTCGGAGCGTTTCTCTTCGAATATATCAGTTATGAATTGAATGGGAAAGAGATAGACAAAGTACGTGATCCTGGTATTGTCAGCACCATCAGAGCTTATCTAACATATTCCAAACATGAATCTATACCTCTAGCTATTTCTGGATGGTCATTTAAGGATGCACTGAGTTCAGTCTACAATAATAAAATCAATTTATGGATACCGTTGAATTTTCTACTAGGCCTATTCATTGACTATAACAAAGTTTTGAGTGGAAAACATAAGTTGCGCTTGATAAGGTCTCGAACCGATAACAATTGCTATACTAATAGCACAGGCACGAAGAGGGCTAAAATAAATGTGAAGACGATAGCATTGAAAGTGCGACATGTGTTTCCAAGTGATCAAGTTAAATTTCAAATGTTGGAGAATTTGAGTGCTGAGAAGCCTATTTTGATTCCATTCCGTAGTTGGGATCTGCATGAAAATCCGTTGATGAAGGAGAGCACTCGCGACATTTGGGCTGTTAAAACATCAATGAATTTGGAACGCCCCAGATATGTGATTCTAGCTTTCCAAACTGATCGAAAAAATAATCCTGTGAAGCACAGTGCATATTTCGATAATATAAACTTGCTAAATGTAAAATTATACTTGAATTCAGAGTGTTATCCCTATGAAGCAATGAAATTGAATTTCACCGACCTTAAGAAATCAGAGGTTCTTAATAATCTATTACGCAACCAAATGCATAAATCTACTCTGAGGGGAAAATAGGCCTACACACGTTACATATGATAAGGATAAAGTTGTTGAGATCATAAAATTTGCCACACAATTGTATGTAATATTTTCATGAGCAATTTTCCGTATACTAATTAATTTGCGGGTCTTATTCTATTTAACACAGCTCCTTCAATCTCAACTGTTCAAACTTGCAGACCTTCCTGGGATATCTGTTCTTCTTTTAAAACTGCCAGTTTCACAAAGTCTTGCGTGAATACTGATAAAAGTTTGGACGTGTGGAACCACCCGTTGTGGAAAACGGGCCTGATACATTCATTTTGCAGCTTGTGCATTACCGTGAGCATTGATTATAATCAATAAACTTGAAGTTAAAACTTATAAAATAAATTAAATTGTTTAAACTAAACCAAATTCTAATTATAAGAATAACATATGTATATCTAAAAGGAAAAACAATAGTCATTGCCGTGGAATTGCCTACATAGTATTCTTAACAGCTAGGTTTAATGATTAGAACAATTTATGATTGCAACGGGTATTTCAACGATACCGATATAATTAGTACATTGTCATTGTGATATTCAACAAAGAAATTTTTTTTAGAAAGCTTTAAAATGGGGTATTAAAAAGTGACATCCCAATTCAATTTTTCCTAAACGCTCTAATTAGCTGCCATGTATATAAATGTCTGTTATCTAATGATCATCCATGAAAGTGTCTAAAAGGCACAATAGATAAATTTGGTAACTATAACTTATTCCCTATTCATTTTAGCACCGGAAAAATTATGATATTGCACAAAACATTTGTTTTTAAACCATACTGTGAAATCAAAAGCCCTCTTATCCACATCCGTTTTCTATATGTACCTTCTTAGTACTAACAAGTACTGTCAACTCATTTATATATTAGCAGTATCAACTCAGCAATGTGTGAACACAGTTTGTTTTAAAAAGGGGCTGTTCTCCGAATTACGCATTGATATACATGTGAAAGCATTCGTACCATTTTGCAACCATACATTATAAGCTGCAATTTCATATTTCATGTAGAAATATATGCTTGTAGTAAAACAAATTGGAAAATATATCTTCTTCTTGGGTCTTTTTTTCCTCTCATTATTAACGCTGAAGCCGCTATCAGAAACATTTTCCAATAACTTGACTCTATATGGAGCGTGAGAATTATCTTCACCAGACAGTATCTCTCAACCATACTTCTCATTACTTTGCCCACTGAAAGAAGATACAATAATTATATACAACGGCCTGATCAGAAAATTTTCCAAATTGTTTAACCCTATTAATGGTGTAGTTAAAGTAGTAATGTATGTGATTTTTTCATTTTTAGGTCGACTATGTAATCAGAGAAGCAAGCAATCTTGACAATCTTGCTCTATTATATGAGGGATGGACACCTTGGGTTTGAAACTGAGAAGATCGGCAGTGTACCTGCCTGGATTTCCTTTCAGTAGTAAAGCGCCAATGAGTGCCTATGAGTCAGCATGATTGAAGCAGCAGCGCCATCTAGCATAACTTGCACATCAGATCAAGTCGCTTAGTTTTATTGCTCATGTAAGATTATTTCAGGATCAAATTAATGTCCAACTTCTCATAACACGAAGTTTAATAAATGAAACGTCATAGATTAACTTGTTTTTGAATGAGCAGGCGAAACAGAATCTAAGCTTCAATCTTCAGTTTGAATAAAATTTTAATAAGGAATTAGCCTGTCAGGGCTCACAAGCAATTTATGGAAATTTGAATACCAGATGGTTTTATCTTATTTTTATGAATGTTATATGTAACTACAATAACATAATTATGAAGATAGTGATATGTTTTATATTAATTATGATCTTATAAAGTTTATTAAATTTTAGAAATCAATGTATTTAGTTTTACACTTAAACTCCTTTCAAACTTTCACGATAATAGTAGTCATGAAGGCTAGTGAATTTCTAGTTTTCTACCTGTGTTGAAGCAAGATGCAATATGTAGTATGAGTTGTACAATCAGTTGCACTGTAAATCGAACAGTTATTACACCGATATGTAAATATGGCTTTCAGTAGTACATCTAGCTCTGTATAAAAAAAGGTACTTCAAAGTCATTTATTCACATATGAATTTGCTTCATGTAAAAGTGAACTGATGGATCTTAAGAATCACTCACGAATGGATGTGGTTTCATTAGGCCAACAATAAAGAGATGCAATCAGTGCTAAAGAAAGATTAACCGCTACATTTGTGTTTGTTAGAATACTGTTATATTTCGCATTCCATAAACAAGAATGTTCACCTTACATTTCTATAAACTGTCCAAAATAATCTATTGCTTTCCATTGTTATTATTAATAAAAAAAGAAACGTGTGGCACTCGGGGACTGCCGCGGTAAAGCTATTGCATAGCACTACGCCACTGGAAAAAGTTGGGCAGAAAAACATCCACTACCCCTTCAAAATCTTCACGAATTATGAGTAAAAAAATTTTTTGGTCGCATAGAACATAGCTTGCTATGAGTAGAAAATGTTCGCAAAAGATGTTTTCTGTACGATAAACAGTTCCGGAGATATTTGCAAAAAACCTGGGACACCCTGTATATATATACATACATATTGAGAATTTAAACTATATGTGTGTGTGTATAAAAGAGGGCTACTTTTAAGATCGCTCATTTTAATATCAAAAATTTAGGTTGTTTTTTTTATAGCAGTATTATACCGGGATATCAAAAATTATCTAGGTCAAGGGTGGTTGTGGAATCTAAAACGTATGTCTTACTTTACGTTTGAAATAATTATGTCACTGTCACACTGACATCATCAATAACCTACAAATTTCATACCTATTTATTTCAGTTGTAAAACAATAATGAACTACAAATTAAAAATTATCTTTGTCAAGGGTGGTTGTGGAATGTAAAACGAAATGTTAACTTTGAACCTTTTACAAGGTCGCAATAGCCACGGGGTCGAAAACTGTTTTAAATTGGTTAATTTTCTATAAATCGAATGACGTTCACGTGAGGAACGCGTAGCTCGCGAGTTAGAAAAGTACAAATCTTCGGAACATATAGTGTAGTACCAAAAGACGCCACGTAGGGGAAACATAAAAGGCGTCACGTAAGAGCACGGTCGTATAGACAGGTCTGGAAACTCGAGGCTGTTTCCTATCTGAGCAGTGAGTCGCTTACGCGTCTAAGTGCGCGTAGTACCAAAAGTCGTCACGTAGGCACATAAAAGGCGTCACCACGGTCGTATGTACGACCGTGGGCGTCACGTAAGAGTATCATCTTGATCTTGATCTCTATGAAGAGTATTCTGTGACATTTGTCAGTTAACTTGTAAATAGAAGGAATACCTGCGTTTTCAGAAAAAATGACGAAACTGTGCATTGTGCCTGAATGCAAAACGGGGTACAAAAGTGTAAAACAAAAAACTTCTGTTTTTAAAGTGCCGAAAGATGCAGAAATTCGAAAAAAGTGGATGCTTGCGATTCCGGATAGAAATCGTTTTAACTCGTTATAAGGAACATTTTGCCCATATAAAGAAAAATAATAGTGAAAAATCAGCGATAGCCGAACATATTTTAAATACAGGTCACACCATTTCTCAAGAAAGTTTATCACTTTTAAAACACAGTAGGTACAGACAAATACCTAGGTATATTAGAAGGGATGGAAATGTATAAACAAAAAAGCAATTTACTAAATTTCGATTTATCTCCAGCTGAGGGTAACCCTTTGTTTACATTATTATCCCCAAATAGTATTTAAAAAGGCACATTTTGATTTATAATTTAGTTTACTCTGACGATGGCTACTTGGTAGCCGAAAGGTCCTCAGTACTTCAGTAGTATTTTTAGTGGATAAGGGTGATTATTTCTTATTTATAGTGTTATAATATATCCACAGTGTGAACTTTTTTATAGTTTATTAGTATACATGTATTTTGATTGTAATCCTAATTTAATTGAAAAAATGTTTATATGCGATCGATTATTTTCATACATTTCCTTTTTAAATTACTACCAAAGCCTTAGATAATAAGTACATACTCCAGAAAGAAGTCGTTTTAACGAGGTCTTTTATGTGTACGAAAAAGGGGAAGCTATTTTTAAGGTGAGTAATATATTTCGACAAGAGTAACAGTTCTATTCCTAATGTTGGTTCATTCTGTCATAAAAAATATTATGTTTATATGATATATTTATGTTTTCTAAAATACCTTACCATATCAGTAGTTTTGATTTCATCGTTAGAATTACCAGGTTCGTCACAATTATCAGGTTCCATTGGCACATTGATTGAATCCTGTGAATAATAGATTTCTAATGAAGAGAATAAATTGAGTTCAATATTTTTGAAAGCACATCCCTCTCGATCCAAGCGCTAGCTGGTGGCTGAGCGAGGGACTACGACCGTGGGGACGCGTAAGCGACTCAGCTCAACCATAGAGTTTCCAGACCTGTGTATACGACCGTGCGTAAGAGTATCATCTTGATCTCTATGAAGAGTATTCTGTAAAAGCATAGATAACTCTACTACCAGTAGTTGAGTCATCTATGGTGACAAATGTCAGTTGACTTGAACACAATTTTATACGAAAGTTTTAACGTTCAGATCTCGATAGCGCTTCCGGCTCCGGGATTTTCACGTGGCCTATCGAAATTAGAAGGTTCGAATTGTATAAAAACACAATTGCATGAACGCCAGAAGTCCTATGTAATTAACTACGAACGTAATAATTTTGACATATGCCTCCAGGAGCTCGCTGCGCGTAAGTTAGAGTTTATACATTTTACCTCTATTTTGTTAATTTGGGGCCGTTTCGAACCCCGTGCGGCCGGCGCCAGTGGTAATAAAGGATTTTGCGCTATGGGCCGCTAGCTTTTACCCGCTGTCGGTATATCTTTTAGTAGCTAGAAAATTCCCTTTCGTACGTCAGACGCTAGTAGGTGACAGCTGAGAATACCTCAAACTGTTTCAATTAAATTTTCCTATTTAATCGACATTTTGGGGCCAGAGACTATGCTATTTAGTTGGCCCCGTTCATAAACTAACGACATGGAGCGAAAACCGCATGCGAAAAGTCCTCGTAAAGACGTTCTATGTACCCTAAATTTGCACTTTTCTAACTCGCTAGCTACGCGCTTCTCACGTGAACGTCATTCGATTTATCGAAAATTAACCAATTCAAAACAGTTTTCGACCCAGTTTGGGGCTATCACGATCTTTTAAAAGGTTCAAAGTTAACATTTCGATAACATTTCGACAATTTTAAGCCGAGCTAGATGGTAGGCTGAGTGGTGGGTCTTAGGATTCGTTACGGTATTTGTTTTAAGCTATTTCGTTACGGTATTTGTTTTTTGTTTTTTCAGATTTTCGTTACGGTATTTCTTGATTCGGTCGCCGCGCCGCGCTCAAAGACCGCGATAAAAGCTATATGCAATAGCTTAAAAATGACAGATCACTGGAAATATTAATCCAATGTGATCTATGTTGCGTGGTGCATCTACTAGCTACCTGCAGCACATATCAATCATGGTTGAATTTTTATGACGAATATTCTTTTCTGTCTCTCTAAGATGGGTTTTATTGAATCTGTCAAACACTGCTGACGCTATCTCATTAGAACTTTTAGCAAATATATCTTCCGTCCAATAATAGGAGAAGCCATTTTGCACACACACACACACACACACACACACACACACACACACACACACACACACACACACACACACACACACACACACACACACACACACACACACACACACACACACACACACACACACACACACACACACACACACACACACACACACACACACACACACACACACACACACACACACACACACACACACACACACACACACACACACACACACACACACACACACACACACACACACACACACACACACACACACACACACACACACACACACACACACACACACACACACACACACACACACACACACACACACACACACACACACACACACACACACACACACACACACACACACACACACACACACACACACACACACACACACACACACACACACACACACACACACACACACACACACACACACACACACACACACACACACACACACACACACACACACACACACACACACACACACACACACACACACACACACACACACACACACACACACACACACACACACACACACACACACACACACACACACACACACACACACACACACACACACACACACACACACACACACACACACACACACACACACACACACACACACACACACACACACACACACACACACACACACACACACACACACACACACACACACACACACACACACACACACACACACACACACACACACACACACACACACACACACACACACACACACACACACACACACACACACACACACACACACACACACACACACACACACACACACACACACACACACACACACACACACACACACACACACACACACACACACACACACACACACACACACACACACACACACACACACACACACACACACACACACACACACACACACACACACACACACACACACACACACACACACACACACACACACACACACACACACACACACACACACACACACACACACACACACACACACACACACACACACACACACACACACACACACACACACACACACACACACACACACACACACACACACACACACACACACACACACACACACACACACACACACACACACACACACACACACACACACACACACACACACACACACACACACACACACACACACACACACACACACACACACACACACACACACACACACACACACACACACACACACACACACACACACACACACACACACACACACACACACACACACACACACACACACACACACACACACACACACACACACACACACACACACACACACACACACACACACACACACACACACACACACACACACACACACACACACTTTAGAGCTTATGACCAGGAGTTTCTTCTTTGTGTAGAAAACATTGGCGGTTCAAATGGTTGTCTCAAAACCGTACTTTTTTCAGTGACCAATTGAGAGTAAAAAAAATTTTTTATCGCACAGAACATAGCTTACTATGAGTAGAAAATGCTTACAAAAGCTGTCTTTTGTACGATAAATGGTTCTGGAGATATTCGCAAAAAACAAAATTCTTTTTTCAATTTCAACACCCTGTATTTCGAAAACGAAGCCTTCTACGACATATGTTTATAGGAACTTTTCTTCTAAAAACACTTGTTCTATCTCCTGTTGCAGTTTGTCTACAAAAAACTGACTCACCCTGTATACATACAGGGTGTCCTCGAACTGCGTGGCAAAAATAAAACCGAAGATTCTTTGATTCGAAAAAAATTTGATGAGCCTTTCTACTTTTGCCTCAAGTGTCTTGTTTAGCCGGTAGAGGGCTTCAAAGTTACAAAAATAATTTTGTTTTTTCGGTATAACTTGAGAACGTGATGGAGGAATTTTACAATATTTGGCAAGTCAGTTACTGTCAATAGTTGTCGTTTTTGAGAGTGGAGCATAGAGCCTTACAGACCATAGAAATGGCTCAAACTTGAGGATGTAACGGGAAAAGTGTCCAGAACTTTTTTGTTGTCGATGTAATTCTTTCTATATTTTTGATGTAGATAGCTTATCTAATTTGAAAACTTTTCTTACTCCTAGAAAATTTTGATAAAATCAACGGATTAGCTTGAAAAAAATAATTTTCGAGTCTCTGCAATTTTGGCTTACTAATTTTACTTGATTAAAATACCTTAGTTGCCTTTGCTTTTCTAATGTCATTTTGGCATTTGAAGAATTTATTCTCGAAACTGTCAGTTTTAACTTTGCTTTCCGTAAAAATTTTATAAAATTATGGCTCAAAATTTCACTGAAATGGTTAATATCTCGGTAAAACACGAATAATAAAAACAATAGAAATGGGGAAACGATGTGCTTATTCAGGAAAAACAAATGCTAAATTAAAAGAAACAACAAAACTTTTTGGGAAATCGCTAAGGCATCAATTGTTCGAAATGTTGCCCATTTTCCTGAATACACAAATTAATTCGTTTCAAGAAATTGGATTGAACTCTGGCTAGTACTTCAGGATCATTCTTCAATAAATCCGCTTCATGATTAATTCGTTGCAACAATTCTTCTCGTGTGTTTACTGGAGCTGCATAAACTTTCGACTTCAAAGCGCCCCATAGAAAGAAGTCGCAGGGCGTCAAATCAGGGGAGCGGGCCGGCCAGTTTACTGGTGCATCGTGTCCTCTACCTATCCAGCGATCTGGATATTCCGCTTTCAAATGTCACCTCACAGCTAATGTGAAATGAGGAGGTGCACCATCATGGATAAACCAGGCCACGACGAATGGGTAAGGGCAAGTCTTCCAACAGTTCAAGTAGCCTTTGTTCCAAAAAGTTTAAGTAGTTCTCCCCGTTCAATCGATCGGGTATAACGGTAGGGCCAATAATAAAGTTATCCACAATTCCAACCTAAACATTGATTTTAGTTTGATTCTGAAAATATGTAACTTCCGTTTCATGAGGATTTTCATCAGCATAGAAATGTTCATTATGGAGGTTAAAAAGACCACATCTCGTGAAAGTATCTTCGTCCGTGAACAGAATTCTTCTACAAAAATTGGGGTTTGCGTTTTGTCTTTGGACAATAAGCCAACAGAAATCTAGCCGATGACCTGGATCCATGGGCAATAAGTCTTGAACTGTTTTAATATGATAGGGATACAACAGTTCTTCTTTCAGTACATTATGAACTAATGATTTTGAGGCTCCAATACGAAGTCCCAAACGTAGTGTGCTTATCCCAGGTTCAGTTTCAACCGCTTCCAGTATCGCTTCTTCGAGCTCTAACGTCCTTCTTGTCCGTCTGCGTCCAGTTTCTCTGCGATTTGCTTCAAATTTGCCAGTTTCGCGAAGGTTTGCCGATTTGGAATTCTGCGATGCGGATATCTTTCCCTTCTCCGGCCATTGCAACGACAAAGTCCATAAATTAATAACATATCAACCATTTCAGTGTTAGTGAAATTTTGAGCCATAATTTTATAAAATTTTTACGGAAAGCAAAGTAAAAACTGACAGTTTTGAGAATAAATTCTTCAAATGCCAAAATGACATTAGAAAAGCAAAGGCAACTAAGGTATTTTAATCAAGTAAAATTAGTAAGCCAAAATTGCAGAGTCTCGAAAATTATTTTTTTCAAGCTAATCCGTTGATTTTATCAAAATTTTCTAAGAGTAAGAAAAGTTTTCAAATTAGATAAGCTATCAACATAAAAAATATCGAGTGAATTACATTGACCACAAAAAAGTCCTGGACACTTTTCCCGTTACATCCTCAAGTTTGAACCATTTCTATGGTCTCTAAGGCTCTGTGCTCCACTCTCAAAAATGGCCATTATTGGCAGTAACTCACCTGCCAAGTATTGTGAAAGTTCTTCATCACGTTCTCAAGTTATACCGAAAAAACAAAATTATTTTTGCAATTTTGAAGCCCTCTACCGGGTAAACAAGACACTTGAGGCAAAAGTAAAAAGGCTCATCAAATTTTTTTCGAATCAAAGAATCTTCGGTTTTATTTTTGCCACGCAGTTCGAGGACATCCTGTATAGTTTAGATTCTCAATACAGGGTGTCCTCGAACTGCGTGGCCAAAATAAAACCGAAGATTCTTTGATTCGAAAAAAATTTGATGAGCCTTTTTACTTTTGCCTCAAGTGTCTTGTTTAGCCGGTAGAGGGCTTCAAAGTTGCAAAAATAATTTTGTTTTTCGGTATAACTTGAGAACGTGATGGAGGACTTTTACAATATTTGGCAGGTGAGTTACTGTCAATAATAGCTGTTTTTGAGAGCTGAGGATAGAGCCTTAGAGACCATAGAAATGGCTCAAACTTGAGGATGTAACGGGAAAAGTGTCCAGAACTTTTTGTGGTCAATTTAATTCACTCGATATTTTTTATGTAGATAGCTTATCTAATTTGAAAACTTTTTTTACTCTTAGAAAATTTTGATAAAATCAACGGATTAGCTTGAAAAAAATAATTTTCGAGTCTCTGCAATTTTGGCTTACTAATTTTACTTGATTAAAATACCTTAGTTGCCTTTGCTTTTCTGATGTCATTTTGGCATTTGGAGAATTTATTCTCAAAACTGTCAGTTTTTACTTTGCTTTCCGTAAAAATTTTATAAAATTATGGCTCTACTATGTTCTATGCGATAAAAAAATTTTTTTACTCATAATTCGTGAAGATTTCGAAGGGGTAGTGGATGTTTTTCTGCACAACTTTTTCCAGTGGCATAGTGCTATGCAATAGCTTTACCGCGGCAGTCCCCGAGTGCCACACGTTTCTTTTTTTTTACCAGGTGAGAGTTTTTGGCCAAATTGAAAAAAAAACTGGATGGAGGTGATGGTTGAGCCGGATGAATATGTGGAAGTATTTTCAGAAACGGTTATAGGAATGGGAGTTTGGTGAGTGGAAAAAAATTTAATAAACCTGAGCTATCTATTAACGTGTTCAATTGTGTTTCATTGGTAGATCAAGTCGTAATATAGAAATTGGATATAATTTAGATTTTTAAGACGTGATAAAAACAAAGTAAAACAATTCCCTAGAATCGGTAAAATTTTAAACCATCAATTAGATTCCTACTATGCTTATAACATTTGTATCGTTTTGAAGATGACACGGTAGTGTCGAAACTATAGTCACTTCACTGTTTCTATAATATAAGTGAAACAAAGTAAACCGTGTCTCTACAGATTCAGTATTTACTTGGTGTAAATTAATTTCAAAAATATGTAGAGTAGTCAAATAAAACAAATTTTAATTTACATGAACTGCAAAGTTTACTTTGCTGACAATTGTTTGGTCACACAGTGACATTATTCAATCAACTAGTTAATTCTCATAATGTATCTTCAGTACAGTATCTGGTGAAGTCTAATACAAAACAAAAGCGGGAAATGTTGTTACATACAAACTCAATATGAGCATTCCATGTCAGGGACACATTAATGTACAATCCTAAATGTCGCGGTCTGAGCAATAGAAGCGTCTCCCAGTCTAACCAGATTACTTGACAGACAGTTGGCGGCATGAAGATGAAACTGTAGCATCCGTATTTTCTTACAAATTCAACACCAAGTCATTTAAAACAAAATAACTCCGTAGATCATGTCATGTGCAATTAAAGTAATGTCATCAGCAAAAACAGAAAAATATATCAAGAAAGCATTATAAGACATTTATGTACCGGGATATCAAAAATTATCTTGGTCAGGGGTGGTTGTGGAATCTAAAACGTGTGTCTTACTTTACGTTTGAAATAATTATGTCACTGTCACACTGACATCATCAATAACCTACAAATTGCATACCTATTTATTTCAGTTATAAAACAATAATGAACTACAAATTATGAAATAATTATGTGAACTTTGAACCTTTTCAGAGGTCGTGATAGCCACAATCCGGGTCAAAAACTGTTTTGAAATAGTTCGTTTTCCGTAAATCGAATGACGTTCACGTGAGAAGCCCGTAGCACGCGAGTTAGAAAAGTGCAAACTGGTTGTACCTAATACGGCTTTACGACGACTTTTCGCGTGCCGTTTTCGCTCCATGTAGTTAGATTTAGTATCGGACCGTGCCCGACGGCCCTTCTTTTTTCGGTGAATGTTCATTAAATAGGAAAATTCAATTAAAACAGTTTGAGCTATTCTCAGATCTCAGCTACGTGCGTCTAACGTGCGACGTACCAAAGGGAATTTTCTCGCGACTAAAATATACACGAAGCGGGTAAAAGCTAGCGGCCCATAGCCAAAAACACTTTATTACAACTGGCGCCGGTCGCACGAGGCAAGAAACGGCCCCATATTAACAAGACCGAGGTAAAATGTATAAACTCTAACTTACGCGCAGCGAGCTCCTCGAGGAATATGTCAAAATGATTTCGTTCGTAGCTAATTACATAGGACGTCTGGCGTTCATACAATTATGTTTTTAGATGACTCGAACCTTCTAATTTCGATAGGCCACGTGAAAATGCCGGAGTCCAAAGCGCTAAAAACTTCTGAGTGTTACAATATTCGTATAAAATTGCGAAATTTTTCACTTTTAGAAACTTCAAATTAATTATGACATGATTATTTCAAACGTAAAGTAAGACACACGTTTTAGATTCCACAACCACTCTTGACCGAGATAATTTTTGATATCCCGGTATAATAAAAAAGCAGAATGTCCGGTGGCACCCGCTTCATCACAGGAATAGGATCAGAATCTACACCGCAGTAACAGACAAATTGTATCCGATTCTCGATTTAAGACCGAATGAACTATGCATGTAAATATCAGTTCACATGGCAATTTTGATGTGTTACTGACCTTAAGTCACTTATTTGAACAAAAATTTCATTGCGTTGTACCTTTGGAAATATTCGATCTAAAAAAAAGATTTGAAATGTTTTAATGGAATATCAATTGATTTATAATATGTCTGATATCAGTAAAAATAATGGATGTGTCATGTTTGTAGGTAAGGGATTAGTTTTCAATTCTAATTTCATTGAGGTAAATGAGTGCAAAATAATCAAAGTAGATTATCGGAGGTGGTAATTTCAGTAAATCTGGCATTTTTTGTTTCCGACAACGGACTCAATATATCCTGGTCTATTCCGTACGAGTGCCTGTAAGGCCACATGATGGCGACGGGGGTACGCCGAGGCCGCACATGCCGACAGCAGGTGGAAAATCGTCACAGGCGCTTTTCGACATGCCCTGCAGCTAACAACAGGAACCTGTGCACCCATCATGCGGACATAGATTACTCCATCTTGGCAAACTGTGGTAAATCCCTCGGTCTCGGGTGTGAGCCAGGCTGACTTCGTAGTCGAAGGTCAGCCTGGTTGACAAGCCGAGCGCTTAGATGTTTCTAAAGAAAACACCGTGTATCGGCTTTTTAACATGCCGCCTGATGAGATCTTGCTCCGCGGCATTCATCTGGGTTGCAACTTGAGGACGCCGTCTAGTTGGCCTAATCGACTGATGTGAAATTCGAGACCAAGTTCTTCCGCAGCTTTTTGTGCTGCCTTAAAGATAAATGCCCCCACTCCACCAATTCGTGACTTTTGGCAAGACACAGGAGGGGGTCCGAACTCTAAGAACTTTACACGCTATACTCAGAGCACACGGAACTTTCGATTAGTTAAATATGATTTTAATAGTCTGTAAAAATGATCAGAAAGTATTGATCTCAATTTATGGAGTTGTCGTGCCATATCTATCGGAGGCTTGTGGAACGTCGAGGAATACATTCTCAATTATTTATTTAATGACAGCTGTAATACGATACACTTAGTCGATTGTCGAATAATTGCCTCTGAATCCAAATTGATGTAATGGTAACAATTATTGCCTTTCTTTTATGATTGGTTTGAGACGTTTAAATACAAGTTTCTTAAACAACTTTGACGCAATAGTGAAATTGGTCGTTATGAACTTCGTTCAGATTTTTAATGGGCTTAGGTATCATGACCATTTGAACATGTATCTAGTACGTGATTCACTCGTACACAAGTATTAATTAACGTATTCAGATTACCCATGGCTTTTCGTCCAACATTTCTTAAAATTTCACCAGTGATAAGATCAAGCCCTTTGTTTAGGTTAATTCAGCGTCATGTGAGAATGAAGAGTTGGCATGCATATTGCTCTTGTAAGAAATCCGTGTATTAAGTGGAATTTTCAGAAGAATAATCTTCATAATCGCACCAAATCGATACCTAATTTACGTCTACTCAAGGTGTCGAATCTGGCATGCATTTAAGGTCCGGTATGTAATATGTTTTCATTATTATGAATGTAATGGGCGATTCCCAGTGTGAATATTGTAATAGAACAATCACCAGCAGTAAACCTGCTATTATTTGTGATGGTTTTCGTAGTGGATTTTTTCACCTTGTTTGTGTTAATCTACCACCAGATGTTCTGAATTTCGTTAAGATAGCTGGGGCTGTTGTTGGTCTTGCAAAACATGTGTTGGAATTGAAAATGATATACAAGAATTCAAATCTGCAGCTGAAAACACACTCAATATAATCAATGGCTTACAGTTCCTGAAGATGGTTTGGTTCAAGAGCAATCTTCCAAGTTAAATAGTATTAGCAACTCAAAATGCACGTTGAAATCGTCTGGTTTTCCAACATTAGCGGAAGTAGTCAGCAATAAATCGTCTATAATAATTAAACCTAAGAACGAAAATCAAAAAATGTCAAAACTAAAGCTGAGATTTTGAACTCTATAGACTCTTAACTTACAACTCAAAAAGATTAAGAACGTATAGAATGGAGGAATATTACAGTCTTGTGACAGTGACTATGCAAGATTTGTAAAAATTGTGAAATATAAGTTGTCGACATATTATAACGTGAACAAAATCTTCAACCCGCGACCTAGGATCAAGATTGTTGGTTTTCCATCTGAGATCACCAAGGAAAAATTGGCTAATTATCTACCTAATCAAAATAAAAAGTTTTTCCAACTGCTAGTGAGTGTGAAGTTATTAGAATTTGGTCAACAAAGAAGAATCCAGATATCTTCCAGGCATTTGTTCAAACAGATAATAACTCGGTGTAACGTTCAGCCGAGCGTATTGATATAAAATAAATCTGAACTGAAATTACTCTAGATTTAATATTTCCAAATAAGTGAATAGGCTTGAAAGTCCATCTCACTGCTTGTAACAGTAGGCTGGGTATTATTTCAGGTAGCGTTAATACCTCATGGACGTGTAATATGAATTAAGATTTGTTTGTTGGAACCTGCCCGGGTATCAGAGATCTTAGTTGGTCCGTGTACCCTTAAGATTCTTTTAGGCTGCCACCACTAGGCGTATATTTCAGCCCACCTAGAAGCTGTTTTTGACTATGAGGCCGTGATCCCTTCCAAGGGACCACCTCGTACAATTACCTATACTTATATCTTTATATCTATTCAAGCGTAAATTCTGAAGGTCGTATCTGCTGAGAGGTGATTAGGAATTACCAGTTAAACTCGTTAATCAAGTTAAAAAATAAATACATATTGAATAAAAGTTAACAAAATTCGATACATTACAACACCGCAACGAATATAAAATTACTACAAAATTTAGAAATGGAAATGATACATGAATTTAAAAAAGTCAAATTCAGGTTCACCCCAAAATGGGAACCTGTGACACCGTTATCAATGTCGCCAGTTCTACCCCTTTCGCCAGCGAGCGAGCTCCTGCCAGGATCTCTGGAGAGTTTGAATCAAATGAAAGAAAAATTAGCACACACGGAACAGTGATCGATTTCGCGCTCGATCACGTCGATGATTGATAGATAATGTTCAAAATTGAAGAATTCCTCCCTTTCTGGTAAGCTGGGGTAAACCTAACGACATGACACTCTATCATCTCCCCTAAGTGATCTCCGATAAACGGAATTACAATTGGTCACTACTTAGCCTGAATGACAGGAAAAATATATATTAACAAATTAAACATTGGTGGGCGGAGCATGATCTGAAGATTAAATAACCACATTATATTATATTGCCGATTCAGAGGTTGAAGTCAATTTAACAGTTGTTCTTTGGCAATCAAAATGCACTTACCCTGTTGGTCTAAATAACACAATTTCCTCTCGAACCCCTTCTAGAAATAATGCACAGAGGATTTAAGCACTAATTTTTACATCGGATTAAATCTGATATGATAGGAAATTGTCACAAAAATGATTTTTAAATAAGGGAACAATCACTTCACGCGTGACGCGGAAGACGCGAACCAGTCCAGCGCTGCTTCAGCCCCCAGGGATGCTAACCCTTGTTGCAATGAACACAAATTGATGAATTAATTTAATCTCTATAAATTTCTGAAATGTAGTTTGTCTAAATCTTGACAACATGATATTAATTGATTTGATTTAATGCAACCATGGAGCATCCCTGTGGACATAAAGCAAGCTGACTTACCGAACAAGTAGGTAGTTAAGAACTATCAGTAGGTGGTTGAGAACTGTCTTTTTTTCCTCAAAGTAATTAGTTTTTATGAAATTATAGAAGCGGGGCCACCCCACGCTCAATGCTTAGAAAATATGTTCAATTTCGAATCCTGGGATCAAAACACGCCCATGAAATATAACAACAGCCAATAGGAATCTAACTAGGCGAAAGAATTGCTCTGTTCAACTCCACGTAAACTTTTCCTGACTCAGGAAAAAAAAAGTACCATTGACCTCGAGCCGTGCTTACGTTTGTAAAGCATGGTTCATGGCTGACCGGCCAATGATACAGGAAAGAGGACTCAGATTACCGTCGCTAGGTCTGTCTGGTATATCGTGTTCAAGATATAATAATTTATAAAATTTTCAATTTGAATTTAAATCAATATTATTCAAAAGCCTCAAAACAAAAAGTAATAATCCGTCGGATTATTACATCACCCCCTTCTTCTAAGAAAAAGTGCGGTTCTGAAAGAACCCACTCCTTTCTCCGCCTCTGGTTTATTGTTTTAAAACCCTTCAGATCATATCCGCCTACCTAGATATGCGCAGGCATCTCTACCGGAGCGCGCTTCAGCAGCTCCGCTCATGTAACATTATAATTTGCATTGTACAGCGATTAACGCTGTTTCCACAAAACAACCAAAAAATAATAAACCTATAACTACCTACAATGTAACCTCGCAATACGTACAATAGATACCATTAACAAACTTAGTCATCACTTGAGCGCTATGTTTAAGTCCAAAACAGTTCCGCTACCTACGCCACTCATCGAACGGAGAGCGAATCACTAACCCGCACTTACACTAGGTTTCGAACTCGCGATGTCGCTGGATACGGGGTTCGTTGCTTCCAACCAAACGGCCAAATGACTCGTCGGCAGTAGTCAAGTGTAACTTGCATTCTCGGTCATTTTGCATACGAGGGGAGGCATGAGGTTCTCCATCGGTATACGCGGCGGCTTTAACCATACGGGCGGCAGGTAGTCGATTGGAGCTGGTCCGGGGGTTTTCCATTGCAGGCGGCCAAATAAACCATAACACATATCAACATTCCATTCAACACACGGGTCCAATCCTCCGTGGTTACTGGCCTGCATTCCATTCCTCTTGGAATCCTCTTCTCCTGGTCTTTTCCTTTTCCATACCATAGCATAAGTATCCAAGGTTGGTACTCCTCCTACGGAAATCTTGAACCTTGCATAGCCGATCGCTATTCATTAAAAAAACCATTAACAATGATGAAATTATTTATTGCAATTCACAAAACTTTCTCAAACATAAAGATGAATTCATGTTCTTCTGTAATAAAATGAAACCTAAAATTATATGTTTTAGCGAAACACATGTAACTGACGAAATTTTTGATATTGAACTAAGTATACCTAAATTTAATTTATATCGATGCAATTCACACAGCAGACATGCAGGAGGTGTCTTAATATATGTAATGTCTCTTGTTGTGCTAGTATTATAGATAATATCTCTTTTGGTTCAAATTATTGGTGTTTAATGTTACAAATTAAATATAACAAAGAAAAATTTTTTATGGGATGTATTTATCATTCACCAAGTGCTAGTGATGCTGAATTTTGCAATTTTTTTGAAGAATATATAAATAACTTTGATTTGACACAACTATATATATTAGTTGGAGATTATAATATAAATTGGGATAATAAAATTACATATTCTAAACGTATGAAAGCAATAACATTACAAGCAGGAATGAAACAATATATAGATAAACCAACAAGAAGAACTCCAAATAGTAAAACCATTATTGATTTAGTATTTTCTAATAATTATTATTTAATTGTCAATATAAACTCTAATTACAAAATAACAGATCATGAAATACTTTCCATAAATTTGAACTTATATCCAATAAAAGAAATGAAATTAGTAACTTATAGGAACATAAATTATGACAGTATGTCCTTTTTCTTAATAAATATGAATTGGCATTACGAATTAACTGAAGTAAATAAACTCTTTGATTTATTCATTAAAAATATCAGTGAATTGCTAAATATAAAATTCCCCTTTAAAAATAAAAATACTCGATCAATAAATCTCAATTGGTTTAACAATAATGTCAGAAATGCAATTAAACAACGGAATCTAGCCTATAATATAATGAGGATTGTAATGAATATAAATCCAAAAGAAATAACTGTGTTGCTATAATTAAAAAAAAGAAAATTCAATTTTATAACAAAGGAATAGATAGTGTTAAAAATAATCCATTTAAAATGTGGAAAACCTTAAAAACATTATTAAAAAATAAACACTCTGAAATTACAGCTATATCCTTTCATGGTAAAATGAAAGATAATAACCTAGAAATAGCTGAGAGCTTCAATACATATTTTGTTGATATCATAGATAAACTTATTGTAAATAGAAAATCATTTGTATTGAATAGAATGCTTATATGTAAGCCATCATTTGAATACTTTGAAATAATTAACATTGATACTCTAAAACAAATTATCTTCAGTCAAAAAAATAAATTTTCAGAAGATTTTATAGACATTAAATTATTAAAAAACTGTTTCTATCAATTAGGATATGGATTATTACATTGTATAAATACATCTCTTGTCAAAGGAATTTTTCCAAATATTTTAAAACTCTCTACCATAATACCAATTCCCAAAATAACTGGAACTAATAAGTGCGAGGAATTTAGGCCTCTAAATATGGTCACCTCTATCGAAAAGATCTTAGAATTAGTTGTCTCTTCACAAATTTCAAAACATATTACAAATAATGATTTAATAGGTGAATATCAATCCGGTTTTAGACAAGGACACTCGTGTGAAACAGCTATACAAAAAGTTATATATGATATTAAGACCCTTGTCGATAGTGGCAAAACAGTAATTGCTGTTTTCCTAGATTTGAAAAAAGCATTTGAAACGGTAGACCGTGAAATATTGCTACAAAAATTAAAACACTGTTTTGGGATACAAGGTGTTGTTTTAGAGTGGTTCAAGAATTATCTAAATAATAGGATGCAACAAACTAAATTTAATTATATTAAATCAGAGAAAATAAGAACAAAATTTGGAATCCCGCAAGGAACAGTATTAGGACCACTTCTATTCATATTATTTATAAACGATATAATATTAGTTAACAATGAATGTAGTATACATTTATTTGCGGATGATATAGTTATTTATTTATCTGGTGTTGATATAATTTCCTTAGCTAATAAAATAAACAATATCCTTGAAAAATTTTATTTATGGTTTTCAAACAATAATTTAATATTAAATACAAGTAAGTGCAAATTTATAGTTTTTGGTGATAACACTCTGACTAAAGATAAACAAATAAAAATCAGTCTGAATGATGTTGAATTAGAAAGAGTGGATAATATTAAATATGTAGGTATTATTATTGATAATAAATTAAATTTTAAAGAACACATAAGCTATTCAACTAAAAAAATTGCTAAAAAAGTCGGTTTTGTATATAGAATTTCTAAACATTTAAGTAATTGGGCCAAACTCACAATATATAACACCATCATCAAACCACATTTTGAATATTGTGCTAGTGTATTATTTATGTGCAATGAAACAGATATAAAAAAACTACAAGTACAACAAAACAAATGTATGAGATTGATTTTAAAGTGCAATAAAAGAACAAATATAAAAACCATGCTGCAAAAATTGAACTGGTTATCTATAGAAAAGTTAATTCTGTATAACACATTAATATTTATTTATAAAATAGTTAATAACATATCTCCAGTGTATTTAAAAAAAACATTGCAAATGTAAGTCGTATTCATTCACACAATACAAGACAAAAAGATCATATCATTATTAAACACACCAATTTGATGAGCACTAAAAGGGGTATTTTCTATAAAGGTATGATTGTATTTAATAATTCACCAATCCTTATAAAAAACACCACATCAATAAAAATATTCAAAAAACAGTTATTAAAATACATTTATTTACAAAAGGTAAATTGATAAAACAGAACACTTTTATATATATACGTAGGTGTATATATGTACATGTATATGTGTATGTATGTACATATGAGTAGGTATATGTGTATATAGGTATGTATGTGTATATGATGCTTTAATTATTATTATTTTATGATGTATTCCTAGAAACTCATTTATACATTATATACCAATTGTATAGCTATATGCTAAAAATAAACTTACAGATATCGCCCCGTTTCCTCACTTATTCCAGGAAGCGATCCCTTCAGCCGTTCATACATCACACATGCATACCTTTCAGCTGTTCATATATCACACATGCATCCCTTTCAGCAATGACCATGTCTCATTCCTGAAAGAGATAGGGCGGCATCTGGGGCAAGCGGAGAGCGTGAGGGGGTGATCGTTCCATCCCTGCATTTTCTGCGCTGTCGATTCTCCGGCTTTCACTTCCTCAATTTTACCGATGTTATACCACATTACCCACACCTATTCGACTCATACATACTCTGGGCCGTATTCTCTCACCCGCCCCGCGCACTGCCTCTCACCAATTTCCTGGCCTTACTGACGACTACGCATCTTGCTGCTCTGCAGGCGGCCTATCTGCCAAATCACTCATGGGTCTTACCAAACAATACAAACAAAATCCTGTACCTGCGCTGGGTACGTCACTAGCTGGTATCGACCCCAAATTCCTGGTCGACTACCCCTACTGGCGAATTCTACCTGCCAGATTCACAATTGGCCTACCTGGCCTTCCGGTCCACCTTGGACCCAAAACTCTGGAATTATTTCCCGTCCTTCTCCAGTGGCACAACTGGCCCAACAGTCCAACCTGGACTTTCTTCCAAAAACACAAACTTTTCTGGCCTCCCTGGCCTAACCACTTCCAGTTTGCCCTCCTCATGCCAGACTCTTAACTAGCCATTCTGGCCTCTTTGTCCTTACTGGACACTCTTGTGCTGACAGCCCTCTTGGGTATGACCTTTACTGACCTCGGGTATTGCGGACCTTTCTCAACAGCATCGGACGCATATTACGATTCAGCCCACTACCTCCCTGAAGATTTATGCTCTACAACCAGTTTTGAGATGCTGGGTAGAGATCTTCCACAACGACCGGCTGTCGCCAGGATTCGCGTTGTTCGAAGTATGGGACATCTCGATATCGATATGCTTAGGCCATTCGAAGCCGATCCTTGCTTCTTCAATGCCAGATAAGGTCTACACATTGCCCGCATCATACCCAATGTCCTTAGCACTCTGAGCTCACCCTGGCACTCGATGAAGTGCGCGAATTACTCTAACACCAACATTCGCACACCATCCACACACTGGAATGAGGAATCATTGTACTGGACCACTCCGGTGCAGAAATATAAATTTTCCTAAGCTACCTTTCCATCTCTATCAGGAACTGAGACAGTCCAATACAGTGACCTCAGTCCTACTACGGGGTACAACTACCCTTCCAACCTGATCAATAGGAATATCCGGTCCCTATTTTAACTAGAGACAGCATACGCCCATTGGCCCAGTCGCTCCTTTTTGGGGGAATCTTACCCCTCAGCCATGGATTCGGCTACCATCCAATTCTACTATAAGTTGCCCGGGAATGATACGGGGGTGAGTTCTACGATCTTACATACCACTTTCTCTACTCGGTTAGTCATTATTTGCTAATGTCTTGCGTAATATTTTACTATTAATTTCTACAAAATTCGGTAGGCTTAAACATTTGCTAATTAGTAAGCCCTCAACTAGTTAGCCGATATAACAAAACTAGACTTATGTAGCTCGTACATTTAAAATTCAGGGACTGGTTGCCCACTGTATAGGCGAGTAAAGGTTTACTAATATCTCTATATCATTCGAGATCCCATGATTCCATTTCAATTTATCTTTAGTAGGTGAACACAAAACCAAAAAAAAAACATTCCATTCGAATACCTTCAATCTATACCTTACCTACTGTAACTAACCTTACCAATATGAAATCATGAACGCCTGTGTTCTGCTTTATTTGAGATTCTGATAAAATAAAACTTTGCGGCACGCACCCTCTGAATCTCATCAGCCTGTTAGGTCATTGACCTCATACAATCTCATGGCGCGCTAAACCGCCAGACCTGAATCTACTGGAATCCTGAATTTCAATTTAAAGGGACCCCACGTGACTTCATCAATTGTCTAATCAGGGGAGAGTTTCGTGCGTCATAACGGCTCTAAACTCTGCTTCGCGCTGCTGCGGCAGATTCCTGCGAACTACCCCCTAGATGGATAGCGTTACGCAAATTTTTTCTCTCCGGGCAAGCTTGCGAATACTATGCGAGGAAGAGATCAAGCCTGGACTATCGTCGGGGTGCTTGCTCTTCCTGGTCATCGACCTTCAAAATCCGTGGGGTATTCCATAGAGTATCCCTTCCATCCCAGGGATTATCCACTCTAAATCCGTACACCGGGATAACAATTACGTATCCCTCACTAACACAGTGTACTCACAAATCCATGCACATACACGTCCCTCGTGTCTACTGTGCCCATAACTCCATTAATACATCAGCCTAACGCTCACTCGTCCCCACGGTTTTGAATTGAAAATAATGGGTACAGTCCGTTCAAATTAAAAACAGTTCCAGTTCAAAAGCAGTAATAAAACAAACATATAAACATAAAATTCCAAAATCTACTATGAATGACAACCTTTTGCTATATCAGTGTTTCCTAACATGCCCTGTTTGTTAGATATGCTTTACTTTGTTTCTACCTAGGACCAACATAATTCGTATCGACTGGATACTATACGCGAATGTATTTAACACAAAACTCGTACAAAAAATTACATAAACAAACTGCAATAACACAATTATTCTCCTGGTCCTAGAACAGCTGGTTCCGATGTTTTCGCCTGAATCGTCAGTTCAGTTCAATATACAACAACAAAAAAATAATTCCTGTGAAGCGAGAACATCACGAAGCAAAACTAGAGCACCTATCTTTGACTTCAACTCGGAATGGTTATTTATTTCACAATTGCAGAGTATAGACTATACAATTCAGATTTACTACGATCTATATGCTGATGCGAAAATTCCTTTCGTGCGTAAATACTTAAGATTTTCCTGTATGCAACTGATTCCGCGTATGTAACCCGACTCAATTTAATTGAGTTCAACAACGCCAGTTTATTGTCCTATATCACCTTTCAACTTAGTTCCATTACACTGTAATCATTATTTTACGCTTGAATAACACACTTATTTTAATAACTTCTTTTTCTATAAAACGGCGTGAATTCTTTTTGTAGAATTTGATGTGTGGATCCACAAATTTCTGGATTTTCACTTCAATTTACAATCCCTTAGCTGGCACCATTTGTAACGTTCACCCGAGCGTATTGATTTAAAATAAATCTGAACTGAAATTACTCTAGATTTAATATTTCCAAATAAGTGAATAGGCTTGAAAGTCTATCTCACTGCTTGTAACAGTCGGCTGGGTATTATTTCAGGTAGCGTTAATACCTCATGGACGTGTTATATGAATTAAGATTTGTTTGTTGGAACCTACTCGGGTATCAGAGATCTTAGTTGGTCCGTGTACCCTTAAGGTTCTTTTAGGCTGCCACCACTAGGCGTATATTTCAGCCCACCAAGAAGCTATTTTTGACTATGAGGCCGTGATCCCTTCCAAGGGACCACCTCGTACAATTACTTATACTTATATCTTTATATCTATTCAAGCGTAAATTCTGAAGGCCGTATCTGCTGAGAGGTGATTAGGAATTACCAGTTAAACTCGTTAATCAAATTAAAAAATAAATATATATTGAATAAAAGTTAACAAAATTCGATACATTACAACACCGCAACGAATATAAAATTACTACAAAATTTAGAAATGGAAATGATACATGAATTTAAAAACGTCAAATTCAGGTTCACCCCAAAATGGGAACCTGTGACACCGTTATCAATGTCGCTAGTTCTACCCCTTTCGCCAGCGAGCGAGTTCCTGCCAGGATCTCTGGAGAGTTTGAATCAAATGAAAGACTAATTAGCACACACGGAACAGTGATCGATTTCGCGCTCGATCACGTCGATGATTGATAGATAATGTTCAAAATTAAAGAATTCCTCCCTTTCTGGTAAGCTGGGGTAAACCTAACGACATGATACTCTATCATCTCCCCTAAGTAATCTCCGATAAGCGGAATTACAATTGGTCACTACTTAGCCTGAATGACAGGAAAAATATATATTAACAAATTAAACATTGGCGGGCGGAGCATGATCTGAAGATTAAATAACCACATTATATTATATTGCCGATTCAGAGGTTGAAGTCAATTTACCAGTTGTTCTTTGGCAATCAAAATGCACTTACCCTGTTGGTCTAAATAACACAATTTCCTTGCGAATCCCTTGTAGAAATAATGCACAGAGGATTTAAACATTCGATTTCTACATCGGATTAAATCTGATATGATAGGAAATTGTCACAAAAATGATTTTTAAATAAGGGAACAATCACTTTACGCGTGACGCGGAAGACGCGAACAAGTCCAACGCTGCTTTAGCCCCCAGGGATGCTAATCCTTGTTGCAATGAACACAAATTGATGAATTAATTTAATCTCTATAAATTTCTGAAATGTAGTTTGTCTAAATCTTGACAACATGATATTAATTGATTTGATTTAATGCAACCATGGAGCATCCCTGTGGACATAAAGCAAGCTGACTTACCGAACAAGTAGGTAGTTAAGAACTATCAGTAGGTGGTTGAGAACTGTCTTTTTTTCCTCAAAGTGATTAGTTTTTATGAAATTAATGGAGCGGGGCCCCCACGCTCAATGCTTAGAAAATATGTTCAATTTCGAATCCCGGGATCAAAACACGCCCATGAAATATAACAACAGCCAATAGGAATCTAACTAGGCGAGAGAATTGCTCTGTTCAACTCCACGTGAACTTTTCCTGACTCAGGAAAAAAAAATACCATTGACCTCGAGCCGTGCTTACGTTTGTGGTTCATGGCTGACCGGCCAATGATACAGGAGAGAGGACTCAGATTACCGTCGCTAGGTATGTCTGGTATATCGTGTTCAAGATATAATAATTTATAAAATTTTCAATTTGTATCTAAATCAATATTATTCAAAGGCCTCAAAACAAAAAGTAATAATCCGTCGGATTATTACATCGCTCAATAAAATTATGTCTAACGGTGAAAATGTCAGTATTGGCATACGCAACTTTTTACTAGTAGGTCTTGTTGAATGTTCAGTATATAGCCCTATAGAAGTGCTACGATGTTTCAAATGTTGTGGCTTTAATCACACTTCTCAATTTTGTAAGCGTGACCAAGTTTGTTCTGAATGCTCCGACAATCATAATATGGAAAGTCGAATAAAAAAAAATTATAAACTGCTTAAAGTAGTCATAGTGCTCGGGACTATGATTGTACAATGCATAAACATAAGTTAAATCTGCTTGAAACAAAGATTTTTGGTAAGGAATAGCAATTATATCAACAGAGCAAATGTACAACTCGAATATCATTAAATTCTAAATCTGTGAGATATGTTTCGAATCGTACTAACGATAAATCTTTTGCATTTTAAATCTACCATCAGAACGTCAGGGGAGTTAAAAGTAATACACTTGAACTGTATAACACATCTGCCTCAGGTTCTGATGATTCAATAGGATTTACAGAAACCTGTCTTTAGATCTGATAGAAAGTTTGAAATTACAGGTATTAGCAAAGGTGGGGGAGTCTTATTGGCACTGCATTCTAAATATAATGCTTCTCTGATATCAATGAACTACTTCAATGAAGCTGTTCTCTCAATTGACATATTAGGCATTAAAATTGCAGTAAAATCCGATTTTCTTATAATAATTATTATTTATATAACATATCAAAAATTTAGTGATGCCTTAATTAGTCATGTTGAACTTGAGGAATGTGATATTTTACTTCTTGGGATTTCAATTTCCCGGAATCTACAATTTTTTCATTTGCTTCTTATAACTAACTCGAAGGTTATTTCCTTAATTAACTGCTGTAAATATTTCTATTTGAACCAATTAAATTCAATTCGCAACTTCAACGATCATATTCTTGATCTAGTGTTTTCCACAGAGGCATGTTACGTAACAAAATCTATAGGTATCTTATTGCCTGAAGACTCCCATCACGATGCTCTCTCGATAGAATTACGAGTAAAAATAAAGAAATCCGACAATATACTTCCTATCAAATCACAATACATGTTTAACTTTAAAACAACTAATTTTATCAAAATGTACAGAATAATCTTGGGAGTGGACTGGACTTTCTTATCTGAGTACCGATATAGACGTGGCAACTACGGAATTTTATTCTACACTGTTAGATATTTTTTCCTGCACTGTTCCCTGTTACAAATCTATAGGCAAAAATAAATATTCTCCGTGGTTCACTGCTGATATAATTAGAAATTTACGTCAAAAAGCTGTTTTGTGGAAAGCATATAAGCATTCAAGTGATATTTATTTAGCCCAAAAAAATTACTTATTGATGGTAGAAAATAATCTGCGTAATAATCCCAAATCTTTCTGGTCCTTAATAATAAAAAACAAATTTAAGCTATTCCCACTCCTCTAAATTATAACAGCAAACACTCTACTCGAGTTTTTTGCCGATTACTTTAAATCATCTTTCTCGACTTCTCAAGTTTACAGCTTTGATGAAGCCGAGGGTTTGAATAAAAGTCATATTTCTATAAATAAAATTAATAAATCAGAAATGTACTCTTGCTAGAAGAGATTATCTTATAAATTTACTGCTGGTCCTGATGGTATTCCATCTTTTATCTTAAAATATTGTTCCTCTGCTTTTTCTTACATGTTATCAATTTTGTTTACTCTATCTTTTCGGTCTGCATGCTTTCCAAAACTGTGGAAAGTCTCAAAAATATGTCCAATTTATAATAAAGGAGACAAGTCGGATGTTGTGAATTATAGACCAATAGCTATATTGGAATAATTTTTCTAAAGTTTTTGAGATTCTTCTTTACAGAATAATGCTTAGTCATATGAAACCACAATTGCATATTGAACAGGTTTCACTCCGGGTCGTTCAACGACAACAAACCTTATCTGTATAATACAATTTCTTGCCAAGTCACTAAACAACAATAAACACAAGTAGATGTAATATACACAGATTTTTCGAACGTGTTTGACAGGTTGAACCATAGGATTTTACTTAAAGAAACTTTCGAATTTTGGACTGACATCTAAGTTAATACTTTCTTTGAATCTCATTTAACCAAAAGAGTTCAGTATGTTCTTTATCATGGGTTTGGGTCAGAGACGTATGTTGCTTCGTCTGGAGTACCACAGGGCTCTGTCTTTGTACCCCTACTTTTAAACGTGTTCATAAACGACATAGTAGAAGTCATTTCTCCCAACATCCTTAAGTATGCAGATGACCTGAACATATTCAGGGTAATTGAAAATATAAATGACTGTATTCAACTTCAATGTGACCTTCACGCGATTGAAATATGGTGCCTCAACAGTAAGCTAGCGCTGAATGCATCAAAATGTAACGTAATGTCCTTTAACATCAGATCAGATGCATCATTTACTACTATTCAGCTCATAATCATCACATTTTTTTTCGACCGTCTACCTTCAAGGATTTAGGAGATATCTCATATCCAAAAGTATCATTTATACTACATATTATATTATATATATCCTGTCAAAATAGCCCTCAAAAATCGAAAATGAAGCTATTTTGCTACTATTGACCGACGTTCTTGGTGTCGAAATGTTCGGGAAAGCACTTTTGTTATCTCTATTTGTTAATTAACAATTAAGCTTCTAATTAATTGCTGATTTGGTCCGATAATTAACTAATGTATTTGACAAAAAAATATGAAAGGAAATACCCGCGAATCGTAACTCGGAAGTTTTCGAGGTCGCTGACCACGAATCCGTCGCCAGAATTGGAAAATTCGGTATAACTCAACATTTTCATGGAAAATTACAACCAAAATCTGCAAACGGTGCATCACTAGCGTAAAAAAATGTACAGGTTTTATTAGATAAAAATGAATAACATAGAACATGTTTAATCTTCTTTATTCCCAACAAATAAAAAAGAATAAATTGATAATTCTGGTCTACGTCCTCAGTAGACTGTCTCATATGAATGTGATCACAGTCACATATACACTCCTCTGCGCTCGGTTGTTTCCGCGTTCGCTAGGCGCTTGTATAAGAAAAGGAGGAGCCTATTGGTCTCGACCAATTAGACCTGTTACAAATTTACGTAACGGTTCTCGCGTAACGCTTTCCATCAATTAGGTCCTCCGTAAAAACATATTCTATGTCAAAAAATCACCCGAGGGTTTTCGTGGTCGCTCATCACTATTCTATTGTCAGAATCGTGAAATTCTACATATTCGGCTAGAAAACTAGGCATTTCCATCGAAAATTTCTACAAAAATTTACAAATGTTGCATCACGAGCGTAAAAAAATTCACTCGGGGGTTTTCGAATTCGCTGATCACGAATCCGTTGTTAGAATCGTGAAATTCAACTTTATTGACCGGAAAACTCCACATTTCATGGAAAATCTCAACCAAAACCGCCAAACGGTGCAACACTAGCATAAAAGTTATAAGTCTGTTGGACATACCAAGTTTAAGAAGTGTAGTGGATGGCGATGGGTGTGGTCGTGTGGAAACAAATTTTGTGATCCTAACTGTGGCGGCTCCTCGAAGGAGGCTAAGGAAGCTCAGCCTCCTCACCAATTCATCTTAATGATCATTCTCCATTTTATTTCCTGTTTCTCTGATAATTCTTTAAATTTTACAATTAATTCCCCGTTCTCAGTAGTTATTTTCAATCTGGCAACAGTGGCCAGAGGCTAGATTCTCTATATATCTCAAACGCTAAATACGTGTGGTCAACACAGTTGCCGTGTTTCCAACCATTCAATTGCCCAGTGGGGTGAAACAGCGAATAGCAACAGAGTAGGGAGGCTAGCTTTTCGTACCCATTCGTCGGTCGAATGAAATACGATTACTTGCTCCCGCCTCCCGCTGCTAGCACGTGTTCGCTCAGTTGTTGTTTTTATTCCACGAGGCGTAGTAAGGTTAAGTAGTTAATTTTTAAGTTATAATTTATCTAATCGGAATCGGTGAACGTTAAAATTATGAGTGACTTAGTTGCAGAGTTCTTAGAAAATCCATTTAGTGGATTAACATATGATAGAAAAGTGTTCTTCAAAAACAAACGGCCTTTACCGGATTTGAAAGGATTAGTGATGGCAGAGAAGTATCAAAATCGATCGTTTAATACTGAAACTGAAAATTCAGTTAATAAAGGTAATTTTAGGGAATTGTTAGATTTGTTTTGTAAATACGACAGTAAGCTTCGCGATTTTATGACTAACGCGTCAGTATTTGCAGGCACCTCAAAAACAATACAAAACGAAATTCTTGATTCAATAAATTATGTCCTCCGAAATCACATAGAGGATGAATTATTTAATGTCCCTTTTTTTTCGTGGCAGGTTGACGAAACAACTGATATAACATGTAAATCACAATTATCAATGATTTTTAGATTTGTAAAAAATGGACAACTAGTGGAAAGATTTTTAGGGTTTTACGATGTTAGTTCGGGAAGAACAGCGATGTATTTATTTAATTTCTTAATGGAAACATTTCAACGATTTGACTTTGCGAATAAATTAATAGCTCAAACCTACGACGGCGCATCTGTAATGGCGGGACATTTAAACGGTCTTCAAACAAAAATAAAATCAGTTTCGCCTCAGGCTATTTTCACCCATTGTTACGCTCACAACATGAATTTGGTTTTAAGTAATGCATGTAATTCCATTAAGGAAGTTAGAATTTTTTTTTCCAACTTATCGTCATTTTCAAATTTTTTTAGCAAATCCACCAAACGAACTGAAATTTTGAATAACATAGTAGGAAACAGAATTCCCTGTAATGCTCCAACTCGATGGAATTTTACATCACGTGCAGTGTTTACCATTCACAAAAATAAAGACAAATTAATTGAAACATTTGATTTTATATTAAACAGTGATGACTTTTCGACAGATCAGGTTTCATTAAATGCTGCTGTTGGTTTAAAATCTTATTTAGAAAATGAAGAATTTTTGTTTTTTCTTGATACTTTTAAATTAATATTTGAACAAACTGATTTTATTTTTCAAATTTTACAACATAAATTCACTGATATAATTTATTCAAGAGATCGTTTGAAACATCTCATTGATAAAATTTCAAGTTTCCGTAATACAGAATTTCATTTTAATATTTAATTTCAAAATTTTTCAACTGATGAGGCTCCTCCCGCGAAAAGGAGGAAAACATATAATTTGGTAGACAAGAAACTACATTATAAACAACTTTTTTATGAAATTTTAGATACCATTGAAGGTCAAATTGAGATTCGATTTTCCGATTTACGTGAATTGAAGTTTTTCGACTTGACGAATAGAAGATTTTTCGAATCTTTTTCAAAAGAGTTTCCCAATACACTTTTGGATAACTTAGTTCTCAAATATAAATTTTTTGATAAAATAACACTGCACAATGAATTATGCGTTATATACTCGGATAAAGATATTTTAGGCCAGTACGACAGTCACGCCGATATGATAAAATATATGATAGACAATGATTTGCAACAAGTTTTACCTCAGTTTTATAAACTACTTTGTTTGACAGTCACCATTCCTGTCACGTCGGCATCGGTGGAGAGATCATTTTCTACTCTCAAACGAATTAAAACTTACATGCGAAATACAATGAGCCAAAATCGTTTATACAATGTTAGTTTGATATCTATTGAAAAAGATTTAGTAAAACACTTAAAACAAAATAATACATTTTATGATAATATTATTGATCATTTTTCGCAAACTAAAGACCGTAGAATTCCGTTAATATATAAAAAAAGTTAATAAAATTAATAAAAAAAAACAAAATATGAAAAATTCCAAAAAAAAGAAAAAATATCAAAAATCCAAAAAAAAAAAAAACAAAAACATTTTTTGGCAAGAGAAACTCTACACCTCCACGTTGGTTCTTGCTGGGCAACAATTAATTTTGTCACTGAAGTAGCTGGTACGGCCGCTGTGCAAAAGTTAAATTAATTGGCTGAGTAGAGTATATTAAAAAGTTCACGAGCCGCCTATCCTAATGACAATTCCGAATGAACGGTATTCTGTTCTCAATTGTTCCCCATCAAGTTGAACGTATTTATATTTGTCTAAAGGATGATGCTGCTAGCGAGTGCGAATAGCAACCGATGAGGCAATACTCGATGCGTACGATTCGAGCTGCCCTATATCACGAAACAAAAATTGTAACGGCCTTCCTTGGTGGAATAGTCATCTAGCAAAACTCAGATTCGAAACACGAAAACTCTAATAGAGCCAAGTGTAACGGAGATTGGCAGAGCAATACCGAGAAACTCACCACCTACAATAAAGAAATAAAGAAGGCTAAGAGAAACAGCTTCAGAATATTCTGTGAAGGCACCTACTGCGGCGAGACTGCATGCAGTCATGGCAAAAAGCAGAGTCGATACCGCAATGGCACTGAAGAAACCAGATGGCTGCTATACAGAAAGTGGGAAGGAAAGAGCTCAGTTCTTACTAGATACTCACTCTCCTGGGAGCGAACCTAGTACGATAGGGCAAATACCGGAACAGTATAACAGACCTTCCAGAGAAGCCACAACGATAGCCAGACACATATGCAGCAGTAGCAGGATAAGATGGTCAATGAACACCTTTCAACCATTCAAATCCACAGGAGTTGAAATCTTCCCAGGCCTTCTTCAGCGAGAGCAAGGGGAAATTCTACCACACGTAGTAAACATTAGTCGAAGTAGTTTGAAACTAGGATATATACCCGATATGGATAAGGGCCAAGGTCACCTTCATTACTAAAATGTGAAAAGGGACACAACACACCCCAAATCCTTGCGAACAATCAGTCTCCCATCGTTGGTCATAAAAATGGCAGAGAAAGCAACTGATAGTTATATTAGAACAGAAATCTCGATACGCCAGCACGCTTACCAAATGGGCAAATCTACGGAGACCGCATTGGTGCAACTGAAAGATGAAATCCAGATGCCCTTAGGAGCAAAGAAACCATAATTTGTTACTTTCTAGATAAGGAACTTTTGGCAATACATCACATGAAGCAGTCAAAAGAGCACTAGAAGACAGGAGTAGATAGTGCGACAACCAGGTGGCTGTAAAAACTGCTCTCTACCAGAATAGACAAAAATAGGGCAAGCATCTATTTCCATCTACACAACTAGAGGATGCGCACAAGAGGGAGTGGCCTCCCCACTTATGTGAAGCCTAATTGTAGACGTCATATTCGCATGAGGTAAGTTCGAGAACGTCGTCTTTGACATAGTTCAAAGAGGCCTTGAATATACTAAACAATGGTCCCAAGCGATGGAACTTAACGTCAACCACACCAAAACCACCTTAGTTGCCTTTAAAAGGAAAAGGAATTGTAACCTCAAAACCATCGAACTGGATGAGGGTTATTGAGTGAAAGTCAGAGGTAAAATATCTGAGAATTATACTAGATAAAAACTCCTTTGGAGTAAACACAAAAACGTGATAGCTACAAAATCCGTAATGTTATGCAGAAACTTTGCGGAAAAAACTGGGAATGTAAACCTAACACTGCGATGGATGTATACAGCAATATACCAATCATCACGTATGGGGCAGTGGTCTGGGGTAACAGAAGTAGCCGGGCTAGCTCAACGATAAATCGATCGAAAATACAAAGACTAGTCTGTGTATGCTGTAACGGTGTGAAACCCGTTGCAGGATTTAATTTCAGTTTTGTTTGAATTGGTAATTAATTTGAATCTGACCCTGACACCTTTGTTATAATAGCGGCAACTGTACAGTCATCGCGGTATGTTATCTTTCTACATAAGTTCACGGAAGGTGTCGTTCTGTCGGGATTGATGATTTTTAAGCGGGGAGATCGATTGGGCATTGTGTCTGGGAACGTTGAAGCAGGTATGTCGTATTTATTAATTTTCTGCCATGTTGGGCATTTATGTATCGCCCAAAAATCTAGTCAACGAAAACTTTATAGTATTTTAAATATTTTCATAAGTGGTATGACATAGAATTGCCGATTGACTAGATATTTTGCAAATTCTCTGGTAATGGACGACATGCCTGCGGATAGTCCCACCACAATCATTCGCCTCATTTTCATTATCATATCTTGATTTAACGTAACTTCATTATTTACTTCCATTCTCTCCGAATTAAATATACTCTAATCAGATATCAGTCCAATTTCGTAATTTCGTAACATCTTTTCCAACCCGAGTTTTGTGCTCCTCGTGGTCGAGGAATGATATCCTTTGTAGCCAGAGATATGGGTTGAGTAAGCAAGTTGTTCAAGGTGAACTGGTGAATATTGACTTCGATCCCGATTAATTGTCGAGTTACAGGATAAGTATCGATTTCTATCGGGTGGGAATTGTAAAATTGTTTAAATCCTTTTTACATCTTATAGGATTGAGGTTCTGATTCTTGATTAAACGAATAATTTATCTTAACATACATTCAACTTTCTTTATCGAATATAATTTTTTCCATATAACTTCTTTAAAATATTTGATTTATAACTAGTTATATTTGATAATATCTGCTCTCCAATTACCTATTATCGATTTATTATCTGATCCTATTCAAACAATGCAATTGTATCTGATTATTAATTGTTATATTTTGCCTTTATTATTCTGTTCAGTTGTTATCTGATTATAAATCAATTTAGTTGTTTAACTGTTTTTAAAATTACATTCTATTATAATATCTACTATCGTAATTAATCCATGAATTTGTTATTTAGATTTCAAGTTATCTAATCTTTGTTATCGAATTGTTCATAAGAATTTGTCGTAATTGCTCAATACTATTGTATGAATTTAATTTATCTATTTTGTAATTGTCAATACTTTTATCTGAATTTATCCAATTCTTTGATTATCTGACTATAACTATTTTAACCATAACGAATTGATATATTATTTTCCTCAGCTAGTCGGAATCCGATTGTTTGTCTCGAATTCTGCTTCCTGATGTTTTCTGATTAGAATTAGTAATATATTGTCATTAGTTTTGGTTGATTTTATCTCATTGGATTTGTTGAAGGTAACGTATACAGTGACGATGTTAATTTGTTATTTTTCTGTGTCTACCCCTCGATTTGCATTTGAGTCATTTATGTTTCGTATTATATTTTTTTCAGAGATGAGACGTTTCTTCCCTTTTTCCCGTACGCTTGTAAGCAGTTCACAAGCTACAACAAATACAAAGGGGGGTAACATTTTTTGAAGAATTAATTACATTTTCAGAGTAATCTGTTTTGCTGATCCTCACAAATTTTTGTATTTCAATTATAAATTTATCTAAATTCAATTTCTTCATGAGTCAAATTTCACTCTTGTCATTATTCATTGCTCATTTCAACTTCAAATTTTATTTATAACTATTTAATTTTGTTATTAATTATTCAATTAGTGAATAAAATCATTTTTTTCTAAGTTGAAGTATTTCTTTTATTTTCTCTATTTAACAACATCTATATAACATCATCGTAATGCCGAAGATTCTTGATTGAGGTTGTTTTTCTTATCTTACAAGTAAAGCTGTTGGCGCTTCGGGTACGACTGGCAATCAAGAATACGTTTCATTACGATAGACCCTGAGATGTATCCATAATGAGCTGGTTAGGCAATTAAACGGTTGAAACTGACAAGTTAATCTCTTTTTAACCAGGAACCTTACAATGCATAGCAGGTGCTATGAGAACATGCCCGACGGCTGCTATAGAAGTAATCCTAACCCTCACACTCCTCCGTATAGTAGTGGAGAATATGGCGATAAGGACAACCTATAGAATGACTGGAGGGGGAACCGCCAAACGTAAATACGGACCCCTCCCTCTAAATCAGCAAACCTGGGACATGCCCGAAGATAAGATGGGAAAAAGAATTTGAAACGAAAATAAGTCGCTAAAGTGAATGGGACGAAAATATCATCCCTAGACTCAGTAGAAAAGTCATCAAATGGTACACTGATCAGAAACAATAGAAGCAACTGGAATAGGAGTGTACTCTGATAGCTTAGGTGAATCTCCGAGCTTTTTCCAAGCGGAAAATGTGTCCAGTTCATATAGAAAGAAACCTCCGCAGACAGGAAATAGTCATCATGTCGGATAGTCAAGCAGTCATCAATGCGCCGAGTTCCCACCTAATCAGCTCCAAGATGGTCTGGGAATGCTTAGAAAAACTAAATGAACTAGACAAGAACAAGGTAGTTACCCTCATATGGGTTCCGGAACACACCGGGTGGAGGGTAATGAAAAAGCAGATGATCTACCAAATAAAGGGCGAAAACACCATTTGAGGGGCCTGAAAACGTCTGTGGGATAAGCGCCAGTACAATACTGGAAGAATTTAAAAAAAGAAGTAGACAATAAAAGATTCCATCACTCGATAAGTCTACAGGGGCTGAGGCAAGCAAAGATACTTCTGAGAAATTACGACCAAAAGCGATCTAATGACTGCATTAACCTGAGTAAAAATAAACTCAGAATATTAACGAGAATGCTAACAGAGCACCGCCAGTTGAAAGGATTCCTTAAGAGGCTCGTATTAGTAGGAGAAGAACAGTGCAGGTTCTGCGAAGGACGAAACTTCCATCCACATCCTCGTAGAATGCGCTACCTTGCAAAACCCAAGAACACGATACCTTGGGCATACCAAATAGAAGTTAGGGAGACCTACCTAACGCGAAGCCTCCGACATACTAAACTTTCTTAGCCCTTAAAATAAAATGTGCTTATCATTATAACTTTTGCATGACTGTCTGTCTGTATTTTTTAACTAGTATATATATAAGCGCTTTAACGTATGAAGTTTGTAAAAATCGTGCCCGCGAAGAAAAATAATGTAGATTGCTAATGAAGATATTCATACAATCATTTTCATTATTCGCATTTTATTCCTCATTCGACCATCATAGTTCGTAAGCGATGATGACGTCACCGTCTGTTGAAGCACGTGCTGAACACGTGTCTGAATGTTGAAGTCCGTGTCTGAATATTGAAGCACGTGTCTGAATGTTGAAGCATGTGTCTGAACACGTGTCTGAATGTTGGAGCATGTGTCTGAATGTTGAAGCACGGGTTAAAACATGTGCATGAATGTACTACCTAAATGAGTATATGATCATTATTTATCCATATTCGAATTTTATTCCTTGTCCCACCATCATAGTTCGTAAACGATGATGACGTCACCGTCACAGGGGTCCGTTCAAAATTGAGGTTAGGATTATGAAATTTGCTATCAGCACTTGACACTTAAATTACTTGGTTGTCTTATAGTTATATTTTTATCCTCATAAAATTTTGTGTCTCTACTCAGTGCTTCTACTTTCACACAATTTACGTGTGTATTCTTCTAAAGACATATTGATAATGTAACGAAGCTCAAATTTTGAAATATCATTCATTTTGGATCAGGCAGTAAATACGAATATTACACGTAAATTCCGATTGAGCAGTTCATTATTTCAACAGATATGCGTGAGCTCCGAATGTATATTCCGTGATTGACACTTTTCTAAATCTCCGTAATTCTGAATAAGTGTAATTATTCAAATAAATGAATTGAATTCATGCCCGCTTAAATATTGTATTCATTACTTATGTTGTAAAAAACGGGTATCTGGTAAGTTAACACATCAAAATTTGAACAGCCTTATGCATAAAAAGGGCGAACAACTAAAAAAAACTCCGATAACATTTGTTTACTGCGCCGAGAGGAACTACTGTGTTATCATGAGCGCGAATTTTAGATGTAAAAAGTAGCGTTATTTTCAAGCATTGTTCGGGACATAAATAAAAAGCCTCGGCACAAAATAAGGAATTGGTGGTGCGGACTTGACCAGAACCTCGAAAAACATATAAAAGCAGTGACAGACAAAAGATCGCTCTCTTTTGTGATTTTGATTATCAATCAGTACCGTTAAAGTGTGATTATCATAATCATTAGAATCAAAGTGAATGAATTATTATCCGAGTTCAAGTCAGATTTAAAATTTGAATTAACAATAGTGTTCCGTTTAGTGAACTTTTACATAAGGTAAATGATAGCTTCATAATTTATATTTTTGGGCATTACGTGGTTTACGATTGGTAACGTTTGTACGATATCTGAGTTCCGTAGCTTTCAGTAATTTGTATTGTTATATTTGAGTTTATCCCGTCATAGGTCGGACCGCGCACGATTTGAAGCCGCATGTGAATTGAAATATTCAAGTAATTGTATGGTGTGTACAGAGTGTGTATGTTTGAACGACAGGGGCGTCTTTGGTATATTTGTGCACACTGTGACATACCGAAAGTATAAGTATATCCTAGACGACCAAACCGCCAACGGCTTGTGCACACTGTGACATACCGGAAGTATAAGCTGGAGTGGTTGTGTGATTTATAATCGTAATTACCCCTTATCCGTATGAGAAGCCCCGGCCGTGGGTGTAGGGCAGTGGCGGCTCGTGAATTTTTGAGAGAGGAGGCTGGACATAAAACGTTTTTGTAAAAATATACTCTATTCAAAGTCTTTTAACCTTTGCACAGCGACCGTACCAGCTACTTCAGTGACAAAATTAATTATTACCCAGCAAGAACTAACGTGGAGGTATAGAGTTTCTCTTGGCAAACATTTTTTTTGTTCGTTTTCTGCCTTTTATTTTTTATGGATTTTTAATATTTTTTCTTTTTTTTTGGAATTTTTCATATTTTGTTTTTTTTTAAATTAATTTCATTAACTTTTTTTATATATTAACGGAATTCTACGGTCTTTAGTTTGCGAAAAATGATCAATAATATTATCAAAGAATGTATCATGTTGTTTTAAGTGTTTTACTAAATCTTTTTCAATAGATATTAAACTAACATTGTATAAACGATTTTGGCCCATTGTATTTGGCATGTAAGTTTTAATTCTAGAAAATGATCTCTCAACCAGTGGCGGCTCGTGAACTTTTTAAGAGAGGAGGCTGGACATAAAACGTTCTTGTAAAAATATACTCTATTCAGCCAATAAATTTAACCTTTGCACAGCGACCGTACCAGCTACTTCAGTGCCAAAATTAATTGTTGCCAAGCAAGAACCAACGTGGAGGTGTAGTTTCTCTGAGCAAAAAATTTTTTTGTTCGTTTTTTTTTTTTGGATTTTTGATATTTTTTTTTTTTTTTTTTAATTTTTCATATTTTGTTTTTTTTATTATTTTATAAACTTTTTTTATATATTAACGGAATTCTACGGTCTTTAGTTTGCGAAAAATGATCAATAATATTATCATAAAATGTATCATTTTGTTTTAAGTGTTTTACTAAATCTTTTTCAATAGATATCAAACTAACATTGTATAAACGATTTTGGCTCATTGTATTTCGCATGTAAGTTTTAATTCGTTTGAGAGTAGAAAATGATCTCTCCACCGATGCCGACGTGACAGGAATGGTGACTGTCAAACAAAGTAGTTTATAAAACTGAGGTAAAACTTGTTGCAAATCATTGTCTATCATATATTTTATCATATCGGCGTGAATGTCGTACTGGCCTAAAATATCTTTATCCGAGTAGGTATATAACCCATAATTCATTGTGCAGTGCTATTTTATCAAAAAATTTATATTTTAGAACTAAGTTATCTAAAAGTGTATTGGGAAATCATGTAAATCGGAAAATCGAATCTCAATTTGACCTTTAATAGTATCTAAAATTTCATTAAAAAAAGTTGTTTATAATGTAGTTTCTTGTCTACCAAATTATATGTTTTCCTCCTTTAACAATATTCTGTTTACCGTTTAATTAAAATTTAATACTCGATGTAATATGTTCCTGCGATTTTTCATGTCTATCTATACCACGAGCTAAATTTTTCAAATCATCATAACCCGAGTGTCCCCAACATGAAGTTGTATCAGATGTAAATAGCAAGCAATATAATTTATTGTGTATTTCGATTTTGAAAGATACCTGTCATCGTCACCACTAATCCTTTCAAATCCGGTGAAGGCCGTTTATTTTTAACAAAACACTTTTCTATCATATGTTAATCCACTAAATGGATTTTCTAAGAACCCAGCAACTAAGTCACTCATCATTTTAACGTTCACCGATTAGATAAATTATAACTTAACTACTTAACCTTACTTCGCCTCGCTGTACAAAACCAAGAACTAACAGAACACGACACGTGTGGCATTCTTCTAGCGGAAGGGCGGTAGCAAGTAATCGTATTTCATTTGATCGACGATTCCGTACGAGAAGCTAGCTTCCATAGGATGTTGCCATATTCGCTCTTTTACCCTATCTAGCAATTGAACTGCTTGGAAAACGGCAACTGTGTTGACCACACGTATTTAGCGTTTGAGATATATAGAGAATCTAGCCTCTGGCCACTGTTGCCAGATTAAAAATAACTACTGAGAACGGGGAATTAATTGTAAAATTTAAAGAATTATCAGAGAAACGGGAATAAAATGGAGAATGATCATTAAGATAAATTGGTGAGGAGGCTGAGCCTCCTTAGCCTCCTTCGAGGAGCCGCCACTGGTGTAGGGGTTATTGCAGATACGATAGTTAGGGTTTGTGCACGCTGTGACATACCGGAAGTATAAGCCCTAATTGTCTAGATTCTGAATCTGTAAAGTGTATGAAATCTAACACTGTCATACAATTACCGGGAACTCCGTTGATAGCTAGTACAAGGGTGGGTTATGTGACAGAATAAACTCAATCAGAGTAATTATCCGAATATACCGTAAAATGTGATATCATACAATCGTAAACCTAGTGCAAGTCAATATTTTCCGATCCGACCGCATTTTAACCGTTCAATCTATCGTAGTGTGTTATGAACATTTCAAGTAATAATGCTATCTGAATGATTATCGTACACCGCTTATTACTCTAGGACCTTCTTGATTTGTGTGTTTCCGTAAATTGATGAATGTAAATCATTTATCAATCGATTCCGTACCGTTGAATTGAATTTAAATACCGAAAATATCGTACAAATAGATATGTTGTAACCGTTTTCTTATACCGCTTGAGCTTCATTACATTTTCCACCTGGGTGGATTTTTGTGTAATTTACCGTTCAATTGCGTTTATTAATTATTCTGAAAGGGTACTTATTTATTATTATTATATATTTTAATATTTGGAATTCCCCGTTTTATTCAGTTATTTTTGCTTCATCTTTAAATGAGCTAAGTTTTAACCAGGTATCAATTGTAATTAAAGCCTACAATTTTGATACTGTTTTCTGCCCAATGGGCCCTGGTTTTACTTCACTGTAGCTACCCTAGGGACAAGGCTATCTATAGATAGCATAGTGACAAGCCTTGTGGTGAGGATCCTAGCAGAAGTTCTCAAAAAGGAGTAAACCTTTAGAAAAATCTGGCGCCCGAGGATTTGAAGTTTACCGCAGTAAGCGGTTTACCGAAAAGTCACAAGGAACACGTTATAAAATGGCGCCCCCGAGCAGGGACTTTTGATAATAGACCGAGGGGGAATTTTGTTTTTTTGATTCCGAAAAGTGAAAGTTGAATAATTTATTGCAATTGAACTGATGGTCCGTTTTTGATGAAATTTCAGATATAGTGTGACATAAAAACAAGCTTCAAGACCCCGACGTTTCGAACACGTTTTCAATTCATCCCCGAGAGTTTGTTTCTGGATTTTGGAATTTTGAAAAAGTTTCGACGGAAACTTGTTCCCCGTATTCACCAGGGTTGTTTGGTGAAATTTGTTTTCTGATCCGCCTCCCCGTTTCAGGGGAAATATCAAGTTTTTAACCGTGAATCTGACTGAAAAATTGATTGTTCCGTGAGGTGTAGAATTGTTAACTACACCCCTGTGTTTTGCCAAAATTTTTATTTTTGCCCATATTTTTCAATTTGATTTTCCCAATCAACCGTAACCCGGATTGGGCAAGTCCTTTCCAACTAAATCGACACCGAGGAAGCCATTGGTAACATTTCTGGGCGGATTGGCCCAACCGTTTTGGAGTTACCTTTCCAAATCGAAGTTACGTTGCCCAAATTGATTGCTTCTGCCTTATTGGCTACCGAGGTAAATTTGAAAGTCAACTGGATTTATTTATTGAAGAAGGCGCAACTGCAGGAAGTGCTGGCCAATTATGATATTGACCATAGTGGATCCGCTGATGACTTACGCTGGAGGTGCGTAAAGGGTGTTCGTAAAGGAATAATACGCCCTCTGCGTGGAATGCTGGAAAAGATTGCCAGTACCATGGCATCATTGACTGAGGCATTGACAACCGAAGTTGCACTAAACACAACACCGACGTTTAGTCCTTCTGGTGTTCAGTCAAGACCGACAATGAGGAGCACACCGATGATACAGCCTTCGTATTGGGCAACTACGTCCACTACGAACACAGTGACATACACGAGCACTGTAGTAATGACGACACCATCGATGCGAACGCCGGTCTATTCTTCCCCGCCGAATCCTATGAACTATCCGAGTTATAGGACCACGTCGTCAAATGTGACACCGCCGTGGATGCAAGCACCGACCGTCCCGCAAATACCGACCGTTCCGCAATTACCGACCGTTCCGCAAGTACCGACAGTTCCGCATGCCCCTATGGTTCCACAAGTACCTACTGTTCCGGTTACTTTTGATCAGCAAGGGTACAATATTCCTTCCAGTCATGTTCAGCATGTGCCTGGATATAGTTATTCAGCTCCGGGTAGTGCTCCGCGTTTGAATCAATACCGAATTCAATTTAATGGAACGTCAGATCCCGCTACGTTCCTGGAACGCCTAGATGAGATAGCTATGCAGCTAAATACACCGAAAGATTCCTTATTGTTATCGCTACCGGAAGTTTTAGACGGAACTGCATTATTATGGTATCGGAATAATCGTAGTCGCTGGGCTACATTTGCTGATTTCCAAAGAGACATTACCCTTTTTTTTATGGATGCTAATTACCACATTGACCTGGAGGTACAGATCAGCCGCATGCATCAACGCATGAATTAGACCGCCGCTGCATATGTTGTGGATATGCAGACACTGATCAGGAGACATGGTGCAATGACCACAGAACGGGAATTGTTCTGGCTGTACCGTAATTTATTGCCGGAGTATAGGCAATTCATCGGACAAGGGACTTTTAACAACGCGCCGTCGTTAATGCTACAGGCAAAGGAATTCGAGAATCTGCAGGTCGAGCAGAAACTCATGCAGAAGAGGATATTTCCTGTGTCAGTAAGGGCACAAATTCCAAGTCCAACAGTAAGGATTATGGAGCCGCCGGGTAGGCAACCTGCATCTGAACCGAAATCACCAGTCAAGTCCGGGATGCCGAATGTCCCTGAGCAGACTTGTTGGGATTGTGGTCTCCGATTTCTGAAAACAGAAATGAAATATTTTCACGGAACTCACGGAACCACGCCGTTGGTTCAACACGAAATAAAATTAACAAAGACCGATCCGATAAAGCAGCGTTACCGGCCGCAGAATCCGAGGATGCAAGCAATCATCAACGAGGAAGTTGATCGAATGCTGGCAGATTAAGTCGTCGAGCCGTCAAGTAGTCCGTGGAGTTCACATGTTGATGATGATAAACAAAGTCTCCGTGAAAGATGCATATCCACTGCCTTACACAAGTGCCATCTTGGACAAACTACGGCGTGCTAGATATATCACTAGTATTGACCTGAAGGTAATGGCCTTTGGTTTACATTCCGCACGGGCAACGTTTCAGAGGCTGATGGATACCATTATCGGACCAGATATGGATCCACACGCCTTTCCTTACTTGGACGACATTATTGTTCTGGGAGAGACGTTCGAGGAACATCTCACGAATTTGAGAGAGGTTTTCCGGCGATTAAGGAAAGCTAATCTGAAGATAAATCCGGAAAAATGCCAGTTCTGCCGCACGTCAATAAAGTATTTAGGCCATGTAGTCACCGCCGAGGGTATTCATACAGACCCTGAGAAAATCGGAGCTATCCAGCAGATTCCAAGCCCGTCTACAGTGAGGGCACTCCGTCGTTTCTTAGGAATAGCTTCGTGGTACCGTCGTTTTCGAAAATTATCAGTCCGTTGACCGCCTTATTAAAGAAGCATCGACGTTGGAGTTGGGGAGAGGAGCAGCAAGACGCGTGCAACAAATTGAAAGATTTGTTGACCAGTGCCCCCGTGTTGGCTTGTCCAGATTTCAACCGGCCGTTTATTTTGCAAACCGATGCTTCGGATGTGGGAATTGCTGCGGCATTGAGCCAGAATATTGAGGGAGCTGACCGAATCATTGCCTACGCTAGCCGAACATTAACAGCCGCCGAAAAGAATTACTCTGTTACCGAAAAAGAGTGTTTGGCTATTGTGTGGGGCATTGATAAAATGAGACCATATTTAGAGGGACACAGATTTACCGTATTGAGTGACCACTAGTCATTGAAATGGCTGCACTCGATTAAGAGTCCGAGTGGGAGATTGGCTCGTTGGAGCATTTTCCTACAACAGTACGATTTTGAGATAAAATATCGTAAAGGAGTGTTGAATCGTGTGGCTGACGCCCTGTCACGCGATCCGTTACCAAACAAGGAAGGAATGGATGACAATCAAGAGTTATTCGTACTGAATGACATCGTGAATTGTAACTGGTACAATTCAAAGAAAGTCGAAGTTGAAAAGAGTCCAGAAGCGTATCCGGATTATTGTGTTAAAGATAATCGGTTGTACCGCCACTTGTGGGACTCGAATGACTTGTCCGAACCGGAAATGAGAGATCCGTGGAAGCTATGTGTTCCGAAACCGCTCCGGTTGAACGTTCTGAAAGAAAACCATAACAGGACATTTAGGTATTGCCAAGACGATTGCGCGAATATCCCACAAGTATTATTGGCCGGGGATGTTTCGCGATATAGCAAAGTACGTGCGTGAATGTACGCAGTGCCAAGCATTCAAAGTGTCTCAACAGCAGAAGCCTGGATTTATGCAGCCGACCGTAAATCAGTTTCCTTGGAAATGTGTGAGCACCGATTTGGTAGGACCGTTACCAAGATCCGCCAAGGGAAACAATTTTATTCTTGTCATGCAGGACCGTTTTACGAAGTGGGTACAGTGCAAGCCGATGAGAAAAGCTACCGCGCAGGCTGTAACTCAAGTCTTCTACGAAGAGATCATAACTCGTTTTGGGACGCAGTATGAAAGTAAAATTTTCAAGACGCTCCTGAAGGAGTTTGGAATTAAGCACCGCCTCACTCCTACATATACTCCACAATGCAATCCCGTGGAGAGGACAAACCGGACCTTGAAAACCATGATTGCACAATTTTGCAATGGAGACCACCGTAAATGGGATAACATTCTACCCGATTTCCTATTCGCCCTAAATTCCACCCCACATGAATCCATCGGATTTTCACCTGCCTTTTTAAATTTTGGCCGAGAACTTGAAGTACCGAATTCAATAGTCCGTTCCTTTACCGCTCCGGTGGAGACCGAGGAAAATATTCCGACCGATCCGAATCGTGAACAGATGTTAGAACACAGAACTAGATTAGACAAATTACGCGAAACTTTCCAACTGGTCCGTATCCAGTTATCCCGTGCTTTTACCCATCAAATCCGTTATAACAGTCACCGTCGTCGAGATTGGCGTTATCACGTGGGTGATAAAGTAATGAAGGTAGAGCATCATCTGTCTTCTAGTGTCCGACATTCTTCCGCTAAATTGGCTCCGAAATATACCGGTCCGTTTACCGTTATTAAAGTAATTTCTCCGGTCATTTACGACCTGGAAGGCGAGGATGGCAAGCAAGTGAAACGAGTTCCTATCAAAGATCTGAAGCCGTATAATGTTCCGGAAAGTTGAAATGAATCGAGGTACCGAAAAATATAGATACCGATGGACAAAATATCAGTAGTATAGTTACTTAGTATGATTCAATGTTCACAGGGTAATAATATGTCGTATGAACCGTCCGATTCTATTGAGATAGTGCTAGACGAAGCACTGCAAAATATGGTGGATCCGTCGTTTGAGTGTCTCCGGAGTATGTCAGTCCTTTCCATAGAATCCGCACCAATTCCAGATCCTTTGGAAATCCAATCCTCACCGACCACACCGGAACATCTGGATACCCAACCGAAAACAACCATGTTGGATGCCTCATCATCTCCGCCGAAACCGGAAGAGGTAGAGTCCGAGCAAGTACAAGCTATGAAAACCCCAGCTACTCCGACGACCCAGATGCACCTGGAATCGATCTACCTACCCGTCCAGTTATGGGAATTATGTTGGCGATGTGGCTATCCAGGACACCGGAGAGAAAGCTGCAGCTGGACAGCGCGTCTATTTTGCTCACGTTGCGGGAAGGTAGGCGTAATGTCGAAACAATGTGGTTGTCCGAACACTCCATCCTCGAAGAAGATCCGAAACGAAAACCAGAAAAGGCCTGGACCGCAGTTACCGACTCCCTCCGATGTGGCAAGAGGAAAATGCATAACCGGCTATAAACCAGCCATTGTAGTACCACCGAGATCACAGTGCATACGCTGCCGAACGTGCCCATGTCAGCGAAATCACTGGTAAGAAGTTTTAAGTTGTCCGTTCCGAAGAAGAAGTTCCGTTCCGAAGAAGAATAAGTTTCAGTTTCCGTTCTGAAGGAAAGGTTTTGTTTTTCGTGCAGAAGAAGTTTCAAGTTTTCCGACCCGAAGAAGAAGTCAGTCTTCCATTCTGAAGGAGAAGTTTTCCGATCCGAAGAGATTTTAAGTTTTCCGTTCTGAGGAAGAAGTCAAGTTTTTCCGTTTTGAAGAAGAAGTTTTTTTTGTGTTTCCGTTCCGAAAAAGATGTTTTGAGTTTGCCATTCCAAAGAAATCTTCAAGTTTCCCTTCTGAAGAAGTTTCAAGTTTGTCCGTTCCGAAGAAGATGTCAAGCTTTCCGTTTTGAAGGAGTTTCAGTTTCCCGTTCCGAAGAAGAAGTTTCAAGTTTCCCGTTCCGAAGAAAAAGTGCAGTTTTCCATTCCGCAGAAGAATTTTCATTTCATGTCCCAAGTAAGATATTGTTATTCCACGAAGTTCCCGATGGAAGAAATAGAAATTTTAACGTCAGGTTAGGGTATCTTACCTTTGTAGTAGATTTTTTTTTCGTATGAATTCTCAAATGAGAATTATTGAAATATGAAAGAATCATATTCTTCCATTTTTAACCGAACTTAGGGGGGGGGGGATGTAACGAAGCTTAAATTTTGAAATATCTTTTATTTTGGATCAGGCAGTAAATACGAATATTACACGTAAATTCCGGTTGAACAGTTCATTATTTCAACAGATGTGCGTGAGCTCCGAATGTATATTCCGTGATTGTCACTTTTCTAAATCTCCGTAATTCTGAATAAGTGCAATTATTCAAATAAATGAATTGAATTCATGCCCGCTTGAAAATTGCATTCATTCCGATTAACTTATGTTGTAAAAAACGGGGATATGGTAAGTTAACGCAGCAAAATTTGAACAGCCTTATGTATAAAAAGGGCGAACAACTAAAAAAAACTCCGATAACATTTGTTTACTGCGCCGAGAGGAACTACTGTGATATCATGAGCGCGAATTTGAGATCTAAAAAGTAGCGTCATTTTCAAGCATTGTTCGGGACATAAATAAAAAGCCTCGGCACAAAATAAGGAATTGGTGGTGCGGTCTTGACCAGAACCTCGAAAAACATATAAAAGCAGTGACAGGCAAAATATCGCTCTCCTTTGTGATTTTGATTATCAATCAGTACCGTTAAAGTGTGATTATCATATTAGAATCAAAGTGAATGAATTATTATCCGAGTTCAAGTCAGATTTAAAATTTGAATTAACAGTAGTGTTCCGTTTAGTGAATTTTTACATAAGGTAAATGATAGCTTCATAATTTATATTTTTGGGCATTACGATATATTGATTTCCGTAGTTTATGATTGGTAACGTTTGTACGATATCTGAGTTCCGTAGCTTTCAGTAATTTGTATTGTTATATTGAGTTTATCCCGTCATAGGTCGGACCGCGCACGATTTGGAGCAGCATGTTAATTGAAATATTCAAGTAATTGTATGGTGTGTACAGAGTGTGTATGTTTGAACGAAAGGGTCGTCTTTGGTATATTTGTGCACACTGTGACATACCGGAAGTATAAGTATATCCTAGACGACCAAACCGCCAACGGCTTGTGCACACTGTGACATACCGGAAGTATAAGCTGGAGTGGTTGTGTGATTGATAATCGTAATTACCACTTATCCGCATGAGAAGCCCCAGCCGTGGGTGTAGGGGTTATTGCAGATACGATAGTTAGGGTTTGTGCACGCTGTGACATACCGGAAGTTTAAGCCCTAATTGTCTAGATTCTGAATCTGTAAAGTGTATGAAATCTAACACTGTCATACAATTACCGGGAACTCCATTGATAGCTAGTACAAGGGTGGGTTATGTGACAGAATAAACTCAATCAGAGTAATTATCCGAATATACCGTAAAATGTGATATCATACAATCGTAAACCTAGTGCAAGTCAATATTTTCCGATCCGACCGCATTTTAACCGTTCAATCTATCGTAGTGTGTTATGAACATTTCAAGTAATAATGCTATCTGAATGATTATCGTACACCGCTTATTACTCTAGGACCTGCTTGATTTGTGTGTTTCCGTAAATTGATGAATGTAAATCATTTATCAATCGATTCCGTACCGTTGAATTGAATTTAAATACCGAACATATCGTACAAATAGAAATGTTGTAACCGTTTTCTTATACCGCTTGAGCTTCATTACATTTTCCACCCGGGTGGATTTTTGTGTAATTTACCGTTCAATTGCATTTATTTATTATTCTGAAAGTGTACTTATTTATTATTATTATATATTTTGATATTTGGAATTCCCCGTTTTATTCTCTTATTTCTGCTTGATATTTAAAAGAGCTAAATTTTAACCAGGTATCAATTGTAATTGAAGCCTACAATTTTGATACTGTTTTCTGCCCAATGGGCCCTGGTTTTACTTCACTGTAGCTACCCTAGGGACAAGGCTATCTATAGATAGCATAGTGACAAGCCTTGTGGTGAGGATCCTAGCAGAAGTCCTCAAAAAGGAGTAAATCTTTAGAAAAATCTGGCGCCCGAGGATTTGAAGTTTACCGCAGTAAGCAGTTTACCGAAAAGTCACAAGGAACACGTCATAATACTGATATTACAACACTACTCGTGGAGTTCTCTTATTTGGACCTACGTGACGGACACCATTATAACTCTTTAAACCACGCGGTGTCTGACGTCATGTACAAGCAGCCTGTATATCCATTTTTTCACAAAACACCTATTAATTCCTTTATCAGGCTTAAAATATGTCAAATCACCCACAACGTATGCATATCGACACAGCCACCATGACAGTTCACGTGACAGACGCCATGACACCTCCTTCAATAACCACGTGAATGACATCTCTTACAAACTTCCTGTATATACCCCATAACACACTCTTTACAAACATCCTGTATATACATTGAAACTCGCAATCACAGATAACTTTATCTACCCGATAACACTAATTACAAACACCGGATGCATATCGCCACATAGACCGCAATATACTCACACTTATCACTCGGGCCGGATACCCCGCGGTTATATCTACAACATTAAAATCACTTGTTCTCAAGTTCTCCATAGCTGAGCGGTTAAGGCGCCGACTTTGGAATTTATTTCCCCGGTTCGAATCCGGCGTGTAGAAAAAAAAATTCATTTCAGTAGAGGTGAACCTTGGATTTCCTTATGGGAATTTACATGCAAAAAAGGTCAATTTTGGTAGGGAACTCTCATAGCACATCTACTGGGTTGAATTATTCAAACGAATCAATCTGGATGTACACATGATAACTTGTAGACGATAAGTTACTTTTGCACTTATATTCACCAAGCAATCAGGAGCCCAGCACCATGAGGGGTGTCCCTACAATATCACTAAAGCTGACCTATGTACTAGTAAGGTGGTTGATAGGAAGAGGGTAGTTCTATAGCTGTCACCAGCTTTTGTTTAATTGGAATACCCCTCTATTCTATAGGAAGGGTAGGTTGAGAGTATAGTCCAGGGAGCGAAGCTATAAGTACCCAAGGTCTAAATATGTGTGTAACGCAAGTTAAGTTGTAGCGGGTCGCTTTGTCGTATATTTTAGTTGTAACAGAATTACTAGTTGCAAAGGTCTCTGAACTGACTGTAATGATATAGGTACTATATCATTTCTTCTTCCAGATCATCATTGTGGGGTAGTATTTAAAATAATAACAATAAACAATTTAAGGAGTATATTGAGGTACTGAGCAACAAATAACAATTTATATAACATGTTGTAGAATTAAAAATAAAACGGCAATGTAGAACATTACACAATAGTGAAGCTGGGTCAATTTAGATATGTACAGCTTAGTGATTTAGCTCAAGCCGCTTAACAGACTTCCAATATTAGACTTGACAGAGGGTAGTTGTCAATAACAACCAATAGGCCTTAAGGGTAATGGATAAGAATAAGTCAAGTGACCTGAGGAGTCAACTTGTCGCAATTCGAATTAAGATATGACACAAATCTATTTTAGTCACTCTTAATATGAATGAAGTCGCTGGTGTCTTCACAAAAGACAATATTGAATCAACAAAATAATATAAATCGCCCGCTCTTGCAAGGGTAATTTATACTATGTAAAAATGACCAATGAATTAGATTCACAGAGATCTTAGAATAGAGGTATTGAGCTCCATAAGGCCAATGGTTTTTTGTATGCAACCGTTTAAGAAAAATCTCGGATAAATAATCATAATAATCGACCCTCTTTCTCGGACGCTCCGCCCTCTCTATAGACTGCGCGTAAATAAATACTGCGCAGAAATCATCGACGCAACACGAACCTCAAAAACGGAGCATCGCGCTTCTAGGGACCGGAGCGTAATCCCGAGGTTTTACTTAAATGGTTTTCAAGAAAAAGGCCACTCAATAAGATCTCTATGATTGAATTACTTCTAGATATCCATTTTACACTCCCTCTGCACTCATTCAGGGGAGAAATCAATTTATAACTTCAAGTACACCTTAATATTCATAATGTCTAATTGTGCCCGGTTTTATGGGGGCCGTTATTATCTCAAAAGTACACAATGATTAGTCTAAAAATGCCCTCCAAGGGCGAACTATTTCTAGATTGGTCAGACGAGCTCTTTCTTAGAGTTTTCGGTCACTCAAACTGTATACGGGGTTTGGAAACTAGAATTATGAGCGAGTTACTAGCATAAATTGGGGCTCAACACTTACCAGGAGATTTCCGGAGAATCAGAAGTGGTTACCAACAAAATCCACGGCCTTAACGCACTCTTTCACTCTTTGATCATTAATTTGCTATTAAAACCCCCCGATCGTGGTGTCCAATCGATGACTACGGGATGTAGTCAAAAATTACGTTTTTAAGCACTGGATTGGATTAAAAGAAAGAATTTACTATGGTTCACGGACAGAAATATATATATTCTCCAGGTATCGCGCCCAAGAGAAACTGAAAAATTCTGAGATCATATTTGGCCAACTTTGACTAGGTTCCCAAAACGGCAAAAATAATAATGTGCAGAAGGCAAAAGAATAAATTATTTGAAAAGACGTATCTTTTTGATTTGATTAGCGGCACAACTGATTTCAGTAATTACCTTAATGTGAATTTAACATTTTCTAGACAAAATTTGTATATCTAACACTCCGTACCCGTATGATGTAAATTGAACGAACTTATAAATTTTGAGTCATCCCACCTCTCTCACTCAACAGAAAATTTACACAACCGTAATCAGAGTTGTAATATCCCACAATATACATAAAACGTGATCCTAGTTTTGTACTTTAATTTTTATCGTTAGCCTCTAGATTAAATTTGAGTGTCTCCTCTAACAAATACCCAACGACATAATTACTGGCGAAGAGTATTGTAAGCTTCTCTCAATTCTGACGTTGTTCCTATTGCTACAATTTAAATAACACAATCATCTTTTTTTTCATCAATAGGCTACAAATTACATTCCACTGAACTTAAGGATACTTTGAGTTCTAGTAAACAATAAACCACTGAAAACACCCTCAATAGGAACTTCACAAGAAAAAAAAAAGAAACAGTCAGTTCTTTTACTTCTACTATATATTATTATTATTACTTCCAGAAAAGAATAGACTACTTTGATTAATGAAATACGTTTGCAGCTATTTCGTGTTTTAAAATCCAATTAAAACTGCAGAAAACATTGGATCGGTTGTGTGTGAAAGAGTAATGTATGACTATCAAATTGATGTATTTGAAATGGATTGAATCTAGCCAATTAAATACCTAAGATACTGTTCCATGATTTACAAATAACTATGATTATTTTATGAATTACCTATTCTATGTTTTGCATTTCATTTCTATTACTAATAACTAATCAATTTAATAAATTATAACGTGAATTAAGGTTCATTTCTCACAATCCGTGTATGATAGGTACTACCATCAGTTTCGAGGTCTAATCAATTTTCACCTCACTTTCAGGAATATATAAGTGGCCGAATTAAAGAAATTTTAATCCATGTTGTTATATTTAAAATTATTTTTAATGAATTATATAGAATTAATAGTTAAATTACTTACATTCTATAAATAAGGTTCCAGTCATCATGATTATTGTAAAACATTGAATTTGTACAAATTTCAGTTATGATCAAGTTTTTACAATGTTCACATGTTGAAATCTAAGATGTTACAAAACAGTGTAGTTGTAGATAAGTGATTAAAAACTTGTTAATATTGGTGACATCTATTATTAAAATCATAATTTATGATGACTGGGTTAAAGAAACCTTTTGAACATTCGAAATAAACTCTAAATTTACCTCAAATTGTTATATATCATTTTGTAGGCAACAATTTATTTATTTTTAAGGTAATGCTGAATAAGTAGGATTATAATTTGAAGACAATTGTGAATTTAATGTTAGTACTTCGTTATTTTTAAACGATTTGTGTATTTCAAGGAAATTAAGATTAAGATTTTTGTTGCTATATGTAAAATTTTTAAATTTGTTTCCAGGTTAAAATTATGACCATTCTCTGTCAGATGGTTAGCAAATTGGGAAAATTCAGAATAATTAATAAGACAACGTAAGTGTGCTTTTAATCTATTTTTAACATTTCTACAAGTTCTACCTATGTAGATTGCTTCGCAAGAGTTACATGATAATTGATATATGCCACTTTGTTTTAATTTGTGTACTATATCCTTATTCAAAGGTATTAAGAGAATTTGAGAATTTATATGATTTTTTACTGAAGGTTCCAGAATATTTGAGATTTTATTGGTGATATTACCGAAATAGGTTAGAGATCTATATGGTTTTATGATATTTGAATTTGTATTAATAGATTGTGAATTTTTAAAATTAGTTGATAGTACATATGTTCTGATGGAGGTGTTTTTAAAGCCTAATAACTATGGAAGCCTGCTACTTTATGTTGTATAGGATGAAAAGGATTCATTGTTTATAGTTATGTCTGCATATGTGCGCTTTCTATAAATATTAAAATCTATTTTGTTGTGTGATAATTTCAAAGTTAAGTCAAGAGAATTTAAACTCTTGCTTTTGTTTTGAGTTTCAAGAGTAAATTTCATCGAACTATGTATATTATTAAAGTGTCAAGTTGTTATCTATTTCCATTCCAAATGATAAGGATATCATGTGCATATCTGCAATAAAATTTTATATATTGTGTATGTTCATGATTATTAATAAGGCTATTTGTTTCTATAAAATTTATAAAGTGTACCTGAAGATGAGGTGCAAATTCATTAGACCTTGAAACTGGTAGTACCACATGGATTGTGAGAAATGAAACTAAATTTACATTATAATTTATTATAAGGAACTCACACTTGGGTAATATAAACATATTAATCAATTTAATTTCAAAACTGTCACTGTCATAAATGTAACAATGTCAGATAATACATATCTTTTGAGGTTGAATTGAATAGATAATAGAAAGTGGTGATTCAAAATATCTGAATTTGTTTGACTTTGAATCAGATTATTAGTCTTGGAAGATTAGAATCAATTTTATCATTAACACAATTGTTTCTTTTAATTTGGATACTTTCTAATATCAAAAGTTTATCATTATTCTTTTCAATTTTCAAAGTATTTATATTGTTGTATTCAAATGAATAGTTTGTGTCTATTACATCCACTGCACTTAGTAATAGTAAACAAACCGTTCATTTGACTACTACTTTGATTACTATAAAGTAGAGGGATCGAATTTACTGCTGATGACATAGTGGGTATTTCCTTGTCAAAATAAAATGTACATAACATTATTATATAGACAACTTTATTATGGTGGACAATGTCTCAAAAATTCCGAATCAAAATAAACCACTGTGATTGTAATATCATCTCTAAAAAATCTAACTACTCCATCATTTAAAGTTAATATTTCACTCAACTTATTATGATCAACACCATAGTCAGTTCCACCTAAAGCATTTCTGATTAGATGTGTAGCTGCATTAGTATCTCGAGGTTTCATTTGTAGACCTTCCTTACGTTGTATTAATATGTCATTGATGTCTTTTATTTTCATGCTCTTTCTTGGTAATTTCAGAGGACTTAGAGTAACTTTCCCCTTCATATGTTCACCAACTAATCTCACAACTTGTAGGGGACTAATTAAATCCCACAACCCGTCGGTGGCTAGTATTAGGAATTTGTCACGTGGGGTTAGACGATGATAAGTAACATCAGGTTTTGCTGATAAATATGGCGGAGTTTTATAGTATTGAGGTATCATTTTGGCATCGAAATGTTTCGCTACAAAGTCGGTCATGATTTCTTTGCTCCACTTATATCTAAAATCTCCTAGTGCTCGAAAAGGAGCTAGTTGCCCAAGAAGTCTTCCTTGTCTAATCACTGTAGTTCTCTCATTGTCTGGATGTTCTTTCGTTATCCGCTTGACTTCGTCTTGATTATCTACGTTATGTTCCATAGTGAGTTTTTTAACCAACCAAGATCCTGTCTCCGATAATGACCCTAAAATAAAATGAGTTATGTTAGTTCTCAAGCATAAGCGTGATAAAACAGTTAGTTAACAAGTCGAAGCAAATGAATATTGTATTTCTAAAACGCTTCTAACTTCAGTATTAGATATTATGATGTAAGTAGATGCATAAAAGAAGTAGATCCCGAAAATTAGATAATTAATTATATCTTTCATAATTGATGCACAACTTGGAACAATTATGAAAAGATTATAGAACTTCTAATAAGTATTGCATTTTTCAAACATTTATAAATTTTCAAATCACGCATTAATCTTATGTAGGTAATTAATCTTTGGCTATTATGATGTGGGTAGCTGCATAAGAGAAGTGGATCTCAAAAATTAGATAATAAATTATCCAGACTCGGAGAACAAAATATGATAGATTGTCAAATATGTAATGTAATTGAATTTATTGTATAAAGTTTTCATATTCAACATTTTTGATTGTTAATTTTTACATTTCGTAGGTTCAACTTGGATATGTACTAAAAATTCAAACGAATAATCACCGACATGTCACTAAGACTTCTAGGACAAAAATTCAATAGAATAGTATTAGTTTCTCTAGATAAATCTGTAACACCACCGCTAAATAGTTCCAGACAGCTATTTCGCCTTCTACGGCTTATCAATGAAACGAGTAGAGCTGTAGTGTCATCGATCTATATCTTTGTTGAGTATTACCAACAACAAAATGTGCTAGAGAAGGCGTAACAGCTGTCTGGAACTATTCAACTGAGGCCAATGATCCATTTAAAGAGACGTATACTACCTTTGTGGATTAGATTAATTTATAACAAGTAATTATTCATCTATTGACTTTTCCATTAGAATGTAATCAAGATTGGTCAACAACTTAAAAATTCCAAATTCCAATCAAATCACTTTGTAGTCATATATTGAAAATTAAGTAGTTATATTCAGAATGAAATGATTAACTAATTATCTTGTTGAGAACGTGCGAAGTTTTGATTTAGTTCATTTCAATTTCAATAACTTGAACGACACACCATTAGCACTACGTTAATATATAGTACAATATCTGCAAAGTAAAAGAAAAATAGACCACTGCTGTCAAAATACCCGTTGACTGCACTATAATTGCGTTTCCCTAGTTTATGAAATAAGTACAACCATTCCGGATCCATTAAGAATAATTTGGACGGAAAACTATTGTAGTCACTAAATTAAAAACATAAATAAGATAAGGTACCCATTTTTCTATTCTTACAATTATTTTACATCTTTTCCAAACTTTCAATGTACCTTGATAGTCATACATAAACGATATATGTGAATAGTTACACTAAGACACCCAAACTTTCTATACGTCTGTACAGGCCAAACGTTCTAGAGACCTTCTCGTTATATTTATCTACCCATACCAATAATATTCATACATTCCGGAATTTTTCATTTTATCGAAAACAGATTATGCGATTTCAAGAAGACTTTGCAAATTTCTTGCAAAAGATCAAATTTCAAACAATACCGATCCTAGGTTTCTTGCAGTTTTTCTTAGGTTTTAGTACATGTCGATGGCAGCCGAATTATATTAATCATATTAGAGAGAAATAAAGCTTTTGAAATGGAAGAAAAATATTCAATGTTAAGATAATGTTTATTACTGGTCAGATATTATGAACTGGACTTACATACTTGCATTCTACTGCTAGTAGTTCTCTTAAATCTCGGAACTATTTTTACTAATTTGACCTGTTATGTAGATTGCTTAGTATATGATTGCATATAATATTTTACGGTTTTATTTGTTGAATTTAGAGCAATTGAATATGTACCTAATACTGCATTGCAATCCCCTACATTTGCAATATGTAAGTGGGGTCCATCAATATGAGTCACACATGCTACGGCTCCTGATAACGCTACTGATAGAGTCTTCTTATTTACACCGCCATTTTCATCTGGTAAGCCTTCTCTAGATAAATCATCGTCTAGCCTGAGAAAAGCAGTTTCAAGAGCTTCAGCCATTTCAAAGCCCTGTTTGTACCCAGCCTAAAAATTGATCAATATTCAGTACAGAAATAGTAACTACTTTCCAATAAGGTACCTTGATTAAATCTTTTAAAAATACTTCGAAACTATTTGTATATATCTTTCTGACATCATCAACAAACTGAACTTTATTGTTGTAAGGCTTCACTAGATTCAGTAGTTCTGGAGAATGATCAGAACTTGGTAAGATTTGCATGAGTTGATCGTGAGGTAAAAGGCAGGCTGTTATATAATTATATAAGCGTTTAGCTATAACTTGAGCACAGGCTCCACCCATATGTCCATCGAACACTCCCACGAAAAATCCTGCGAACGATTTACAATTAACAAACAATAATAACACATAGAATTGACATTAATGAACAAGTATAAAAAATTTATTTCATGAGAAATCACTTTTTAATGGCTACATAAACTTTTAACGAACGGCTTAGTGGGATAAAACTGTAAGTATGGCCCATTTTATTCTGAACATTTTTGTTTCAAATCAACACACATTTTCAATGTGGAGATGACCTAATTGTAGCAATTAAATAATGTGCGAATTAGTAAATGCATAACAGTCTCAGGAATTATATTGTTATAATGTATAATTTAACTCGCATATCTTTAAATCGACCTCAAGCGTTTTGTTTGATTTGTTCTGAAAAAACTGAGAAAATATTTTAGAATTGATGAATCTAAAAAGTTGTTATGAAAAATTTCTTATATGAATTTTCAAAATAGATACATTCTATGATGAGAGACAAAATTCTAAATGGGAGATTCCTTATGGCCGTTGAAAACATAAATATAAAAAATTTAAAATAAAGTATTCCAAGAAAGAATCAGTTATTTTGTGATAGTTTATTAACATGAGAATATGCACCTTCCTTCCTTTTATTAATGATTGTGACTGCAGTTTCGATGCACATCACATTGTTTTAGTTTGATAATGATTATTGTTCCAATAAAGTGCCAAACGGGTCAAAATGTTGATAACAACATACAAGGTGAAGTAAGTCTTTCTAGCCTCGAGGAAAAAATTAATTTTACATCAATTAGTTCTCACAACTCGTTGATCACGATGTCAGAAGTCACGAAAATTTACTATCGAGCTGTTATCAAATATCTTACTAGAGTGTCCTTTTCCTCAGAGCATCAAAGGTTAGATGGAATGTACGGTGAAAATTCACTGTCTTAATCGCTGATAGAAGAGGAATCCTTGGAAGACGGTAGAAGAGGAAGGACGGTGGATGAGTGACAGACGATAAAATGCCTTGAGGATCTCGTATCAGGCAATCGACGCTTGAAGGTGAAAGAAATAGCAGAAATTTCATGTCAAAGCTTTCAGATCAAGCGTTCGTGGAATCATCCACGAACATATGGATAAGAGTAAAACTAGTGCAAATAACTCTCAGCAGTTCAGCGACAGCGTCGTATTGAATGTGCTCGGTTATTTTTGGAGCTCTGTGGAGAAAACCTTGTAGACGTGTTGAAAATAATTATCACAGGAGTTGAAACCCTGGTTCTCTACTATGATCATTTGTCCAGAAGGGAGTCGATGGAATGTAAACGAGAGGAGAAGCACTACCATGAAAGTTTAGGTTCTATCAGTAGACAAAAAAAGTGATGATCTTTCGGGATTATGGGGGAATTGTTCTCATAGAAGACAATAGCACACTTATCGAGGCACATTATGAGCACTCCTGGGCAAATTGCGACAAAATATTCGAGAGAAAAGTCATGGATAACTGACCAGCGGTGCGTTTGTCGCACGACAATACTGGTGTAATTACGGAAGCCGCAATTTGGGACTGCGGTTTTGAACAAATCGATCACTCTTCGCATGTCGAGATATCGCCTCTAATGACTTTTACTTGTTGGGGAATTTGAAAAAGGATCTCCCGGGATGCCATTACAATGATGACGAAGACGTGACAGGGGTATTGAATTGTTGCTGAAACTATGTAATAAGTGCATTGATGTCAGGAGTGGATTATATAAAATAAAATGTAATTGTGAGTCTACGCCATTTCTTTCAATCAGGCCGGACATTGTTGGCACTACCTTAGTAGTTTCAAAATTTAGAGAACGAGTGATTTATTTATTTATTTAGTACACAAGCCCAACAGGTTCCAGAAATCTATAAACTATAGCCGTACTGTACATATATTTCAATTCCTTTATCCATTGTTTACATTTTGTTTTCATATTTATAAAGAAATAAATGGAAAAACACTAAAATGATATTTTAAATGTAACACCCTGTATGTCTCTAACTATCAACTTTTGGACCAAGGTAATTTTGGCTAAGTCACAATATTTTTACTGGCAAATTTTTGAACATTATACAGATTGGTTCAGTTTTGTAATACATTAATTTTAGGAGCTAATAGAGGATCGGAAATAAAGCGGACTTTCCCCAGAAAATAGCTTTCGTAAGTCCTTAATAACGGAGATATCTTCAAAGTTGAAAGGGAATAAATCATTTTTTTTCACGAAACTTTTGAACAAATCTTACTAAAATAATGTTATATCTATCAATAATAACTCGTTTCATTGCATTTTTTTCAGAGGCGTACATAATAGGAGCATTCCCCCTTTAACCCCTCTATTTCTTACTCACCCAGCTACTTTTCAAAAATTATAATAATTTTCTGAAAGCAACGTCTAGTTTAGTGAAAAATTTGTTCTTAAAATTTTTAATTAGAGACTTAGATTTCGAGATATTTTGGTTTGAAATTTCGAAAAAATGTCGAAAACACAGTTATTAGAAATGTAATGAACGATATAAAAGTTTTCCTCAAATTTCGGAGGATAAGGAGAAGGGGTAAAACGGTTGTCACCTTTTATTTTATCTACACCCCTGAACAGGATACGCGTTCTCTGTAAGTTTTCTGCAGACAACTCGCTTGCTTTTTCATTCACACATTTCCATCCGAGTAACATGAAAAATGTTCATTAGAGGAATGGAATGAAAATACTTCATTCTGTGCAATTTTCTACGACTCGGAACCCATCGAAGTAGAAGGAATTGTGGTTCAAAATATGGGAAATAAAAACGCTAGACATCATTGACATTTAAAAAAAGGGAATTGTTTCTTCCGACTATTCGGAAGGCGCTAGTGATACTGCTTTCACAGTCCTGCACAACTAGAACGTTTATTTAGCTCCCTTCGTCGAATTAAAACATGGCTAAGAAGCACTATAGGTGAAAATAGGTTGAATGGGTTAGCTATGCTAAGCATTCACCGTCAATGGGTTTCGAAAACAAGGAGCAATTAGTAGAAGCTGTAGTTAGAAAATTTAGCAGTAATCCTAGCAAACAATTGTTCAAATATTAATATTGTCTTTTAATAAATAGTGTCCTTATTATTGCCCCCACCCCAACGTTAAAAACGAGGTTTAATTCAAATGGATGCCCCACCTTCCGTTTTGAGCTGGATACGCCCCTGTAGTAGTGTAGTGGTCCGTTATTACCGATTTCAATATAATAGGTAGAATGTTTCCCGGCATGTCAGGATTTATTGATTTAGTTGAATCAAGCTCCAATTTGATCGATTCAAGTACTAAATTAGAAAAATAAAGAAATCGGCGCAAGGTTCATTTTGAATTAAAATGAATCAATTCATTTCTAGTCACATTGCTTGAATATTTTTTTGAGACTTATCACATTTAGCAGTGAATCCCTTGACCTGAATCGATCAATAATTTCAAATCTTGTGTCGTTCGGTATTTGGATGACTTGGAAAACTCCCGTAGATGAGTTAAGATGAGTAGCCCGGAATCCTATCGGCATACTGCGAAATACGTGAGGTTCTATTAAAATTGATTTTTCAAAAAGAATTAAAATTAGTTTATTAAAAAGATTACAGGTAGTGAATCTATTCGAAGTTGGAACAAGACTGATTTTACATGTGTATGAATGTTAATATTATATTGATTATGAAATATTAACTAAAGATAATAATATGACACTACTTCTAACAATGAATAGCTGCATCAGCAGGAACAGTGGTTTTATATTATTATTGTAGCTCCTCCCTCCACAGATCGAAGCTAACATAAAGCGGAGTATTAAATTGCACTTTCTTATATCTGGGTTGAAGTGAATTTGCTTTTTTGATAAAAATGTGAGATTTGAAAATACCCTTTTTGGTTAAAGTGAAATGAATGTGAGTTTCGTTGATATTTTCATTTTGAACTGCTAATGCGGCTCTAAGCGTTTACAGATCATCCAATTGAATTGGGAACAATTTTACAGGATTCTTGTTCTATTAAATTCCTTTCGATCAGTTAACAAAATGTGCATTGGCAGAAGATCAATGTCTCTGTATTTTACTTTTGACCATTCAAAAACACTGATAGTAGATTTGTGTGAGTTAACGTGACAATCCGGCGTAATTTCTAAAATATTTAGTCCGTTTAAAGGAACATTTGCGATTTCATGACCGCACTTTTAAATTGCAACAGATTTTTGAGGTACTACAAGTAGCAACTTATTCTTCATGTGAGCTTTTCAGGCTTTACCCCTTGTATATTAGTCGAAAATCGTGTACAGTTAGTTGGATTTTGTTCATAACATAAGAGTTGCTCTTCACATGGTTGATTGGTACCAGTTTCCCTTGGGCCACCGCAAAGATATCCATCTTAACTGTCGTTGCAAGGCTGCTCTGATGATGAATAATAATGGTTGTTCAGGATATGGTATTTAGAATTCGGGAGAATAAAGGTATAAAGATCAAGATATAATACAGGTACAGGTAAAAGTTGAAAGAAATCATAGTTTAGTTTCTCTGTTATGGTATTTTTATAATGAAGACTAATTTGTTATTTTTAATATAACTCTTTATAAGTACCAACTTATTTTTCATGAGCTTTTGAGACTTTATACCTTGTATGGTAATCAAAAATCGTGTGTACTTGTTTCATAGAAGGCCAGTAATAATGTTTATGTTATGAGTTGTTATTCTACATTCTTTGTATAAATTTTTCTTTTGTTCTTTGATCATATTCCTTTTTAATACACATTGTTATATTAATTGTTATGAAGCTATTCTGATTTCATCTCTCTCTACCAATTATTAGCTAAAATAATAGAAGCGAGTATAGTAGTGAAGCTATAAGGGAATTCCTGCACTTGGGATAATTCTGACAGGACATAACACTAATCATCAATCGGCTAGCGATTTAATTGAATTCCATACAATTTCACCGAGATTAGTTTCACTATCTTAACTACCGAAACATCTTATAAGTGCACAGTTAGATGGTGGCAGCAATTTACATCATGCTATCTACCTGTTTCACAAAGGGAGGTATCATCTCGAAACCAGTCCCGATAATCGAAGATAAATAATAACCAAGTTATCATAGTATATCACTAGGGATACTTACCAGAGGATTGACTTTAGAATTTCAGGTGATTAACATCAGCGACCAAGCCAAATAACTAGTCACCTTAAACTCCTATGGAAAAAACAATTAGAATAACAGATCCGCAAATTCACTGCAGCCTTCTAGTTGTGTAGAAGTGCCATTGGTCACAATTGGCGCCTCAGCTCAAATGTCATAATGTGGATCTACAAAGCCATAATTAAACACAGGCTGAAAAAATATGTTTGGTGGTGGGAAAGAACAGAGGTCAAAACGACTAAATCAAGTCTGAAGTATCTGAGAAAGCTCATTGTAGGTGCGGTCACGGAATCTATGAAAACTACTCCCACGACTGCACTTGGAGCTGTAATGAATGTGGAACCATTCAGCTGTCTCTACGAGGAGCAAAACGGAAGCTTCCTACAGATCTATGTCAGTAGAACAGTGGAAGCCAAAAAGGTAGCCACACCTACTACCAATTAGTGTATCCATTCAATGAGAACGGATGAGATGTCACCACGATTATGACAAGTATCGTAAAACTATAACCTCCAAAGAAGATTATTTTGACAGTAACCACCAATCAGTCCTACCAACCAATGGTGAATTCTAGTTCACTGGTGAAGCCAGAGTTCATGGACAGATGGAAGCGGGGATGTACCAAAAATGCCCAGGCCGGTATATTATACCTATTGAACACAGAGTGCAAAGCCACTTCAGCATATGCATTGACCAAAAGCAGCTCTTGCTCAATGAACTTGCAAGACTAGGGACCAAGGAACACCTAATAGGCTCTGAACTAGCGGTAACATTGAACAGACGATCCACTACTGGGTAGGATGATGTAAAGCACTGATTGAAGAGCACATTAGAGAAGAATGGTCTCAACAACTGTGCAGGTGTGTAGCCCTGATTTTCCTAAGACACCGAGCACTCTCCGTAGAATTATGCGACACTGAGGAGATCCAGAAACTAGAAACAAGGACGCTGCTAAACTGGTCTTGACTGGGTTTTAGATAGGTTCGTCTACCTCGGGAACTTGATGAACACTTTTGAGTGGGAACCACCATGGGTCTCGGCCAAGCATGAAGGAACCTCACCGGTTCCCTACATTAATAATAATTGTATATCTGCATGTTTGCTAGAAATTCTTCTAGATGTATTTATCGATGAATAAGTTTCATATCATTATCTCTATGAAATATAAATGGTGTGGCAAATTTCAAAGAAAACTATTATAACTAGCATATTGCAAGAGATGGAAAATCTATTAATCACTGTTCAAATATGTCGAAGGAAGTGCTAAGCATTTTTACATTGCAGTTTTGGAATGCCTGTGTTCGTCATATTGACGAAGAGATATCGAGACATAAATTTTGACTTCCATGTTCATTGTTGTCAAAACGAATGAACTTTTAACTACATAGAGTATAACTTCTTCCCATGTTGTTAGCTGTTTGCGGATAACAGCTAGTAAATACATATCACATACATACCGGGTTGGGCAAACGTGTGGAATAAAATTGATATCCTTTTAACAGGCAATTTAAAAAAAAGCGCTGAAATACGTTAATTGATTTTAAATATTACACATTTTTTGGCAATAAAATAAAAAACTTTCCTTCAACCCTTTAGCGGCGAGTCACCCCAACTTTTTTTTTTTCAAATGGAAACATGTCATGTGTGGGTTCGTTGAAAGATTCGTGGAAAATGGAATCTAACCATACCACCTTTATTCTTCTAGTTGTGTTGTATCTTTTATAAAAATAAAATAACTGCAAATCTTATAACATTAGTGCCATCTACAAAAAATTTAACGAAGCAAATGCTTAAAATAAAACAAGCGGCGATGAAACTTAAATCAGGCACAGGAAAGTCACATTTTTTGGTGAGAAGTCTGGATAAAAAAAAAAGTTTTCGATTAGTTCAGTATTAAAACTGTATCATTTCGTTGTGAAATTGAATGTAAGTGTTCATTTTATTAATTTGGGTGCTTTCACGGGTTCTCTTTACTGAATAAAATTGGCACTATTGTCGGAACGGCAGCGTAGTATTATATTACTGGAATGTGGAAATAGAATGCGAATTCAAAGTGGAGTGTGTGCTTTATTTAATGCAAAATATCAGGAAAATATGATTTCCCAGGCTAGTGTTACAAAGATATTCCATAAATTTGAGAAACATGGCCACGTGTTTATAACGATGATGAAAAATTGGACATTGCACCAACTCTGCAGGAAAATCCCCATGCTTCAACGGTTTCACTGGCCCAAAATCGTGCTGCGTCTAGACGTATGATTGTAAGATTTTTGAAAACATAGAAATACCACCTGTATAAAGTATATCTAGTCCAAGAGCTTTTAGAAGATGATTGTGACAGGCGTTTGCGATTTTGTGAAGAAATGATGAAGCGGTGTCGTGAATAATCAATTTGCACGGAATATAATCTTTTCGGATAAAGATACTTTTCATTTAAATGGCATGGTTGACAGGCACAATTATCGTTTCTGATGTCGGGAAAATCCACAGCGAAATGAACATTTTCTTGATAATAATAAAGATTCTTGACCCAGTATGAATTATATATACAAATTCTTGGAAAATAGTTCACATTAACACTTTGTTTTGAATATTCGTCTCACATACGTCTTTATAATTGTTGAAAATGTTTTTAGGAAGAATGCTTAATAGTAATATTCCAGTACAGGTCTGAAACCTTTCTAAGTATCTCATAAATCTTACACATCTGGTTCGAAAGTAGGTACTCAACAAATAACTTCGATCTCAGTTGTTATGAGAATACCAACATGCACTTGTATATTTTGAGAATATTACTGAATAGTGGTTTCTTACTACAAAAAATTTTTTTTTATACTTTAATATTGACGATACAATTTCGATTATTCGTGGTTCTGTTCGTTTCGACGGCGTGGGCTCTTTTGATTGAAATAAAGTTTGTGCGATATGGACGCTTGTGCTATAATTAGTTTTAATAAACCCCTTTTTTGACATAGTGAGTCTTCAGATGATGGTCGTGAGACCGAAACGTACGTAAAGACGAATATTTAAAAAAAGTGTTATTGTGACCTATTTCCCAAGAATTTTTATATATCATTTACATTCTTGAATTGGAAAGGTAAGTACCTTGGATAGTAGACTTCCGCGGACAGCTAATCTTGAAAAATCTTGTCTTTCGGATGGATTCCGCGTCACAATAGCTCGACTTGATGCCGACGTTTCGCCAACCATTACAGGTGGCATCTTCAGGGCAGGCTTGAGGCTTGAACTGAAACTGGTTCTACTGGTTTCTGTAGCCGTATTTATTGTAGGAAAAATCCTTCACGCTACATGGTTCACTGCCTTTATTCCGGTGGTAAACTTCGTTCCGGCACCTGACTCTGCCGTTGTGCGATCATGTGCGAAGTGGAATTTTCGTGGATGGGTTTCCAAATGTTGGGAAGGTAATATCCTGAGTCACGGTTCAGATTATTCGGATGTTTTAGGATTTCTATAGCTTCAAGGATTTTTCGCTGATAGAAGTTTGGGGCTCGGGCTAGGATTTTAGTATCTTCAAAAAGGATTTGATGATTTGTGTCAAACTTGTGTTCTGCAAGTGCAGATCTACTGGTGTCACGAAGCCTTGTACAGCGCTCATGTTCTTTCACACGAGTAGCTACTGTACGACCTGTTTCACCAATGTAGACTTCACCGCAAGAACAGGGAATGCTATAAACACCTTCTAAGTGGAGAGGCGGAAGGGGATCTTTGATAGGTTTGTAAAACTGAGATAATTTTGGAAGTGTGGAAAAACGGGTAGAAATATTATGTTTTTTGAGGATTTTGGAAATTCGATCTGTTACATTTTGAATATATGGAAGATAGGCCGTGGATAAAGCAGGCGGGGGGGTTTCTGGCTCAGGTCGATTTGAAATTTTAGGTTAAGTGTATTTCTTTATGGCTTTTTGGATGTTGTAATGGGAGAAATTGTTTGATAATAAGGCAGATGAAAGATGTTTTAATTCTGATTTTAAGGATTGAGGCTGAGATAGGTTGATAGCTCTGTGGACCAGGGAGTTTATGACAGATTGCTTTTGGGCAGGGTGGTGGTGGGAAAGACCATTGAGGTATCTATCGGTATGGGTGGGTTTTCGATACACAGAATGTCCTAAAGTACCGTCAGTCTGTCGACTAACCAATACATCCAGGAACGGGAGTGAACCTTGCGATTCGACTTCCATGGTGAAAAGGATATTGGGATGTAATGAATTTAAATGAATGAGGAAGGGAACGAGCTTTTCGCGACGATGTTGCCAAATAACGAAAGTATCGTCGACATATCTAAACCAACATTTCGGCTTGAGAACAGATGAGTCAATGGTATCTTGTTCAAAAGCTTCCATGAAGATATTAGCTATGATCGGAGAAAGTGGGGAACCCATGGCAGCTCCCGAGGATTGCTCGTAGAACTTGCCATCGTATAGAAAATATGTGGAGGATAGACAAAAATCAATTAACGGTAGTAAGTCCGTTGAAATGTTTTTGGCAGGTAACAATTGAGAAATTATGGAAAGGGTGTCTGGAATGGGAACATTGGTAAACAGTGATTCGACGTCGAAGCTGACGAGCAAATCGCTTGGGTCAACTTTCAACGTTTGAAGTTTTTCAACGAAATGGAAGGAATTTAGGATAAAACTATTGGAATTACCTAAAAGGGGTTAGAGAATAGATGACAGATATCGAGAGAGTTTATAAGTTGGAGATCCGATAGTGCTGACAATTGGTCTCAGGGAAACTGAGGGCTTATGAATTTTAGGCAAACCATATAAACGGGGACATTTTGAACAATGGGGGATAAGAAATTTTTTATCTGAATCAGGAAGGGAAGAATGACGAATAATTTGTGAAATTGAACGTTCTATAGAGGAGGTGGGATCTTTTGGTAGGAGCTTATAGGAATTAGTTTGCAGATGTTGCAGGATTTTGTTATCATAATCTGAACGATTCATGACAACAGTGGAGTTTCCTTTATCAGCCCTCAAAATAGCTAAATCAGGATTTGATTTGAGTGAATTGAGAGCTTGAATTAAAGGTTTAGGGCAATTTGATTTAGGAATCGTGGAATGACGAAGAATTTTAGCAGAGATGGGGAACTTTATGTAGGGATGCTTCTACAGCAGAAAAGATTAGCTGTCCGCGGAAGTCTACTATCCAAGATATCCAACCTGCTTTATCCACGGCCTATCTTCCATATATTCAAAATGTAACAGATCGAATTTCTAAGATCCTCAAAAAACATAATATTTCTACCCGTTTCTCCACACTTCCAAAATTATCTCAGTTTTACAAACCTATCAAAGATCCCCTTCCTTCTCTCCACTTAGAAGGTGTTTATAGCATCCCCTGTACAAGGCTTCGTGACGCCAGTAGATCTGCATTTGCAGAACACAAGTTTGACACAAATCATCAAATCCTTTTTGAAGATACTAAAATCCTAGCCTGAGCCCCAAACTTCTATCAGCGAAAAATCCTTGAAGCTATAGAAAACCTAAAACATCCGAATAATCTGAACCGTGACTCAGGATATTACCTTCCTAACATTTGGAAACCCATCCTCGAAAATTCCACTTCGCACATGATCGCACATCGGCAGAGTCAGGTGCCGGAACGAAGTTAACCACCGGAATAAAGGCAGTGAACTATGTAGCGTGAAGGATTTTTTCCTACAATAAATACGGCTACAGAAACCAGTAGAACCAGTTTCAGTTCAAGCCTCAAGCCTGCCTTGAAGATGCCACCTGTAATGATTGGCGAAACGTCGGCATCAAGTCGAGCTATTGTGACGCGGAATCCATCCGAAAGACAAGATTTTTCAAGGTAAAAACCGAGGTATATAATTAGACATTTAAATTACATGAAACTGGAAATATTAATCCTTCGAACCAAGCAAACTATACCCAAAAAACTAATTCAAACACATGTCGATACTGATATAACAATTCACCGAGATGGAATATGACGTGTGTAAAAACACATCTACTAAGGATCAGTGTGTAGGAAAATACGATGGAAGCAGTAAAAAATTGTGCAAAACATGTGGAAACTTATCCTTTTCTGAAATTAAAGTTATCTAGCTAAAAGAAACACTTATGACGTTTTATTGCAACATATTTTGGAATTTCATACATACTACTTAAATTATGATTAACGACAAGGATGCAATAATAGAATCAAAAAGTCAAATTATACAATTTTTAGGATAGTCTACTCAACAAGATATACAAGTACACTTAAATTGGATAAATATATAAAATAAAGCAAGCTATGCTGATATAATGAAAATAGATGCTCCTAAACATAAAATAAATATACCTTCTATATTACTAAAACTTAAAAATGATAACTATGTATTAATTATTACGAAAAATACTAAGAAAAATCCATAACTCCAAGCAACTTATGCAACCGCATTTAACAAAATCATGTACATGAAACAATAATATGTAAAGCATAACCGATGTCCAGCTTTTGAAAATGATAATCTGCTAAGATGTTTTAAGTGCTGTGAATTTCAACACAAATCGATATACTGCAGAAAAGAAGTGCCAACTTGTTCGAATTGCTCAGAAAACCATCACTTGAGTGAGTGTAAGAATACCTTACAAAAATGTGTGAATTATGCGAATTCTAATTTAAAATATAAAACAAATTAATACATCTATACATTTTGATTCAACATGCCCTATTTACAAACAAAAGACCCAAGAACTCAAAGACACAACCGACTATGAATCATAATGAATCATTACATAAATAACTTCCAAGTGACTACAATTGAAATGAATTGAAACTTCCAATTGTAAAAAAAATATTCGACCATTTGTAAACTATGATTTTAAAATATTTCATACAATTAAACGCAGTGTCAATATAAACTTAGATCAACTCAAAGTATTGATGAACCAATTACATTTAGGTCTTGAAATAAATGTTCTGTCAGAAACTTGGCAACAGAAATAGTTAATATCGAGGGTGAAAATCTTTTTTATAATGAAGGCCATCTAAATCAAAATGATGGTCTTATTATTTATGTTATAAGTACCATGAACAATACATATACAATAGTAAATATAGGGGTAATTAAAGTAATTCGGGTGGATCTAAATTATATTAATAAAAAAATGTGTGTAACGGGAATCTGCAGACCACCCTCGACAAACGCTAGTAACTTCGTTGAAGGTTCATCAGACTGTTTTAAAAATTGTAAAAAGATCTTTATTGGGGACGTCAACATGAATATAATATACGAATGAAGTAGAGGACGAATATATAAATATTTTGAGTGTAAAAGAATTCTCATCTACAATTTTTAAGGCAACCAGAAATCAAAATAACTCATCTACTTGTATAGATCATTTATTTATCAAAACTAAAAATAATATTGATATAATTTTCACTAACAAATTAATACCCAGTATAATAGAGACCGACTTTCCTTCCATATAATATGTCAAATAATTTTTCCTGGCAAAAACACTAAAAGAGCTCTACAACAAGTAATAAAATCAGTTATTGATGAAATTAAATTATTGTCACAACTAAACAACGAAAAACTGGGATGAAATATTCAATGCTGTAGACACAAATACAGCAGGCGAAAAGCTTAGAAATAAAATTAATACGTATGAAACAATACTATATAAAAATACATAAAAACTGAAATTGATGATAGTAGGAAAGCACCATAGATAACTACCGTCTTAATTAAATCAGTAACAACATAAAATAGACTGTAAAACAACGAGGAAAATCCATACGATGAAAATGTAAATATAAATTACATAGAAATAAGTTGAATTCCTTAGTAACGAAAACCAAATATAATTACTATCAAAAAAAGATCTATGAGAATAGAAGATAAAAAAAAAATATGGGCTTGCATAAATGAAATTTGTCACCAAAAGAAAACAGTGAAATAACTGAACCCGGAATGTGTCCCACTATCACCAAACAGTCTGAAATTATACCAATATTCAAAAAAGAAGACAAGTCTCATATGACTAATTACAGACCGATCTCCTTGATAACTTAATTTGACGAAATTTTTGAAAAAATAGTAAAACTACTTCTAAAAGACAGTTATGAGATGTTTGAATAAAAATAATATCTTATCACAGAATCGATTCGGTTTCAAAGACGCCATAATCGATCTAACTGAAAATATTCACTAACCAATTGAAAAAAAAATACCCTAATGGTATTTATAGATATCATTTGATACTGTCAGCCATACTTTATTGCTTGAAACTCTATATAGATTAGGCTTCCGCGGTGTTACCTACAAACTCATGTCAGATTACTTAACCAACAGAGAAAAAAGAGTAAAATTTGGACCAAATATAAGTTTCAAAAAGAAGTTATACCAATTGCTTACAACTATGAAACAAGAAACGAAAAATAAAATTCTAGGGTACCCAAAGCAAAAAAAAACATTAATACAAAGAAGCTATTTCTTGCTTGGACCCAGAGTTTATAACTTACTTACTCCTGAATTAAAAGCAATCAACTTGATAAAACAAAAACAAAACGAAACTGTGGATAAAAACTAAAGCAGTCTACAAATACATAGCATCATTGATATGAAAAAATAATATTATTTTTAATGATTGAACTAATTACCTAAGCTCCTACAAGCAAATAACGTATTACATGTTGAATGTTATTTTTATGCAATACAGATTTGCAAGTTTGCCCACGAGCCAACTGAGACTTAGCGATGAATTTAACGTATTTTTACATATTTATGTACCTTATATTATAGTAGGTATGTTTATTTTCTGTACTTTGTCTAGTGAAAAACTCCTATATGTTTGGAGTATGTATTTATGTCTTTATTTTTTGGTAAATAAATCATTATATTATTATTATTATTATTATTATTAATATTTTCTAAATCTTGGATTTGTCGCAGTTTGAGTGATTGTTTCATATTTATAATTGGAGGTAGCAAATGACCGGTCCTTTATGATTTTCGACTAGTCACTTAAAGGCTCGTCAGTGACCATAAATGACTGTTTCAGTCTGATCAAGTTCTAATAAAAAATTGTTTGTTAGTCTTATCAAATTCCAATGAATAAATTGTTTGAAAGTGACAATAAAAATGTCTCATGACAAGCTTTAAAATGTAGAACTTCTGAAATTCGTACTATAATTATATTATGCAATAACTTGTGTACCAGTAGCAATAATAACAGTAATAACAATACATCCCAATATTTCATGTAATATAATAATTTTAATTATGACAGGTTAGTTTAGGTTAGGGGTTACTTGCCGTACTTACCGAAGTCATTTCTATAATGACTAAAAATATTGTCGAGTTGATTTCATTCATTGGAGCGTAGGACATATTTTTCTGAATGAATTTGAAACGATCTGATAATGGCAACAGATGTGCAATTCAGTTAAGTCAATCAACATTTCTTATACAGTTCAATGTGTAATTGAATTCTGTATCAACCTTAATAAGTAGAATATTGCTCAAGCAGCTAATTATATATATATATATATATATATATATATATATATATATATATATATATATATATATATATATATATATATATATATACATTAATAGTTAATGTGATTGATCTCTTCGAAATTATATTTTTTTGCTCCGCTTTATGCAACTAAAACTTTTTTACAGATTCTTACCTGAAGTTACCAGACATGAGGCTTCCGACCTTGTATCTTCTATGGGATTATTCGAGGCCAGCTGATTTGAATCATAAGACTTTACTGAACCATCTTTAAAATCATGACTGTATTCATTGGCACGTAGAATATTGTCTACCTTGAAAAATAATTAAATAAATGTTTCTGTTAATACATATGCTAACAAAATGAAAACAAATTATGAATGAAAAGAAAAATTGTGGTCCATTATTAACCAGTGAACAAATTTTTCGATGTTTTTGTACAATTCAAATTCGAAGGTATGGAATGGAATATTACAATTTTGGCAGCCGGTCGTAAATTAGTTCACCGGGGCGCTCCATTGGAAATTTTAAGAAAATTGTACATGACCTTAATAGGAAAGGCAACTGCCAGTTACCGCCATTCGTGGCGCTATCATAGCACATCTCGGTCCAGCGAAGGGCAGTGTCAACAGTCAACACTCGGTCAAAGTATTTGTTTTCAATTGCAACGATTAAACAGCTTGATACTTCTTGAATTGATTATGAAACTACAGAAATAATGACAAAGCTGTTTCCTTATATACTGAATGGAGAAAGGTGACAATTTAAAATTGTTTGCATACCCTAGGTCCAGAAATTCATTTACTCACTTATCGTTACAGTTAAGTTCTGAACTTGACCGTGGAAGGTCAACTTGTTTAACACTTATGGAACATAAACGAAATGGGGAAGATTTCGAGCTTTCTCTACTTTTTGATATAATTAAAACTACTGTTAGTGATATATTAAATGTATTACTTTTATTAATCAATTGTGGATCATGTTTGTAGTAGAGCAAGTAGGGAACTTGTCAATTTTTACGGGCCTGGCGGTTTTAAAAATCTGTATCCATCCACTAGAGTAGTTATTATTGAATGCACAGTACCCATGGAAAACCCTAAATGAACAGTGCCTCCTAGCTTGTTTTAGCAATTACAAAGGTAGAACAATATTTAAAGTAAATTTTTGCGTCACACCTAGTGATTTACTGACTCGTTGCTCTGAATCTTACGGTGGAAGCACCAGCGATTGTCAGAGTGTGAAAAGAAGATTAATTCTTAGAAAAATTGAGGAAACTATTATGATGGATCGTGGATTTAATGTTCAAGATCTATGCGCTAGAAAAAATGTTGCAGTAAATGATGTATTCACTTTTCTGAAAGGAAAAAGTCAATTTGCTGGTCTAACAGTGCTACATGATGGACAATTATCTTCTAATAAAAGAGTCCATAGCTATTGAAACAATAATTGGAATAACGATAAGTTATAGAATTCTTCAGGTTTCTATGAAAACATGCTACATGATAATCGGAAGTAAAATTCATGGTTGTTGTCACACGACACATGTTTTGCAATTTTGAAGAGGGGATAGTATGTTCAAATACATAGCAGCAAGGGCTATCTATATCAGAAATGCTGGTATTTTTCTTTACATTCAAATATTCGTCGTTTACTCTACATCAACATTAATGATGTATAATCATCTCTTTCTTTAACTAAACTTCTGAGAGGCATTTGTATTGTAACATAGAGGTGATGCTGTATGTTCTTGTATTACCTAGTTTATTTTCAACCTTCTCAGTACTACATTATACAGTATACAGCTTAAAAAGATTTAAAACTCTGATTGTTTAAGTTTAAGTTTGATCCCAATTGCCATAAACTTAAGGAAATTACGCATTTGCTATATAATGTCAAATTAGCATTTACGTTGTAAGGAATAAATTCAATTTTTATTTTATAACAAAGTCCAAGATATCGGGCGACCATCTGTTGCGATCCGGGACGAGCTATGATGGCGCCATCTGCCTTGAGCTTTGCGTTGACTTCCCTATGTACATGTACACGCTATTTTTGTTGCTAAATTATATTGTACAACATTCCACAGCGGTACCTGATATAGTATATAGTAGTAATATACTTTATGATTCAGAAAGTTGAATCTTTATTTGAAAATTCATATTTCGTTCCACATTTAAAACATACGCCCTCTGTGAGAATATATTTACCCCCGGACGACATATTTTTATGTTATTAATCTCCCAATAGAAGATTGAGTTATGTAATCACTTACATAAAAACAAAAAATGTAGCTTCAAAAATAAAAATTAGCGTAATAAAATTTCACAAATATCCCTCAATCAAAATATCAGATTATACAAGAAGTAATAATAAAGAAGTAATATAAACGCTCTAATACAAAAATTAGTACTTCGTAGTTCGTCCTCTTACTCTACAAACTACGAACGGGGGGTGGAACTTCTGGGTATACTTGATATTAAAGATCTAATCGACTCTTCAGGTATAAGTGTGTAACTTCTTCTTCACGAGTCTGAGGCTTTGGAGACGGCTCTATAGGATTGCAGGCAGGTGAACGAGCAGGCATTGTGATCATGCAGGGCCAAATTTATAGTTTGCTCGGTGAGGCCGGGCATTGTCGTCCATAAAAATCAATACAGGGCTAAACACCTAAGCGAAATAACCAGATTGTGATACCTTTGATCATTCATAGTTTGGTTATTCAGTGTAAGAAGCAACTCTGTGCTTGAGTTTAAAGAAAGTCAACACCAGACCGTTATAGAGCCGCCTCCTAAGGAAACAGTTGGAGCCAATGATCGCCGAATATAATCTCCTCACGTTTACGCCATGCGAGAATACAACTATCCTAATGATATAATATAGTGTCTTCAAGACAAGGATGTCTATCATGGGTATATCAGAAACGGTCACAGATACAGTTTTGGTTAAAAGAGGATACAGTTCCAGAAAACCCATTGATAGGAGAGTAAAAAATTTCCAAATTCATTTTTGATAACTAAGTAGTTTTGGAAATGCGATTTTCTTGATTTCTTATTTTCTAGTGTTACCGTCAGAGATGGGACAAAATATAAAACACTTCTTCAAGCAACTTTTAAAAGATTTCTTGTGTTTATAATTAAATGAAGGAACGAAAGTGTCAGCACGTGTAGTTGTCAGCTCCTGAATAAAGTGTTATATATATGGAAGTAGTAGTAATATTAAATTGGAAAATTACGGGTATGTAAAGTAAATAGTTTAGATCAGAAATACTAAATCAAAATTATAGTTTATCTGCGATTACTCTGTAAGTAATTACATAAAGTATATACAAGCAATACAATTGAAATTGTATCAACAAAACAACACACATCATCTGATAAAACAGCTGTCCCATTCTTTAAAATCTGAAAAAATAATATGATAAATTCCAAGAACGAAATTACTAACTCAGATATATTCAAAGAAATTAAGAAACTACAAAGGCAAATCCAGAGTACTGAAGTCAATTTGTCATTAAAACTAGAAGAGGCAACAAATAGAATACAAAAATTGGAAAATGATAATATTGCCTTAAAAGAAAAATTAAGCACACAAGAACGTCATAGAAATAAAAATAATATTGTAATTTTCGGTGTAGAAAATATAGATACCACAAACTTAATCGAATTTACTCTTTCAAAATTACGCAATCTTACTAATGTCGATATACAAAAAAATGATCTGAACAACTTATACACATTTGGAATGAACACAAAAGTGATCAAGTTAGAATTTGTATCTTATATAAAAAAACTTGAAGTTATAAAAAACGCTCATAAGCTAAAAGGTACAAATATTGTGATAGCAAATGACTTAACAAGAGAAGAACAAGAAGTAAATAAAATATTGCGAGCTCATCTGAAATTGGCAAGAGAAAATAAAACTAATGCATATATAAAAAATAATAAACTGTATGTAAATGGTGACAGTTATACAGTGGACCAATTAGAAAACAGTGAAAACGGTGATAAAATAAATAGTGCTCCAGCAACCCCATTGAGAGTTAATGAGTTTGGTGATGAAGTGTTTACTCCTGAAATAAAATTAAAATGTTCTGTCCAACAAGAAAAGGATGAAGTGAAGAAACAAAATAAAGAAAGAATAATAACTAGGTCAACATTAAGTTCTAATACAAAAAATAAGTGATTGAATTAACAAAAATAAACATTATATTAATCATTAGTCTTTTACCTTTAAATATTATTATTACTTGCATACTCAAATATTATTAAATTACATTAATTTCAATGTTTAACCTGTAAAAAGGTCATAAATGCACACTATTCAAAAATTTCGTTATATACATTAAATCAAATTTAGTATAAAGTATGGATCCTTATATTGAAAATTTTGGAATAAGCATTATAAATGATATACAACTTTCCACGGTTGATGAAGCAAATCGTGTTTTAGAGATAAATAATATGAACAATAAAATTAATCTCCTACATATAAACATTAGAAGCCTCGCAAAAAACTTTGCTCAACTTGAAATTTTATTGAATGAATTTGATTCTCAATTTGATATAATCATTTTGACTGAAACCAGATACTTATTCAACACAGATTTATATAATCTAGATGAATATAGAATAGCTTATAATAAGGCTTCTTTCAACCAAAATGATGGAACTCTAATATATATAAATAAAACAATATCGAATTTTAAAATTACAAATGAAAAAGTATGCTATGTTACGATTAGTAAATTGAACTTTACCTTATATGGCAAATCCTTCACGATACATGCACTATATAAATGTTATCCCATTGATACTGAAGAATTCACAGTTTGCTTACACAATTATTTAGAAAATGAATATTTGAATGATGATTTCACAATACTAGTTGGTGATATGAATATTGACATATTGACAGAAAATTTGGATCTGAACAATAAGAAAAAACAGCTTGCTAATCAATATTTAAACGTAATGTCAGAATACGGGTTCCAACAATATATTTCGTCTCCAACAAGAGTAGAAAATTATTCCTCTTCATGTATCGATCATTTATTTATTAAGTCGAATATTAATGTGGATGAACAGACAATTCCAATTGTTCTGCAAAGTAAGATAACGGATCACTTCCCGATATTAATTCAAATAGTACTTGGAGCGCCCAAGCCAGATTTACCTAATTCAAATATACACAGAGAACAGATTGATAACAAACGATTAATAAAAGAAATGAAAAATATTGAGTGGAATTCGGTTTACAACTGCAACTCTGCTGAAGAGGCTACAAAAATGTTTGACGAAATAATTAAGAATAAAATCCAAAGTTGTACAAGACTCATTAAGATCAACTCAAAACTCAATAAAAGGAAACCCTGGATTACCCAAGCGATTATTAAATCCATAATAAATAGAGATAAACTATTTAAAAAATGTCGCCAACAACCAGATAATGTTAATTTAAAAAATGAATATGTCACATATAGAAATATGCTCAATCAACTCATTAAAAAAACAAAATATAGATTTTACCATAATGAAATAGAAAAAAATAGAAATTCCTCTAAACATCTGTGGCAAACGATTAATAAAATCTGTGGAAAGAAAATAAAAGAAAAAAAATATATCACTGAAATATACGATTCTGAAAATATTAAAATAACAGACCTAAATAATATACCAAATATATTCAATGACTTATATACAAAAACTGGACATAAATTGGCAAATAAGATTAAAAGAAACAGTAACTATAAGGAAGTAAAGAATATACAGTGTAACACTTTATATCTCACCCCTGTAACTGTAACTGAAATGAAAACTATTATCATGAATTCAAAAAATAATAAAGCTCCTGGTCTTGACGGCATAAAAGCTGAGACTTTCAAATTAATAAGTAACTACATATCCGAGCCATTAACATTTATAATAAATAGTGCATTTGAAACAGGTGACTGCCCTTCATTATTCAAAACATCCGTTATCAAACCTATATTTAAAAAAGGAGATAAGGCGAACGTATTAAATTATAGACCTATATCTTTGATATCATGTCTTACAAAAGTATTCGAAACTGCCGTAAAAAATCGACTAAAAAGTTTTCTAAAAAATTTTAACATTCTGAACTCCAATCAAGAAGGAAAATCAACTCAAGATGCTATTAGTAAATTGACTCATATGATTTATACAGCATTAGATAAAGGAGATACTTCATTATGTGTTTTTATCGACCTCGAAAAAGCCTTTGATACCGTTAATCATATGATGCTCTTTGAATGTTTAGAAGATAGTGGTATAAGAGGTACTCCTTTAACATTATTCAAGAACTATTTGAGAGATAGAGGTCAGAAAGTTGAGGTAAACAGTATTTTGAGTGAAACAAAGACAGTTCAGTACGGTGTACCCCAAGGTACCGTCTTGGGTCCACTATTATTTAATATTTATTTAAATAATTTATTTGCACAAAATACAATAGGTGAAATCATTAGTTTCGCGGATGACACCGTAATTTTTTATCGTGATAAAAATTGGAACCAATTAAAAGCAAGAGTAGAAGCAGATTTAAAAAATATAAAAGAATGGTTTGACTACAGACAACTATCAATAAATATCGATAAAACTCATTATATTCCTTTTGGATGTTACTCAAATTCACTTCCCGAATACTTTATGCTAACTGTAAATTCCACAAATCCTATTCAAATTAAAGAAACCAACTCTACAAAGTATTTAGGTATTGTAATAGACAAACATTTTAAGTGGGATAAACATACTGAGTTTATTAACAATAAAATAAGAACGTTGATTCCAATTATCAAATATTTCAGTAAAATCATGGATCTAAAAACATTATATATAGGCTACTTGTCGAACCACATATCAGATATGGAATAATTGGTTGGGGAGGCGTTTTAAACACGTATTTACACGACCTTAACATTACACAAAAGTGGATTTTAAAAATAATATTGAATAAAAATAAGTTCTATTCATCTGAACGTTTATATAGAGAAGCCCAAGTAATGGATGTTCGGCAGCACTTCGCATTCCAAATTTTAACAAATCACTTTTCAGTAAATTATGAAAGGGCAAATCACTCACACAACACCCGTACCAAAGAATATACGATCCCTATAGAAAAAATGAATAAGTCTATAGGACAGAGATCTCAGACTTATCTCTTTCCAAAATTGTTTAATATTTTGAAACCCGAAATTAAAGCTATTTCTGTTATAAATTCTTTCAAGAAAGAGGTTTCGAAATTTATCTTAGAGAATCGAATAAAAATAAACAGTGTATTTTATTCCACATTTATTAATAATATATAGTGATATTTTAATGCAACTATAGTTATAACTTTTTCAAGTGATATCTACAATTAAACTCCTATCCGCATGTAATTATTCTTTATACATATCAATTTTCGTAACAACTTGTAAATTCTTTTTCACTAAAACACTTTACTTTACTTTAATTGGTCCACATATTGAATCTCATTCATAACTTGTCTTAAGTTTTAAATTGTTCAGAATTATATATATATAATCTATATAATATAAAACGTTATGGTGCTTGTTTCTAAAGTTTCCAAGTACATATTAAAGCTCTAATTTACACATTCTTAAAATTGGTTAAATTTATATACAAATATTTAATTTTATCTCCATTCATTTAGCTCTGTACCCTTCTGCTCAATGAGAACATTGTGTATTTATATCTCACACTCAAGTATTGTAAAAATTTTGTTAGAACTTCTAAATTTTGTATTTAACATGAGGAAAACATGTTTTATATGATTATTGTGCTTCAACGAATACATTATTATTATATTATTATTAGGTTACATAATAATATTGTTATTTTTGAGTAACCTTCTACAAGTATTCATTTATATTTTATTTATTTGTTTTTCTTTTTTTCTGTTAAAATGAAGTACATATTACAGTAACAAATTTTTATTGTTCTATGAAATACCCACACACAAGTTCCACTTAGGAACTTACGTGGGCTGGTTTCAACTCTATTGCGTTGCTTTACTATTTACTTTAACTGTATACTGATTATTGGCAATAAAGTTATTATTATTATTATTATTATTATTATTATTATTATTATTATTATTATAAAGGTTTCGAATCAATCGCTAGTTGAGTTTACACTCTTTATTTCACGGTAGTCGGAACCGATATTAAAACATAAACATGGGTTCAAGACGATCAAATATAATATCAACACATCCCATTCCTTAATAAATTGAAACGATTGAAATAAAATATATTCTGTTTCGAGAAACTTATTAATACATAACTTACTTAACAATAACTATTAATTAACCAATAACCACATATTTCCGGGAACTACATTTCTACCTTACCTAGTTGTAGATGTTTTAACATTTGAATTCATTCAATGTTTTTATTTATTTTAGAATGTTCTCGTTAACTTTCATCATCAGAGGAATCAATAGATTGTATTATAATGATTAGTAGACACATTCCTTTATTTATTGAATGTTGTCTGTTACCTATAATTTCATGTTCCGTTTCATATTTTTATTTTATATGATCTAGGATTATTATTTTTACTTGTTACTCTACCAGGAATGTTTTCGTTTTTAGATTCAACCCATACAGTATGGTCTTTCTAAATAACAGATAAACTTTTTACATCATAGTAATATTTTTGTGCATTTTGTTTTACTTTTAAATTTGTTTACATTTACTCTCTAATTTGTTTTAATTGTTTATTGGATGTTGGAATTATGCTTTTTAATGTACGATTATAAAACAATTGTGCTGGAAAAAAAACATATCCATTTAAAGAAGCGTTTGCTAGTTCTAGAAGGGCACTCCGGGATGTGTGGAAATCGCCGAGTTTCTCTCTACAATCGGCCAGATAGTTAGCACACAAAACGACGCGTGAAACAGAGCTAATAGCGTAGAGTATTCCGACGGACCGTTCTGCTCAATAACTCGTAAACGGTTCAAGGTACATATTTGAATTTTGGAGCCAGTAAATTTCAAGCACCATATCTAATTTGAGTCAAAGTGGATTGCATTTACCGTTTAGCCGCTACACGACGACATACTTTGTGCCATATGACTCGATTCAAGAGAAGCCTTAATTATTATCAGCAGTTGTAGTTTTCAATTTTACTACTTCCATAAATTTAGCAAAATAGTTGACTGCAGTTACAAAAGTTGCTTCATTATATTCGAATAAATTTATACCGATGTCTTGCCAAACATGTGATGGAATTTCGTGTTGATTTAAAGGTTCTCTACAGTTTGCCTTAGCAAATATGACACATGCATGACAGTTTGAAATGAGCTCGTTTATATCTACGGACATACAGCGCAATATGGAATTTGTCTTGCTCTAAATTTTGTTTTTTCCTTGCGTAAGTGACCAGAAAGTAATTTTTGCATTATACTTTTCTTAATTTTTTTAAATTATGAACTTAGAATTTTTATATAATAAATCATCATTACAAGTGATTTAAATCTTTAAATGAAAACTATATTTTAATTATTTCTTTAAATTCATTTTTATTTAATGGCCATCCTTTTTTTATTTGTTCAATTAATTCTTATTATCTTTTCTAATTTCTACAATTTACTGGCGGTTATTGAGAGAACTACATTTGCCAGATTTCTAAGCTTTGCGTCAGATTTTTATGCCAATGTACCGCTTCCTTTTTTATGATTAAGACGGGCTTATACGAAAGTCGCTTAGATGGAAGTGAGCGTAGCGATCAGTAAAAGAACAAATAAAATAAATGTAAGAGTTCGATTTTCATTAATTTAATTAGTCACTTCGTCTTAACCCGTCGGGCATGCCAAGCGTACTGATCGACCTCTTTCTGCAGTTATGCTTTTTTGATCATAAAGAAATTTATGGAATCTCTCAAAACCAAAAAGTACAGCTAACATTTCTTTCCCATAGGTACATAATTATTTTGAGTTTCTGTGAGAGATTCAGAGGAGTAATAAACCGATAGAATATTTTGTAAAGTACAGCTCCAATGGCTGACTTGGACGAAGCAACGGATGTGGGAACTTATTTTGGAACATCGGTTTTTGATAAATTACGTAAATGTTCTGTTTTGAAGGACATGTTGGCAATAAACTTAGGAACATAAGTTATTATGCCTAGAAAACGTTCTAAATGTTTTCTGCACGGTAGCCTTTTGAAATGTTTAATTGCTATAATTTTCTGTTCATCAGGTACAATAGTAGCTTTACTAGAAATGTTTGTGTCCGTAGAATGTATCTAAGCCAATTTTACATTTAGCAAAGTTTAATTTAAAATTTACTTTTCGAAACCTTTTTAATAAACTTTCCTTGCGCCATATACTAAAATATCATTAATGTGTGATTCAAGTTTTGAAATAAAACTTTTATTTTTTTATGAAAAATCTGATGCTGGGGTAATCCCATATGGTAGGAATTTATATGTCATAAGGGATGCTAAAAGTACACAGCAACGAACTAGCTTCATCTAGTTGAATTTGCCAAAATCCAACTACTGGTGATAATGGAAAATAATTCCTTTTCATGGATTTATGTAAGTCCCCCATTTTTTTTTTGGGTGCGAGGTGGTTGAAACCCTTTATGGGCACCTTATGGTCCTGTAATATCCCATGAGGTAGTGTGGGAGTCCCTGATTCCCGAACTTAATCACCTCAGATGTACCCACTAAACACTCCACCTCGTGTGGTAGGCTCGATCCTGCAACCAGGGCAGTCACGATGACACTTGGGCTTGACAGCCCATTGTATCTTGCCGCACCACTATCTCGGGCCATCGGAAAAATTCCGGAGTCGCTGGATTCGAACCCGCGACCGGTAGCCACAGTGATTAAAAGATCGATGCTACTACCACTGAGCTACCTGGCCCCCCTTAGGTCAATTGGTAATTTACGTGGAGGTGAATTTGTAGCAAACGGAAGTAAATTATTATGTGCCTAAATGTTTCAAATAACTAATAGATATAATAATTACTTGAGTTCCTGTGTGCAATTTAAATTTTATTTTGCTACCACTCAATCATGATTATTTCTTACATTGACACAATAAATAAATATATCCGATTCAATACATTGTTCAATATTAATATTATTTACTACAGATCTGCACATTTAGCATAACGATTTCTTTGTCTACATTTCTTACCAAATGCAAGAAGACATTTTTACCATGAATGCTATCACAGTTGAAACAATAAATTTTTTTTATACACTCACGCACTCTCACTAACATTTTTATGTAAACTTTGGGCCAGGTTGAGAAAAACGATGTTGCGACTGCTTGAATGATGCGTTGGACGAAAACGAATGTTGCTGATGTGCAGATGTTAACAGAATAATTTTTTGAACTAGAGCAAATATTTTGTAATTACTCTCTAGTTCGTTCTGCTGATCGACATATCTCTAATGCCTTTATAAGTGTTAAATCATTTATTCTAAACAGTCTGTCCTTTGCTGTACGTTAATTGTTCAAACTCGCAAGTTGAACTTAAATTCCTAAGTTCAGTCAAATATGATTCGTTTTCTTTTTGATTACTCAACGAGAATATGTGGCGTTCGTAAGTTAGATTTTTTCAGAGGTAAAATAATTTTTGAAGCTATATATTACAATATCGAAGTTGATTTGTCGGCTTCGTTAATCGTAAAGTAGTTGTAAATTTTTGACGCACGATCGCCTATGCACAAGAGAAGGATAGATGTCTTACACCGGGATATCAAAAATTATCTTGGTCACGGGTGGTTGTGGAATCCAAAACGTGTGAAATAATTATGTCACTGTCACACTGACATCATCAATAACCTACAAATTTCATACCTATTTATTTCAGTTGTAAAACAATAATGAACTACAAATTATGAAATAATTATGTGAACTTTGAACCTTTTTAGAGGTCGTGATAGCCACAATCCGGGTCAAAAACTGTTTTGAAATAGTTAATTTTCCGTAAATCGAATGACGTTCACGTGAGAAGCCCGTAGCACGCGAGTTAGAAAAGTACAAACTGGTTGTACCTAATACGGCTTTACGACGACTTTTCGCGTGCCGTTTTCGCTCCATGTAGTTAGATTTAGTATCGGACCGTGGCCGACGGCCCTTCTTTTTTCGATAAATGTCCATTAAATAGGAAAATTTAATTAAAACAGTTTGAGCTATTCTCAGATCTTAGCTACGCTCGTCTAACGTGCGACGTACCAAAGGGAATTTTCTCGTGATTGAAATATACACGAAGCGGGTAAAAGCTAGCCGCCCTTAGCCGAAAACACTCTATTACAACTGGCGCCGCCCACACAGGGAACGCAATGGCCCCAAATTAACAAGACCGAGGTAAAATGTATAAACTATAACTTACGCGCAGCGAGCTCCTCGAGGCATATGTCAAAATGATTTCGTTCGTAGCTAATTACATAGGACGTCTGGCGTTCATGCAATTATGGTTTTAGATAATTCGAACCTTCTAATTCCGATAGGCCACGTGAAAATCCCGGAGTCCAAAGCGCTAAAGACTTCTGAGTGTTACAATATTCGTATAAAATTGCGAAATTTCGCACTTTTAGAAACTTCAAATTAATTATGACTTAATTATTTCAAACGTAAAGTAAAGACACACGTTTTAGATTCCACAGCCACCCTTGACCAAGATAATTTTTGATATCCCGGTACTTAATACTGCCCTTGCTTGATTTCGTGGCTTGGAGATATAACAAAAACTTCTGCTTAAAAAAACGCATATTTTCAGCTAAACAACCATCCCAGGACATTCCCGACAGTGGAGGAATATTTATACTTACATGGGTAATAGAAGGACTTGTAGAAATTGCATTTGTTACTGTATTGCTTTGGAACATTCTTCCTTACTTTTTAATTTGACTACTTTTATGTATAAATAATTTGTACTGTTCACAGCTTTGCTGGTACACTCCATACCGCTTTCTTATCTAGATCCCCTATACCATCCAATGAAGCCAGAGGAGCGAGACAGAGGCACGTTGACGCAATTAATGAAGATCTGTTCTGAAATGGCGATCTAAAAATCTAGTAGTTTAATGCAACCAAAACTCAAGGTCGCGTTTTATCAAGGAAGGCGGATCCCATAATCTCTAATATGATGATGTTAGATACAATTTTTATGAAGTCTTCCAGATTCATGATAGGGATCACCACCAACAGCACCTTCTCATGGGATGATCATGTGAGGTCCATTGCGAAAAGAGCTACACAAAAATTTGGTTTGCTATTCCGTGTCAAGAGCTACTTTACATCCCAGCAGCTGCTCACAATCTACAAAGCACAGATTCGACCTGTCCTGGAGTACAGTTCACATGTTTGGAGTTCGACCCCCAAAAATACGTTGAAGCTCTTGGATTTTATCCAGAAGAGTGTTACTCGTCAGATTGATGATCGGTATTCATCAGAATCTCGTCTGTCGTTCCACCGCGAGAGATTCCAGATAGGCGGACTAGACGAGCTCAAGCTAGTCACGCCTTCATCGTCAAGTTCGGGACCTGCCGAACTCCATCCTACCAGATTTCATTTTTCTATCGAACAGCGAAGTTGTGGTACTCTGCCTAGTGAGGTCTTTCCCCTATGCCTATAACCTCCAAACCTTCAAGAAAAAAATCGAATGCCTATCTCATCTCCCAACATTCCACCGCTGGCTCACACAATGTTCTTCGAATATTATAGGTTTCCCTCTCGTGAAAGTATAGAAAAAAAGTAAATATTTTATTACTTACTTTACAACAGTCTCTGTACGTTATATACGGTATTTTTTAGTTTATTGTAATTTATTTTTGAAGCATTTTTAGTTTCTTTATTAACACGTACCGCCTGCACCATATAAAGGTTTCGAGCAATCTCTATTTGAGCTTGAACTCTTTATTTCATGGTAGTCGGAACCGATATAAAAACATAAACATGTGTTCAAGACAATCAAATATAATATCATCACAGTGTTAATGTAAGTTTTAACATCCAACGTTCCTTTTCGATCCACCATCATGAAGTACTAGCCTGCATTAGAGGAAAACTGGTTCAGAAGTTAATGTTATTTGTTTTTATTAATTGTTGAAATAAAAACATAATGAGGATGAATTCCGCTTCACGGTAGCACGGAACGATGCCGATGTTTCGCCAACCATTACAGGTTGCATTTTCAGGGCAGTCTTAAGGTTTGAAGTGAAACTGATTCGTCTGGTTTCTGTAGCGGTATAACAATTTCACGCTACACAGTTAACTGTCTTTTCCGGTGGTTGTTGCTCTGGAACTTGACCCGCCGTTGTGCGATCATGTGCGAAGCGGAATTTTCAAAGATGGGCTTCCAAATGTTATGAAGGTATTATTCTTAATAATCTAAATCGTGACAGCCAAACTATAATAAAATAGAATATTAAACCCCCCTGATAGTCATCCTTATCTTGGACACACGTAAACCTGAAATAGACTTATCTGTAACGATCCAATTACGCCATTCTTCTACGCCCCAATTACAATGCTCGTTTGCCCTAATTCTGGGGACAACATGGTGTTCCCTATGGAACAAAGGATTTAGGTCCGCTGGCTCTAAGACCCTGTTCGAATATTCACCCACAAAAACTGTATAGGTACCTTATAATTGATATCAGTATCTTCGAAATTGAAACCTGTAGCAGACCGTCCATGTTAGTTCAAAATAGCAGGTCGATCCTATTTAACCAATAAAACCTTTTTTTCTATATAGTAAACATAAAAGGCATCACGTACCTACATGTCCACTTCTTCAATATACTCACTTCAATAAACATTCGAATATATGTTTTTTGAGATATTTTTGTATTTTTATCCGTTATCATAGAAAAACTACCTTCGATTCTTTAATAGTGTCTGATAGAGATCGTTTTTTTTTCTATATTTACGTGTGAATGATCAGATAAATTGATTATTGATAATTTAGTAGCTTGTTTTTGTAAATAAAATTCAATTCGGTCATAAATTATAAAAGAGCGAGACCTTATTCAGGTATCTTGAACATTTTATGATATAAGTATGTGACTCACACGTGTATATAAAATGTGTCCAGTCATTTGACGTAGTATTACACAATACAAAAAGATTCTGTGAAAATTTGTATTTTCTTGACAATCGTATTTACATCATCATAGTTTTTTATATTATTTACTTTGGCTTTACAGAATACCATATTATTTCATCTCTAAACTGATAAGATTACCGTTAAATTAAGGCCATAAGGATTACTTCAATCAAAGTATGTATTCTTGTAATCAAACGTAGGTACTATAACGGTTGCTGGTCTTATATTCAACAAAAAAGAACATTTGAACCAATTAATTGGTAGTATTATCGAGAAGATCAAGTTAAATTTGAAATGATTTCTCTCAAGTATTTCATAATTTTCTTAGCAGCGGTAAGTAAATATTGAATACAAAGTATGCATTGCAGTGAAATCTGAAGTGACTAAAACAAGTAACACGGTTCAAAATTTCTTTCATGCGGGGATCTTACATATACGTAGATTGTTTTTGTTTTCTGGAATGTATTGTTCTAGGAAACGTATAGACACAATGTAGAAAAACCAAAATGAAAAATGAACAGGCATAGATTAATATATAATGAAGCACGTTCTGGAATACATTTTTTGAAATGAAATAAGGTTGTTGTTTTTGAATATAAATTTGGCAAGCAAAAGCAGAGGTTCATAGTTCAATGCTAAACTAATCCCTCTAATCTCGTGTTGTTAACAAAATGTAAACATAACTTATGCAAATTATAAATGATTTACTTTTTAGAATAAGGGATCCGCATTTCTGCAATGTGGTAAAAATATCGGTCACTTTTCAGTATCTGAATGTCTGAAATTATTTATTATTATCATTGTAATGTCAACAGGCACGTTCCTGATTTGGACACTCGGTTATCATTATAATTACGATATGTCACTCACTTTTCATTTGTTTTTAGATATCAATACTTTCAGACAACAATTTTGGCTTCAAACTTGATGAGAGCACACTAGAGGATAATAATAATGAAATTTTGGATAGAGTTAATTTAAAGGGACAGAACATAATATCGGCAATTAGTGGAATTCTGGAAAGAAATCAAAACGTTGTAAATGACGATGATGAAGATGCCGAAAAACATAATGAAAAGTCTTCTGGTAGAACAGAATTGAAACGTGCATTTGAAAGCATTGTGTCCTATATAAGAGAATTACGTGCCCAGAATTCCGATGGGAGTCAATTAACGAGAACAAAACGAGCCATTGGTTTTGGGAACATATTTGGGGTTATAAGAGATTTCATTTTGAACATAATGAAGCAGATTTATAACACTTTTATTCGCAAACTACTTCAACAAGCGCAAATTAGGATTAATGAACAACTTACAAAATTTTATAATATACTTGTTGACATGTATACAATTGTTGAACCGGAAGGTTTTCTAAACTCCATTTATCATTACCTCTTGAATAGGATAATTTTACAAGTTCTAACTGCTATTGAACGTTTTCTGAATTACGGCAATAGTATTCTGAGCATTGAGCTTGTACAATAAAAAAGCAGTTTTAATTATACTTCTACAAAAGGTACATTGAATTTTTGACATCATTTAAGTCTGTACGTAACATTATTTGTATACTAAAATTTAAACTTAGATGTGTTCTAATTAAGACTTATATTATCACGAGTTTTTTTATTTATTGCTTCAATTTCATTCCCTATTAACGATGGACATTCTTCAGTGAATGAACTGTAGAATAAAGAATCTGAACGTATGTAACAGAGTGGCATAGTTGTCTAACTGGAGGGATACTCGGAGAACAATTACATGATAAGCAAGAGAGTGTATTGGTCAACATATTTTAAATATTTCCGGATAATCCGGAATAATAAACACGAAATTAATAATAATGCTTACGTATTTTATTCAAACTTTTCTAGTCGCTGTTTATGATTCAAAACAAAGCTGACTAATGCTTCTCTATGATTACGACGACTTCTCGAAAGCATTATTACAGTAAATATCCAGTTTTTTTATTGTTTAGTAAAAATACATAGCCTGGATATTTCCAATAAGACCAATATCAATCAGTGATTGTGAAATATAAGACAATTCCAACTGTTGGTTCTTTGAATTATCCTAGTTTGAAACTTTCATATTTTATGAAAATATCTAGATCATATATACATTGAGCCAAATGACATTCTAGTGAGTATTAAAGTGGTTAGTTGTAATCGTTAAAATGTTTTCATCATTTTATATTATCTCCATTAACAAATTGCTTTTCTCTTCTCAACCTTATCAGTTAATAATTCCGGATCAAAGATAATCTTAAGAATATCTTGGATAGTAGACTTCCGCGGACAGCTAATCTTGAAAAATCTTGTCTTCCGGATGGATTCCGCGTCACAATAGCTCGACGTGATGCCGACGTTTCGCCAACCATTACAGGTGGCATCTTCAGGGCAGGCTTGAGGCTTGAACTGAAACTGGTTCTACTGGTTTCTGTAGCCGTATTTATTGTAGGAAAATCCTTCACGCTACATAGTTCACTGCCTTCATTCCGGTGATTAACTTCGTTCCGGCACCTGACCCTGCCGTTGTGCGATCATGTGCGAAGTGGAATTTTCGAGGATGGGTTTCCAAATGTTGGGAAGGTAATATCCTGAGTCACGGTTCAGATTATTCGGATGTTTTAGGATTTCTATAGCTTCAAGGATTTTTCGCTGATAGAAGTTTGGGGCTCGGACTAGGATTTTAGTATCTTCAAAAAGGATTTGATGATTTGTGTCAGATTTGTTTCGGCTTGAGAACAGATGAGTCAATGGCATCTTGTTCAAAAGCTTCCATGAAGATATTAGCTATGATCGGGGAAAGTGGGGAACCCATGGCAGCTCCCGAGGACTGCTCGTAGAACTTGCCATTGTATAGAAAATATGTGGAGGATAGACAAAAATCAATTAACGGTAGCAAGTCCGTTGAAATGTTTTTGACAGGTAACAATTGAGAAATTATGGAAAGGGTGTCTGGAATGGGAACATTGGTAAACAGTGATTCGACGTCGAAGCTGACGAGCAAATCGCATGGGTCAACTTTCAACGTTTGAAGTTTTTCAACGAAATGAAAGGAATTTAGGATCCTTTTTGAAGATACTAAAATCCTAGTCCGAGCCCCAAACTCCTATCAGCGAAAAATCCTTGTTGCTATAGAAATCCTAAAACATCCGAATAATCTCAACCGTGACTCAGGATATTACCTTCCCAACATTTGGAAACCCATCCTCGAAAATTCCACTTCGCACATGACCGGAACGAAGTTAATCACCGGAATGAAGGCAGTGAACTATGTAGCGTGAAGGATTTTCCTACAATAAATACGGCTACAGAAACCAGTAGAACCAGTTCCAGTTCAAGCTTCAAGCCTGCCCTGAAGATTCCACCTGTAATGGTTGGCGAAACGTCGGCATCACGTCGAGCTATTGTGACGCGGAATCCATCCGGAAGACAAGATTAATCTTAAGAAACCCAAATATGTTCACTCGTTGGTGACCATCACGTGACTACTGGAACACAGATAAGAAATATAATATGTACTGGCGTCCCTTCTATCTAGATTCACAAGATAGATGCGAGAGTCGAGGTTCCGGCGTATTGAACGTTATTCTATATCGATGTTTCCTCTAACTGATCGAAAATGAACTATTTTAGTGTTATCTTTGTTTAAATTCAATTTATTTTCAGTTACCATAATGCAATGTTATCGAGTAATGTATTATCTTTAAGTTTTGAATCCACAATATTCTCAAATTTTATTGTGAAATTGCTGTCGTCAGCACAACTAGCAATTGTAATATGTATATCTTAAGACCTAATGGAAAAGAATAGATCGTTTGAATAGAATATAAATAAAATGGGTTCAAGATTTCGCCTTGAGGAACTCCTTTATCCGAAAGTTTCATGATCAACACAATCGAATACTTTACTGAAATAAACAAATATTCCAGATATCTGCTTTTTATCAATAGAAATTCACAGAGACCTGTATCAACTGATTTGTTATTTGGAAATCCATGTTGGGCAGGATTTTTAATTACATATTTAGATAAAAATTTACTTAATTGTACTTACATAACATTTTCGTAGATTTTAGAAAAACTAGATAAAATACTGATAGGACGGTAATTACTAGTATTAGTGGCAACACCTTTTTTAAATAATGGCACAATTATTGCAAGTTTCAGCTTCAAAGTAAATATTTCGTTATTGATTGTCCAATTTACAAGTAAAATCAAAGGTTTTGCTAGATAATTTTTACAGTTTTTAAGAATATTTGAAGATATCAGTTCCACATGAGATTTCAAATTGTTGATAATAATAACTATGTCAGATTCGAATTGGTTGTTTTAGGAACATTCCTTTCCATGAAATTAAAGTCAATATTGTCTTTTATTGTGGTGTCGATGTTCATGAAATAATGTTCAAGAATATTTGCGGCTGATCCAATAACAGACAGTTGCATACCATTTTATACTAAATATGTAACATAAATAATGTTGTGTTCATTGACTGTTTTGTATATTTCCAATTCAAAATATTTCAAACGGTTGGTACTGAAAACTCTAAAATTACTTACCAATTAGAGAAGGTAAAAAAGGAACAAATTTTCCACAACGTTTTTAGGTGACAATTATGATTTCTCAAATACGCAATATACTTCAGTCAATTTTGCTCTCTGTCAGTCTCATATTTTTATATTTTTGTGAATATAAACCTCTGAAAGGATAGTACATCATTGATGAACACAATGATCAAGTATTCATGCACATTCTCAACTATTCAATCGTTTTAAAGTGAGGAGTGTAGTTTAGAGTATTACTGCGATTGGCAATTACTTTTGACAGTACTCATTCAATGAGAGCATCCTGGTTCTTATATATTTCAATAGAACTGACTGGGAAGTAAAAACAATTTTAAGGTTTCTTTGCCTAATTGATTTGATATTTTTGTCACCTAGTTGTAATATTAATGGTTTGAATGTTGAATGTATGTTCTTGTTCATATCTGAACCACATTCTGATTTTAATAGGTTTGATTATAAAGACTAGTGTTTTCGAAATAGAAATCCAGTTTTATTCAAATGAAACCACATCTTTTGCACATACAAATGTTCAATGATTATGCAATGTTCCAATGATTCCATTTCCATTAATTTCAAATATTGAAATTACATCACACCTAGTAATCTACTGGTCCACTTGTTTCATTCTCGGTCAATCCGTCAATTGAAAACATCGTCCAAATATTGTTATGTGTTAACAGCATAATGTGCCGGAGTTCCATCCTGCAACGAATCATGATAAAATTTAATTTTGTTTTCAAATATTTATTCACTTTTAATGAAATAGAACCCTTAATTTTAATCAAATTTTAACAAAGCCATCTTCAATTTTAATAAGTGATTCTATTTGCACTTTTAAATGTTCATTTGAACCTTTTGGTTGTTATACAATTATTTGGTATCCGACTCAACCCCGTCACATAACGCTGTTAACTTTGGCAATTTCAAGATGAGGTTTTTGCAATATAATCGGAACAAGTCTTGATTGGAGAAGCAATACATAACCGAGTTAAGTACAGATAATTGGCAATAGGAACATGTAGACATAAATATCTCAAAGATTTTAAAAATTAACCACCAAATCGTAAAACCAATTAGTAGCAACATATTAGCAAATCGGCAAGCAGAGAAATTAAACTAAGCATTAAAATGAATTAAAATAATTTAAAACTTACTTCTTGTGGAGGTAATTTAATAGAAAATAATTTTGATTCTCCAGGCAAAATTTTCTTAGACCAAATAGGGTTCGTTATTTGCGACACATTTAAACCAAAATAATTGCGTAGAGTTGTCGTCAATATACCAAGATTTTTAGCAGCTGAAGAATAATTGGAATTGATGATATGTGGAGTCCAAGTTCTAGTCACCATAATTACTTGTATACTCTACTTTCAAAATTAAACACTACCATCTACATTTTTTGGAGCAATACATTGTCAGCTAGAGACTTAAATAATAAATTACTGAAACCGAAACTCTAAACTAGAGATGTTAAATTAATTTGATTCTAAAGTGAGGTTAGATTTATAATTACGCAAATTAACCATAGAATCACATCTCCAAATCATGAAAACATTTCCCGAAATCAATGCTTTTGCACGGAATAATAATTAATTCTTTGGTTTTACTAGTTTGATCTGAACCATGAACCTAGAAGTAAGTTTGTTCCCTATTTTTTTATCTTTTGAATGAAAATTTCGTTTCGAATGCACTAAGAAGGAAATACCTACATCGTAATTTTCGATTGTAAATCGTAATGGTTCGGTTATAAAACTGAAACTCTATAAAGGTAATTTAGCGTTTGCAAGATAATTTAAACGAACTAACTAAATTGTTATTTTTCATTATTTTTACAACCATCAAAAACCAAATCTATCTTTTTCATATCCAAAAACCGTGACACGCAATCAGAAACAGGAGATAATAATTATTAAATCCACCTGAATGATCAACGAGAACACTTGAGCAAATATTTCTTCCACCACATTACTCTTTTTGGTAAATTTGGTAAATGTAAATCATTGAACTATATACTAACGTAACTGGAACGGCATCGAGCACCAAAATTGCGTGGCCGTGAGATTTTAGGCAACCAGCATAACGTAAGTATACCCCCATTCTTGTCTGGCACGTTGGATGAGTATTGCACAGGTGAGATTGATTTCATATATTCAGGTAGAAATACAGGTAAAATAATATACTGGGAGTCAGGGCTTTAAAGAGCGAAAGAAAAATATTTGTTGATACTTTCATAAGAAAAAAATACAGTTTCCATAAGAGTTAGGACTGTTAGGAACACTATTTTTTCTACAATGTAAATGCATAATTTTTAATTAGGAGGTATAAATCCTGTGTTGCTTAATTTGAAACTAATAAAACAATATAAAAACAATTTTTGAAGTCTTCACTCGTCAAAGTAATTTTAATTTAAATTATGGAATATATTATTATAAAACGACCGACAATGCAAAAATATGCTTTCAAAATCCCTTATATTTGCAACTAAATAAAAAACAATACATCAATATAAACAGATTAAACATTGTTAAACAAAATTAGTTTATTTAATTTGTGTCTTATGCTTGCACCTTTCCCTATAAACTATAAACAGTTTCGTTTCTAGCATAATAATGCAATCTCTACATGTTAAGTGATAATTAACAATTTGTTTTATTAATTGAATTTCGTGCAAATCTTCGAAAGCAAATTCTTCAATAATCGGATGACTGGGTTTAAATAAATACAATTTTTCTGAAAAATGTTGAACTACATTATTATTTAAGACTATCTGTTTAGGTTTTTTGTAACAATTTAAACCGTCTTGAAATGTTAATTTAAATTGCTTTTCTGAATAGCAAATAATTTTATTTACTAGTTCAGTAGCACAAATTAAGCCACCTCTATTTACAAAGTTTAAAAACCTATGACCATCATTTGTATTACAATAACTATGTTCATCTTTCTTTGAAATTAACAGAATATCTGTACAAAATTTACAATTTAGTTTGGATAACATTTTTCTAACTATATACCCCGCAATGTAATATATAATATTTTCTTGATTATCAGCAAGTAAAATAGGTTCGCTATTATTACAATTTTCTTCATTTTCAGGATAGTCTTTTAGACTTCTTTTACTTGTCCGAAACTCAAAAGCAGCCGCACAATCACTTCCTAAACCTAAGTCTACACAGTTCCCATTTATACTTGGAGTTACTTTATTTCTAAACAGGAGTTGACTATTTGGGTTATTATTCCAACCCCCTCGAGCTCTTATGCTGCTGAAGAATAATTCCAAATGATCTTGTGAACACTTGTATGTAAGAACATATTGAAGTGGCTGATTTGCCAATTGAAATAAATCTTCTGCAATATTTAATGTGCTTTCCATTGCTGTAATAAATCCCAAAGCGAAAGTTTTTCTAGGATGCTGTAGTATCGGAATATCATCTATTTTTAATTTTTTTAAGTAATCCATCGATGGAGTAAATATCTCTCGGAAATAATTAAGTGTTGCTGGTTTTATGAGTGCCTTAAATCCTTTCCCAAAAGGATTTCTAGAATTGAGCATGTCAAAGATTCTGTCAATTATTCTGATGAACTCTACAGTAGACTCTGAGTTTTGAAAGTCTGAATGTCCGGTTTGCCTTAGATAGTCTATAGCATCTGCCACAGAACTGCTCAATACCTGCGCTGCTAGACGTACATTCATTATTTTGTTTCTGTACAAAATATGCCGAGAGGTCAAATTGTTGCCAAATTTCATCTCTTCTTTCTTCTGGAGCTCATTTAATTTGACTAAAAAAATCCATCTTATAGGACCTTTCTCTGAAACTAAATTCTTTTCGGCAATTGTATTGCGTGCTAATTTCATCATATGGCAAGTATCTAATAAACAATGCACTTTACTTGGAGAACACGGGTGACCAAAGTTAGGAGTTATGTTATCAATTACCAATGAACAACCAATTTTAGTTCATGTTTGAATATTAGTGGTCGTTTCTTCACATGTTACGGAACGAATTGTAATTCCGACATTGAATAAATTCTTTATACAACATAATAAAAGTTGTGCTTGAACAGCTGCATCACTTTTATTTGTTAGAAAGTAGCCAATGGGACATTTAAAATTCATTTTGTAGCTAACGATTAAGAAAACCAAAGCCAATAATACCACCATAATCACAATATCCAACATACTTTCCAGAACTTTCATTCCAAATAATTTGTTTTCTAATAGACATGGCATCGATTATGATGGCACAATCTTTTATAAAAGGCTTTTTAATACATTCTGATTCTAGAAACAAAAAGACTTCTTTCAATAAACCAGGATTATATTCATATTTAAAGAGCCAATTTCTTATTGACCGTGGCTTTGGTATAGAAAAGTATTTGCGAACAAAATTATATGCCTTCGGTGAATAGAAGTACAAGGTTTGACTAAATTGCTTCGTTATTTCCATGTATCGCCTTTGTGTTGGATAAAGCCCCTCGTTATTTTTTTGATTAAGAGTCAGCTCAAGTGGCATACCAGCAAAGTTCAGCTCTAGAATTGACTTTAAATTTTCTGAACAAAGGCCTGAATTATCAATCCGACTTAATAATTCAGACATCGATAAAATTTTGTCATTTCTTCTTCTTACTTTTTCTCTCAAGGATTTTATTTTCTTCCTGAGTCCATTATCTGGATTTAACCCAAAAGATGTTTGAGTTTCGGCATCCCTTGTTTCTGCTGTTGATATTCCCTGTGTAGTTTCTTGTATAACCATTGTGGAATTTTCTAAAAATGAACGAATAGTATAGGTATGTATTAGGATACGTATACAGACTTTTTTAATATGTATTTATTATAATACAGTTTTAAAATATCGCGAAAAATATACATACCAGTGGAGGTTCAATGTTGCTTTTTGAATCCATACAACGCCTTAAAATCCTTCGATTATTGTTTTCTTTCAACATATGTGCTGGGAAATTGAAAATACTTGGCACTGCATCAGGCTTTAATATTTTAACACTGGCCCCCGGCCGTATTTGATATTCAGTGTCCAAAAAGTGTACACTGCATAATTTGCTACTTTTTGTTGGTTGGTGTCCAGTCAGCCCTCTTCATAGCCCTGATCCACAGTGCTAGGATTTCAGGCCGTTTAAATGGAAAACTAAAATAATTTCAAATTAATAAGTAAAAAAGTTTAAGGTTAGGTAAGGTTACTTTGAAAAATATTATCAAAACTTACCCATGAAATTGAATATTACTATTCTTATTATGCAAATTACTGCACTTATATGCCACACATCCCATAACCATATTTGCAAACTTATAAACAGTATATTTTAAACAAACATAAAGAAAATATATCAGGCAGTACGAAACACAGCATAAAAGCACGTGAAACGAACACGATGCGGTATACCTACCTAGCTCTACCCGTCTCTCTCATACAAAGATTGGCCACGGCCCCTGGCAACAGCTGCTTACGGGCGCTGCCATTTCAGTTACGTTAGTATATAGTTCAATGATATATATATATAAATATATCCTACGACCTGAACGAATAGAGGCACTCTGATTAGTTGGTTCAGAGTTTCTCATCTCCACTCAATTGGAGGTCCTCAATAGAGGATCAACGCCTACCTACTTCAAACCACGCAGGCAGAAAGTAATTGACCTAACCCTTACCTCTAGAGCAATCAAGGATTGGGTCCGAAGATTGAATGTGTCTACGGAGGTCTCACTTTCGAACCATAGACACATTCTGCTTGAGTTGGAATCTGATTCCAACACAGACAAGTATCACAGGAATCCAAGAGCCACCAACTGGGACCTCTTCAGAGAGTAACCGAGCGGTAGGCTCTCCTATCTTCCTGCATTTCAAGGAGGTCGGGAAGAGGCTCATGCCGGTCCCTCTTAAAGGAAGGAGAAACGGCAATAACACCCCTTGGTGGACTTCCCAAGTGGAGAAACATCGGAAACGTGTGAGAGAACTTTTCAACAAAGCGAAGAGAACCTCGTGTAGTTCAGACTGGGAGACCTTCAAGGTAGCCCAATGGAACTATAAGAAAGCTCTGAGGTGCTCCAAAAGAGATTCGTGGCTTACCTACTGTGAGGGCATCAATAAGATGCCATCAGTAGCGAGGCTATGCGAGACACTAAGACAACTAATGTCGGTGCATTTCCCCGGGTCTGATGACGACAACCTCATAGTCACACCACTCGAGGAAGTCCGTGTCAACACGAGATCGATTGACCACATGATGGCATCGAACGTGTTAAGGTATGAAAAAGTGCGCTTAGCCATCACGAGCTTTGCGCCCTACAAATTACCGGGTGAGGATGGGACCTCCCCGGCGCTCTTACAAGAGGGCTTGGAGTTTATCACCATCCCGGTGCTCGGGATATTTCAATTTTGTATCGCCTTTGACTTTATACCAAGGCTTTGGAGGTCGGTCAAAGTCGTTTTCATTCCTAAGGCGTGAAGGACTGACTTCACTCAGGCCAAATCTTTCCGCCCTATCAGCCTCACATCTTTCCTCCTGAAAGCGCTGGAGAGGCTGATCGATAGGTATATCAAAGACGCATTAAAAGGATTTTCGATTCACCGTCGACAGTACGCCTATCAGGCAGGCAAATAACCGAGACGACCCTTCATCACCTGCTTACCCAGATCTAAGGAGCTATTAGTCTCGGACAGAGCGCCATGGGCGTTTTCCTGAATATCGAAGGGGCGTTCGATAATATCTCCTTCGAGTCCATGTGTCATGCTGCAAAGAGACACGGAATCGATCACACCTTGGTCAGGTGGATCAAGACCATGCTCCCGCAGAGTGTTAACGGCGCACCATAATGGCAGGTTCGCATGTACACACTGCCCTCAGGGAGGAGTACTATCTTGCCTCCTTTGGTGCCTGGTGGATGGACGGCTTGTTGATCGAGCTTAACGAGGCTGGGTTTTGCGCCCAAGCCTACGCAGACGACTTGGTAGCTGTGACCCTCGGAAGACACGCGTCTACCTTGTGTGAGCTTCAGAACACTGCACATGCAATCGTGGCTCGCTGGTGCCAGACCGAGGGCCTCAGGACGAATCCTGAAAAGGCCGAAGTGGTTCTTTCCACGAGGAAACGGAAACTGGGACCCCTACCAGATATTCGTCTGTTAAGTAGGTCCCTGCACATGAAAGGCTCAGTGAAGTACCTTGAAGTTATCCTCGATGCTAAACTGCAAACCTTCAATGTCAATGAAATTGTAGCTGAATCAGTAAAGTAAATTGAGAATAGGTATCATTCCAATCATAGAGGGAGAAATATCACATTTATTAAATACATGAATATTGTTGGGTGAGCCCTGTATTTTTGATTATCACCACTAATTCCGGTTTCAGTAATACAATAATTTTATACACACATGATGCAATTTCAAAATGTTTTGGTTAATTATTCAGATTATTATTTTTTCTGCAAAATATTTACTGTTGATGATAATTCTTCGAATTATAATTTGCTGATTATAATTTTGCTTATATAATATTGATAGCACTGTATCTTCTCTCAAATAAGATGATGTAAAAGTCACATTTATATTGATGTAGACATTCTCAAATACATACGACGAAGTTTATAAGCTATTCAGAATGTTGATAAAGATGGTGAGTGTTTTCCTATTATGTACGATTTATATACTCCATGAGCATACATAATTATATTATAATATGGAATAAATGCGTATGAAACTCAACTGAAACTGTATCTAGTGAATGTCGGTTCAAGAATATAAAACTTTGAACATCAAGAAAATGAAAAACTCCACGACATAATGCAAAGTTAGAATCCATAGTTATGAGAAATTGTTCACAGCCACAATGAATTTAGCACTGACTTACCAATTCTAGTCTCTCGAGAGAAATGAAAATACAAGTAAGCTCCTGTTTATATAAAAAATCAATGTAGAACAATCTTCTTATGGATGTATATAGTATGAAGACTGATTTCATCTAGTGAAATTCTTTTTCTCATAAACTGCTGAAACGATTCTGTTCAAACTTCCTATATTTGTTGAGAAAGCTGACAAAGTTGGTACATATCAATAGTATCTCTCTTTAGGTGACGCTTTAACTCGTAGATATTTTGGTCCTCCAGGTTGAACAGTGACAACATGTCTATTGGTCCCAGATAGCTGTTTCGCTCTTTCCATTAGCTCGTCAGTAGAACGAGACAGACGTGAAGTCATTGATCAACCATCTCCAGCAGTAATATAATTAGCTAGCTCCTTCGAAAATGTTTGGCGAACCTAGATGTTTCAATACCATCTGCCGGAAAGCAGATGCCCCACTGAGAATGCAATTCGCAATGCCACGCATTGATAATTCAGTTCTTGGTATTCAAAGGATCGACAGGGAAACAGTTGAAAATACTACTTCTAGGTGACGGTCCGGAAACAATGTTCCGGAACTGTACTATCCATGCGTGGTATTGTGAATTCCATTCACAGTGGGACATCTGCTTTCTGACAGCTGGCAGCTGTTTTTTCGGTTGAATTAAATAGACAATAGAAAGTGCTAATTTGATATATCTGAATTTGGTTAAGTTTGAATCAGGTTATTATAAAGTTTTGAGATTAGAATCAATTTTATCATTAACACAATTGTTTTTCTTTTTAATTTGAATACTTGTAGTCGTAATCAAATGAATCGTTTGTATCCTTTACATGTTTAGCAAGTGCAGCACTTCAAAACTAGATTTAACTTGATGAATGTGCGAGAATGATCTATAGCGGAGCATCGACTTGCATTGTGTTCATCAATGATCTACTATCCTTTCAGAGCTTTATATTTACAAAAAAATAAAACTCTGACGGGACCAAAGTGGTGTATTTGGCAAACACCCTGGACTAGACATCCAGAAATGTGGGTTCGAATCCCGCCTATGGTTCAATGTTTTACGTTTATTCATCTTTATAATCCTATGTTAAATTATCTAAGTTATCTTCATAATTCAGAAAATTTAATTCTATATCTATTAATGTACTTACAGGAAATTGAGGCCAATTGGGCATAGAAACCTTAAACTTTGTTATTACCAGGCGCATATATTGTAGTTCACCGCCTGCAGCGCTGTGGGTACTCAACACGCGAATAAGTGAAAACTTATTCGCCTCCATCACGGTATAATATAATAGTAATGCGTCTCGTATACTGTTATACATGACGAAAGCGTAGCCCAAGCCTGCGAATTTACAACTATTGCCGCAGGGTCGCTGCTGTCGGATGTAAGAGGAGCTAAGCGGCGAAAAGGATGATAAGCTGATAATTTTTTAATTTTTTAGCGACATGTAATGTAAACAAAATCATTATGTACCTGAACTCTGACCAGGATTGAACTCGCGAAAATTATGAAAGTTATCTAAGTTATCGTCTATTTCTATATTTCTACAATGAATTACAGAATGTGTATTAGTTGCGATGTCAGATTTGACTTGAGAAGCAAGAATGTAATTTAATAACTTTTCATTGCGATTTTCTTTCGGAAATTTCAATCACTCTTGAAAAAATTGCCTTCTTGTAATTCGAACTAAAAAGTGGGCCATCTGTTAAGTTTATTTTTCTTTTCTTGTAGATTATTAAATTATCTAACAAAATACACTTTTAATGATTTTTTGACAAATGTCGAGTAAAAGTAAAACAATTGTATGCATGGATAGCGCTATTAACAACAGAACAACTCATTTCAATCACCCAAACTTACTACGAAAACTTAAACGAAAGCCCAGAATTCGCAAAATGGTCGAATTTCATCTATAGAAAAATGCAATTCAATACCTGAAGAACAACATTTGTTGAGAAATTGAAGAAGTGAATTCATTTTTATTGGGAAAAGTCATCGAAGATTTTGACTTTCGGATACAAGCCTGTAAACAGAGTGATAGTGGCCGTATGAATGATATCGTTTTCACATCTAATTGTAAAAGATTTAATAATTGTAAAAGATTCCCAATAAAAATTTCCGATCTTCATTCACGATATGTGCTTTTTTTTGAAAAAGAAACTAATAAATGAATCACCCTGCAGTGTTTGAAAAAAAATTCTATATCACCCAAAACGCAAAAAATCGCAAATAATCTTGGATTGGTGAAACAAATTCTAAAAGAAAGTCTTTGGGAGCTCTTGGGGGTTATAGAGTTTTTCTTTATTGAATATGGGCATAAATTTACAAATTGCTAAAGTAACTCTACATATAGATTACAATGTGGATCAAATATAAATATGGAAATATATGGTCTAATCTATCTCAGTAATATTCATTGTTAAGGAAAAACTATACTTGTATACGGCAGAAACAACTTGTACATAATAATCAGACAGCGATTTAAGATATTCTAACTGTAAGGAATTAGGCAGTTGTGTAAACAGGAGTCCTTCACTCATTTTACCATGAATTTGTAAACGCAGTAAATAGTTAATATTAATATTATGCAACTTTCCAAATAATAGTAACATCTAACACTCAGAAATTCAACATTTTTGAATTGACTATTGTTCACCTAAATTCGTGAATTTACCCACTTGGCGCCGTATAGTTCTTCTTACATCCGACCGTAGCTACCCTGCGGCAAGAGTTTTAAGTTCACAGACTTGGGCTACGCTTTTAATATACCAGACGCATTACCATTATATTATATCGTGGCCTCCATCGACATTGGCAACGCTGATTATACTCTTCGCGAAAAAGTCGGAAGTGTATAGTGCATTTGCTCAAGCTATTTCTCAAATCGTTTAACAAAGTTCTAGAGCAAAAATTGCTTCACCATAGTATTTCTCATCGAATTTTTACAAACTTTGAAGAAATCCGTCTGTCTGTTTATACATGGTGTTCCATCTCAGACGAGCCACCCCGTATATTTCTTATCCCATAGTGAGTGGAAAAATCTCCCGAAACACGTCGAATGATTTTGTTTGGACGACATCTTTGACGTATATTTGAGGCTTGAACGAACAATTCCCTAATAGGGGGCGCTTCAACCCCTCAAAATTGAATAGGGGAGAGGGGTTGAGTGATAAGTCATTTGAAAGGTCTTGGAAGCCTCTTTACAACGGTGTATGAAAAACGTAAATTTGATGAACTGCTTTCGCCAAAAATTAATTTTGTTGCTCGAATGCCCCACCTTGAATATTTTGGTTATTTGTACAATGTACAAGCCCATTTTTGTTAAGCCTTTTTGACAAACTTAAACAATCTTCAAAAAATCACATTCGTAAAAAAATTGAATTGTGTTGTCATGCTTACAATGGAAAAAATTAAATCTGAGTGTTTAAATCAAATGTTCAAATTGTCCTCCATTGACTTCCATACAATAATACATTCTCTCAAACTAATAAATAAGAAAACAGCAAAACATTTCCTTATGTTGCCTTCATTTTTTGTTCTTAGAAGGTGTTTATCTGGTTTTAACGTTTCTTCGATCATTTCATGATTTTAATCAATCTGTTGAGTTACTACTTTGCTGATTTGTTTAAAATTTCAAAAATTATGGTGTACACATTGCAAGAACGTGTTGAGCTGGTTAGCCTTTATTACCAAAATCAAAATTATGCCCGAGCGGCTGCAAGGACATTTAACGAAAACCATCCTGAACGTAGCGTTCGCCATAAGTACGTAATGGAATTGATTTCAAAATTTCTGGAGACGGGTTCAGTAATGGATAAAAAAAGGGCACCCATTGAAATTGTTAATGATGAAGGAGCAGCTGTGGCGATATTGGGACATGTTCAACTTATGCCAAACACGCAATCTGTACGACATCTTTCTGCAGCTTCCGGTATTAGCCAATCTAACGTTTTCAGAATTTTACATAAACACAAGTTCCATCCGTACAAAATAAAATTAATTCAGGAATTAAATGATGATGATTGGGATCGAAGGCAAGAGTTTTGCGAAATTATGGTCGAGCGTATCAACAATAACCCAAATTTCTTGTACAACGTTTGCTTTTCTGACAAATGCACTTTTTTACTTAATGGAGAGGTTAACCGGCATAACTGTAGAATTTGGAGCGATACAAATCCTCATGTATTTCGAGAAGCTCACACTCAACATCGGGAAAAGCTAAACGTTTGGGTAGTAATTTTGGGAAACCACCTAATTGGACCTCTGTTTATTCCTGGTAATTTAAATGGCAAAATTTATCTTGAAATGTTGGAAAATGCGATTGATCCGTTAATAACTGAACAATTAGAAGAAGATCCTCTACTACTTGAACAACAATTGCATTTCCAACAAGACACAGCTCCTCCTCCCTACGCCGCACCAGTTTGCCAATACCTCAATTTGCAATACCCCGGTCGTTGGATTGGAAGAAGAGGTCCTATGGAGTGGCCTGCCCGATCTCCTGACCTGAACCCTCTGGACTTCTTCTTGTGGGGACATCTTGAGTCCAAGATTTTTGTGACTCAGCCTGAAAATTTGGACGAACTACGCCAACGAATTGTAAATGAGTGTCGTCAAATAACTCCAATTATGCTGAACCATGTTAGAGACGGTTTTCAGTCAAGATTGTATTATTGTATGGAAGTCAATGGAGAACAATTTGAACATTTGATTTAAACACTCAGATTTAATGTTTTTCATTGTAAGCATGACAACACAATTCAATTTTTTTGAAGATTGTTCAAGTTGGTAAAAGAGGCTTAATAAAAATGAGCTTGTACATTGTACAAATAACCAAAATATTCAAGGTGGCCCATTCGAGCAACAAAATTAATTTTTGGCGAAAACGGTTTATCAAATTTACGTTTTTCATACACCGTTGTAAAGAGGCTTCCAAGACCTTTCAAATGACGTATCAGTCAACCCCTCTCCCCTATTCAATTTTGAGGGGTTGAAGCGCCCCCTATCAGGGGGTTGCTCGTTCAAGCCCCAAATATACGTCAAAAGATGTCCTCCAAACAGAATCATACGACGTGTTTCGGGAGATTTTTCCACTCACTATGGGATAAGAAATATAAGGGGTGGCTCGTCTGAGATGGAACACCTTGTATATTTGTCTCTCCGTATGTCTCTCTGGATGTTTGCCACGAAATGTTTGCTACACTATAATAATGTTCAACAACAACAAAAACAATTATTGAAGTAAACTTAAATTTACTCCGTACCGTAACAGCTTATAAAAGGCGATGCATGCTAAGGGCTAGGACAGTTGACTCAGATTCGATTTCAGAAACGGAAAATTTGTTTTGTACATTTTCTTAAAGACATTGTTTATTTGAATATTATTTAGTTGTGCCAAGATAATGAAATATATAATTTATATCATAATCTTTACACAAAAGCTAAGAGTATCTCTTCGAATGTGAAAAAATTATATAAAAATCAGTAACCAAATCAATTGATTTGCAAATAATAACTATGCCACGCACACTACTTATTTATTCTCGGAACGGCAACACATTTCTAGTTTTTCTTTATATGGTCAAAATGTTCTTCATACACAGCACACGAGTCACAATCAATTTTGTAAATCCCGGAAAAGTCGGAAACTTCATTGAAGGTGTTGCATAAACGGTTTTTTAGCTTGTTCTTACATCTATAAACGGATTGTATTGCAAATTTAGAAAACAAATTACGAAATTGATCAATTGCCAAACGATGATGAGTGGAACTTTTGAATTTAATTGAACTATTTGAAGGTAGTGGCTCTAACTTGGTTAATTGGTTGCGTTTCAATTTCCTTTTTTGTTTCGAAATTAAATTATTGATCAAAGATTTGCTAACTATTGCGCTATTTGCTGAAGTTTCTCAACTTCATTGATATAATTTTATTGGCTCAAAGAGAAGTCTAATAATCTATGAAAAAGACTACTCAAATGGAGCTATTTTATAATTAATTGGTGTAACTGAATCCGCAGGGGTATTCCTATTTGTTTGCGAGGGTTTTCTGTATCTGTTGAATTCAGAGTGAGTATCATCTTTTATAATGTTAATATCGAGAAAAGGAAAATGCTTATCTGTTTATATTTCGACAGTGAATTTTAGTGAATCAAACTGGCTATTAAGCGTGTACAAGAAGCCATGTAAATCTAAATCTTTGCTTATAATCGTGATATCGACATATCTATTTCAACATTTTGCAGACTGATTTAATTCTGGTTTTAAGAAGGTTTCAAGTTCGCTTAGAAAATCATTGGCCATAAAAGGGTAGAAAGAGGATTGTCCGTTGCACATGCTCTTGTTTGGTCATAGTAGTTTTTGTTAAAAAGGGAATCATTTTGCTCCATACATAAAGACCAACTCAGTGATTGGAGTGTTTCCAAATACTGAAACAATATCAAATGAAACGAGACATCACCAGGTTCAAGTTTGAAATTTTCCAATTATGCAAAAAGTTTTTTACAGCAGAACTTAGCGCGGCTTGGAAGCTGTTGAATTCCTTAACTGACCATTTTGCCATGAAACCATCAACTTTTTTTTGAATATAGCCCTGTTTCTGAGGTGTTTTCTATTCTATACTCATTGATGTAACAAGGTCTATATAGTAGGCGCCCCCACTTGCTCCAAATAAAAAAAAAATAATTGAATATTTTGTATGTGCTAATTTGGCCCCAAACTTAAACATTTCTTGCTATAAAAATATATAAAAAAAACACGGGTTTGAAGAGTGGGGGCGCTTGGTAGATGCCTTTTTGGCGCCCCCTTAACTAAAAACATGAACAAAATAATTAACAATATATGTATAATTTTGTGCTATTTATGTGCTCTATGGAGAGCATAATCAAAAGTGTCCTGGACCATTTAGAAATTGATTTTCGCAGTGTTCAATTGCGGACGCACTTCTTTTAAACTTAATAAATATATCTTTGGTTTTTTAAACAAAAAAAGGAACATGTCATTGAATGCTCATCAAAATTTACATGTTAATCATTTTTACATGTTTAATATGTACTCAAAAAGTACCCCAGTTAAAATAGATATTGAAAATGTTAAATGCAAGTACAAAAATCTCCTTTTGCATATAAGTCGAGTACATAATAAGCACATAAATATGATGTTATTCAAAAAGTAACTTTGAACAACATCAAATTTATGTGCTAATTATGTACTCGACTTATATGCATAAGGATAATTATATACTTGCAATTAATATTTTCGAAATGCGTTTTAACTGGGGGGCGCGCTGGTAAGACGTCTAGTCAATGTACTTTTCAGTCGATATGTATTAAAAGTACTTTTGAATAACACCAGATTTATGTGCTAATTATGTACTCGACTTATATGCATAAGCAGAATTCCGAACTTGCAATTAACATTTTCGACATTAATTTTTACTGGGGGCGCGTTGGTAAGACGTCTAGTCAATGTACTTTTTACTTATTATGTATCAAAAGTACTTTTACACAACACCAGATTTATGTGCTAATTATGTACTTGACTTACATGCATAAGGATAATTGTATACTTGCAATAAACATTTTCGGAATTCATTGTAACTGGAGGGGGGGGCGCTTATAAGACGTCTAGTCAATGTACTTTTCCCTCGAGATGTATCAAAAAGTACTTTTACATAGCATTAGATTTATGTGCTAATTATGTACTCGACTTATATGCATAAGGAAAATTTCGTACTTGCAATTAACATTTTCGAAATTCATTTTTACTGGGGGCGCTGTGGTAAGACGTCTAGTCAATGTACTTTTTACATGATATGTATCAAAAGTACTTTTACATAACACCAGATTTATGTGCTAATTATGTACTCGACTTATATGCAAAAGGAGATTTTTGTACTTGCATTTAACATTTTCAATATCTATTTTAACTGGGGTACTTTTTGAGTACATATTAAACATGTAAAAATGATTAACATGTAAATTTTGATGAGCATTTGATAACATGTTTCTTTTTTTGTTTAAAAAACCAAAGATACGTTTATTAAGTTTGAAAGAAGTACGTACGCAATTAAACACTGCGAAAATCTATTTCTAAATGGTCCAGGACACTTTTGATTATGCTCTCCATAGAGCACATAAATAGCACAAAATTATACGCATATTGTTAATTATTTAGTTTATGTTTTTAGTTGAGGGGGCGCCAAAAAGGCGTCTACCTAGCCCCCTCACTCTTCAAATCCGTGTTTTTTCTATATATTTTTATAGCACGAAATGTTTAAGTTTGGGACCAAATTAGCACATAAAAAGTACAAAATATTCAATTATTTTAACAAATTTAGTTTATGTTTTTAGTTAAGGGGGCGCCAAAAAGGCGTTTACCTAGCGCCCCCACTCTTCAAATCCGTGTTTTTTTATATATTTTTGTAGCACGAAATGTTTAAGTTTGGGACCAAATTAGCACATAAAAAGTACAAAATATTCAATTATTTTAACAAATTTAGTTTATGTTTTTAGTTAAGGGGGCGCCAAAAAGGCGTCTACCTAGCGCCCCCACTCTTCAAACCTGTTTTTTCTTATATATTTTTGTAGCACGAAATGTTCAAGTTTGGGACCAAATTAGCACATAAAAAGTACAAAAAATTCAATTATTTTTTTTTTCAATTTGCAGCAACTGGGGGCGCCTACTATATAGACCTGATGTAACACATGGTTCGATTACGTTTCAGATCAGTTTCAACACTTATGAAGATGTTTTGAAAACAATTTTAAGTAGGTGACAACAGTAGAGAATAATTTAGGCATTTTGGGGAGTATGATAAAAAATAATAACTGATAAAGTTATTCAATTGTGTTATTTATGTTATACCAGGAGACAATGAAGTTTTAGTTCCTTGAAACATGATATTGAATCATGAATTTTTAACCGCCCCATAATATCTTCCTTCAATAGACTAGGTATCTAGCTTCAGGAATGCATTTGCTACCAATTTTTTATATTCTCAAGATGAGTCTATTTGAACGTAATTTTCCATTGTCATATTATCAACCTGAGAGGGGATTCTGAAGTCTGGATTTTCTCTCCTGCTTTGTTTTAATTCGTGCGGTTCTAGTTGCTCCAGTAGTTTCAGAAAAGCTTCCATTGCATGAATTAACTTTTTAGAATCGCAAAGACACTTCTTAAAAACTGTTTTTTTTTCAAATTTTTGACAGTACAAAGGGGTAGTATAATTAAGTATGAAGATTCTTATCTGACTGCCTGCAAAAAGTAAAAGACATTGGTTTTTATGTTTTAAATGCTGTTTCATGTTTTCTTTGACACATTTGCAAATTTGTTTATGAAACGTCTATAATATCCTGAAAGTTCAAGGAAACCTTTGATCTTTTTAGTTGTATTTGGTAGTGGGAAGTGTTTCATGACATTTATTATGTCAGGGTTTGGTTTAATTCTGTCAGGTGTAACTACGTGGTCCAAGTATGCTGCTTCCTTGGGTAAAAAGTCTGATTTGTCTAATTGAATTTAGAAATTTGCATCGGGAAGTCTCAGGAATACAGTTTTAAGTCGTTCAACATATTCTTGAAGAGAGGTCGAAAAATAATAATATCATCTAAATACACTAAGTATTTCGCATTTTGTATTCCGCGTAGAATTCATTATTCGTTAGAAAGTTGCTGGTGCGTTTTTAAGACCGAAGGGCATTCGAACGTATTTGAAATGTCCGTTTTCTGTGTTAAAAGCAATGTTAGCGATATCTTCCTCCATTTCGATTTGGTGAAATCCACTAGCAAGGTCTAAGGTCGTAAAATACTGGCATTTATCAAGTTTGTCTAACAAGTCAGTAATATTAGGTAGTGGGAATTTGTCACTTATAGTTTTCTCGTTTAGTTTCCTATAGTCAATAACAACACGCCTTTTTGTTTGCCGGACGAGTCCAATTTCTTTGAGACAGCCCAAATTGGACTGCACCAAGGGGAATTACTATGTCTCATAATGTTTTGGTCTAACATTTCTTTCATTTGTCCCTCAATTTCTTGTTTGTGAACGTATGCAAATCTATAGGATTTTGTGTATACTGGTGTTTTGTCCGTTGCTTTAATATTATTTGTAAATCTTAAAAGTATATGTCCCTGATAGAAAATATCCGAATATTCTTTACATAGGTTCAGAATCTTTATTTTTTTTTCAAGTGGTTGGTGTGAATTTTGAATAAATCTAATTTGGTATGCTTTGTTGATTCATCGAAGTATTTTAAATTAATGTTCAAAATTTCTTTCCTATCAAATTTTTCAACAGTAACCGATTCTGAAAAATCTAAAATAATTGGTTGAGTAGTATTATTTTGCTGAAGTCTGAGTTAGCTCGTAAGAGTATCAAGTTATCTAATCCTATGAGTCCGTGGAATATGTTGTGGAATTTAAATAAGTAGAATTTCAATTTCGTTGCCTTTCGTAGTCTGAACAGTTTTGATGCAATTATTGAAATACTGTGTTTATACGCTGATTTCTGGAAAACGCTGGAAACTGTAAATGGATCATCTCGGATAATATTATGATTCAATTTATAAGCGATATTTGGTTCAATAAATGATTTTATAGAGCCTAAAAATTTACGATTTTGTTCTGATAATATAACATATGGTAGTTCGGTAGAATTACTGGCATTATATGATATTATTTGCACATTTAAGTTTCATCCTGGATTAACCAGTCCTTTTGAAAGTTTACGTTCCCTATATCGAAATAATTTTCTGAAATAGGGTGTTCTTCAATTTGATAATCATCGTAAAGTTCAACAAAATTTTGAGTAGTGTTCTTATTGTCTGGGATTGTTTCTTCCGTTTCAGTTACATCGGTATTAGATAGTTCTTCCGAAATAAAACTCCTTTGCAAGGATTGCGGTTGCGTTGAAGGTGTTTGTTAGGTAGGAATACCTGTTTGTTTGGTTGATACGCTTATCGGACTTGGGTTATTGAGGGGTTTGTTTTGGTTCCGTCTAAATACGTTTTGGCTTTGAAGTCCTTGTTCAAATACTTGTGAGTTTGTGAAATATATCTGGTGTGGATTATTCGTTCTTGGTTGATATGGGATTGGTTGTGATAGGAAGTTATTTCTTTGATTGAAATTAGGCGTTGAAGGTTGATTAGCACCTAATTGATTTGGCTAACGAGATTGATAAGCCATTTGATGATTAAATAGTGTTTTAGAAAAAGTGTGTATTGGTCAATAATTTCTATTGCTATTTCTCATTTGATTAGGAGTTTGATTAACGTAAGATTTATCTATTACTCCTTGAAAATAATGAATAATTTCCTCTTGTATAATGAATTGTAGGGTCTCGTTGAAAATACTTGTGCTCTTATGTCAGACAGAAACGTTTTTAAAGTCAATTTGTCATGAAGGCTTCATTTTAATACCTTTTCCTCGTTTGTAATTCTTTGAATATTTATATATGAACATAGCAGATTCTGAATTTTTAAACAGCTGTCGCAAAATGCTCGAGGTTCCTGGTTAGGTGATCTCTGTTCAAACCAGCTTAATCTCTACGATCTGCAAAGTTTCTTTGTAATTAAGTTCGAGCCAAATGTTAAAATATTAGTCACTAGCTCTGCATTTCCTGTCCATTTGTTCAAAAGAGAGTTTAATGAGTATGTATTCTGAAAATTCGTGGGATGTGCAGTATCATGAAATTCACTCATAATACCATCACAAACTGTCATAAATGTGTTCAATTCGTTGGGGTTTCCATCGAATTGTGGTACAAAATTTAAATATCCAGGCTTAAATTGAGCTATCTGAATTAGATTTTCTGTATTGTCCGAATCAATTAGTTCTGTATTATGTTATATTTATTTTAAGCGTAATTGAATGTCATTTTTCGTAGAATAATAATTAGAAGGATTTTCAATGTCTGAGCCAGTTAAAGACGATATTGTTAAATTATTTAAATTATCAAGAAGTGATTAAAGTTGAAATAACATTTATTGTACTCACACTAGCAAAAGTGTGACTTTGTTCATCCTTTTTTAAGCCTATATAAGGAATCGTAGATGGGTCCGCGATGTATGTCTCCTTCAAAAACTCCTTCCTTGCAGAAACGAACAATGTGGTTCCGGTCCTCGTGATTTGGGGAACTTTCCACGGGTCTGCGATAGACTGGGATTTCTTGATGTTTGAAGAATCGCTATGTTTCTAACTTCCTGGGAACTGATCACTCATGTTCAATAGACGATTAATCGTCGATGCGAATATTATTTGTGCGATACAAAATAATTCCGGCTATCCTACCGACTGCGCCAATTAACTTTTCAAAAACTTATTTATTTTAAATTTTTGATAGTACAATGAGTTAGTATAATTGAGTATGAAGATTTTTATCTGATTGCCTGCAAAATGTATGAGACATTAGTTTTTATGTTTTAAATGCTGACGAGTCTGAAATGTGAACCATCACGGATCTCGGATTTAATCTTCGTAGCTACACTATGTAATTATGAGATAATTTATGATAGGTAATTGATGAATGAACTATATAGGAGAATATAACTCCTTTTATTTATAATAAAAAGAATAGTTTACCTTTCGAGTTTTTTGAGAGAAATCATTTCACTCTTTTATTCTAGTAATTACTACGGTTAAAGACATTAGAAATGATTAATAATCATATAAGTACTATGTAATGTATTACCACATGCTGTGCGCCGTTTACTTGATGCAAGAATAACGCACTGCGCCGGTCAAGACAGGGGCTCGCGGCAGGTGTTTTCAGCATGTGTTCGAGGTAACACTTATGTACAATTGAAACAGAATACAAGTTAATTTAGTACAACATAAACGGTGTAGTTATTGTGTTTTCAACCCAGTTATCAATTTCTTATCTAAAGATGAATATCCCATTTCAGCTAGACTTAAGATTCTGGAAGCATAGCATATGGGCCTCTCCACATTGTTCTCAAAAACGTGCGAGATGACCGCTCCTATACCGTAATCTGAGCTGTCTACTGTTAAATTTATATCTAAATTTGAATTGAAATGAACCAATAGATCATTGGAAGATAACATATTTTTTATGTGTTGAAAAGCCTTTTGACAACGGTCATCCAAAATCCATGTTTAATTTTTTTTTTAAGTTGATATAAAGGACTTATAGTGTTCGGCATATTTAGAATGAATCTGTTGTAATAATATATTGCACCGAGGAATGATTTTAATTGAGTCACATTCTGAGGCTTAGCAATATTTTCGATTGCTCTGATTTTCTCTGGACATTTGTGGAGTCCGTCACGATCTATGATATATCATAGGTACGACACAGAGTCTGAGAAAAACACACACTTATCTCTTTTAATAGTGAGGCCACAATCAGCTAAACATTTAAAAACTTTATGTAAATTGTCTATGTGTTCTAGCTTGTTTTTACCGGTGATTAATATGTCATCCACGAAACAACATACGCCCGCTATGATTGATAACGTTTGTTCCATAATGCGTTGAAATTTTGATGGTCCGGACGAAACACCGAAAGGTAATCTATTATACACAAATAACCCTTTGTGTGTTGAAATAGTAGTGTATTTTCTAGATGATTCATAAAGCAAAATTTGCTGATAAGCCTGAGAGAGGTCAATTTTAGAAAATTGCTGGCCTCCGCTCAATTTTGCAAAAATATCATCTATCCTTGGCAAAGGAAATTTGTCTAAAAGTATGTAAGGGTTTATAGTTACTTTGTAATCACAACAAATACGCCGCCATCTTCCTTTAAAATCGGCACGATTGGTGTTCACAACTCTGAATAATCAACAGGAGAAATATTTTCCGAAACTAACTTTTCTAATTGTGCTTCTACTTTATCTTTTATGGCGAATGGTAAAGGATGTGATTTATGAAAGGTTGGTACCGCCTTTGGTTTCATGTCCATTTTTAATTTAAATTTGTTGAATGTACCGAGAGCGGTAGAAAATACAGTTGGGTATTCTTTGTGCAAAGAAGTTGCGAATTTTTCACTGACGTAATTGACTTCCTTGAATTCTATGTTGAAATTTCTCATAAAATTGCGGCCTAACAGTGCAGGACCGGTGTTTGTTGTTACATAAAATTCTAAATGAAGGAAAGATTGACAATAACTACACCGTTTATGTTGTACTAAATTAACTTTTATTTCGTTTCAATTGTACATAAGTGTTACCTCGAACATATGCTGAAAACACCTGCCGCGAGCCCTTGTCTTGACCGGCGCAGTACGTTATTCTTGCATCAAGTAAATGGCGCGCAACATGTGGTAATACATTACATCACCCAACAAACAAAATTAAACATTTATTCTAAATCAAAATACATTCAAATATGTAATGTTCGCAATGAGAAATTGATAACTGGGTTGAAAACACAATAACTACACCGTTTATGTTGTACTAAATTAACTTCTATTTAGTTTCAATTATACATAAGTGTTACCTCGAACACATGCTGAAAACACCTGCCTCGAGCCCCTGTTTTGACCGGCGCAGTACTTATTCTTGCATCAAGTAAACGACGCGCAACATGTGGTAATACATTACATACTAAAAATTTCCAGAATTGACATTTACAGAATTCAAAATTTCATAAAGTACATAACTATTACAAAATGGCCAAAAGGTTTTAGCGATTACGTAATGATCTTCTATCTATTGCATATATAGCTACATCTATTATGCTTTTAGGGTTCTAAAATGGATAAACATCTATACTTACAGTTTTTTACATAACTTTTTTTAAAGAATATCTAAAACATGAGATACAACTGATTTGAAATTCGTGATTGTCTCATGATCTATTAACATAATATTATTATAGTTTATTGTGTTATATTGAAATTATATATTAATCATTTACCTACAAATTAAATTAATACCGTTAATACCGGATATCAGAATTTTAACAAATTATGTAACAGTTATTTTATGAGATATCAGGTGTAAAGAATCATTATTTATAATAATATCACTATGGGAAGGTTTCCTGTTTATTTTGAATTCTCATATTTTATCTACTTTTGCACATTTTTGTCTTCGAATTTACTTTCCAATAATTTCAATTTCACTCTATCATATTTCAGAATGAATTAATGGTCACAGTAAAATACTAATTTTCAATTGATAATTTAACTACCCCATTTATTCAAATTTGAAACGTCACTTGAACAATTTTAAAATGACAATCGTCTATATTCATTAACTCTTATGTTCGTAGGTGCTATCGATATATCTGTCGATATTCCTCCTGAATTCTGTGACTTGTATACCAGCACATCTAGAATCTTCTGAAGAACGAGGCCTTACCAATTTAGCACAGCATTATGAACGTTTAACGGGCGAAATACCTCCTGAGATTGAATCTCTCGAAGAAGACAACACAGAAAATGAAGGGGTTAAAAAAATGGATCACATCAAACCTGTTAGCTATACAATCCAGCCACGTATCATAGCAGAACCTCCACAATCAATACTTCAGATCTACCCTAGAAGAATGTACTATGGATATGGGTTACGCCCTTATAAAAACAGATTTGTCACAGATTGTTTTGGATTCCACAGAAGAGACTATATCAGATATGTATAAATGTAAACATGAATATATACATATAATACATACATACAAACGTCAACAAGAGAAGTTTCATTTTATTTTCAGTCATAATAAAGTACCATAATATATATAGAAGGTTCCGCATAAAAACCCGACATAGATCAGAGGCATGTAGGAGGGAACCAAAAGTATGGTAATTGAACTTAGAAAAACCAAATTCGGTACACGTTGTGAGTGCACCAAGAGTTCAATTGTAATCATCGAAAAATCAAGTTGGCTATGAAATTAAAAGTCAAACTCAGTAAAAAAATTGGAATAAGAATAGTTTAATACAAAAACAAACAACTTAAACAATAGAAATAACACACAATTTGCACTGATAAGTTAAAAGAATTGTTCAAAATAATCACCGTTTTCTATGGAGCACAAATTTATTCTTCCTCCTTAATGCGATTCCACGATTCTGCTCGAGACGCAAGTTCTTTCAACGTTCCTCAAAAACTTCAAGGATTGTAGCTCCTCCTGAATTGCAGCTTCTCAGAGATGTTCATCTTGTCTTCCACAAATTTCCTTCCTTGTTTTAGGAACATTTGAAACCCATTCAGCAGCATTGAATGCATAATACGATGATATTTCGTAATCTTTATGCCAATTGGGAGGCTTTCTCTCACGTTTTTCAGATACATTTTCTTCCAACTTTCCTCCTTCTTCATGTTATCGTCTTTCACGTCATTTCTCGTATTGTTTTCACTGAGTTCATCCGAAACAATTTCATCTTGTTCTCTGTCAGTTGTTTGAGGTGTTAGTGCTGGATTTTTCACAGGCTGAGTTTCATGAAAAAATACTTGTCTTGAACGGATAATTTTTCTTGTATTTGAGTCTCACAAATGAAAACCATTCATAGTGTACCTAACAAAAATCAATTATTTTGATTTTTCGCAAAATTTTCTATCACACTTTTCGGATGGTATTGAAGAATAAGCAGGACATCCAAAAGTTTTCAGCTTTGCATAGTTAGGTTTTTCATCCAACCACCTTTTTACTGGTATTACTTTGTCAATGTTTGGAATTCGGTAATTATATATGCAGCTGTGTAAATGGCTTCACCCCATAATTCATGGTCAAGAGAATATTCAGCAATTAATGTCCTAGCCTTTTCAACAAGACATCTATTTAGTTTTTCGCTTTTACCGTTCTGAAACGGGCAATACGGAACTGTATTTTCAATCGAAATTCCTTGTGTTTACAAAATTCAAGTAACTCGTTATTCATATATTCCATACCGTTATCGAATCTAAACCGCGAAATTTTAGAATTAAATTAAGCAGTAACCCTATTCACAAATTCTTTGAAACATCCAGGTACTTCTGACTTGCGTTTTAGTAAATAGACATGAGTAAATTTCGAAAAATCGTCATGGAATGTCAAAATATAACGTTTGCCATCATGAGACGGGGGAGTTATTAGTCCGCATACGTCTGAATGAATTAATTCTAATAACCTATTAGTTTTTCCATCATATCTAGCACAATAATATTTTGTTTGTCTACCTTTGATGCAAGGTTCACAAAGAACTTCCGCATTCTTACCAGAATTTTCATCAATTAACCCTTTTTCAAACATGATTTTCAATTTATTAGCAGATGTATGACCTAGCCTACGGTGCCAAAGCAAACTATCATTTGTTACTGAATAAGCCTTGAAAGCTGCACTGTGACTGTTATCAAAATCTTTTATTTTGAATCTGATTGTAAACATGGAACCTTTCTTCATACCTTCCAAAAAGACCTTCTTTTCTTCATTGAGTACAAAAATCTTAGAATCTTTGAAAATTATTTCTAAACCTGCACTTCCCATTTTTGGAACAGACAGAAGGTTGCACCTTAAATTTGGAACATACAATACATTTGTAAGCTTACATGCTGTCGTCCGTAGTGAACCTCTCTTGATGGCCTGTAGAGACTGTCTTTCCTTTGCCACTCGGATGTTGATTGGAGTCTGGAGTTCTTCAACATCTGTTAGATACTTCTCACCGCTGATAAGATGATCACTTGCACCAGAATCGACGAGATACTCAATCGTCAGAGAATATCCACTTTCTACCAGTTCTTCTGCAATTTTCGAGTTTTCTGATATACAACCAAAAGCAATTTCTTCAACATTTTCCATTTCCTCCACTTCTGCATGAGCCGTAATCGTTCGATTATTACTTGTATTATAAATTGTAGACCTTGAGTTTTAAGTAAAACCACCACGCACTGGAGTTCGAGAATTCCCACCACTACTAGATTTCCACTTTTCCGTATTGTTATATGGGCAGTCATTTCTTTTGTGTCCATATGAATTGCACTTATAGCATTTGTACTTGAAAGTATTATCAAAAGTAATGTTTTTAAATTTTCTCTGGTTTCAGCGTCCACTTATGTGACCGACGAAAGCGGACGGTACGCTTTCATGTCTTTGTTGTTTTAGTTGTCTTGATTCCTCCAACAACAATTTGTTCTTCACAAACTGAATATCAATTCCTCCGGATTCATTTGACAGTAAAATATCTAAAGATGCAGTTATTGGGTTATAAGATCTCGGCATTCCGCCTAAGAGAATTACAACCATTTCCTGATCCGTTAGATTCGCTCCTGCATTTACTAAATTGGTCACTATTCGGTCGAACTCTGCAAAGTACGCTGTCAGCGGTTCACTTTTGAATTTTAAGTTATTTAATTTCGTTTTCAGTTCAATCTTTCCTGAAAGTCCGGAACGAGAGTACGTTTTTTCAAGACAGTTCATGATGTCCTTTGCATTTACTTTGACATGAACGCTATGAAGGATGCGATCGTGCAAACATTGAATCATCACATTCTTGGCTTTCCTGTTTGCAGGTCCAAACAACTTATCATTCATTTCTCTCCATTCATTACTGATTACTGTCTGTATGCCCAATTCTTCCAAGGCTGCGTATATTCGAATCTTCCAGGCGTAGAACCCTTCTCCATCGAATTGTTTTATACCTGTAGTCACTGAAACTCGGTTTTCTGTCGTCATACTGAGATTAATTCGACTCTAGCGCAGTACGCTTATTTCCATACAATTTTGCACTTTTCCCGAGAAGAATTTTTAATCACGTATTTCCTCACGATGCGAATTCTGGGCCCATAACCTCTGAGTTTTTAATTATTAAATTACACCAATGGATATTTCGAGTGTTTATTATTGAATTTATTTTGACAAGCTCTTATTTATTATTACACAATTAACTTAGTTTTTTTAAATTTATTAATACTATGTTTCTACATCTATGTTTTGATGAGAAGTGCAACCAATGATTAAGTGAATAAGCAATAGAGCGGTGTTACATATTTCACAGTCTTAGGTTCAGTATTCAATGAAAAATTACTTTGTTAACGTTTCGGTGGTAGATCTGCATCTTTTTCAAAAACTTTTAATTTTAAGTTTTATATATTAAAAGTTTCTGAAAAAGGTGGAGATCTACCACCGAAACGTTAACAGAGTAATTTTTCATTGAATACTGAACCTAAAACCCAATTGAATATCCAAAATTTAATATATATATATATATATATATATATATATATATATATATATATATATATATATATATATATATATATATATATATATTTATAAGAGATATAGAATTAAATTTTCTGAATTATGAAGATAACTTAGATAATTTAACATAGGATTATAAAGATGAATAAACGTAAAAGATTGAACCATAGGCGGGATTCGAACCCACATTTCTGGATTTCTAGTCCAGGGTGTTTACCAATTACACCACTATATATATATATATATATATATATATATATATATATATATATATATATATATATATATATATATATATATATATATATATATATATAGATATATATATATATGTATATGGTCATTCCCATTGACTGCAACCTCAAGGAAAACATCTTTTAGTTGTTTCCAAAATTTTCAGTTTTTTAACTCTACTTCCGTCATATATATATATATATATATATATATAATATCATGCAAATATATATATATATATGTAGAACTGAATTCTCGGGTATTGATCCGCGTTGTGTGGTTTCGGTCCTCAAAAGGACCAATTTCACGACGTTTCGGCAAAGTCGCATTTGCCATCTTCAGGTGATTCGACCGTAGAGTCTGGAAAATCTAGGCGAACTAGATTTTCCAGACTCTACGGTCGAATCACCTGAAGATGGCAAATGCGACTTTGCCGAAACGTCGTGAAATTGGTCCTTTTGAGGACCGAGACCACACAACGCGGATCAATACCCGAGAATCCAGTTCTACATATATATGTATATATATATATATATATATATATATATATATATATATATATATATATATATATATATATATATAATCATGCAAAACACAGAGAAAAATGAGCTAAACAACTGGCAACAAAAAATTATGATTGGTATGTAACTAAACTAGCACACATTGCTTGTATTATATTATAGATTCACAACACTTCCTATACGTATACGTATAATTTAACTTGAAATATTGTAAGGTCAGAAACTACTCACGGAATAAAAATTAGGCGAATTTTATTCTTCAATTGAATAACTTTATAACGAGCCGTCATTTATTTTTTTACGTATTCGAATGCTTTCGTTAAATTGATATTTTTCAAATTTTAAACTATGTTATTATTTACTGTTAAAATAACAAATAATGGCTGATTATAGATCAATTTGAAAGAGCTTTACCCAAATGAAAATGAAAGTGGCTAGTTGCATTTTAAAACAAATGTGATGATACCACAGCTTAAATACTTACATTCAATTTCATTTTATAAGCAGTTTCTATACATACTGTACAAAACTAGGTTTCTTTGAACATTTTTATTGCAATTGAAAGTGAATCGAAGTTATTCCGGTAGTAGGCCCAATTGAAAATAAATAATTTCCTTTACTAACTTAGAAGAACCTATTTTGAATTATTTTCCATAAAATTTTCTCTTTGAAGTTATCAAATTTGATGATGAGACAATAAAATTGGAATGACATCTTCATATCGTACATAATCATATTATTCATTTTCCAAGGATTCGATTACAAACACGGAGCACTTCGACTCAAAGTTACTTCTAATTTGTCTGGAATCAAACGTTTTCTGCAAGAAATTATTCATAAATATGACTTGTGTTCTGAAATATTTTCGAAAACCGTTATTATCCGTTTTCTCGATTATTGCAGCGTTTACCAAATCGGATAAATGTATATCTTTTAAAAGTTCTACTGCTAATTCGGGAACTCGTGAGTGATGGATCTGATGATGCATTTCCATCCAACTTAGCAGTTTCTTCATCACTAGTATTTCTTGTTCGAGGGTTATCTTAAATTAAAAAAATTAAATCAGAAATAATAAATATGCATTCTTGACTGGGTGGTTATGGGGCATATCTACATGAAATTCAATTCACACGTATAAAGTTACGGTCCACTGGTTGTTCCACCTGATAATATATGGTCCAAATTTTAGGAACAACAAGGGATACAGTAATCATTCATTCAACTGTATTGATTAATTGATCATACTGATCTCATGCTGAGCAACAAAAATATATGTTGAATATTATGCGCTCCTTTGTTCCATACGTCTACATTCCTCAACCGTGACATTAGTTCCAATACGTTGATCAAAACGATACATGAAACTTAACAAAAGATTGAAGTCGCTTTGACTAATATGATACCGTATCTATAGATTTTAATTTCGAAAACATTGATTATCGTATGTCCAAATCGTCTTATTCAAAAAACTGCGAACGTTCAAGTTCCATTTAACGATTTAAGACGAAGTTGTACGAAATAAAAATACAACAAATTAATACAGATTATACAATTTGTCAGCGCACTCTGCTTGGTTTTAGTTCCAAAAAGGTCTCTGAGTAAACTCCAGCTCATGGCAGATTGTTTACCCCCATATACAAATTGGTGCGTCGCCTTCCAACTGGAATATATGATAGAATCAAAAAAATGTCAATGCCTCCTCTCCCAAGATTCTACCGCTGGCTCTGATATAATTCGAACGTAATGGGTTTTCCACTCGTGTATCAAAATATTTAAAAATTATAATTTTAAAGAAACTGAAGAGAACCTTCTCAATAACTATATACCTATCGTAATACTATGTAATCTCTAAAGTAATGAGAAAAGCAATCAACATCGAGCTCATCCAATATCTAGAAAACATAAAAATCATGGAATACTGATAATATGGCTTTCTCCACCTGACATGCATAGAAGACATTCTTGCCTAAGCGACATATACAGATTGAGTTTGAATCAGTTGTGTATAGTGATTTAATGAGCCAATCACACATCTAGCTAGACCATTATGTGTTGCATTCCCAAGCAGTTGTGTGATAAGCATATAATAATCATCTAAAGTTAGTGCTAGAGGTATATCTGAATTGAAGCAGGTACTGTAAATTCATTTTCGAGTTACCAAAAATTCAATGTACAACCGTGCTTTTATAGCGAATTACTGTCTCAAATAAAATGAGTCAATCGGCAAACAAGCATCGCATATTGCTAGATACAACCAACCATACACTTATTATCCTAAGGAGACGCAACATCTCATTCATAAAACTCTAATTGTTTTCATAAATTGAAATAATTTCTACTTATACATTTTATATTTGAATATGCACTTTGATGGGCAGTTACCAGTATGTGTAATGAGGTGATTGTTTGACTTCAGTGATCACATCAATTTCGTGTAATCAGAGCTATTAGTACATATAAGCGGTCCAAAATATGTTCATCGACAAAATCTTTGAAATTGCAATCAAGTATGTTTATTTTGATACCACTACTGCACTGGATATAGTTAACAAAACATCAAGGCTTAAAAAGTCCAGTTTTTTGCACGATTGGCACTTACGAACCATATTGTTCAACAATCCACACTTAATTTCACAGATAACTAATAAAAATTACAAAAAACGCTATAAAATACTCTTGAAAACTTGGAACCACTTATGAGGCAACATCGCTCATATGGCTATGAGAAATACGGGAGTTGTCAAATTTACTAGTACAGAACCACGAAAGATGCGCGAGGTTTCGTTTTCTGAACAAATAATGGCAATGGAATGGAACGGTTTAATATTAAAAATTTAAATATCCGATAATTATAATCTGGCAACAGCCAGTAGGCCATATTAGTTACATACAGTGAATTGAGTGGACCAGAATTTGGCAATGTCTGATCGTGTTTAAATGTAAACAAATTCTGTCTCTTCAGTATAATAAGTTTATGGATACAACCCATTACACATCTTTACTTGTTTCTCTTGCAAAAGAATACAATGCGTCTGGGTCGCTCTTACTCATAAGAGGTACAAACCATAATTTGTAGTATAATATTTTAAGTTTCGTAATATTTAAAAATTGAATCTATGTAATAAAAACCTCTGATTTTGTTTATTGAATTATTTATTTGTAAATTCCATCTTAAATGTTTTTATGTAATGATTCCTAAATATTTGATTGAATTCACAGGTTTAATTTTCAAATCTTCATTTATCGTAAGGTCATGATAATTTGGTTATCTGTTGATATAAGAGGAAAATAAAAGATATATGGTTTTATCAATGTTTAGGGGTAGAAGATAGTTGACAATCCAGCTTTTTATAATAAAAAACTCGATTTCAGCCAATTGTTTAAGTTTTTCACAAGTGAGTGCTCGGAAGGAAACTACTGTACCTTAATTGGTAACATTAGTAAATCATTAATACATATTGTAAAAAGAATTAGATCTAAAATAGTCCCTTGTGCTACGACACATTGAACGGTTTTCGATGTACTTAAGGAGTTATTGATTATATTGTTTTCGATTGCTTGAATAACTTCGAAATTGATAATGCGCTAGGCCTCTGATACTGAAGTGTTCCAATTTCGCTAGCAAAATACAGTGACTCAGTGTCAAACGCTTTTGCCAAGTCAACAAATATACAAAGTGACGGAATAATTTCAGTGGCATCTTGTGTTGAATCTTCGAATTTTTTTTTAGTAATTCATTAGTGATACTCAGTTTTTTATCCTTTTAGTTCCTTTAGTTCCTGAATATGATTTTGTATTTTGATTTGAGTGACAGTTTCCAAAATAAGTGTGTTCTTAATAGTTGGTATATCCTTATGTATACAGAGTGTCCCAGGTTTTAGTAGCAGAACTCCAACAGTCGATAGAAAATTTGATTTTGAGAAAAAAGTTCCCATTAATATATATGCCCAGACGCGTAATTTTTAGATACAGGGTGTTGAACTTGAAAAGAAAATTTCGTTTCCTGCAAATATCTCCGAAACCGTTTATCGTACAGAAAACAGCTTTTGCAAGCAATTTCTACTCATGGTAAGCTATGTTCTGTGCGATAAAAATTTTTTTTTTTAGTCATGATTGGTGGAGATTTTGAAGGGGTAGTGAGTGTTTTTCTCTCCAACTTCTACGCCACTGAAAGAAGTAAGGTTTAGAGACAACCGTTCAAACCGCCAATATTTTCTGCACAAAAAAGGTATTCTTGGTTCTAAGCTCTAAAGTTGACCGTTTTCGAGAAAAATCAACTTTTATGTTGAAAAACATGGTCAATTTTTTGGTTTTGTTACTTGTTCTAACGTTTGAATAAATTTTGTTTAATTAGTAAGAATTGACCATGTTTTTCAACATAAAAGTTGATTTCTCTCGAAAACGGTCAACTTTAGAGCTTATGATCAGAGTACCTTTTTTGTGAAAAAAACATTGGCGGTTCAAATGGTTGTCTCGAAACCGTACTTTTTCCAGTGGCGTGAAAGTTGAGGAGAAAAACACCCACTACCCCTTCAAAATCTTCACCAGCTATGACTAAAAAAAATTTTTCTATCGCACAGAACATAGCTTACTATGAGTGTAAAATGCTTACAGAAGCTGTTTTCTGTACGATAAACAGTTCCGGAGATATGGTCAATTCTTACTAATTGGACAAAATTTATTCAAACGTTAGAACAAGTAACAAAATCAAAAATTGACCATGTTTTTCAACATAAGAGCTGATTTTTCTCGAAAACGGTCAACTTTAGAGCTTATGACCAACCTTTTTCGTGTAGAAAACATTGGCGGCTCAAATGGTTGTCTCAAAACCGTACTTTTTCCAGTGGCGTAAAAGTTGGGGAGAAAAACACCAACTACTCCTTCAAAATCTTCACCACTCATAGCAAAAAAAACATTTTATTACGCAGAACATAGCTTACTATGAGTACAAAATGCTTGCGAAAGCTGTTTTCTGTACGATAAACGGTTCCGGAGATATTCGCTAGAAACGAAATTTTTTTTACAATTTCAACACCCTGTATCTCGAAAACTAAGCGTCTGTGCATATATGTTATTGAGAATTTTCTTCTCAAAATCAAATTTTCTATCGACTGTTGAAGTTCTGCTACTAAAACCTGGGACACCCTGTATATTGTGTCGTTTTTACATTATTTGCTACTTTCATCCCAAGATTAGAATAGTAACGGTTGGATTCATTTGCTATTTCTTTAACATAGTTTAATATGTGTCCTGAATTTGATTTTACTGAAGTTATCATATTAATATCCGCACTATTTTCGTTACAATGGTTTTTTATAGACTTGTATAAATTCCCTGAGGTTAGATTTTGTTATTTGTTTCATTTCGAAAATAATTTGATTCAGCCAACTTGATAATTATATGTATATATATATATATATATATATATATATATATATAACTTAAGAGATATAGAATTAAATTTTCTGGATTATGAAGATAACTCAGATAATTTAACATAGGATTATAAAGATGAATAAACGTAAAAGATTGAACCATAGGCGGGATTCGAACCCACATTTCTGGATTTCTAGTCCAGGGTGTTTACCAATTACACCACTTCGGTCCTGTTAGATTTTTATATTTTTGTAGATATAAACCTCTGAAAGGATAGTAGATCATTGATGAACACAATGCGATTCGATGCCCTACCATAGATCAACTATTCACGCACATTCATCTGAAGTTCAGTCGTTTTTTGAAGGTAGGGCATCGAATCGCATTGTGTTCATCAATGATCTACTATCCTTTCAGAGGTTTATATCTACAAAAATATAAAAATCTAACAGGACCGAAGTGGTGTAATTGGTAAACACCCTGGACTAGAAATCCAGAAATGTGGGTTCGAATCCCGCCTATGGTTCAATCTTTTACGTTTATTCATCTTTATAATCCTATGTTAAATTATCTGAGTTATCTTCATAATCCAGAAAATTTAATTCTATATCTCTTAAGTTACATACACGATAGTGGCCAATTAGGCAAAGAAACTTTAAACTTATATATATATATATATATATATATATATATATATATATATATATATATATATATATATATATATATATATATATGTTTCTTCTTAGGTTCTCGCGGACGTAATGTGTAGAACTGGATTCTCGGGTATTGATCCGCGTTGTGTGGTTTCGGTCCTCAAAAGGACCAATTTCACGACGTTTCGGCAAAGTCGCATTTGCCATCTTCAGGTGATTCGACCGTAGAGTCTGGAAAATCTAGGCGAACTGAGTCGAATCACCTGAAGATGGCAAATGCGACTTTGCCGAAACGTCGTGAAATTGGTCCTTTTGAGGACCGAAACCACACAACGCGGATCAATACCCGAGAATCCAGTTCTACATATATATATATGTATATATTCTTGCACCATTTGTAATATATGTATGCTTTCTTGGTATATTGGTTCGTAGATATACTGAAAATAAAATATAATATCAGAAGATGTTTGAAAAATAATTCACGTCACTAAAGCGCGAAACTAATTACACTTAGCACTAAGCCTATTTAACGCATTAATTTCAATTAACAATGTCTACGTCGCTACAACGAACGATTAATTAAAATTGTAACACATTAACGTCCAAATATGTGAATATATATTAAAAACCACTACTCAGCAGTAGTAGTAGTTTTTCTATAGTTAGAGACAACATCGCATCTCAACGAAAAGGTAAAATAGTCTGGAGTGGCTGGCAACAAATTCCATTGCGCTAAAGTAGCCACAATTTTAAACAGATGTGTTTGAATTTTATGACCACGTTAGGAAAAGACCTTGCTGTACCAATATTACTGTTTTGTATAAGCTTTCTACATAAACGGAATTTTTAGCATTATAAATAAATACGTAGAAATTTGCAAGTGCCTAATTAATTAAATTTGTATAAATTTGACTCACTGATTGTATTACGGTTCTACTGTTAGCAGAATTAGCATCACATTTCATCTGAATCATCTCCAGGATACATCTTTTGTGATAATTGGTCCGTTCAGCTAAAATATTATTGGATTATAATAATATTATTATTTCAGCTAAAGAAACCAATTATTATAAAAGATCTACCCTGGAGGTGATTCATATACAACGTGATACGATAAATAAGAAACAATTACCCTTATCCACCAAAATTATTTTTAGTAGATAAGGGTGATTGTTTGATATTTATAGTGTTATAGTGTATCCACAGTCTGAACTCTCTCACAATTTATTATAAAACGTAATACTAATCCTGTTATCAGTAGAACCGATGTACAATATTTGAGTGAAATTTATACGTATTTCTTAATGATGTGTAAAATCGTGTTTATGTAGAAAGCTGATCTAAAACAGTAGTATTGGAATTTGTTGCCAGATACTCCAGCGAGACTATTACCTCCTCGTTGAGATATGATGTCCTCAGCTATAGAACAATTACTATATAATGGTCTTTCAATATATATTCATATATTTGGACGTTAATGTGTTATAATTTCAATTAATCCTGTTTAGTTTGTTGTTGCGAAATAGACATTGTTAATTGAAATGAATGCGATAAGAACGCTAAGTGTTTAGTAGAATTAGTTTAAGAAATTTTGTGCTTTGATGACGAAAATGTAGTAAACATATTTGTTATTGTGACCTTTCACCCGAGAATTTACATATAATTAATACCTAGATCAAGAATCAATATTATTTCATCATTGTAGAAATGTTTTTTTTTAACTTATCAACACGCATGCACGACATTCGCTATGAGTGCTTGAACGATATGATAAGTAGAGTGCAGTGGGTCAGCCAAGCTACTACATACGTACTGAAAGTATTGGGGCAATTTGCTCCTGAAGGATGTAATAGTAGGTTACATATTATTAATTATTCAATATTGAAATACATTATTTTAATCTACAAACCTTTTTCGTATAATGGCATATCAAAAATTCCTGGTTTGAATTCATCCGTGGTGATGTGCATGGTTTTGAGGAAAGCCATTGGTAATTTGAATGTCCTGAGTTATTACTTTCGTTATAATTCAATTGCTGCACATGCATTAAGTAACGCACCTAAACAAAGAGCATATAAGATATAAATTATTATCAAACTATGAAAATATTAGCGGCTTACTCCTCGAATAAGTTTATTGAAAAATCGAGTTAACATAAATTTATAACATAAAATTCATTACTAGTCAACTATACTTTCTAGCTTTGTTGGATTGTTGTTAACTTGCACAAAACTTCTTATTCCTACGCATTACATTGAATTGTATCATACAATTATATGCTCCTAGCTTGTGTGATCACACAATCACACAATCACACAAGCTAGCAGCATATAATTGTATGATACGTAGATTAATTAATGTCCCATTAAGTAAAGATAATTTCCATTTGGAATTGAAGAGAATCATAGATATTGCCAAAAATAACGGTTATAATGTCAAGATAATTAATAAAATACTCCAAAATAAACTCAATAAAAAAGCCTTAAACGTAAATTATCCGCAGATTAATAATAATACAAAATCAAATTTCACATGTCTAACATATTTAGGTGAACATTCACTAAAAATATCTCAATTCCTTAAAAAACAGAATAAAAACGTCGCCTTTAAAATAGCGAATAACCAGTGCACGTATGTGATCGATCATGTGAGATCCATTGCAAAAACATTTCTCAAAAACTTGGTTTTCCATTCCATACCAAAAGCTACTCTACATCCCAGCAGTTTTTCACAATCTACAAAGCACAGATTCGACCTGTTCTGAAGTACTCTTCACACTTCAACTTCAAAACAAACTAGAGCTCTTAGATTTTATTCAGAAGAGAGATATTGGTCTAATTGTCTATCTATAACATCGTAGAAATGTGAGCAATGTATCCCTTTTCTATAGATATTTTCATGCTAGGCACTTATCAGAAATTTCGTCTGTTATTCCACCACGAGAAATTCCAGGTAGTTATTCACTCCTTCATTATCAAGCTTGAGAACTTCGAAACTTCTCCCTACCAGACTTCATTTTTCTAGGGAACGACAAACTTATGCAACCCCTTGCCTAGGGAGATTTTTTCTTATGTCTATAACCTTGAAAGTTCGTATAGTTATCTATTTTCCCAATATTTCACCGCTGGCTTACCTGAAGCTCTTCGAACATTATAGATATAGTTCGTGTAGTCAAGGTTTGAAAAAAACAAACTTCTATAAGCGGATGTTTTTGCTTCAACAGTTGGGAACCTTGTCGATTAGATACTGAATAGCACAAAGAATTGACACTATTTTTCTTATTGTAAAATTAATTGTACTTCGGGTCTTTTCAAAAAACCAATCTAATGACGTGAACCACTTCTAAATATACACTATACCAGTTGAGATATTTGAATTTGTTTATAAGTGACGAATTTATAACGAGATCTATTTTGTAATTTCAAAAAAAAAGTGTATTATGAATACATTTGAAACGACATAGGAATAAAGTATTTTCTAGATAATTTGCAAAATAATAATAATTAAGCAATAAAAAAGTTCTATGTTTGTGTATTTACTATCTAATTGCCCAGTTTTCGCAACTTTTGGGACAAAAATTGCTTTAAATTTTTGTTTTTCATAAAAATTGGTTAGTTATGAACGAAACAGTAATGCAATTGGTCTCAAAAGAAGCGTTTTCAAAGATCTTCAATCATTCGCAATGTCAGAAAGTGTAAGCAGAAAAAGCGTCACCTCAAACAACCGGTTTTGTTGGAAAACAATAGCCAATAAAAACATTGAACAACTTTTTTTATGAAATATTTCGTACTTTCATATAGCACTAAATCTAAAAGATGAAAGCATTAATTTTTTCTACAGGTTGACTGGACTATACTAGGCAAATAATATATTCATACGGGTTGAACAGGAGCACCCCACATTGCTCGTTCTCGAATGGTGGTTAGGTACTAGAGAGTTTCAGAGGATACGTGAAAGTCCGTATTTATCAGAGTTCACTGTATATTCTACCTCTCTGGAATGATATCTCTAACGCGTCAATTAAGAATCAGCCGTCCGACCGCTAAGCCGCTACGATTCAGATGCATTATTCCCGACCGTTTAATCAATTCAACTCCGTTAATTTCCGATATTTTATCTTTATTTTTCATTATAAAGGTGAATATTGTACAACTGACTCCAGTTCCGACTGACTACCGAAAACCGAATAATTTATTATTTGTGTTGAGGAAAAATACCTCATATTCCTTCCGACTGACAACCGAAAACATTGAGGAAAAACACCTCATATTCCTTCCGACTGACAACCGAAAACCGAATAATTTATTATTTGTATTTAGACCGCCCGCCGACAGGATTTCAAGTACCGAAAATCAAATAATTTATCATTTGTATTGAGGAATTGACCCGATCCTTAAAGAACTCGAATATTATTAGCGAACACGTAAATTGCCACGATTCGAAATAAACCCACCACCTGTGTCGACAGTGCTACAGATACTGAAGAACTATTAACTTATTTCGGCTGGTTTCTTATTGCGGTTCAACGTTCCAAACGTACACTACCTGGCGTCTAAGTTTTTTAGACCATCTGTTAGATGTAAACAACTGTATCACGCGAATAGATATCCTGATTTGAATTATATTATAGAACTTCCAATTATTTAATTGTTGAGAATTATCCCACTAGGTCAAATACAGGACTTAATTATTTAAAGTAATGTTATGAAATTGTTGTTCATTTAAAGTAGGTGTAAATATTTATTTTCGTTTGTACATGTATTTTCGATAATCCATCATTTCCTTTATTAAACTGTATATATATGTATATATATATATATATATATATATATATATATATATATATATATATGTAGAACTGGATTCTCGGGTATTTATCCGCGTTGTGTGGTTTCGGTCCTCAAAAGGACGATCGCCTAGATTTTCCAGACTCTACGGTCGAATCACCTGAAGATGGCAGATGCGACTTTGCCGAAACGTCGTGAAATTGGTTCTTTTGAGAACCGAAACCACACAACGCGGATCAATACCCGAGAATCCAGTTCTACATATTACGTCCGCGAAAACCTAAGGAGAAACATATATATATATATATTGATTGATTCCTCACCAGTAAAACACAGATGTTTATATATATATATATATATATATATATATATATATATATATATATATATATATATATATATATATATATATATATATATATATATATATATATATATATATATATATATATATATATATATATATGTATATCAATCCTACAGTTTGGGGACTCGTATAATATATACACTTTATACAACTTATACAGCTTATACGGTAAAAGACGTCCCCAAAGTGTATTGACTATAGAAATTTTATACGGTTATACGTCTTATTTATAGTGTGGTGGGAACCTATGCAAATCGAAAACTTCATTTTGTTCAATAATTATGAAAAAACCTTCAGGCAATGTCACATTAGAAATCTTAACACAGAATAATTTTTATTTAAGAGGTCTGAATTTATTCTTCAAGTGGGTGTGAATAAAATCTTCGAGAACAAAGTAAGCTGTAGTCTCGAGTACTTTCCATGATTATCATAAAATCTGATTCGGTTAAAATCAGCCGTTCCATAATAGTATATTAAAGAACGAGTTTCCTAAGACTCGTCTTAAAGCACGAATTCAAGTTTAAAAAACGAGTGGCGAAGCCACGAGTTCTTTTAAAGAATGAGTGCTTCAAGGTCTTAGGAAACGAGTTGTTTATACTATTTTTTGTAATTTGCCCTTTTTATGCCGTTTTTAAACAAAAATGTTTAATTTAGTCCATTTAGGGATTTTTATCTTAATTTTGAAAGTCAAAATTTGATTCAGTGGTTCTGTGATCGCTTTTGTTTCCGTAATTTTAGTTTCATCTCTACTGGAAAGAGCAATAACACTAGAAAACGACTATTAGTACAAATATCTAAACCATATTGTGTATTAGCTGAAATCAATTCTTCCACTGGACACGTCGATGACTTTCTCTTCTTGAGTTGTTGATGCTCGACACTGTCATTTAAACTGACATAATGATGACAAGATAATTCCGCATCAAGCTCGCCATCCTAAAAATGTAAAAAGTTCCGTGCTTTTTTTGGATATTAAGACACGGCAAGTGATGACGTTGCGTTCGTTAATGGGTCTATTAGAAAATCAAAATGGAGGCAAATTACAAAAATATTTTTATTTTTCGTCTAATCCCAAATCAGATAAGTTGGTACTAACCTTGATCAAATTTTGCTCACTTTACCTTTAAATCAAGAGGAAAGTCATTGTCTTATGAGATAACAGAAAAACTACGGCGAAACGAATTGAAATGAAGCGCAGCAAAACCAAGAGAAATATGAGGCCGTCGTCGCTAGCTGTTGGCTTACTACGCATAATGACTGAAAAAAATTGTAAGTGTTAAATTCTGTAGCCAGCCAGCGCCGAGAATTTGAGCTGGTATATATATACAAAGAAGAATGTTTGTTTGTATTCTATGTGAATCTATATCTATATCTATATATATTTAATTGAGATCTTGATGATATTTTGCACACTTCAAAACACGACGAGTAACAGTCGGCATGAGATTTCGAAACAAATAACCCAATATCCTTTGCCACCTCTTAAATCAGACAAGTACCGTATCGTTATGAAATTTTGCTTACTTGACCTTAACAAAAGGATAGTCACTGAGTACATGAGATTTCGAAAAAAACTAGCGCATTCCCATTTCCCCCTTCTTAAAGCTGATAAGTAAATCCTGATGAAATTTCGCTTACTTGTCCTACGAAAAACTTTCTAGATGAGATTTAGAGAAACAGCCCCAACTACCTTATCCACCCCTCAGAGCAAACAATTTCCGACCTTGATGAAATTTTGAATAATTGACCTTCAAATCAGAAAGAAACTAATTTTATGCGTAAGATCAAGAAGAAACTTCCCCATCACCCTCTCTTATCAGTTGAAATAGATAAGTATCGATCGAGATGACATTTTGCGGACTTGACCTCCAAAGCAAAAGAAAAGTCGCTGTCCAAATTATATTTCGAAAAAACTATCTCATCTCCATTGCTCACCCCTTAGTCACTACCGATCTTGATGAAATTTTGCACACTTGAACTTCAAATCTGAAGGAAGTTACAGTCTACGTGAGATTTCGGAAAAATGTCCTTTCCATTTTCCTCACATCTTGGAATAAATAGGTACCGAAGTAAAGCACAAGCAATTACTTACAAATTCCCGAAGATTACAAAGAAACGAACGAAAGCATATAAAGTGCATATAATTAGGTATACGAGAATCTATGAAGATCGAAAACTTAGTTGTGGAACGAAATTGAGGATAAGACAGGATTATACACCCAGCTGCTACAGAACTACTCGGCTTAGTTCGCCATTAGGGAATTCCAAATATCCATAACCATCATGTAATAACAGTGATATCCGGATTAACGCACAGTTCCGCAAATTAGGCAGGTTTCTTTGAAGATAATTTGTGCTTGATTTTTGTCCAAAATCACAAATGAAAAATTATGCGTTGGGCATTTGTTTTCTATCATGAATTTGCTAAAATCAAAAATTAGGAAGAAGATGGAACTGAATCTTTCAAATTAGATTTATTTAAATTTTGAATTCTTCTACTATGATTATTAGGTTTCATTTTGGAATTCTAGTTTGATGAACGGGCTAGAGTTTGCAGTGCACTTTCCAAGACATAAGATTTTGGATGTATCATAATTTACAAATTATAAATATTAAAAATATAAATTGACTTGTTTCTCCAACTAAGGTAACACATATTGGATGTGGATTCTCCGTTAAATAATATATAAGATACAATACAATATAAGAATTATATTTATTTGAATTAGGATGAAGTATGAAATTATACAGTTGATGGATATTATCTGTTGTTATTGAAAAAAAAACACAAGGCTATCTATTGTGTATCTAGAACAATCAGAGATAATATCAAAAAAATAAATAAAATAATCCATTAAATGACCATAGATAAAAACAATCTCTGTGAATACACATGAATATAACATTAAACTTCACACACACAACTCCTTTAACACCTCACCTAATTATATCAATAGTAGCTGCAATGAATACATCAGACGAGAATTTTCAATTGAATATTATGTTAGGAACAATTCAGAATTGTATTCCAATCTCAACGTGCGATTAACAATGGAATAAAGAATCAAAAAACGAGAGCGGAAAAAAGAAATTTGAATGCAGTCTCAACACGTATAATTTGAAAAAAGTAAAAATTCAAAGTTGACAACGAGTTCAGTTCTTTTAAAATGATGACAAATTGTTTGAATAATTATTACTTATAAATTTACAGAATGAAGTTATGGTCAAGTATCAAATACAAGAACCTAAGAAAAAACGAGGTTACCTTCGGTACGTAAAATCAGTTACGCACCCGGTATAATCCACAACTCCATAATAGATAGATGCACTCTACTATTTGTTGTGTCATAATCAAACACATCTTTAGGCAAAGTTTTTTGAAATATCCAGGAAACTATCCATGTTAGCATAAGATTAAGCCGTTAACAATGAGATTAAAAACTTTCAAACATAATATCTCTGGATTTGCCATAGATATTATATTCCTTCATAAATTTCACACAAAAGGTTTATTACACGATAATGCCTACATATCTCGGTAGCTGGACTTCCCAGCATGAATATATCAATGGCTCTTCACTTCTCAACATAATAATTGGTAACAAGCAAAAAGTAGGTAGAATCACAGCATATTACTCTGGTTGAAACTATTTTGGAATGAAAATGAGAACATTCATGTGGAGTTCTCATTTGGAAACACTCCATTGTGTTACCTAAGAGTAATTCTGAAAACAAGTTGTTTCCAACAATGCCAGATTGAAAACTGTCCAGGTACAAACTTCGTCAATCAGCATTTATACATTCCGTATTTATTTAGGTACATGTAGCTAAATGTCGATGTTATAATAGGGATTCTCGATAAGTGTACGAGGTAGAAAGAAACGAATCCATCAACCTCTATCTCTCCCTTTGGAAAATTGGCAATGGTGAAATCGAAAAATGACTCGTCTTTTGTTCTCGAGTTATTTGAGAAAACTTGATTCTTCGAGTTTTTGTTTTTCAGTTATTTATGTATTTGGATTGAAATAGTTTCTACATTATCGAGTCTTTTTCACAAGTGGAATGCAGTGGCGTAGTCACTTTTCCCAAAAAAAAAATCATAATAATTTTTTCCCATTCCAAATATATGTATAATGTTAAGTCGATTTCATTATTTTTACTAGATCTGGTATTTATATAATAATTCTTAAGACTTTTTCACTCCAAATAGTAGGCTTACGTCATTTAGAAAATGCTTTATCGAAGAAATACTCATCCTCAATTCCATAAATAACTGAGATATACCAAAAAAAAACTCGAAAAATTGACACTTTTCAAATGAAACAAAAGAGGATAGCCAAGTTTTATTTCACCATGTACATTTTTCAAAAAAAAGTTCGAGTATGGAGGTTAGTTTTTTATATCTCTTTCTTATACTTATTGAGATTTATTATTAAAACATCGAAATTTAGCCATCCTGTTCATATGTGACAACTAGCGTAATTTCATTGGTCAGATAAAATATGTGCATACATATTCTCTTAGTGTACAGATATCAAAAAATCTGACCATGAAACTAGATACACTAGCGGAAGTTCAACTGAATATTTCTGACGGTAGTTTTAAATATTTTCCCTTTATATAAATCATTACTCCATAATACATTATGATAATTATGTATCATTTTATATTTTCATAGGAACGTCGGTTTTCTAAACATTATAAGGTGATACAAAGGAAAGATGTGATATGAATTTATTATTGGTTTCTGGTTTTTTATTATATTTTTCATAAAAATGGAAAAGTCTGATATGGAAATTACGATAAAATATATGAGTATCAGAGTTAAATGCAGTCAATTGATGGCTCAAGATACAATACGTTTGTCAATTCATTCCAGGAATCTAAAGCTATATTAGAACTATAATCCAGATTAGATGATATTGAAATCATTTGGAACAATTTTCATTTCATTCTAACACAATTAGAAATGCATGATGGATATTGCTCCTTTTCGGTAACAACAAAGACGATCGAGGTATTAATAATTCAAGCCAAAACATCTGTTTCATAGTTCCCGGCAATAAACAAGTTGAAATCAACATACAGGGTCAGGTACCTACCCTTGAATGAAGCCGAGTTTTATGGAACACTTTATTCATAATAAAACTTCCAAATAACATTTAAAAATGTCTCCAGTATTATTGAGAATGATCTGAACATTGATACAGTTAATCTAGGAACGTATATTATAAGATCAACATACTTTACAAATAACAAATTATCAATTTTCCACTTGAATATATGCAGCCTTTCATGTCATTTTGATGAATTAAACATTCTTCTGAACTCTTTTCAGAATCATAATTTTGGAATTATAATACTAACTGGAACATGGCAAATAGTTCCTGAAAGTTTTAATATTCAAGACTATAATTCTTTCTATAATAATAGTTTCGAGATATGTTAATAAAATTTTGTGCACAAGCATTAGGGAACATTGACATTTCTTTAGTAAATCCTTATTGGGTTCTTTTCGCGTATTGAAAACACGCAACCGTGCTTTAATTCATCATCGTCATAGACAGATTTTTTTCAAATTTCAAAATAGATCAAAACAGATGGCAAAAAGTGTTCCTCTTGGGATAGATACATTTTTCATTTTGCAGACTATGAAAAAACGGATGAAGTATTTGATTACAGTTGATAACTGTTAATAAGAATTTGTGAATTTCAAGTTTGTTTGATTTGTTTAAGGAATTAAGATATATTTAACTGAAACAGAAATAACTACTACACTAACAACAATTGTTGGAAACTGTGACAGAAAAACGCATTTACGCTCAGGTATATCGAGTATTCAATAAAGTACATCTGAATAAAAACATCACTAGGCAATTGTTTCAAAAACGGTGAAAATATTCAATGACGAAAATTTGTTGAATGTTTTAATTAATGTAGTAGATAATGGTCCGTGCAACAATTAGCTCTAAACCATAACATGTGCCGACGATGCTCAGTCTGAAAAATAATCAAAAAGACTTTTATCTTCACAAAACATAATTACTGCAAGCATTAAGAGATCGTAGAATATAAATTTACGAAGTTATGATGAAAAAAATACTAATCCATATTTTGTTTCAAACACTTTTCACACGGATGGAGCAATATTTTGTTCAAACGGTAATGTCAAAAGATACGATTGTAGATATTGACCTGATAATAGTCTGAGCTAGATGGATCAGGTTCATATACAGTATTCCCAAAAAATAAATATTTGGATGCGATTTAGCGGCAACAATATTGCAGGACTTTTTTTCATTGTTAGAGACTTAGATATATTGAGGGAAAATATCATCTCTCAACATAGGCGTCTGTTCCCAAATTCATTAAATCTAAACCAGGAAATATAGTTACATGAAAATGATGCACCAGCACACTATGCCTTCAACTCTAGACAATTTTTCTAACACCAGGTACTCTCTCAAACCAATGAATCAGTCGACGAGGAAGTATAGGATAGCCGGCGAGGTAACTAAACTTGGCACCACTCGTTTTTGGAGGTTTCAAAAAAGTAGGGTGTACGTTAATAGATCACACAAGATCTCAATTACAGATTAGACAACAAATTCCCGATATACCTCTTATTTGGTGGAAAAACACAATTCAAAGCAGCACTCATGCGTAGCATTACTGTCAGAAAGTGAATGATGGATACTAAACACCAAAGTTCCCAATTTGAGTTAACTAGTTTTAGTTTTTTCCATAAATGGCAACTATACAGATGACATTCCTCAACTTTGGCTTCTGTTCGCAAATTCATTAAATCAAAACCAGCAGGATGGTTAACTACAAATTTTCTCAACACTTCTTCTCCAATCAGATGGAGGGGTCGACCAGGAATTATAAAAAGACAAAGTAGACTTAGCGCCACTCGATTTTATTTGTGGGGGTATCTAATCTAATAAGTCGAGTTAACGTTAATAGACTGGACAACCTCAAAACCCTATTATTACTTGAAACATACACATGATTCATCTTCTTCATGATCATTTTAAGGTCAATCTCACATTTTTAGTATTTGATAACATCACCGAAAATTTTACATTTACATCATTTGATTATTTAAAATTGAATATCCCCAAAATTTAGAGATTTGCAGATCGCACGTTCGACATATATCAAAATATGTCATCAGGAACAAGTATCTTTTGGGATCTAACTCCGTAAGTTAATTAAAACTTGATAGAAAGCCCAATTCTACAAAATACGATTCTTGGTTTGTTGATATCTGATAATAGGATAACCGTGTTCCATCTATTCAACTCAACATTTGAAAGATCTTACCAATTAAGCATTTCATTGTACATGTATATATCAATTATTCATTAATTTGCCTAGGTCATAGGTCGCAGGTCTTTCAATACATTACTACCTAAAAAAAAGGTTATCGATCACTCACAATCCTTCTATATTAAAAATAGTAATTATAATTAGAACCCTGTATCTATATCAGGTTTCACATATACATTTTTTTGCGGTGGATCTTTTTGCGAACCTGCTATGGTTGATCTTGTTTGATGAATTATAGGAATTAACTCTGAAGGTTTCAGTAGAAGACTTAGATATGTTTCTAACATCTACAATTTTCTCATAGTAACCTAGTAACAGAAATTCTCCAAGTGAACAAGTCTTAAAATGAAAGATAAATTTTTAATCACTACGAAATCCTCCAATTTTAGTATAGATAGGAAGGTTCATCGTGTAATCTGTATTCTTTAAAATAAGATTAATTTTTTACCAATTAAACTAAACTTGTTTAAACAAGTAACAAAACCAAAAAATTGACCATGTTTTTCAACATAAAAGTTGATTTTTCTCGAAAACGGTCAACTTTAGAGCTTATGACCAAGTACCTTTATGTGTAGAAAACATTGGCATCTCAAAACCGTACTTTTTCTAGTTGCGTAGAAGTTGGGGAGAAAAACCACCACTATCCCTTCACAATCTTCACCAATTATGGATACAAAAATTATTTGTATCGCACAAAACATAGCTTACTATGAGTAGAGATTGCTCACAAAAGCTGTTTTCTGTACGATGAACGGTTCCGGAGATATTCGCAAGAAACTAAATTTTTTTTCAATTTCAACACCCTGTATCTCGAAAACGAAGTGATTTAGAGAAAAATTTTATATGAAAGGCTCCTATTATTTTCAGAAGTTCTATCGTATTCCCAAGTTATGAACGGAAAAACTGAAACACCCTGTATATATACAGTTTAATGAACTGTGATCAACTGATCACATGACTTCCCTAGATTTTGTTGGAAAATTAGCTGTCGGACATTTCTGCGGATCAAGTGTACCGGGAAATCAAAAATTATCTTGGTCAAGGGTGATTGTGGAATCTAAAACGTGTGTCTTACTTTACGTTATCAAAACTTGTGTCAAATTAATTAATTTGAAGTTTCTAAAAGTGAGAAATTTCGCAAATTTATACGAATGTTCTAACACTCAGAAGTCTCTAACCCTTCAGACTCTGGGGGCCTATTGAAATTAGAAGGTTCGAATCGTATAAAAACACAATTACATGAACGCCAGACGTCCTATGTAATTAGCTACGAACGTAACCATTTTGACATATGCCTCGAGGAACTCGCTTCGCGTCAGTTAGAGTTTATACTTTTTACCTCGATCTTGTTAATTCGGGGCCGTTTATGCCCCGGGCGGCCGGCACCAGTTGTAATGAAGTATTTTCAGCTATAGGTCGCTAGCTTTTAACCGCTTTTGGGTATATTTCAGTAGCTAGAAAATTCCCTTTGGTACATCGCACGTTAGATGCCCGTAGCTGAGACCTGAGAGTACCGATTTCTATTTTAATTAAATTTTCCCATTTGATCGACATTTTGGGGCCGGAGACTATGCTATTCAGTTGGCGCCGTTCATAAACTAACGACATGGAGCGAAAACCGCATGCGAAAAGTCCTCGTAAAGACGTTCTATGTTCCGAAGATTTGCACTTTTCTAACTCGCGAGCTACGCGCTCCTCACCGGAACGTCATTCGATTTATCGAAAGTTAACCAATTTAAAACAGTTTTCGACCCCGTTTGTGGCTATTGCGACCTTGTAAAAGATTCAAAGTTAACATTTCGTTTTACATTCCACAACCACCCTTGACCAAGATAATTTTTAATTTGTAGTTCATTATTGTTTTTCAACTGGAATGAATAGGTATGAAATTTGTAGGTTATTGATGATGTCAGTGTGACAGTGATATAATTATTCCAAACGTAAAGTAAGACACACGTTTTAGATTCCACAACCACCCTTGACCTAGATAATTTTTGATATCCCGGTATATGATTGTAGGAACAGAAAATATATCGGAAGATTAAATCAGAAGTGAAAATTTTTATCAGGACAAGCTTTCATATTAAAGTGTAACAGAAAGAAATAAGAACCCTAAAAATCCCATATACAAGTTCTGAATAGAATCGTCCGCCATTATAGCCACCATATTGAATCTTTGAATTTTGACAAACATAGTATAACCTACGGCCCCAAAAACCCCACATATCAATTTAAAGAAGAATCGAACCATAATCACATGATTCGTCCGACATCCAGAATTTTCAAATTTTGATTGAAAATTCGTCGTACTCCTGACTACAAAAATTCCCTTATACCAATTTTAAATAGAATCTTACTATAATCACAAGACCCGCCCGTCATCCAGAACGTGTTTTGTTTCTATACATATGTCATAACACGTCACCCGAATGATTGACACCTGCCAAATTTCACCAGAACGTACAAATAGATAGATCGATAGATAAACAAGGCAAGTTAAATAAAAGCTTGTAATGATTTAGAAACCGCTAATGAAATCACTTTGTATTATACTCTGTCACATTGAAATTATGATGTATTTCACAACACCATGTTTTATATTGATACTTGCTGTCATATGAACTAATAAAATTTGCCACAGAGTAAAGACATAACATAGAAGGTAACGTTATATCGATTGCGTCACTTGAATCTTGAAATAATAATTTCAGAAAGTTCTGCGGGTTGAATATTTGTGTGTGATATATGTTTAATAACCAGAAAATCATGGTTGTATTTATGGTTCGATAAGATAGTATAATTCCATTCGAAAAACCGAATCTAATCTATACGACCAATAGGAACGGCGCAGTCGTCTCCATAGTGAGTTACGCACGCACGCAGGCACATACGTACGTTCGTACATACATAAATTATTTCAAAAATAGTCTAGATCGATTCAAAAATGCTCGAATGGGATATATCAGGAAAAGTCCGTTATTCATTTTTGGGCCGACCACAATACTTCCCTTACACTATATATTACGTATTGTGAGGGAATCAAAATTAAGTAATAATTTTATAGATATACAAATTGAATTAGGCCATACAGTCTAACATCTCAAAATTCAAGAAAATGTTCAAGTCCTCAAACTGTAACATGAACAAATTAGTAAAATGTCCTCAAAGTGTACGATATTTAAGAATCCAATAGTTTGGGGACATCGTACCCAAAGTGTAGTATATGTTGACCTAAACTATGGCTTGCACTTTGGGGTCGTCCCCGAAGTGTAGGCTTTGGGTCCGAAGTGTAGGATCCTTGCAGTTTTAGGTCCTCAAAGTGTAGGATTGACATACATATATATATATATATATATACCTAAGAAGAAACATATATATATATATATATATATATATATATATATATATATATATATATATATATATATATATATATATATATATATATATAAACATCTGTGTTTTACTGGTGAGGAATCAATCAATTCATATCTGTCAGATTTCATTCAACGGGAAATATACGACCCTGGACCACTCATCCCGGTGGTGACCCCTTTCTATTTTTCCATGTAACAAGAAAACTTATCTTCTCTCGAGAAAATCAATAATACCCGTACTTAGATGGTTTCTGAAAGTTGGATGTTACTATAGTAGATGCCTACTTATTTTCAAACAGCTAACTATTAAAGTTTATATTAAAATATATTCCGTTAGATATGTAGACCAAATGAAAATAAGAAATTTGATATTGACTCTCATATTATTATATTAGGGTGGCGTTAACTCTCGATGGTTTTGCTAGACAATTTAATATCCGATGTTAATGCTAACATTAATCATTTTAGATTATTTGATTCACCAAGCATGGTATCTCAACTTTTGTTCTGTATCTATGACGTATGTTTGTTCCAAACCAAAGACATCCTTTGAAAGATCCATAAAACTCAATTGTAAATATTCCTGTATTATATTAGGTATCGTAATTATTTAAGTGAACCGAAATGAGCTTAATCCGTTTATAATAGGTATTTTGGAACAAAGTGATACTGGACTTTCCTGTCGTAAACACAAAGTAAGAATTCGCAGAAAGGTTGCATAGCAATAAACGATTAAGCGGAATTTTCCAATAAGACATAGAATGAACTTCTACCTCTAAATATTATACCGAATGACAAACAACCCCATGAGGAGTGTAGTAGGGATAACTGTTTAGTTTAGAATTTCTATCAAGCTGTAATTTGTAGTATATTTCCAACTATTGAATTTGTCACTCGCTTTTATATTTCACCATTACTATTACTAAATACAAGCAAATATAATCAAGTCGTGTTTTATTACAAGTGTTGGGAAGAATATTCAATCATTTCAAGGTGCGATCAATGCTGTCGCATCTAAACATTTCGCATCCAATCACTTTAAGGTGCGATCACTGCTGTCGCATCTTAACATTTTGGTCCTTCGAGCCGGATTGTAAAAATTCCAGTGCCTTTCGGTTTTTTACAATTCAACACATCCATTCACTTAAACTGTCGGAAGCATCAACCTAGTTCAGTGTAAGTGCCAATGGAACAACATCACATCATTTGCCTATAATGCATATATAGGTACTTCAACAATCCCAGATAAGCCGCTAGTACGAAGACGGGACTTAGCATCACATACACATCATCAAAGGAAGAAATAGCGTGGGTGAGTCCTTCCTGTATAAGTATCCCTAATATTCCCATTTGGTATTGTTTCGTTTGTGTTAATAAAGTCAATATCAACATGCCTGATTCAAATGAAAATGCTAACAGATTAAAATCATTAATAAAGAAACGGGGTACTTTGAAAGCAAAATTAACTTCTTTCAGAAATTTTCTAAATAAGTTTGAACCCGATCACATGTCTGAGGAGTTACAAATACGCTACAATGATATCGAAATAATTTATAGTCAATTCAATGAAATTCAAAATGATATTGAAGAATTAAACGATGACGAAGATGAGGCATTAAGTCAACGCGAAGCTTTTGAAACTCATTATTATCAGAATCTTGGTATCGGAAAGCGTTTACTTACAAACATTCAAAGCAATATTGTTCCTGGATCTCCACCATATCAACAACGTGTGAAGTTACCTGAAATTAAAATTCCCGGCTTTGATGGACGTTTTAATGAATGGTTAAATTTTCATGATTCATTCTTTTCGTTAATACATTCAAATACTAATATTTCTAATATCGATAAATTTCAATACCTGAAAGCAGCTTTGAGTGGAGATGCTGCTCGAGTTATTCAAGCAATATCTATCTCAGATTCTAATTATTCAATTGCTTGGAATAAATTAATAGAAAGATTTGAAGACAGGGAAAGCATTATCATAAAACATATACAATGCCTATTTGAATTACCACCTGTAGCCAAAGAATCATCAGCGTTGTTACGTCAACTATCGGACGATATTTCAAATCAATTAGAGGCGATTAAAACTATAGATGACCCAAACAATTTAGCAAACAGGCTGCTAATTCATTTAGTTTGTCAAAAGCTAGACTATAGCACAAAGCGCGAATGGGAACGCCACATCGTTGAACAAAAAGCTCCCACCATTGAATGTCTTACAACATTTTTAGCAAATAGAGCAAAACTATTAGATAAATTGTTCAATAATAAGTCTCTAAATCATAACCTATCAAATATTGGTCGTGACAAGACCAAGTTGCCCGGTAATTCGAAACCCAATTTCAATTATCTCGTTGCACAACAAAAGGTTTGTTCATTCTGCAAAGATGCAGAAAAACCGCATTCCATTTTTACATGCCAAAAATTTCTATCGTTGACCTTAGAGTCGCAGATAACACAATCAAAAATTCGTAAGTTATGTCAGAATTGTTTATACCTGGGTCATGATGTGCAAAGTTGCAAATCAAGGTATTCATGCAAGATATGTCATAAAAAACATCATACATTGTTGCACAATGGAAACTTAATCACACCAATACAAATCAATCAACCATCGACGTCACAGCAAGGTAGCTCCCCTACCGTGACCCATTGTGCACATGCAATGCAAGCACAAACATTGTTATCAACCGCAATGGTCACAATTTTTGATATCACAGGTCAGAAACATCAATGTCGGGATCTACTTGATTCAGGCTCGCAATCAAACTTTATATCTGCTGAAACATGTAGTCGCTTAAAGTTAGAACAAAACAAAACTTTTATTCCGGTGATAGGAATTAACCAATCTAAATCAAATATTACTTCTAGCACTTCTATAAACTTGAAATCAAATACAAACGATTTTCAAGTTGAATTGCAATGTTTGGTCTTGCCTGAAATTACAGCACATCTACCAAGTGAACCAATTGATATTTCACATATACATATTCCCACAAACATACAGCTAGCAGATCCGACATTTTATAAGCCCGCTAATATAGATTTATTGATAGGTGCAAATCTATTTTGGGATTTGTTATGCATAGGTCAAATTAAGATTTCTGATTCAAATTTAATATTACATAAAACAAAATTGGGCTGGATAGTCTCAGGTAGTCATGTGTTTCCTAGATATCATATTCAATGCAATTTGAGTATAAATGACAAAATTCACAATCAAATATCCAAATTTTGGGAACTTGAAAATTATCAAGAAGGCAGATCGAACTTATCACGTGAAGAGAAAATGTGCGAAAATCATTTTTCACAAACCACAAGGCGTCACAATAATGGTCAGTTTATTGTAAGCATTCCCTTCAAATCAAATGTGCAAGCCTTAGGAAACTCATATACAAATGCATTGAAACGGTTTTATGCTCTGGAACGGAAGCTCGATAAAAATTTGGCATTAAAACAACAATATGGTGATTTCATGTCCGAATATGAAGCATTAGGCCACATGACGAATGTAACTGACCAAGACAGTCATGATCGCGGATTTTACCTGCCTCATCATGCAGTTTTTAAACAGGACAGTTCAACTACCAAGTTAAGGGTGGTTTTTGACGGTTCCGCCAAAACAACATCCGGTCTATCATTAAACGATGTTCAAATGATAGGACCCGCGCTTCAAAATGATTTATTCAGCATTTTAGTACGCTTTAGACAGGATTCATTCGTGATTAAAGCGGACATCGCAAAAATGTATAGGCAGATATTAATTGAGCCCGATCAACGCGAGTGCCAGAAAATATTTTGGCGCTCGGACGCTACTCAACCTGTAAAAGTTTACAGTCTCAATACAGTGACATATGGCACCGGAAGTGCACCATATCTAGCTATAAAATCTTTAAAGCACCTAGCTGCAGAAAATCATCACACTAATTCAAAGATTACGAATAATATTATCACTAATGATTTTTATGTTGACGATCTTTTAACTGGGGCTGAAACAGTAGAAGAGCTTACTCAAATCAAAACTAATGTGACTGATTTACTAGCAACGGCAGGATTTGACTTAAGAAAATGGGTATCAAATACAAATTACGAGCCGATCGAAGCACAACCAGTTCACATTGTGCAATCATTACTTACGGAAAACATAACAGAATCAAAAACATTAGGCGTTCTTTGGAATAATTTGTCTGACTCACTGCATTATAAAGTACAATTGGAAAAAACAAAGCGCAACACAAAACGTTCGATATTATCCGAAATTTCTCAACTCTTCGATCCCCTAGGTTTAATAGGTCCAACTACTATACTAGCAAAGCTGATATTACAAACCCTATGGCAATTAGAGATCGGATGGGACCAATTTATTCCCATAGATCTTAACACTCAATGGTGTCAATTTAAGCAAACCAAACTGATCGTGAGTAATCACAATTATACTTTCAAACTAAAAATAATGTCTTCACCACGTTTTGAATTCAGTACTTGCTCAATTAGCAAAAAATTCATAAAACATCATTTAAAACGGATAATAGGAAACGCCAATTTAACGTTTGAAGCATTTACTACTATATTAACACAAATTGAAGCAATATTAAATTCTCGACCCATCACACCCTTGTCTAATGACCCACATGACCTCCTTTATCTCACTCCTGGACATTTTTTAATTGGTGACTCGCTATTATCTTCCCCACATCCTGACATCACCCACATACAGCAAAATAGGTTATCCCGATGGCAGTACATTGAGCAACTGCGTCAACACTTTTGGAAGCGGTGGAGCAAGGAATATATTTCTTCCTTGCAGCAACGAAGTAAATGGAAGACTCAACCGGAAAATGCCATGGAACTTCAAGTGGGAAACATGGTCATACTTAAAGAAGATCATCTACCACCATTACGATGGCTGACGGGTAGAGTAACGGAATTACATCCAGGAAAGGACAACAACACTAGAGTGATTTCAATAAAAACATCCAACGGCATTGTTAAACGTGCAGTGTCCCGTGTGTGTTTATTACCCATCGATGATAATGTTTAAGTGAACCCGGTCGACTGCAACAAATGATCTACAATGTATCTGGAACATACTCGTATTATTGATCTGTATATATTGTATTTGTAACATATTATTCTATGTAAATGTATATATTTGTATTATGATATAATGTCCATATGAATGTATATCCATGACCTATTGACCTTCGTGGAACTCCATTGCACTACCAGCTCATGGGTAGTAAACCCACAGATCTTTCAAGGGGGGGAGTATGTTTGTTCCAAACCAAAGACATCCTTTGAAAGATCCATAAAACTCAATTGTAAATATTCCTGTATTATATTAGGTATCGTAATTATTTAAGTGAACCGAAATGAGCTTAATCCGTTTATAATAGGTATTTTGGAACAAAGTGATACTGGACTTTCCTGTCGTAAACACAAAGTAAGAATTCGCAGAAAGGTTGCATAGCAATAAACGATTAAGCGGAATTTTCCAATAAGACATAGAATGAACTTCTACCTCTAAATATTATACCGAATGACAAACAACCCCATGAGGAGTGTAGTAGGGATAACTGTTTAGTTTAGAATTTCTATCAAGCTGTAATTTGTAGTATATTTCCAACTATTGAATTTGTCACTCGCTTTTATATTTCACCATTACTATTACTAAATACAAGCAAATATAATCAAGTCGTGTTTTATTACAAGTGTTGGGAAGAATATTCAATCATTTCAAGGTGCGATCAATGCTGTCGCATCTAAACATTTCGCATCCAATCACTTTAAGGTGCGATCACTGCTGTCGCATCTTAACAACGTATGTATGTCCAAATATGAATACTGGACATTATAGTAAATAATGCGATATATATCTTCCAACATAATACAAACGTGAATAGGTAGGTTTCGCTCCTATTTAAACGGTGCGGCGGTGGCGGTAGTTTATACAGCATCGTACTAGGGTTAATGAGATATGTAGTGCTGCCGTCTTTACTATTTGGCTTGTATTAGAGTCGGCTGTGATACATATAGGCTAATTCTGTATCGTGGCCTGGCCTAATATGGACCAGTTGTAATAATAATTCTTTTGAAAAAGCAGGCTTCAGTTGGCTTCACTAGACGTTACCTTTTTTAATTATTGATCAGTTTTAATGATACATATCAACTGACAAAAATAGTATATAGTTCATTCTACATTTTCCCTAGCCTATTTTTCTGAGTAATCCTGGAGATGCTTGGGCGTGTTTCTAATTCTGGACGATATACGTAGAATTTGAGATTCAGTAACAGAAATTTCAGCAGAATCTTGTAAAATACTATATTTTTGAGCTGTAGTTGAGGTAGTAAAATTCTTGTTAACGGACAGGCAGAATTAAAATCTGTTAGCATGAACACCTCTGATAAATCATCGGTTATTTCAGTACTTTGTAAACTAATTTCTTCATATTTATCATCAGGATTGAGTAAACGAATATCTCCTCTAGGGGGGCGAAGGTACACTCTTTTTTCATTTCCTAATGAGAGCATATCTGGAGTTACTTGAACTATTCGAACTTCTACTAATAGATCAAATTAAGTCTTTAATAGGATTCATCTAAATCTTTGAGTCATGAAGGAATAGAAGTTCCACTATTGATTTACTTTGCTATTTAAATAATCGTTTATGGGGAGTACAATTTATTGCTATTCATAGTAGGCTCTGTATGGAGTGTAAAACATGTGGTGAGATAATCACCCATCTACTAGTATCCAAATTTCTATTTTTAGAATAAGTTCTATTCAAGTCTACTTTTCTTCTTGTCCATTGCCAAGGTGTAGTTCTGCTTGATACATCAATACCTTTCGAGTGTTTTCATTAAATGTTAATCTCCACCTTTCTTATAAAATTTGGGTTTGAACTCGGCAGTCATTACGTTTATTTCATTCAAAGAATAAGACAAATTGCGGACTTAAGCATGACTTGTTTGTTGTTACACTATTACAAATTCTTGAGACAGTATCTGCTGCATTTGCATGAATGAAACTGATTTCTGGTTGGTTACTAGCTTGAATTGTCTTTCCATCAAATATGTCTCCTTTCCTTCAGACTTTCGTTACAAGCATAAGCTCCTTTTCTGTTAGCAGTGTCTTCTTTCCGAATCGGTGAGAGTCCGTGAAAAGATTGCTACAGGTTTTCTCGCTTGACTCAATATAGCAGCTATTGCAACTCCTCACGCATATGTTTCAACTTTTTCATCAATAGTCGAGTCTATATTATTTCGCAATACTTCAAATGCAAGAACTAAACTTTGACTCAATTCAAATGATGTGAGAGCATTCCAGGTGATCGTTGAATCAGATTTCATTGTATGGTTTTCAACGGAATACCCTAGAATTTCTATGGTGTTCTGATTGTAATGACCTGACCTCACCATAGTCACTTACATCATTCAAATATGCATACGCACCATTTCTTTCGCAATAATAGAGTTAATAACTCTTTGGAAACAAGAAACCTCCATTTGTAACTCGAAATCTGCTTCAAAGGCTGTATATTGTTTATCAGGCTCTTGAATTAGTATTTGACGGTAGATTTCAGATCAATGGTATTGAAAATTTGTTACTTTAATATTTTTGAAACTAATGAGTCTATGTTCGGAAGAGGGTAAGCATCAAATAAAGTATATCTGTTGATACTTTAGGAGTTATCAATTAGCTTGCGGCACGGCGTTTGTGATTTTTGCTTTTTGTAACTAATACTAGGGCCCTCCAACGCAAGCGTCTCTCGGCAACCCTCGGATTGCCAAAATTAACGGTTGTCGGATCGGCAGGTTGGCCTACTATGACAATAGTTTGTAAATATACAATATGTACTTTAAAAATGTTTTGGAATAATTCCAATTTCTATTCGGAGAAATAGGTATCGTGGTAAAAAACAAACAAAAGAGAATATTAGATGAAATACATGTAAGTCACATGTCAATGAATAAATGCAAATCTATTGTTCTTTCATTTTGTTACTGACCATTAACAGATTATGACATTGAGAAATTGTGTAAGAATTGTAATATTTGTAGCCAATTTATACCTAATACACAATAATCAGTATTAAATGCATGTCCCAACACCAGCAGATCGTGGTTCAAAGTACATATAGATTTTTTTGGTTCAATTTCCAATCAGAAATATTTAGTAATTAAAATGAACAACAAGAACCACGATTATATGTTTAAAATACCTATTCGCCTAAATGGTATCAAAAATTATTTTCTAGCAATGGAGCAGCCGGAAATAGTGTTGAATTAGCTCTCAAAAAAGCAGTTAACAATAACAAAACTGATGAAGATACCAGATTTTGAGATTTCTTCTAGAATATCGCAATACACCTCATTGCACTACAGGGTTAACTCCGGCTAATGTTAATGGGGGGATACTTGAAAACCAAATTAGATATAAAACATTATTATAACGTTTGCTTGAGACTTTAGAAGCTGGTAAGTTTTAATAAGGTATTATCAAAATCCTTCTGAACCTGTGAACCTATTTGGATACCTGGAACAATTATAGGAAATGCAGGGAATGTTATATTCGATGTCGAAATTGGAAGAAGTAAAATAGTACGACGCCACTCTGATCAGATAAGAAAATTAGAAATCGAAAATGATATTTCTGAATTTGGAAATTATCCTGCTACAATTGAAAAAGATGAATTGTTGAATCAGACTGATGGAGAAAGGGAAAAATTAATTTAAGCTCAGGGTGATGCTGCGCCACCTTCTACTTCTGAAATACGTTATAATTTACGTAACAAGAAAGTTTAATTTGAAGGTTATAGTTGAAAATAATAAATATCAACGTTGTTAATTGAATAAAGAGTGGCATACATAGTTTTGGTGTGTTTATCGAGGACAACGTCTGGCCTATTTGCTTGTATGGACCTGTAGGGCTGCATTATGGCGATGGGTGTACGCCAAAGATGCATTTGCCGGCATACCGGCAACAGGTGGAAAAGTTTCTGAGGCACCTTTCAACAGGTCCGGTAGCTGATATCAGGAACCTGCACACCCATCATGTCTGCGGTGATAGACAAAGGTGTTGATAACGTCATTTTGGCAAGCTGCGGTAAATCCCTTGGTCTTGGATATAAGCCCGGCTGATCTCAGGTAGCCGAAGGTCTGCCTCATTGACAAGCCGAGTGTTTCGATGTTTCTGTAGAAAACACCGTGTATCGGCTTCCCAACATGCCGCCTGAGAATAATATCTTGCTCAGGGCGAGGAAGTTGCAACTCGAGGTCGTCCTCTAGTTGGTCTTCTCGACTCGAAATCCGAGACCAAGTTTTTCTGCAAGTTTTTGTGCTGTCTTAACGATAAATGCCCCACTTCATCCATTTGACAAGGCAGAGGATATGATTTAAACTCCTAAGAACTGTACACGCTATTCTCAGAACCACCCTTCGAAGCAGACCCTCCAGACTAATGAGCTCCCTACCTCCTATATGACGTGGGAGATAAATGCGGAAAACGGACGACCTAGGATTCAAACCCAGATCATTTTTCAGGTGTCTTTGTCAAGTCTATGCAGCTGGATAGTCTTCCCAACTCCAAAAGAGTAGAGCAGGACTGGCACGGCAAGCATATTTGTTGCAGACAGCTTGTCTCACTCACTCGAAACATGGGACGACCAAATCTTCCGAACATGATTTTTGTAAATGCCTGGAACAGACACTGTTACCTGGGACACGTCATAATTAGGACGCTGTTCAATTCCCAGCTATCGATAGTTTTCTACAGCAACAAGATGTTTAAAGATGCTTCCGTCGGCAAGCTGAACTTCCGGAGATCGTCCCCTCCTCAAATGAAATACTGCGCACTTGTCCAATCCCAATTCAATTGAGCCTTGAAAGCATTGAGTTTTGAAAGCACCTGCGTCTACTTACAGGAATCACTACGGGACAAGTATTAAAATACATGAACACTATTGGTCTAGTCTCTAATTGATAACCCGCTGTGTAAGGCATGCGAAAAAGAGAACGAGACGGCAGATCAAGTGATGATCATCATAATGTCCACTCATGACAATTGTGGAGATCCCACCGAATGTTTTCTTCTTGTTCGCCCAAAACCTAGGGTGGACGTACAGCTAGAGATACACCGTTGTGGTGTCCTTTGTGGAGGAGTGAAATGGTCCTAAAGAGGAATGAGTACTGTTACCAATATAGGTGACTCTCCTAAGTCAATGAAGAATACAAAAAGGCTGTAGAAATTCACCGTATCAACCATTAAACAGGGAGAAGATAATTTTTGTATGTTGAGTATATTTAAACTATACTTCTGTTACCATTTACTTGTAATAATGTATTAGAAATTTTTTTGTCCATTCATTTATTAATATTAGTGAATTTGAATTAAAGTATATATTTCAGTATTTGAGGGGCCTAGTTACTAGAAGAAGGAAAATAAAAGACATAGAAGTTACATATGGTGACTGTGTTAATGATACTGTAACTATTGAAGACAAGGTCAATCTGACGATAAGAAGTATTATCAGTATCAGAAGCACCTCCTGACCGCAGATTTAGGTGAAATCGAAGTCATATTTGATGTTCTCAGGAATTGATCTTACTCTATTGTGCTTGGAAACTACATAATCCTTGATAAAAGAAATAAACAAACACTGGTTCTTCCATGTATATTATCACCATTTTATCACGAAATTTTCGAAAGTTAAACTGTCATATTCGAACGATAACTCGGGAAGTTATGAGTAGACAGAAAAATACAGGTCATATATACTATCAGAAACTGAATACACTACAATGATACTAATTTACTCCTACGTTATTCTTAGAGCTGATTTGCATTTGGAATACCTGGTATATTGGACTGGATTATTAAAAATATTGAATACGGTGGAATGAATTAGGTCCAGTTGGCCATCAATCAAGACATGGATTATTAAACGTCCATTTGAGTCAGCGATATTATAGCTATGTACAACGAAAACAGGAACACAATCAATTCACCAAATTAGAGCTATTAGCATCAAATAATTCGATAAAACTCAGTAGTTACAATTATCAGCTCTGAATAATTAATGAATTCCACAATTTGTTCTCCAAATTTGCAATACAATCCGTTTAAGATGTAAAACCAAGCAAAAACCGTTCAGGGAACATCTTTGATAAAGTTTCTGATTTCGACAAATCCGAAATTTACAAAATCGATTATGAATCGTGTGCCATATTGGTCAAACTGAAACGACTATTCTAACTCGATACAAAGAATATTTTGCCCATATAAAGAAAATTAATGATGACAAATCAACATTAGCAGAACATATGTCAAATAAAGTTCATAAAAGGAAAGTGTATCACTCTTGAAACACAGTAACGATAAACATCTAGGTAATTTAGGAGGGATGAAATGTATAAGCGAAAAAGCAATTCAATGAATTCAGATTCATCTCCATCTTAGGGTAATCCCTTATTTACACTATTAATTTCAGATAGTACTTAAACAGGCACATTTCCATTTCTAATTTAGTACAGTCTGATGATGGCTACTTGGTAGTTGAGAAGTACTCAGTACTTCAACAGTATTTTCAATGAATGAGGGTGATCATCTTTTTTTTATAGAGTTATAGTGTATCTACAGTATGAACTCTTACTTTTTAATAATAAATAATACATTCCCACATTGTAGTTTCAGCCATGCTGTTGCATATGTGATCATAGAGTCTTGTACATACATCTATGGCGTGATCCTATCCTGTATTATCGCCAAAGCATCGCATCGGGAGCATTGCAAAGAATCCCCAAAATTACAGAACACTCCAATAGTGGCGTACTCCTCGAAATAAACCGGAAGCTGTGATTTCAAAAAACTAGCTTCAATTGAAGAAAATATGGTTAGTTGACTAGTAAAGGCAAATTTGTTGGTTCACCTCGCCTGGATTTAAGGCTTACTGAGATTCAAACAAGCTTACGGTTGTAGATGAATATTTTGGAAAACATGGTGCTTGAAATCATTAACGTTTCGCTCAAAACAAACAAGAAGGCGAAGTTCTACAATAATGAATGCTTGTAGATTACAGAGGATACATCTACAACTCTGCATGGAACCTATTCCTTAATTACCTACTAATTACATCATGGCGAAGACAAATTTGGTAACATCCGTACATAGAACGGAAAGTGACAGCTTTGTTTGTGAACTCGATTTTCTTTTGGACAAAATTGAAAAAATTGATGAAACTGTTGGAATTCACAGAATCTAATAAGCACGTCGATAAGGTGATACTTCCATCAAGATAAAAAATTTCACTATCCCTTTTGTTATAATTATAAACAAATGTGCTATTGATCTTACTAATTCAATGTTAATTACTTAATACTATCAATATTGAGAAGTAATGATTGAACCATACCCAAAATATTCATAATCTCAAATCAAACAATGTTATCACCATAAAACTATTTTGAATTTAATTAAGAAACATTTTATTTTCACGATGTGACACATTGACAAAAAATTTTAACTCGAAGCAAAATATTACTAAGCAAATTTTTAATATTACCTGGTCCACTAAACGGAATGACATTTTTATGCAATCTGGAAATGTTTACTGCACGTATGTAGCTGTATTATGCTGACAATTCGTACATAATTAAAATATTAGTACCTGGGGTCGAGATTATTACATATTAACAGATAAGCCCAGTTAATAAATAAGCTATAGGAGTAATTGTAAATATATTTGATTAAATAACTTATTTGAATTATCCGAATATTACAGAGTTTATGTTACTTTTATAATTAAGCTGAAATGAAATTTAAATTGATTCAGAGAATGAGGATGATTTTAAATTAATTCATAGACTTTGAGAGGTATAAGAGGCATGAGCCGACATTTTCAATTATTATTGTGCAGATTGTCTCAACTTGGAATTAAACCGAATTGAAAAACCATCTGTGATAATAATACAGAAAGCAGGAAAAAAGATTGCCAAATACTAAAATAGTTTCCATTGATAAGCCACATATATAATATATTTAGATAAACAAACTTAACTAACTAGTAAAATTTCTCGAGAATTAAACAGAAAACCGTACGGAACATGTATTGACTCATATCAATATACATATGAAAATAAAAAAAAAGGGATCCGAAAAAGCCTTCTTAATATGATGAACAAAGTAGATAGGGTATTCTAGGCGCAACTTCAAATGTCTGTTTGCAAGACTATTTGAGAAACATGAGAAACTCTTCGTTAGAATGTTACCATGATGTTCGGATATTGGTAAAACATGAAAAATTATCTCTGGCGAAATCATATTCCTGAATAAAACAGCATTTGCATAAATATTATGCTATATAGAAGTAGTTACAACATACCGAGCGGAGCACACTACTAGTCTGAGATGTTGAACATAAAATATATGTATATATTCACATTTTACAAATAATGTGAATAATTACTTTCCATACTAGGAAGAAGAAAAGAAAAAGTTTCAAATCTATGAGTGTAATAATATTATCCACCACATTGTGTTTTTTAAATTTAAAGAAAACAACTTTCGATAGTTTGAATTTCACTAATTTAATAAATGAATGTAACTTAGCTTCTTCAAGAAAGTGATATCTGTTTACTTTCTTATATCTGTTTGAAGAAACTAATTATATATATTTATTAAATTAGTGAGAATCAAAATTTTAGTACCTATTTTATTTACATTAATAATAAATTTTCATCACATAATGGCTAATTCTATTCAACATGTTCAAGTGCTACAGTTGAAAAAATCTCAGAACAAAAATAACTGTTAAAATTATTGGCCATTTGCCCAATATAGGATTTTTTTTATAGTCGTTCAAGAGTTATTTACTTTTCCAAAAAATAGGTGGTACATTTCACGCCCTGTATCTTTTTTGAATGTCTTTATACAATCAACTTATTTGCAAAATCTAAAGATAATTTTAAAATTGGAATTAGCCTTGTGAAATAAATAAGTCGTTTTGTCATTTCTCCGGAATATTAATTTGATTGACATGATTTATTTGTTAGTAGCAAGTGACAAAAATACTGTTTGTTAGCAATGAGAATTTATCACAAGCTACTGGATATACTTTTTCTATATTCACGAGTAATCTTAGTTTGTAGCTCTCTACAGTTCCTACAAATGTTGTATTCAATTTCTTCTTGTAATTCGTATAATTACTGAGATATTATACTTGAACGCATTATTGGACCACCCGGTATATAAAATATTTGAAACAAATCGTCCATTGGAATGCTCTAAAAAGGAAAAGACGAAATGAAAAAAAAATAAAAAAAACTAGCAGTCACCAAGCACTGCTGTCAGAAGTGTAAACTGTCATTATGAAGTAATCAGTTTATTTCATGTCATCTTTGAATTATTGTAGCATTCGAAATTACAATTTTATTATTTTTAAATGAAAATTAATATAATTAGTTTTTCTTCAGTTTTCACAACTGTCAGCATTTCAATCAACAATTAAATAGATTTTCATATTTAATAATAAACAAGAATTATATTCACAATATTTAAAACCTTGCACGTAGATACGATACTAAGTTAACAATGTACAATTTATAAATTCAATAAAAATATAACTTTCCTGTGCACGAGGACGGAGGATTTAGTAAATGAATAACGTCGAGTATATGCGTGCTGTTGTAGCTTTATACAGTGTTTAGTGTGTATACGCAGTGTATATGTATACGTTTAATCGAGAGCACTGGCTCACACAGGCAGGCTCACCAACACCGTCAAAGTCATCTGTCACCTCATTTGAAAACGTTATATTCACGTTGTTTTGCTATGAAAATGAAAACATAAATAACACAAAAATTGTTGAAAATCATTATTTAGTGAAATCGTTAGACGTATGTGAAGAACACAAAAGGAAATCTTTCGCCATTAGCGACACGTATCGTAATTATATTCCGCATCGAAATGAGACCAACAATGATCATAAAGTTCACGACAAGTATGCAAATATTGCAGTTTTTTTTCCAGCTCTGGACAAAAATGTCAGGATATTCTTAGCAAGAAAACATTTATGTTTCAGAAACTAAAAAAACTCAAATTTTAAGATTCTATCCTGTTTATTTACATAATAATATATACAATGACAGTAGACGATAATTAACAGAGTTAAAATCAATTCAAATAAATGCACAGTATTATAACCATTAATGTTCTAATGCTTATAGATATGTGTATGTACAAAACAAAGCAAGTATATTACTGCTTTTGATATAAAATAATCGAATATAAATATTAGTTATAAATCACTACTATTTTAATCGTATACTTGGATCTTTTGTATTACTCATATTATAATAATTTAAATACAAATTAATTTTCGACTGGAAAAAATCCCTGAGGTTCAGATATGTTATAGTAAGTTTTGTGCTATTCTGCGTTTTCATTCCCATAACAAATCCAACAAAACGACGTAAATATAACGTTGTCAAATTGGGTGCAGATAGCTTTGGTAACCGGAACTACACCTACTAGTGTTTTATTACTATTACCTCAATTTAAAATGATTTTCTACTGCGCAATACCTGATGAACACAACCAACAACGCTGCAGTAGTAATATAATCATTCATTCTTTCTGATTTTTATGATACATGTCCCTTTGGTATAGAGCTCGAAAGAAATAGCTAGCCCAAAGTATCACCATTGTTATAAGGAAGTGTCTACCTCCACGTTCGACGGGGATATTACTACTACTATCTCCACGTTCGACGGAGATATTAATATTACTACCTCCGGGATCGACACATACTTTGATAACACATGTGTGCAACATTAAATTATAAGTATGTGAAGATGACTAACCTATACCATTGATTAATATACATTTAATCATTGGCCAGTCGGAATAACTTTCGAAATAGTTTTTTCAGGACCGCTACGAGATTATGGTCAATTTCAATGTAAAAACATGCGCTGATTATAAAACTTTGAATACACTTTTTCAGAACCGCGAGCTTACTTGTTTAAGTTAAGCAATGATTTATTGCTAAATTTGTTGCTTATATTAAGGAACGGCGTATTGTAGATACAAAAAATCTCAAATCAAATTGAAGGTATACATAAAACGCGTATTTTAAGAACCATTACAACCTTTCATCCTCAACCGTTGATTTGCTATTATTTATTAACATATTAAAGTCTTAATTACTTTTACTTCAGGTTTTGCCCAAAAATTATCCATTTGAAATATTTATTCAACTATCAAGAAAAGGTCTTATGAACAAATAGAATATTTTGGAAGAAGGGTTAAATTTTGTCATTAGAACCGTAAATTTTGGGGAAATGGAATTTTCGCTCTTTCATCGATTCTCAAGAAAAATATTAGTAAATCGCGTTTTTCCAAAATTTACGGTTCTGATGACAACTTCAACACTTCATTCAAGAACATTAAACTGCATGATTGTGTCGAGTAACATTTTTATCTGACGAAATTTTGGGAGACGGGAGTTGTATATTAGCGCAGAGTGAACATACAATCTCTCGTAAAAAGGTACCACTGTGAGCTCATGAAAAACTGTTTACAGATTATAAGATTCACGTAATGAATATGGAGTGTTCATATTATTATTCCCCTTTATTGCTATGACAGGCTCAAAAGAAATGTACCTGCACATACATTTCTAATGAATGACGGTTAAGAAAGAAATACTCTGGTTCTCCTTCTCGAATTTTGAATAAATCCCTCCGACCACGCATGCGTTTCCATATATAATACGCTTTATCGTTCGTCTCGCGACGATGTACTGACCTTTATATTAAACTATCTAACGAATTTTGTAGGACCTTTTCTTGGTAGTTAGATTCACGAATACCCTTTAATTTAAGCCAAGGTTTGCTTCAAAAAAGTTTTCAACAAACAATAGAGAGAAAATCGGTGTAACAAAGAAAAAATATCTTAATATTCAGATCTTAAAAGACTCTTAAAGACCAGGTCGCTGAACTAAAAAATGGCATCGCCAATCATCGAACGATTCGAAACGCAGAAGTTCGCTATTCATTCAAATAAGTTTTGTATACTGATCTTTGTTTATTATTGAATGCAAGCTAGTTTTATTTGAAATATTCACAAACCATGATTTCCAATGTTCTTATTAAAATACCAGATTGCATTAAATGGATGAAATTATTGAGTTTATTGAACTCAAATTAACATTACTACAAAATGCATAAAACATAGAAGAGAAGTTGCACCTACATAATTACACTATAATAATAATTGAATTGAAACTGAGTATTCAGAAATTCCTTCAGCAAATATAAATCATTTGATATAGGACATCTTCTATTCAGCTGAGAAACTTGTTTGGTTCTTATATATTATTATATTTTCAGGAAAATTATTGCTAAGGAAAATGTTAACGTAAGTAAGTGATAAGGATTTGACTACTACCCTACTCTATTCTTTGTATGTTGTAAATATTCACCGTGATGGGTATTATATTCTGAAAATCAAAAGCTGTTATGCTGTTCTTTACAAATGTTGAGATATCTAATCTATATAACCTGAAAAAGCATTTTGTATTTGGAAAAGTGAGAAGTGCCTACCTCAAACAAAGCATTCATTATGTCAAGGTGCACGTATTATGTATGAGGAACACTGTTTGATGTTTTTGACATTGAAGTATTATTGTATCATGGTATGCATGACCAAATTAAACTGTGTCAAGGATATGCATTTTTATCTCCTTAATTCAAAAAGTCGAGAATATATTGATAAAGAAGCAAACGAGATAGGGTTTATGAAATGTTTGGCAAAAACGATACAAGTAACAAAAGAAAAAGTGGAGTGACATAAATCTCTTCCTTGTGTTTCGTCTACCCTGCAAGTGTTCCAAATTAAACTGAATAAAAAGAAATAAAAATCAATTTTATTTATCATCAGGAATTTCGAGAAGTTACAGTTTACAGATACATACAGATAAGCTAAAGAAAAAACATTCAACTGAGAAACACTAGCTGCTTTTAAATGTGAATTTGAGTTTACTTCTAGGTACTGTTAACAAGATAATTCGCAGAGACAGTAGAGAAATGCTGTATGCTGTATCTTTTCCTGAAATAATTGTCCTTTAAATGGAATACTTTCAATTTTCCGTTACAGTTCTTGCCGATGGCAGAGGTAATTTTTGGATCTACAACTCCGAGTACCCAACTCCTTCACAAGCGCAAGGATTTATTATAGTATTATTTGACCATTCACGAGGTGATGTTGTTATTGTTGTTAACACTGATCATTGTTCAACAATTTTTGATGGCTCCAGTAATAGTTTCTTGTTTTCTTTTTTCCATTTTCAAATGTATTTTTCAATGTCAGGTTTCTTTTTGTCCGCATTTGTTTCATTTTAAAGTTTTGCATTGCTTTCCGCATTGATTGATATGCGTTTTCTGTAACTGCATTTGAATTCTCCGCATTTCGACTTCTATCTGCGAAATGAATGTTTCTTACTGAATGTTTTGATATTCAAGATCATTCGAAAATACATATATATACCCAAAAACAATTATAATTCTTGATATTGTGAAAGCAAATTGAAATTTATATTGTATCACCATTTACTTAACATTACAGATTCAGGGATTACAATGCATATTTGGGATACTCAATATTTCTTCAATTAAATGCATGAATCTACCCACCTCCTTTTTATCTTACCAATTTCTGAAATTCGCGTTCTTAATAAGTTCTTTTTACGACGTAGTTTTGTCAGATAAGTAACTATTCTTTATTCGGGTATTCGTTACTCTATCTATGAGAATCGAAGTAATGAATACTCGTTGAAAAATATATTCGGTAATTCAGTTACTTGTAAATCGATACTTACCAAACCGAACTACCGACCGTGTACCTGATATACGTTGTCGGAGATGGGATGTATGCGTTTCGTACTTTACTACTTTCATACTGTCAATAACAATAAATGTCATTGTTCAAATTCATAACAGATGGTCAGATTGCAAAATGGTTTCGTCTATTTTTACATTAGATACATATAAATCTATGAAAAAATACAGGAAACATGTTAATACTTCAACTGGAATGAAGAAATTTACAGAATATATTAATTTATAGTTGTCTTTGCATATCTACTTAAATTTTAAATAACCACAGATTCACAGATGTGATATTTGATTGGTATACTGCATTTATGGATAACGGGCATAAAATTAAAGAATTTTCAGTATGCCATACTATACACAGTGAATTTAAGATTTCCAAGAGAATATAATATTAAGTACCAACTTGAATATTTAATATAAATTTTTTTCCAATTTATACAAATTACAAATATAGAGTTTAGATATTCCAACATCTGCTAGACCGAATATTTCACATTTCATTAAACTGAAACCTGTAAAAATTAGGTATAATTTTAGAGGGATCGGGAATTTCTTAGATCTTATTGAAACATATTTTATAATATCCCTCAATTCTCAGATTTCGATTATTCCTTTTATCAAGTTTCCGATTACTTCATTATACTACCATACCAATATTAGGATTATTGTAAGTATTGGTTTATCCTATTCGGTTGGGATATAATAGATAATAATGACTACAACTACAAATATATACTTATCGGTAGGTAGCAATGAGGATCACTGTGGTCAGTCATTCATTGAAGTGGAGGATTATTACTATAGGATTATATGTTGTGTTTTTACATCCTATTAAGATGAACTGCTATCAACAGCGGAGTATATAAGCTAATCAGAACAATAATTCGTGGAATAAATACAATACTTACAAATAATAGTGGATAAATTAGGTTAGGTTAGTTTAGGTTGGCTATATAAGCTAATTAAAACAATAATTCGTGGAATAAATGCAATACCTACAAATAATAGTGGATAAATTAGGTCTGTTTGATCATTATGAAGTAATGTACTGTTTTTGCATTTGTAAATTTCCAAAGATTAGAAAATAAACTTGCTAGAATCTTTGAAAATATATAAACACAAAAACCATACCCTTAGTCATAATGAGGAAAGACACCTAATCTATTCACCATTATTCAAAGCTACGTAATCTTTTTACGTAATATTTATTTCCTGATATATTGTTTTGATTAGATTCTATCCTCCGCTGTTGATACCAATTCGTCATTATTAGAACGTAAAAAACCACCATATAATCCTCTAGTGATAGTCTTCTAATTTCATGAATGACCGACCACAGTAATCCTACCTACCGATAAGTATATTTGTGATGTTAGGTATGTGTTTCAATCGTATACAAATTTACCGTCTGAAGATGACCTAAGTGCATGTAAATTATTTAAAATAGAAACATAAAGTACCTACTTATTACTGTATTCACGTGCTCAAACAGCACTTAGGCAAATAATCAAATGTGTTAAAAGGTATACAAGACAATCCTCCGAAAAATACTTCATGTACCCTGGGTAACGGGGCATTAGGGGTCAATGCTAAGGCGGATTTCTATTCCTCAAAGCTCAAAATATTACAAAGTATTCGTTAATTTAGTGAATATGTTTTTATTATACATTACACTACTTGAATTTCAATTACTATAATTTGAATAATACGTACTATTACTACTATATTTTCAGAAAAACATTACAGTTTTCCCAATTCCCCTTATTCCAAACCGCCAATAATAATACTGTTGCGTTTTAATATTTGTTACAGAAAACAGATATTATAATTTTATGTTTGTTTTGTTTGTTCTAAGTTAAGTCAGTTTACGTACACTTTCCAAAGTCAATATACAAAAAGCATCAAAAAATGCCGAATAAGAGCATATGGGAAATTATACTGAGATCTACATTTTTTTATTATTCCAATTACAAATAAAAAAACCTTTGACATTGATATTTTTCACATCACCCCACAAATGAAATATAGACATAACACATTTCCATTCTCTTCTGGTCCAAAGCAGGTTCATTTTCCAAATCAAGTTAATGTGGTACAAACGTTGTACACGCTTCTTCACAACTTTTCTATTCATTTTAACTTCCACAACTTGAACTATTTCCACCTTTCTCGGTATTAGCCTCATAATTCTTCTAAGTGGCCCAAATATCGTTCTCTCCCAATTCAAGAATAACTAGCTCTCCTACTCTTAATGGGCGACTAGGCTTATCATGAACTCGATTGACTAGGTGGGTCAAATATTCAGTTCGGAAGCGTTGATGGAGTTCTTTTTTCAATGTACTGAGACATTTTTTCCAACGGAATCTTATTTTATCTCCATCCGTATCGCATCCTTCAGGAATTTTCATTACTCCTGGATTTTTCATAAATTGTGAAGGAGGCAGTGTTTCCAATTCACCTCCAACTACGGAGACATACGTAAGTGGTCTTCCATTCATTACTTCCTCTATGATCAAAATGGTATCATCAAGTTCCCTTTGACTCAATGTTGAACTGCCTATGGTTCTTCTTATGAGCTCTTCCATCACATGAATGAGACGTACATAAAAACCTCCCAACCACGAGGCTCCTGTCACATTGAACTTCCATTGAATAGGTTCCAAATGTTCCACTTCTAGATGGCATTGCAATTTAATGATCTAAACAAATTGTCTGCTCCTTGGAAATCAGTTCCGTTATCACTGAAGATAACTCTCGGGCGACCATTCATCCTAATGAATTTCCTTAGAGCATCAATGAAGGAAACTGTACTCAGCGCAGTTAGGACTTCCAACCGAACAGCTATAAAAACTGCATAAGTGGATATTTACACCAACACTTCTTCCTTATTCCTTTGAATCAAGGCCAACGCTATAGTAGAATCGGACCAAAAAATTAAGGAAACTTTTTTAATTTCAATGTTTTCCTTTCAGAGCTGCAGACAAAAGAACTCTCTTGGTCACGACTGCTGGAACTAATCAATATCCCCTCTGTGTCCACATACAATTCATCATTCACTCTGTCCCATATTATTCCTAGTACTCGATTATTTCTCTCTTTCGAATATCCATCTACCAAAGGAATCCCATACATCCTCTTCTCTAACATCAATCATCTGAAAAGCTTTTCTAGTATCTGAGATGAAACCAATACTCTTTTCTAGAAATTGAAGTAATAGATCAGGAATCGTCTGTATATAACAACTTCCTTCCTTCAAACAGTCATTCTATGAAGAATTTTGTATGATCCATCAAAATAAGGTCGAACAGGGGTAGTGGCACTGCTTAGCTTAACGACAGCTCGATGAAGGACACAATGGATTTTATTCAACTCATTTATTAGGGGTACTTCCTCGATAAATCTCTGAGCAATCCAATCACCGAAAAGTTCTGAGTTAAACTAATATGAACTGATTTCTTCCAACCTTCTGGTAGCTGACAGTAGTCTCTTGATTGCTACCTCTCTCTCATGGAAGAGACACTACATACCTATCATCATCATTCCGACTGAGTCCTCGAAAGAACTTCTGTTTACCTTCCTCTTTCACCTCCTTGGCAGTCTTAACAGCCATCTCATCACGAATGGCAATCACTTCAAGGTCCCGTAATTGAATAATGGGGAAATCTTGTAACGTCATCGATAGTGCACTCATCGATACGGTCTATTTTCCTAATTCCGGATATAGTCCATCCTAACTTTTTTTTTTTTACACACGGAAGGTGATACTGTTCCCAGTGAGTAGTTTACAATATATGTCAGCTCAGATTAACACTTCAATAGGCAGGCACCCAACCCCCACATTTTCAAACTGAATTCCTTTCTTATTTAATTCAGCCATCAATTGATTTGATGATTGAGAAACTCGTGGAATGAAATTGCAGATCTTCACTTTGTCTTGCACTGCAATTGAGCATGAATAACCACTACCATTACTCTGGAGGACTGTATTGTACTTAAGGTGGTGTATGACAACTTTTTCTTCGCCAAAAAGTGAGTGTGTTACAGTCTCTTGACCTGTTGATTGTTTACCCATTTCTTCAGCGGTTGACTCTCGGATGAACGATCCTTGTGATCCGTTGTCTATAAATGCTCGGACTATTCTCCTCTTATCCCCATGACAAACAGTGACAAGTAATGTCTGCAATTTCAGGGTACTCGAGTATGTATGATTTGAACATTCCGTCAAAGTCTGTTTCACTTTCGAAGTATTCGTTGGTTATGTTTTGCCCCCAGATATCAAACACACTACCAGCCAGAGCCAACCTCTACTGGATGGGTGCTCCCTTCCTAAAAATCAACAAATTCAATTGATTTCTAAGTGGTTCATCCTTTGCACCATCATACTTGATCAAAGGGTCCTTCTGCCACAGTAACTGCATCTCTTTTGGAAGACTTGACTCAACTAATGGATATAACCGTGTCGCTGGATCAGCATTCTCCTATTTCAAATTCTTTAGAGCTCTCAAATGGGACTGCAGCTTCAGGTGTACCTTGTTGGGGGGAATCTTGTTGGTTGAGTAAGCTATCACCAGATCCAAAATCTGCCTTATGTAGACTTGGAAAAATAGGTCCTCATTTCCATAACGATTCTTCAAAGCCTCAACTATCAACTACTACATTGTTATTCTTTGTACTCGAAGGGTACCTTCCTTGAGCTCAATACCCAAGCCAATTCTTGAGGTCTCCATTGGATTTTTTCATCTCCAGTTTTGGTAGTCGATATCCTCTCATACCGTGTCCACTATCATATCCAACACTTATACTATGTGCCGGTGGAGGAATTGAAGTTTCCTGTGACCTCATAGCATTTGAAACTTTATCCGTCTTCATTCGGATTTCATCAATTTTCAGCTGTAAATTCTGAATCTGTTCAGATTCTTGATTTTGCTGAGCCTCTGGAGTGTAATCGTGGGCCATTTGTTCCAAAATTTTATTATCTAGCTCATTAACTTTATCCTATATCTTCATCAATACCCTTATGATCAAGATCATCCTACCTTTATCTGCGGGTATTCTACTGCACATACCTTCCAGCTCGGCTACATACTTTTTGGCACCATTTCGAATAGACCTACGTTCTCATTTCCACACATTTATCATGAGCATCAAATTTGAATATCACGTTGGGGTTAAATCAAAAAACCTTTGACATAACATTGACATTTTCCACAAATATGTTAAAGTAGTCTAGATTCACATCCGTGCCTCCATCTATGGTTTGATTCATGCTAGAAGACATTTTGTAAGAGAGAGACATATATATTATTCCCTATCTTTATAATTTTGTCAATGGAGGGAATTGTCTGGAGTTGACTGTGGCTTCTAATGTTACTGATCGATCTAGACTAGAAGTACCTCATCATTGTTATCTGCCAAAGCCAATAAGAATAAATATTCATTCACTTCCTTAAGTATTGAATCTTTGGGATATAAAATTAAGAAGGTCCAGCTGATTTGTTTGGCTAGCATTCCGCGATACCACTTTAGAAAGGGTGCCTCCCAAATAAGATGCGCGCGTTTATCAATGAGTTAGGCGAAGCGCCGAATTTTGTTGAAGTATAATTCACTTTTATTCAGACAAATTCAATAAGTAACTAAATTTATTCAGGCGTGCCTATGAGAAAACCTAACGAATTTGTTTTCAAAAAATATATTTGTCAAGTTTTGTTATCCAGAAAATTTCCTAATTGAACATTTGAAAAGAAATAGAAAGAAGGTATTGATACTCTTATTGTTATTAAAGATTTTTCAATTCACAGGATGCCTGGTGTTCCATTTGAAAAACGTTCTTGCATTTTTAAACCTCCCAAAAAGGGCAGCAGTGGAATTCACTACTAGATAATTCCGACTCTCAACATAACGCGGCTATTATGGTTCCTAATTTCAAGATGTGAAATACAGAATATGAAAGAAAATTGATTTAAAATTATTTGAATTATAATTTTAATGAAACGGTGTTTATTTGTAATACTAATGAGCAATCCATGAAGCCTGCATCGCGCGAACAATATTAAATTAAAAAAAGAACGATTAAATCTCTATAACCACAAGTATTTACTTAGATATTTCCTATTACTCGCGTAGTAGGTGATTCACATATTTTTAAGTCATTATAATACACAGTATCGTCCCCTCAAATTTTGTCTCTATGGTTAGCAGATTTAGTGCATACATACACATAGGCTTTATTTGTAATGCCTATTGGACTTGAATGATACAATATTCATACACCCGGAAATCATATACTCAAATATCCGGAGTGGTCTCATAGGTAGCATTATTACTAAAAGTATATTTATACTTATACGGTCTCAAAAGACTCATATATACATATATATATATATATATATATATATATATATATATATATATATATATATATATATATATATATATATATATACTTTTTTTACATTAAAACCTGGTCGGGACTGCTACTAGCCAGCCCCGACGACATTGCAGCAGTCGCGCTAGAAAAACCAAAAGTCGGATAACCGAAGCTACTCCTCCCCACAGGTCGGTAAGTAGCTTCATGTTCCTAAATCGTGTGCCCTAAGTATTCTCATTGAACCCAGAATGACTGCCTTTTGCATCCGGTCTATCAAGATCTGCGCCGAGTTCCTACAGGCAGGAATGATCTTCAAGTTCGAACGCAGCGAAGACCGAATTCCGCCCAAAACACCGATGATCAGAACCACTAATACGACCTTGTGGCCTGGGTATAGCGTGCGGAGCTCGGACAAGAGATCTTGATATTTTGTTAATTTTTCCTCCTCTTTCAAGACTATGTTCTTCTCTGCCGGAGCGGAGAATTCAATGACATACATAGTAATAGTGTTGATGATTGATGATCTCTGATGCTTTATTTATTCTTAAAACACAGGTACACTTTTACTCTGCTTTTTTTAATACTATAGGTGCACGTACACATAGGTAACACTCAGGTTTCAATACCTTATAATTGGCTAGTGCTAATGATAACTTTATTCGTAGTTAAATTATTTATCTTCGTTTACTGTGATTCCATTCTATTTTGATTTCAGTTGGTTATTTGAGATAAGGATTTATCACTTATTCGATGATGCAAACTTTGATTGTCTTAAATTACTACGCTACCGAGAAACATAGCTTCTTCTCCGATGTTGGTACAAACTTTGGTTATGTTAAAATTTTGTGAGTTGCAGGAGTACATTTACTCCATTGATGTTATAACAAAGCTGAATTTAGTAGCAGAACGTGGTTATGTTAAAATTTTGTAAGTTGCAGGAGCACATTCACTCCATAGATGTAATTGCAAACTTAATTTGGTAGCAGAATGTGGTTATGTTGAATTTTGTGAGTTGCAGGATACATTTACTCCATGGATATGATAGCAAACTTTGGTTATGTTAAAATTTTGTGAGTTGCAGGAGAAGCACAACTTCTGCCTAGATGTGGCTGCAAACTGAATTTCCTTCCTTGAATTTCCTATTTATAGGTCCCTCAAAGAAGTATTCCCCTGAATGTGATTTAGCCAATCAGGTAATAGTTCCAGAACATTCAGTCATTTATTTTAACCTCCCCTATTCCGACTCTTTAATTGTTGTAGATTTTCTTACCGCTTGTTGTGAATCCACCAATAGCATTTGAGTATTTTGAAATATTCATTATTTTGCAAATTTACTAAATAATTCAAATTATTGTTCCTTCTAATATCTGAATTAATATTCCCAGCATTTTTCCCTACAAATTGATATGTCATTAAATCTGATTATGTTTCATATAACCTATTAATTCTTATAATTAGATATTATTTGACAGTTGTTGCAATATTAACTTTGATAAATGATATAAATTTAAATGAAACGTATACATTCTTGTATAAACTAAAATCTTAATTCTAACTTATATCTATTACAAATTCTTAACCTATTATTGTTAATATCTATTTGTAGATAGTCTTAAATCGTTCGAGTAATGATTTTCTCACATCGTAGCACTGTACGTTCTTTCACTGTACACCCATTCTACTTTACTATTTTATAAACTACTTTACAATTTGGTTTTAATCTTTGTACATTCCTTAATTTATTATTTTAATCATACAATTTAACTTTTGAATAACGTTTTCATTCCATATCATTTCCTTATTTAACTTTCATATTTTTTAATCTCTCGGTAAACAATATTTTTACAATTCTGTTTTACATTTGAAATGAAATCATAACAATACATATACAGGGTGTCCTCGAACTGCGTGGCTAAAATAAAACCGAAGATTCTTTGATTCGAAAAAAATTTGATGAGCCTTTTTACTTTTGCCTCAAGTGTCTTGTTTAGCCGGTAGAGGGCTTCAAAGTTGCAAAAATAATTTTGTTTTTTCGGTATAACTTGAGAACATGATGAAGGACTTTTACAATACTTGGCAGGTGAGTTACTGTTAATAATAGTCGTTTTTGAGAGCGGAGCATAGAGCCTTAGAGACCACAGAAATGGCTCAAACTTGAGGATGTAACGTGAAAAGTGTCCAGAACTTTTTTGTGGTCAATGTAATTCACTCTATATTTTTTATGTAGATAGCTTATCTAATTTGAAAACTTTTCTTACTCTTAGAGAATTTTGATAAATTCAACGGATTAGCTTGAAAAAAATAATTTTCGAGTCTCTGCAATTTTGGCTTACTAATTTTACTTGATTAAAATACCTTAGTTGCCTTTGCTTTTCTAATGTCATTTTGGCATTTGGATAATTTATTCTCAAAACTGTCAGTTTTTACTTTGCTTTCCGTAAAAATGTTATGAAATTATGGCTCAAAATTTCACTAACACTGAAATGGTTAATATCTCGGTAAAACACGAATAATAAAAACAATAGAAATGGGGAAACGATGTGATTATTTAGGAAAAACAAATGCTAAATTAAAAGAAACAACAAAACTTTTTGGGAAATCGCTAAGGCATCAATTGTTCGAAATGTTGCCCATTTTCCTGAATACACAAATTAATTCGTTTCAAGAAATTGGATTGAACTCTGGCTAGTACTTCAGGATCATTCTTCAATAAATCCGCTTCATGATTAATTCGTTGCAACAATTCCTCTCGTGTGTTTAATGGAGCTGCATAAACTTTCGACTTCAAAGCGCCCCATAGAAAGAAGTCGCAGGGTGTCAAATCAGGGGAGCGGGCCAGCCAGTTCACTGGTGCATCGTGTCCTCTACCTATCCAGCGATCTGGATATTCCGCATTCAAATGTCGCCTCACAGCTAATGTGAAATGAGGAGGTGCACCATCATGGATAAACCAGGCCACGACGAATGTGTAAGGGCAAGTCTTCCAACAGTTCAAGTAGCCTTTGTTCCAAAAAGTTCAAGTAGTTCTCCCCGTTCAATCGATCGGGTATAACGGTAGGGCCAATAATAAAGTTATCCATAATTCCAACCCAAACATTGATTTTAGTTTGATTCTGAAAATATGTAACTTCCGTTTCATGAGGATTTTCATCAGCATAGAAATGTTCTTTATGGAGGTTAAAAAGACCACATCTCGTGAAAGTATCTTCGTCCGTGAACAGAATTCTTCTACATCAATTGTTCGAAATGTTGCCCATTTTCCTGAATACACAAATTAATTCGTTTCAAGAAATTGTGTTTGAACTCTGGCTAGTACTTCAGGATCATTCTTCAATAAATCCGCTTCATGATTAATTCGTTGCAACAATTCCTCTCGTGTGTTTACTGGAGCTGCATAAACTTTCGACTTCAAAGCGCCCCATAGAAAGAAGTCGCAGGGTGTCAAATCAGGGGAGCGGGCCAGCCAGTTCACTGGTGCATCGTGTCCTCTACCTATCTAGCGATCTGGATATTCCGCATTCAAATGTCGCCTCACAGCTAATGTGAAATGAGGAGGTGCACCATCATGGATAAACCAGGCCACGACGAATGTGTAAGGGCAAGTCTTCCAACAGTTCAAGTAGCCTTTGTTCCAAAAAGTTCAAGTAGTTCTCCCCGTTCAATCGATCGGGTATAACGGTAGGGCCAATAATAAAGTTATCCACAATTCCAACCCAAACATTGATTTTAGTTTGATTCTGAAAATATGTAACTTCCGTTTCATGAGGATTTTCATCAGCATAGAAATGTTCTTTATGGAGGTTAAAAAGACCACATCTCGTGAAAGTATCTTCGTCCGTGAACAGAATTCTTCTACAAAAATTGGGGTTTGAGTTTTGTCTTTGGACAATAAGCCGACAGAAATCTAGCCGATGACCTGGATCCATGGGCAATAAGTCTTGAACTGTTTCAATATGATAGGGATACAACAGTTCTTCTTTCAGTACATTATGAACTAATGATTTTGAGGCTCCAATACGAAGTCCCAAACGTAGTGTGCTTATCCCAGGTTCAGTTTCAACCGCTTCCAGTATCGCTTCTTCGAGCTCTAACGTCCTTCTTGTCCGTCTGCGTCCAGTTTCTCTGCGATTTGCTTCAAATTTGCCAGTTTCGCGAAGGTTTGCCGATTTGGAATTCTGCGATGCGGATATCTTTCCCTTCTCCGGCCATTGCAACGACAAAGTCCATAAATCAATAACATATCAACCATTTCAGTGTTAGTGGAATTTTGAGCCATAATTTTATAAAATTTTTACGGAAAGCAAAGTAAAAACTGACAGTTTTGAGAATAAATTCTCCAAATGCCAAAATGACATTAGAAAAGAAAAGGCAACTAAGGTATTTTAATCAAGTAAAATTAGTAAGCCAAAATTGCAGAGACTCGAAAATTAATTTTTTCAAGCTAATCCGTTGATTTTATCAAAATTTTCTAAGAGTATAAAAAGTTTTCAAATTAGATAAGCTATCTACATAAAAAATATAAAGTGAATTACATCGACCACAGAAAAGTTCTGGACACTTTTCCCGTTACATCCTCAAGTTTGAGCCATTTCTATGGTCTCTAAGGCTCTATGCTCCGCTCTCAAAAACGGCTATTATTGACAGTAACTCACCTGCCAAATATTGTAAAAGTCCTCCATCACGTTCTCAAGTTATACCGAAAAAACAAAATTATTTTTGCAACTTTGAAGCCCTCTACCAGCTAAACAAAACACTTGAGGCAAAAGTAAAAAGGCTCATCAACTTTTTTTCGAATCAAAGAATCTTCAGTTTTATTTTAGCCACGCAGTTCGAGGACACCCTGTATACATAACAACGGTAAGAATGTACCTATATAAACGTAATTGACTCGAGGTTATGCAAACATATACATTCTAGCTATGAAGATAAACAATAAAATGAAGGTCTCTTTAATTATGTCTAATAATTAGATTTAGGGGAATGAAGAATATGCATGTAATTCATATACCACACCTCCAATCGGTGGGGAACAATGTCAATTGTCAGATCTACTTTTTTTTCTCTTGAGCAATCACCTTATTTTTACCTTACAAAAAAATTCTCTATTCCTACGTATCACTCATAATATATTTGTTTGTACGCAAAACATCAGAATGGAACCCATTCGGTCTATGAATCACTATACTTTGCTACCTGAATTCGCAAATAAGCGCCTAGGTCGTTCTGAGAGTTTTCGAGATTTCCTGGTGGTAAGCTCTTGAAGTCAGCTGTCTGATCCCTAATAAGTTACAGGATTGTTTGGAAACTTCTAACAAGAACTTTGTGACAAATGCATTCGCAAGTATTGGATGGGCTCTGACAAATTTAGTTTCCAAACAATCCTGTAACTTATTAGGGATCAGACAGCTGACTTCAAGAGCTTACCACCAGGAAATCTCGAAAACTCTCAGAACGACCTAGGCGCTTATTTGCGAATTCAGGTAGCAAAGTATAGTGATTCATAGACCGAATGGGTTCCATTCTGATGTTTTGCGTACAAACAAATATATTATGAGTGATACGTAGGAATAGAGAATTTTTTTGTAAGGTAAAAATAAGGTGATTGCTCAAGAGAAAAAAAAGTAAATCTGACAATTGACATTGTTCCCCACCGATTGGAGGTGTGGTATATGAATTACATGCATATTCTTCATTCCCCTAAATCTAATTATTAGACATAATTAAAGAGACCTTCATTTTATTGTTTATCTTCATAGCTAGAATGTATATGTTTGCATAACCTCGAGTCAATTACGTTTATATAGGTACATTCTTACCGTTGTTATGTATACAGGGTGTCCTCGAACTGCGTGGCTAAAATAAAACCGAAGATTCTTTGATTCGAAAAAAAGTTGATGAGCCTTTTTACTTTTGCCTCAAGTGTTTTGTTTAGCTGGTAGAGGGCTTCAAAGTTGCAAAAATAATTTTGTTTTTTCGGTATAACTTGAGAACGCCTATGGTTCAATCTTTTACGTTTATTCATCTTTATAATCCTATGTTAAATTATCTAAGTTATCTTCATAATTCAGAAAATTTAATTCTATATCTCTTAAGTTACATACACGATAGTGGCCAATTAGGCAAAGAAACTTTAAACTTGTTTATAATTAACCAGAACAATTCCCAGTCAGTTCTATTGAAATATATAAGAACCAGGATGCTGTCATTTGAATAAGAACTGTCAAGTAACTGCCAACCATAGCAGTACTAACCTACAATCCTTACTTCAAAAAACGACTGAACTTTAGATGAATGTGCGTGAATAGTTGATCTATGGTAGGGCATCGAATCGCATTGTGTTCATCAATGATCTACTATCCTTTCAGAGGTTTATATTTACAAAAATATAAAAATCTAATAGGATCGAAGTGGTGTAATTGGTAAATACCCTGGACTAGAAATCCAGAAATGTGGGTTCGAATCCCGCCTATGGTTCAATCTTTTACGTTTATTCATCTTTATAATCCTATGTTAAATTATCTAAGTTATCTTCATAATTCAGAAAATTTAATTCTATATCTCTTAAGTTACATACACGATAGTGGCCAATTAGGCAAAGAAACTTTAAACTTGTTTATAATTAACCAGAACAATTCTCAGTCAGTTCTATTGAAATATATAAGAACCAGGATGCTGTCATTTGAATAAGAACTGTCAAGTAACCATAGCAGTACTAACCTACAATCCTTACTTCAAAAAACGACTGAACTTTAGATGAATGTGCGTGAATAGTTGATCTATGGTAGGGCATCGAATCGCATTGTGTTCATCAATGATCTACTATCCTTTCAGAGGTTTATATTTACAAAAATATAAAAATCTAATAGGATCGAAGTGGTGTAATTGGTAAATACCCTGGACTAGAAATCCAGAAATGTGGGTTCGAATCCCGCCTATGGTTCAATCTTTTACGTTTATTCATCTTTATAATCCTATGTTAAATTATCTAAGTTATCTTCATAATTCAGAAAATTTAATTCTATATCTCTTAAGTTACATACACGATAGTGGCCAATTAGGCAAAGAAACTTTAAACTTGTTTATAATTAACCAGAACAATTCTCAGTCAGTTCTATTGAAATATATAAGAACCAGGATGCTGTCATTTGAATAAGAACTGTCAAGTAACTGCCAACCATAGCAGTACTAACCTACAATCCTTACTTCAAAAAACGACTGAACTTTAGATGAATGTGCGTGAATAGTTGATCTATGGTAGGGCATCGAATCGCATTGTGTTCATCAATGATCTACTATCCTTTCAGAGGTTTATATTTACAAAAATATAAAAATCTAATAGGATCGAAGTGGTGTAATTGGTAAATACCCTGGACTAGAAATCCAGAAATGTGGGTTCGAATCCCGCCTATGGTTCAATCTTTTACGTTTATTCATCTTTATAATCCTATGTTAAATTATCTAAGTTATCTTCATAATTCAGAAAATTTAATTCTATATCTCTTAAGTTATATATATATATATATAAATATATGCAAGGAATCTTGCGTAACGGCTAACTCGATCATTTTTCAACCGATTTAGTTGAAATTCGGACTGAAGATAGGTGTTACGGTCTCAAAACTACCATTCAAATTTCAAGTGGAAATTTTTGAACAGTTTTCCAGAAATTCAAATTTAAGTCAATTTTTATTTTTCAAATTGAGATATCTCATGTCATTTACATCCTATAGGGATCTGCTTTGCGAGAAAATGTAGGTATTCGCATATAGTTTTATGTCATGGAACTCATTTTTTAATCATTTTTTTTTCAGTCTATATTGGCTATTTTGGTTAATTTGAGATAAATCGAATGACGTTCACGTGGGGAGCGCGTAGCTGGCGAGTTAGAAAAGTGCAAACTGGTTGTACCGAATACGGCTTTACAACGACTTCTCGCGTGCCGTTTTCGCTCCATGTAGTAGATAAGGTATCGGACCGTGCCCGACAGCCCTTCTTTTTTCGATAAATGTCCATTAAATAGGAAACTTTAATTAAAATAGAAACAGGTACTTTCAAGTCTCACCTACGCATGTCTAACGGGCGACGTAACAAAGGGACTTTTCCAGCTACTAAAATATACCCGAAGCGGGTGAAAGCTAGCGGCCCACAGCCGAAAATACTTTATTACAACTGGGGCCGCCCGCAAGGGGCACGAAACGGCCCCAACATAACAAGACCGGGTATAAACTCTATCTGACGCGTAGCGAGCTTCTCGAGGGAAACGTCAAAATGATTTCGTTCGTAGCTAGGACGCTTAGCGTTCATGCAATTGTGTTTTTATACAATTTGAACCTTCTAATTTCGAAATCCCGGGGCCTAAAGCGCTATCAACTTCTGAGCCTCACAATATTCGAATTGATTAATTTTACACAAGTTTTGGGGATATAAATACCGAAAATAAAATGGCCAATATAGGCCGGGAAAAAAATGAATAAAAAATGAGTTCCGTGACATAAAACTATATGCGAATACCTACATTTTCTTGTGAAGCAGATACAGATCCAGATCTCTATTATATTAAACTGCTTTTTTTTCCCTTTGTATTTTCTGTGATTTCGTTATCGCGAAAACTTTGCCTGACGTCTTACTACATATTGTTTTCAATTCTGTAGATTCAATTCGAATCCTTGATGGAGCATCGGATGTATCGTTATTCGTGCCACTGATATATAATTTATTCTGAAGTTATTTCTTCTAGAGTCAATCTGAATTCATTTATCTACTGGATGGATTCGCCATGCCAAACATGTGTACCAATGGTGTTGTGGCTCCGATAATTTTGATAGAGTTCGATATTATTATTCTATGGAACATAATGACATTGGGCTCAGGAAGGAAGACGCTTGTCGATTTTATTAGTTTCATAATTAATTGATTCAAAGTTTTTTTTTTGATACATTGTGCTATATCTCAGATTGCTTTGGATATAAAAATATAGTTGTCAATCAAAAACTTGTTTGTCATGAAAATAAGCTTGAATTGCCATTTTATTTAATTAGTTCCAATTTTGTAATAAAAACCTGTTAGTGTTATGATTTACTACTAAAATTTGGCGACGAGGTAGAACATTTTGAAGAAGAACTTTTAATACATGCATGTCAAACAACGGAAGGAGATAAAGAATTAAGGGGAATTTCGATTCCAAGAAGGAGTGCTTCAAATACTATAGACAGCAGTTCGAAAATTATATCAAAATGAAGGAGCTGGATAAAGATAAAGAGGAGCGCTCAAATATTACTTTACTCAATCGGAGCATCAAATTATAACATGTTGGCAGCTTAAGTAGCTCTAAAATAGAGAGCAGAACTTGAGTACGATGAGCTCATCAATCAACTGGAGAAGCATTTAGCTCCGCGAAACAGTGTAACTCAACACAACTTCTTATCAACATATCAAAAAGAGACTCAAACTATCGCAGAATACACAGCAGCACTACGAAGCAACTTAGAAGAGTGTGAATTCAAGATGGAGTGTGAATGTGGGAAAATTTCAGGAGCTGACCTATTTTCCTGGGTACACAATTCATTCGTGGGATTAAAGATAGCTGGATTGAGGAACAATTCTTTCAATCTGAACTCATCGAATTCAAGGAATTGTGACAAAAGCAATTTCGCTAGAAGCTTCAAAAATTGACAGTCGCGAACTAACAAAACTTCCATCGGTATCAAATACGGACACGCAGTAAACGAAGTTAGCACAGGAAACTTCCAGAGTAGTAACCGGATTGAAGTCAGGAATCAAAAAAATAGGAAAAGCCACAAGAGACCCTTCAAGGCAGTAAGAATCGACTGTAACGTTCAGCCGAGCGTTGTGTTTTTGTAATAATAGATCTCACTCCAGATTGCTCTAGATTTAATATTTCCCAAATAAGTGAATAGGTTCGAAATCCTATCTCACTGCTTGTAACACTTGAACTTGTAACAGTCGGCTGGGTAATATTTCAGGTAGCGTTAATACCTCATCGACGTGTTATGTGAATTAAGATTTGTTTGTCGGAACCTGCTCGGGTATCGAAGATCTTAGTTGATCCGTGTACCCTTAAGGTTCTTTTAAAGCTGCCACCACCAGGCCTATATTTCAGCCCACATAGAAGCTGTTTTCAACTATGAGGCCGCGATCCCTTCCAAGGGACCGGCTCGTACAATTACCTATACTTATATCTTTATATCTATTCAAGCGTAAATTCTGAAGGTCGTATTCGCTGAGAGGTGATTAGGGATTTCCAGTTAAACTCGTAAATCAAATTGAATAATAAATGTATATTGAATAAAACAAAATTGACAAAAAAAAAATGATACATTAACCAACAACGAACGCTTATAAAATTAATCCAAAATTTGGTTATAGGAATGATAGCATAGATTTAAAAATATGTCAAGTTCAGGTTGACCCCAAGTGGGGACCTGAGAAATTTACAATGTCGCTAGTACTACCCCCTTCGCCAGCGAGCGAGTTCTTGTGCATGTTCTCTTTAGAGAGTTGAAATAAATGAAGGACTAATTAGCACAACCCCGAACAGTGATCAGTTTCGCGCTCGATTACGCCGATGATTGATAAATGATGTTCAAAATTAAAGGATTCCTCACTTTCTGGTAAGCTGGGATAAGCCTAACAACATGATACTCTATTATCTCCCCTAAGTAATCTCCGATAAGCAGAATTACAATTGATCACTACTTAGCCTGAATGGCAGGATAAAAATATATTATAACCACCTTATATTATATCGTCGATTCCGAGGTTGTAGTCAATATAACAGTTGTTCTTTGGCAATCAAAATGCACTTACCCTGTTGGTCTAATAACACCATTTCATTTCGAACCCCTTGTAGAAATAACGCACAAAGAATTTAAACACTCGATTTCTACATCGGATTAAATTTAGTATGATAGAAAGTTGTCACAAAATGATTTTTCAAATGAGGGAACACTTTACGCGTGACGCGGAAGACGCGTACAAGTCCAGCTTTGCTTTAGTCTCAGGGAACACTCCTTGTTGCACAAAATTCTACGCTTAATTTGTTATACAACTGAGTTCTAACTATGAGCCAATTCAATGCTCCAAACTACCCTACGCGAGCTACCTACAGCTCCGGGTTCCTTTCTTTTACAATATTGCAATCAAAATTGAACGTAGGTTGAATTTAAATAATTTCTATGTTTTACTCCTATGAATACAAATTGATAATTTATTTTATACTCTATAAATTTCTGGAATTTAGTTTGCTTAAATCTTGACAAACAGGATGATAATTGATTTCAGAAAAAATATGATCTTTGGAGCAAAAATTAACCTGGATTAAAATTATACATTACTTGACTGGAAAACTACTTCATCACTTTATAGAGACAAGATCTCAACAACAATAAAAAGAAATTAAGAATATCTCCATTATTTTTAGTTTAAAATCTAAATAAAATAAATGACTTGTATTAATGCAACAATGGACCCTGTGGACATATAGCATGCTGGACTTACCCGAACAACTAGGTGTATGAGAACTATCAGTAGGTGGTTGAGAACTATCTTTTTTCCTCAAAGTAATTAGTTTTTATGAACTCATTGAAGCGGGGGCCACCCCACGCGCAAACTTAGAAAATATGTTCAACTTAGAATACCGGGAGCATGGCCCACCCATAATTTATACAAGCAGCCAATAGGAATCTGACTAGGCGAAAGAATTATAAGTGACGGGTCTACTCAAGTCCACGTGGACTTTCCCTGACTCAGGAAAAAGCAAGTACCGTTGACCGCGTACTTTGCTACGTATGTTAAGCATGGAGTCATTTCTACCGGCCAATGATACAGGAAAGATGACTCATATTACCGTCGCTAGGTCTGTCTGGTATATCGTGTTCAAGATATAATAATTTAGAAAATTTTCAATTTGAATTTAAATCAATATTATTCAAAGGCCTCAATACAAAAAGTAATAATCCGTCGGATTATTACACAACTTTATCAGTCCAGATCGAAATCAAGAGGACGTATCGACTACGAGAAACTCGGCATCAATAATTTATGTCTTCGTGGTGGACGAGACAATCACATGGCAAGAGATTGTAGTACGAATGTCAGCAGTTTGAAATGTACAGGTTGAAATAGAACTGGGCACATCGTTGAGGTATGCATCAAAACTCCCCTTGATACAAAATCCCTAACTTCAATGAACTATGTAAATAATCATGAATATTTTGACGTGAATAAAATTCTTGATGTTTTTTATGATCAATCAACGAACAAAGCCGCATCCGACGCAAAAAAATATTTCGCGATCGAAAACCGCTATAAAAATGTTGAAATCGACACGGGAGCTGGATATACCTTGATTCCTGAAGATCGATTCAAAGCCATCAACATCAAACGACACTTGCTACCAACTAACATAGCTTTTCGGTCATATACTTCTGATATGTTCCTTCCTATTGGGAAAATGCAGGTCAATGTTCAATATAAAGACCGGAAATCATTCGAAGAAATGTACGTATTACCTCAAGGTCATAATCCTCTTCTCGGAAGTACAAGGATCAGGCATCTAAGAATTAAATTAGACGAAATCGACCAAAACAATGAACATCATATCAGTACGAATCAAATTCCACCAATAAACGGTATAGACGACCTTGACAAAATGTATCCAGAAATTTTCGTTCAAAAAGTGGGGTGCGTATCAAATTTCGTCATCAAACTTCAATTGCATTGAAGGATCCAAGCCGACTTACATCGCAGAACGCACCGTACCATATGCGTTACGCGAAGAAGTAGAAAAAGAATTGGATACTTTTGAAGCAGAAGGAATAATTACAAAATCAACCACCAGTGACTGGGGATCGCCATTAATGGTTATCTGAAAACCAGACGGATCGGTTAGACTTTGTGTAAGTTATAATATCGGACTCAATGATATGTTAGTGAACGCAAATTATCCAATTAAAAAGATTGATGAAGTTCTCAACAGCCTTCGAAATACTTCTGTCTATTAGACCTTCTCAAAGCGTATTTACATTTGAAAGTTGATGAAGGAAGCATCATTCAGACAATATCAACACACCGAGGAACTTATCGAATGAATCGACTAAGTTTCGGCATCAAGATAGTACCAGCAAAATTCAACCGTATATGTGATCAAATTCTACGAGACTTGAAGAAAACTATTGCATATTTCGACGATATTATTGTGTGCGGAGAAACGTTGGAAGAATGCAAGGGAAATCTATGTACTTGTTTTCAGAGATTACGTGAATACGATCCACATCTGAACAGGAAGAAATGTGTCTTCTATCAAACGGAAATCAAATATCTTGAACACACCATTCAACACAACGAAATTTAAAAATAGAAATCCAAGGTCAAGGCAATCAATGAAATGCTACGACCGAAGAATGTTACAGAATTACGTAGATTTTTGGGGATGATAACGTATTATTCTCGATTCATTACAGATCCATCTAGTATTACATATTCATTGAGGAAAATACTCAAAAACGACCAAAAATTCTTTTGGTCACCAGAATGCGAACCGACTTTCATCAAACTGAAAAACGAAATCACCAGTGATCGAGTAGTATTACCATTCGACCCAGAAAAGCCAGTCGTATTAACGACAGTTGCAACTGCAAATGGAATAGCAGCCGTACTCTCACACAAAAATTGAAGATACAGAACGACCAATAGCATTTGCTTCCCATTTATTGTAAAGCTCAGAACAGAACTATTCTCAATTGGATGAAGAAGCTTTGGCAATCATTTTTTTAGAGTCGATCATTTTTTCGATCACATATATGGAAGACGATTCACTTTAATCACCGATAATCAAGCGTTAACTAGAATTTTCCATCGAAAAGTGAAATTACCAAAGATGACATTATCTCGTCTTCTACGTTATGCATCATTCTTAATAGGTTTAGACTATGTTGTCAAGTTCAAACCAGGAATTGACAATCGAAATGTAGACTGTTTGTCTCGAGCACCGTTAAAACAAGAATACATATCATCCGATATGGTCATCAATGAAGAAACACACCAAGTATGTGCAATGACAATATTTGAGATATCGGCCAGTATTTTGACTTCAGAACAGATCAGAAAAGAAACTGAAAACGACGAAGAATTGTCAAAATTTGAACAAGACCTTCAATTGGAAAACATTGAGAGCGAATATACATTGAATGAAGGAATCCTAATCAAAAATGGCAGAATTGTAGTACCAGAAAGTTTACAAATGGAAGTTTCAAACAAATTCCATTCCACGTACCTAGGGATAACTAAAAAGAAGCAATTGGTACGACGTTACTGCACCTGGAAGAATATCGACAAGGATATAGAAAAATTGTCAAAAACTTGTGAAGATTGTGCTAAAATCGAGCATAACCCAACGAAGGCTCCTATTCATCATTGAGATTCACGAGTGAGTAATTGGGACCGCATTCACATCGATTACGCGAGACCATTCCAAGAATTGTATCACTTAATCGCTTATTAGACAAAAGTACTCAGAGAAGCACCGACTTCACTGATTACCATGAACATCCTCAACGAAATATCCGCAAATCCCAGATATCCCGTCGTGATGGTGTCAGACAATGCTACGATTTTCACCAGCGAAAGTTTTCAAAATTACTGAAAGACGAACGGCATATTTCAAAAATTCATCGCACCAGGATATCCGGATACTAATGGTTCAGCCGAACGACACGTACAAACGTTAAAATGTTGACTCAAGGCAATGGTCGATCAAGACTTACCGATTAATCAGAAGATCCAGAAAATATCGAGCAACACCACTTTTAAATGGGAAATCACCAGCAGAAATGTATCTACAACGACAAATTCGAATAAAACTGGATGTTATGCGCCCGTTAAAGAAGAAAATCCACAGAGAGATGTCTTATCTTTAAATCCTGAATTTCTTCCGTCCGACCTGAATCCCAAATTAGTGGTCTCCAAACGTCTAATTTAATCTATTTCAGTAGATGTAAATGGCTAGTTCTGGGGCGGAAGTGCATCCGGTCTGAGTCTGAGGGAATTGCGTGAGTGTGAGAGAGAGAGGTGTATATGTTTGATGTGATTCTGTGTTCTGAGGGTAGTGGACCATAGAGTTGGATGTTGTGTGTTGTGTTCGAGACCTGTCATGGCGTCTGTAGGTCAGACTTGTGTAATGGTGGTTGTAACTGTTATGGCGTCTGTAGGTATTGTGATATGACGTGTGTAATGTTGGTTGTAACTGTCATGGCGTCTGTGAACAGTGTGGTTGTGAACCATAGAGTTGGATGTTGTGTGTGGAATAGAAGTGTGTTGTGTTCGAGACCTGTCATGGCGTCTGTAGGTATGACGTGTAATGTTGGTTGTAACTGTCATGGCGTCTGTAGGTATTGTGCTATGAGGTGTGTTATGTTGGTTGCAGTTGTAAACCATAGAGTTGGATGTTGTGTGTGGAATAGAAGTGTGTTGTGTTCGAGACCTGTCTGTAGGTATGACGTGTGTAATGTTGGTTGTAACTGTCATGGCGTCTGTAGGTATTGTGCTATGACGTGTGTTATGTTGGTTGTAACTGTGATGGTGTCTGTAGACAGTGTGGGGGAGCCACTTGTGAACAGACAGTCTGATTAGATGTAGGTCACAGCATTACCAGCCTTTAAGTTTGAGATTGAAAAACGGTTAAAACGATCGAAACGATTCAAACGGTCGAAACGATCGTTTTCATCGTTTTTACTACTCTGAGCATAGGGTACGTTATACAATTGTTATGTAGAAGATCAAACTTATCGATCAAATTTAAAAAAAAGAAAATGACATTTTCTAACTATCTGTATGATAGAGGGATTCGAACCCTGATCAATACTATGCATTACACATCAAATATTAGAGATATGATATATAGTTTTAGTTTATACTTACCTGATCAAACAACCTCTTTATACACATGTGCTAAAGAATGTCATTCAGATAGGTATTGAATTTCATGAATCTCAAAGTATACAACATGGCTATGACACAAATATGATATTGAAATTTTATAAAATTCACTAAGTTGTTTTAAGAATATATGGAAAGGTCTTTTTTAAGAATAAAAACATAAAAGATAAACTATTTAATATATTGTAATTAAAATATAAAATATAATCTACACGAACTTAATTAATAACAAAAATAAAATAACATAGCTTCCTAATGTAGTTCAATAAGATAGCGCAATCCTCTCTCACGCTGCAGGATGATGATCTGTAATTAAACAAAAAACAATTTCAATATTCAATATATAGAAACAACATAAGACTTACTTCATTAATGAGATGATTTATATCCTCCTGATTCCCATGTATAGTCATCTCTGTAACATGAGGGGGTGGTGGTGCTAAAATCATCGATCTTGGGAGGAGTGGAATTATACTCTCCGGAGTACCTTGTATAGACACCCCTGTAACTTGAGGGGGTGATGGTGGTGGTGCTGAAATCATAGCTGTAGACACTGCCACAGGAGGTGGAGATGGTGATAGTTGCATCGATGTCCCTGGAGACGGAGATAATATCTCGTAACATCTATTGAAAATGAAATAATTATTGTATGAATTTACAAAAAATCTGAAATATCTTACCTTATATCTGAACGAGGAGGGGTCACCTCTTCTGATTTGGAAACTTCGTTATTGCTAAAAAGGTTTAAAAATTATCATTTAAATCAAGATTATTTATGAATAAAACATACATTTCAAAATCACCAAGATCTGGACGAGGGGTCTGCTCTTCCGAATCCGAAACTTGGTTAATACTAAAAAGATTACAAATTATTATTTTGCCCAATATTATTTACTGATAAATATACATTGCTATATCTCCAAACGTTTGTAAATAAGCAAGATATGCCATCTCCACATCAACCTCACCTTCCGAATATCCACAAAAAATAACATATACTTTAACAATAACATATCAACGAGAAAAAATGTTTATACTTACTTTTCTAAGAGCCATGCTGCAATATTCTCACCGTCTAAATCACACCTATGGGTGAGTTTAGCAATCCTCTCAAAATAGGCACTCATGGTATGTACACAAAGAAAACTTTGGATAAACTGAACTTAGAAATAAATTATAAGATTTTAAGAAGGGGGAAACTGAATTTAAAACGAGTAAGAAAATCGGTTGGAAATAAAATTAAACCGTAAACTGATAGTGCTGCATTGTGGTTTCAAGATAAACAAAATCAAATTAATTAATTAAAACGGAAAGTGGTTAGATTATAAAAAGTCAAAGAAACTGTCTTATATAAAATTAACGGTCTTATGTAAAATTGTGGTTTTAAGATAGTAAAAATAATTAATTAGAACGGAAAGTGATATACATAAGCGTTGATATCAGTTGCAACACAAAGTAAAATTATTAGAACTGAAACTGATAACACATAAATATCGCAGAACCGTCGATAGTGTGGTTTCAAAGCAGGAAAAAATACTTTCGATGTAAATTGATAAGGAAAATTCATGTCGGAACATGCAAAGTTTGCGGTTAATGGTATTAACAAACATTGCTTCCTTCTCCTCTTACAACTTCAACTTCAACAGTCGACTATCTACTCCACCTAGAGTAACATCATACTCATTCACCTAGTCTTTGTGTGTGTTTGCGTTTTAAAACAAGGTGAGTCTATTTTCATTTTATTATTATTAATATTATTCATTATTATTTTATTTTGGTTTAAATCTTTTATTCTTATTTTTGATTTTATTTTTACATTTTGTTTCAATTTTCTATAATTCTGTATGGTTTTAATTTTATTTTTCTTGTGTTTATAATTTTTATTTTATTAATTTCAAATCATTGAGAGTTTCGTTTAGTTTCAATTCTCATAATATCATTATTTTGAGTTCATTTTTTATATTTCATTTCAATTTTCATAATTATTATTACCGTAGTTTCTACCTTGATAAACATTATACTTATCCTTCAGTCTTTTGAAAACAATTTAATTTCATATTTTAGTTTTTCAATTGATTACGGTGATTCTCTCTGTGTTACAGACTTAAATAATGGATATCACTTCACTGAACCAGATTTCTCTATTACAGAGGAAACCTACAAAAAAAAGTGAGGGAATTGGAGCTGGGGCAACGCTTTCTTATTATTGATGCGAAAATAGTGAATGCCAAATTTGGGTCCTGCGTATTGGTGGATTTAGGTGACTTCAACGTTTTCTTACCAAAACGGTTGACTTCAGCACTATCCCCGATTATAGATCAAATAAATGAAAAACCTTCTTTGGGGTTGATCTATCAAGGTGCGGAGGACGTGAAAAAGGCAAATCCTTGCTCGAAAATGGAATTTTTCCGACTGGAAGATCTCCCACCACGAGAAGCTCTCAAGCTACACGTGACCCTAAGGACCTAAGAACGAGCTATAGCAGAAAAATAAGGTAGGGTGTTTATTCTATTTTTTAACATGGAATCCTTGTCTAAAATTAGTTGTGATATTGTTAAAATTATAAACGAAGAACAAAAAAATTTGCTAACATCAAAATTCTCCCCTCAGGAGACAAATAAATGGGTGGAATTTTGTATTAAATATCAGCGCCTCTTTTCTAGACATTTAAAAAAAAATATTCTTAATATAGGTGAGAAAAACCAATCACAAACGAATTTAGGTCATATTAAACGTTTTAAAATTCCACTTCAAATTCGTAATAAATCCTTCAAACCAACAAATGAGAATTGAAGTGATAAAATTCGATGAGAGGAAGGTAAAACAGCTTTTAATTGAAGGATTCGGACTGGTCTTATAATAAATATTTCACATTTCGACCCTATACATTTTTTATTTGACGCTTTTAATCTTTTTAAATCAAGAATTATTAAAATTTTACATACAAATAATTTTATAAAAGTCTCCACAACCCTTTGTTGTGAGTACATGAAAATGAACGTAGATAATGAACTTGCTCAGTTTGATTTTAAATATTTCCACACAAAGTCTGCTTCGATAGATGAGACAATGAATTTGTTAGACTGGTTCAAGGAAAATGTCATCGAAAAGATTCAGGTGAAACTTGATTATTTCCAGGAAATGAAATCAGGGTGGAGTCTTAAAGAGATTATCAGCTTAGAGATAATTATTAATGAACATGAAACTATTAATTCTGGCTCATCATATATTCCTTTACCGAAAGAAATCTAGGACAAACACACAGTCATCAATATAAAAAATTATGATGAGTCCTGCTTCGCCTGGTCTATAACAGCAGGGTTACATTCTGCTACAGATAAATCAAATAGAGTTAGTTCATATCCTCATTTCAATACAGTTTTAAATTTAGAAAAATTAACTTTTCCACTAACCGTTCCTCAAATTCCCATTTTCGAAAAGAATAATAACATTAGCGTTCATGTTTTCGTTTTGAAATTGAGTGGTTAAAATGGTGAGGATGGAGTGGAAGCGGGAAAATTTAAGCTTCTCCCCGCATATCTTACCAAAAATAAATTAGAACAGCATTTTAATTTACTACTTATTCAGGATAAATACTACCCTGATGAAGAGTCTCGAAAATCTACAAAAATGGTTGTGAAATTTCATTATTGCTTGATAAAAAATTTAGGAAGACTTGTAAATTCACAAATTACGACTAACCATAAGGTTTATTTATGTGAGCGTTGCTTGAATAATTTTAGAAGTGAAATTAAATATAATAAACATTCAGAGATGTGTGTACAAAGTAATAAATGTAAAATTATTTTCCCACAAGATGACCGTTTGGTATTTAAAAATCATTCAAACAAATTACCTGTTCCATTTGTAATTTATTTTGATTTTGAAGCCCTTCTGTTACCAATTCAACATTGTTCTCAATCTAATGCTGCTTCTTATACAAGCCGAACACAATTACATGAAGCATATAGTGTAGGATTTTATTTAAAATGTCATTATGATGATTCATTATCTCAATATCAAAGTTTTAGGGGTCAGGATCCAGCTAAATGGTTAACAAGCCAACTGGATAAAATCTCTGAATTTATCGATACAAAATTACGAACAGTTATACCCATAGATTTTAGCGGTATAAGTTTATTATCAATAATGGCTGAAACCAAATGTCATATTTGCGAACAGCAATTTAAAGAGGATGATGTTCCAGTAAAGGATCACTGTCATTTTACAGGTAAGTATCTGGGTTTGGCTCATCAAGATTGCAACTTGAATTATCAACATAAATTTGTTGTGACTGTTGTTGCTCATAACTTAAGTTCTTATGACATGTTTTTGGTGATTAGGGATTTGGCAAAATCTTCGAAACAGAATATCAGCATTCTTCCGTTGAATAAGGAAAAATATATTAGTTTTACTAGATCATCAGCAAACTCTGCAGTTAAATTTAGATTTATAGATTCATGTAGATTTTTAGCTTCATCATTGGATAAGTTGTCATCCTATTTGGAAATTGATGAGTTGAAAATCTTAAAACGAGAATTTAATCATTTATCAGATGAAAATTTTAAATTATTAACACGTAAAGGGGTATTTCCATATGAACATATGGATGCGTGGGATAAATTAAATGAGCAAAATCTCCCTCCGATACAAAAATTCTTTAATAAATTAAAAGATGGAGCCATCAGTGAGGATGATTATGAACACGCGCAGAACGTTTGGAATAAATTTAATTGTCAAAATTTAGGAGACTATTCAGACTCATATTTGAAAACAGATGTTTTACTGCTAGCAGATGTATTTGAAAATTTCCGTGTAAAATGTCTAAACTTATCTAAATTAGACCCTTCGAATTATTTCACTTTACCAGGCTTCACCTGGGATTGTATGCTCCAATATACAAACGTGTCTTTACAATTTTTGAAAGATATCGATATGGTTATGTTTTGTGAAAAGGGGATTCGAGGGGGTGTAAGCCAATGCAGCAATAGATTTGCCAAAGCGAACAACAAATATATGCACACTTATGATCCACAAGAGGAAAACAGTTATTTGATGTATTTCGATCTGTGCAATCTATATGAGTGGGCTATGACCCAATATCTACCTTATGGCGATTTTGAATGGATCGAAAACGTAGAGAATAACTTTAACGTTGTAAATATACCAGATGACAGTCCTATTGGTTATATATTAGAGGTTGATTTGGAATATCCTGTGGGATTGCATGACTTACATAAAGATTTACCTTTATGTCCAACTCATGAGGCCCCACTGGGTTCTAAATTACCTAAATTATTAACAACACTTCACAATAAAAACAAATATATCATACACTATAGAAATTTAAAACAGTTTTTATCATTCGGTATAATTTTGAAAAAAATACATAGAGTCCTTAAGTTCAAACAGTCACCCTGGCTGAAAGCCTACATCGATTTAAACACAAAATTACGTGCTGCATCTGAGAATACCTTCGAGATTGTCTTATTTAAACTCCTTATAAATGCAATTTTTGGAAAATCAATGCAAAACGTGCGAAAACAGACTGGTTAAATTAGTTAATAAATGGTATGGTCCATTCGGAGCACGCTACTATATTTCACAACCAAATTTTAATAGCAGCAAAATATTTGATGAGAATTTAGTAGCTATCGAGCAAAATAAATTAGAGATAATGTTTGATAAACCTGTTTATGTAGGTATGGCAATTTTAGATATTTCAAAAGTTTGCGTATATGACTTTCACTATGGGTTCATGCTCAAATTGTATAAAGATCCTGAGGTGATGAGACTGTTTTATACAGATACAGACAGCCTTGTTTATCACATAATAACTGATGATGATATCTATAATTGTATTATAAATAAATATATACACAAGTTTGATACTAGTGATTATCCTCTCGATAACATCTTTAAGATTCCACAGGCAAACAAAAAAGTAGTCGGCCTAATGAAAGATGAAAACAAAGGAGAAGTTATGACAAAGTTTGTGGGGTTACGTTCGAAAATGTACCGTTATACTGTACAAGATAAAGACCTCAACCCTACGAAAAAAGCTAAAGGTGTTCGAGAATACGTCCTTAAGAATTCGATCACATTCGAGGACTATGTTAGCTGTCTAGAAGAAGAGGTTGAAATGTATAGAGTTCAAAATTCAATCCGATCTTTCGACTTTGAATTATATACAATCGAACAGAATAAAATAGTTTTGAGTTCGTTCGATACCAAGAGATTCCTATTAAAAAATAGTACAACCACTCTACCTTATGGTCATTATTCAATTTGAATAATAATATAGGATTTTAAATGTTCTTCTATAAGTTTTATATTTACTACCTCTCTCAAACAGAGACAGAGAGAGAGGTGCATTTTAGATATGTATAGTGTAACAAATTGTATGAAATATTTGTCAGTAGATTGAGTGGACTACTTCTCCACCAGGAAGTGACGTCATCGACCGGAGGTTGCGCGCGCAACTTCGGAAGTAACGTTACTAACCCGCGAAATTCAAACGTGTCCATAGAGCTTACGATGATTACAGAACTTTCGACCATAGAGGTCTGGGTCATAGAATGTGAGGTTGGTTGTATGTGACGTCATCGACCCGCGAAATTCGAACGTGTCCATAGAGCTTACGATGATTACAGAACTTCCGACCATAGAGGTCTGGATGTGAGGTTAGTTGGATGTGACGTCATCAACCCGCGAAATTAATACGTAGAGGTGTGTTGTTTGATGTTTATCATAACCGACGTTGGAACCGAATGTCAGAAGAGTAAACGTCAAAACCACAATATGACTGATGCTGTAGCTACATCGCCACCATCTTTTAATGAACTGATGAACTATTATACTTAAATGTCAATGTCAGACCAGTTAACTTCGAATGACTACATCTATGAATGAACCGATCAACCGTAATGCATACCTGTCAACGTCAGAAATGTTAACGTCAAGGGATGACATCTATGAGGCTACAATTCAAAATATGACTGATGTTATAGCTACATAGTCGCCATCTTTTAATGAACCGATGAACTATCATACTCAAATGTCAATGTCAGAACAGTTAACTTCAAATGACTACATCTATGAATGAACCGATCAACCGTCATGGGTACCTGTCAACGTCAAAGGACGACATCTATGAGGTATCTTGTTAATGTTTTTGCGCGGGAAATTTATGAACCGATGAACTATCATAGCTGGATGTCAATGTCAGAACAGTTAACGTCAAAGGACGACATCTATGAGACTCCAATTCAAAATGTTACCGATGTTGTAGCCTATATCGCCATCTATCACTAAACCGATGAACTATCATCACTGAATGTCAATGTCAGAACAGTTACCGTCAAAGGACGACATCTATGAGGTATTTTGTTAATGTTTTCGAGCGGGAAGTTCCATCTCAATTCAAAAAAACGATATATTAATGAACTATCATAGCTTGATGTCCATGTCAGAACAGCTAACGTAAAAGGACGACATCTATGAGGTGTTTTGCTGATGTTTGCGCGAGGAATTTCAAAAGTTTGACTCATGTTGTAGCTATACTGTCATTAATTATTGAACCACACCGTAATTCCAAAAATAATGAACTTCTATGAGGTATCTTGTTAATGTTTTTGAGGGGGAAATTTATGAACCGATGAACTATCATGGCTGGATGTCAATGTCAGAACCGTTAACGTCGAAGGACGACATCTATGAGACTCCAATTCAAAATGTTACCGATGTTGTAGCTTATATCGCCATCTAATAATAAACCGATGAACTATCATAGATGAATGTCAATGTCAGAACAGTTAACGTCAAAGGGCGACATCTATGAGGTATTTTGTTAATGTTTTCGAGCGGGAAGTTTCATCTGAATTCAAAAAACGATATATTAATGAACTATCATAGCTTGATGTCCATGTCAGAACAGCTAACGCCAAAGGACGACATCTATGAGGTGTTTTGTTGATGTTTGCGCGAGGAATTTCAAAAATTTGACTCATGTTGTAGCTATACTGTCATTTATTATTGAACCACACCGTAATTCCAAAAATAATGAACTTTTAAAATAACCTACAAATTTCCTCAACGTTGAATGATTACTTACGTATGTGAAATTATTACACCAGAAACCACATTGAGTATATGAGAACACGTGGAAGCAATTAATTTTGCATACACCTGCGTCATCACATTCAGTTTATACGAGAATAACAGCGCGTATAAATGAGTACAATGGGACTCACTCATTAGGTGAACTATGAAATTCGGTGTCATGGCGGCTATCGCGGGAATTTCAAACGAGGTGTCTGTCACTTAGATCTTCGAAGAGATGTCATGGCGTCTGTCACGTGAACTTTCATGGCGGTTATCGCGGGAATTTAAAACGAGGTGTCTGTTACGTGGATCTTCAACGAGATGTTGTGGCGTCTGTCACGTGAAATGTCATGGCAGCTATCGCGGGAATTTCAAACAAGGTGTCTGTTTCGTGGATCTTCAACGAGGTGTCGTGGCGTATTTCACGTGGGTCTTAAACAGAATAGAACTGTTTTAGAACCTAAATTACACAAAACAATACCAAATTGAGAGGTATAATAGCTACAGCTGCAGCACTATCAACCGTCATGCATACCTGTAAACGTCAGAAATGTTAACGTCAAAAGACGACATCTATGAGGTACTTATGTAATGTTTGCGTGGGAAATTTATGAATCGATGACTATCATGGCTAGATGTCAATGTTAGAACAGTTAACGTCAAAGGCTGACATCTATGAGACTCCAATTCAAAATATTACTGATGTTGTAGCTATATCGCCATCTATTGATAAACCGATGAACTATCACACCTGAATGTCAATATCAGAACAGTTAACGTCAAAGGACGACAGCTATGAGATATTTTGTTAATGTTTTTGCGCGGGAAGTCCCATCTCAATTCAAAATATGATCTATTAGTGAACCGGTGAACTATCATGACTGGATGTCAATCTCAGAACAGTTAACGTCAATGGACAACATCTATGAGACCCCAATTCAAAATATTACTATATCGCCATCTATTGATAAACCGATGAACTATCACAACTGAATGTCAATGTCAGAACAGTTAACGTCAAAGGACGATATCAATGAGGTATTTTGTTAAAGTTTTTGCGCGGGAGATGCTTATCGATTCAAAATATGATCTATTAATGAACCGATGAACTGTCATAGCTGAATGTCAATGTCAGAACAGTAAACGTAAGAGGACGACACCTATGAGACCCCAATTCAAAATAGTACTGATTCTGCAGATATATCGCCATCTATTATTAAACCGATGAATTATCATAGTTAAATATCAATTTCGGAACAGCTAAAGTCAAGGACGACATCTATGAGGTGTTTTGGTAACGTTTTGTCTGGAAATCACTCTCAAAATTAAAAATTGTCACTTATATTGTAGCTATATTGTCGTTCATTAATACCACACCCTAATCTCAAGATAATGAACCAGCAAAATAACCTAGAAATGTCCTCAACGTTAAATGTCTACTTACATATATGAAGTCTTTACACCAAAAGCACATTAAGTATTAAGTATTCATTTCTACATGCAACTGCGTCATCACATTCACTTTATACTGATTATGAGAACGACAACAGTCGTACAATGAGAGGAATTCATTAAGTAAACAAATAACAATGAGTGAATCATTTTTACTACAAACAATCTTTTGAATTTCGTTTAGGATTGAATGCGAAAATATTAAATTTGATTGTACATATCGATAGTTTGATTAAAATTCTAATAATGCATCCCAAACGTTATTTCGTTCATATTGGTTCACACTACATTTGAACGCGTATATTGTAATTTTACGAATGATGATGAACGATAAAAATGAATATTTTAACTTTTCTTTATAACTTAGGTATTGACGTAACGTATAAAACTCATAATAATTCGGAACGATTGATTTTTATTGTTATCCACGATTGTCAACCTATATCTAAATCAGTTCGAGATGCAGACTTTTCAATATATCTATATTTCGAAAGCCCACTTATACTGAACTAAGAATTTACAATACTTCAAACTATCCATTTCGCTTAAAATATACATAGCAGTATATTATAGAAACTTTGTTAAAGATCACATGTTATATAAAAATCGAAAGATTCGAGATGTAGACTCATGAGCTCTAGAAGCCTTAGGATCAGTTGCAAGTGGTGCAAGTGCTATCGAAAATACGGTGGTTAACCAGCTAAAAACAACGGAACGCATTGGGTAGCGTTCAGAAAAAAATCGATAACGATGTGGAATATTTTGATTGTTTTGGAAATTTGAAGCCACCAAAGGAACTCGTTCAATATTTGGGTGGGAACGTTAGGATTTTCTACAATAACTACACCTATCAGAACTATAATCAAGTGATATGTGAACAGTTGTGCTTGAACTTTCTCACCGAAATTGTCGAAAGTATCAATTAAACCTTAGTCAGTCTATATCGAAACATCAAGCGAATCGCATTCACATCGTAATATCATGAGAATCGCATTAGTTGACATTCAGGGGTTCTTCATTGACGATGCCTTCCATCCAAAAGAAATGTGTATACAAATTGGATTCAAACGTCATTATTCCTTATTCAAACCGCACACATTTTATTCATCGCTAAATGCAAAGGAGCGAAAGTCCGTATGGTATTTACAAAAGTCTTATCATGGACTCGATTATGCATCTGGAAATGTGGATTATGAAGAAATAAATAATATTCTTAAATCGATTCAACTATGTGCAGTCGACTATATTTATGTTCGTGGTCAGCAAAAAGCAGAGTTTTTGAGAAGGAAGTGTATAGAATTGGATATTTTCCCACACATCGTAGATGTTCACAGTTTCGATGGTACTAACTGTGAAACGGGGAAATTCGAGCAAACAAACAACTTGACCTGTCTGAATCATCGTAATGACGGTGGTAAATACATGTGTGCAGTTCAACATGTGGATAGATCACAGCAGTGGTTTCTGAATGTAATACTACCTAAATAATATGTATTTTCTGAAATTATTATTACACCTATCTCCTTTATATAATTATTTATTCAGATGGTAAATAGCTTTGTTTACATTTTTAACAAACCTTTTCAATATTAATACTGATAAAGAAGATAAAATAGCATACAAAATTGCTAAAATTTTATGAATAACTCCTTCTAGTGTGGATGATGCTGATATTGTCTCTTGTATAAGATGTGGTGAACATGATGATTGCCATTCAGCGATATGCTTCATCACTTTGATCATGGAATAAGAGTTTGAGTTTATAATGTATGATTGTCTTGTGGAATGTTAAACGTGAATACCTCCAATTGGTTATCGTTGATTTATTGTAAAATTCATTGGGGAAGGTAACACTCCCCCACAAAATTTGTTTTTAACACCCCCACTCTCATCATCCTCACTATTTACACTTAATTTGTTCAGCAGTCTTATAACTTTAATTTTATCTGCGTAATAATTAAAGTCTCTTCTTAGTTTATGAACTTTTTCCACGAATTCGCAAAGTCTGCGTAAGTATTCTTCAAAAGATATATTTGTAGACTTACTAGATATCTACATTATTATTTTAAGAGTCACAGTCCTTCGTAAGAAATTCGAATAACTTCCAACTATTCGCACTAGAACACATAGGATTCACACTATTGGGGTGATGTAGACAGATAAATTCACAATTTCCTCGCTCTAATTTTGGACATTTACCTTTCAAATTCACCACTTCTACTCGATCTAGCCCTAGTTTTTGGAACGCCCCCCGTAGAAACTTAGCTTTTATCTTCCCACATACATAAACAGTAGCATCCGGATCGATATTTTCCTCCAAAATTTCATACAATTCATCATATTCCTGATAGCCTGAGTTCCATGGAATCCCGTGATATTTTTCACAATGAAATATTTTCTTCATTTGCCTCACGGATAGTTGATCCATCGATTTTGGTGGTTTGAATAGAAAATATTTCTCCAACCTTTTCTCACAGTCCAACAAAGAGAGTTCCTTGATATTATATATGTTTGAAGAAATCGGGAAACTTTGAATATCAACCACTATAGATGACATTTCAAACTAGAATGATAAACTATTCAAATATCTAGTTGCATATGCGTGGATCATTGACATATTTCTTTGATGTTATCGAAATTTCGAAAGAGTACGTCGAAGCACAAAATTTGTAGTGATGTTGGACTTATTCTTAGTTGACGTCATCGACCTCCCCTCCTATCTCAGAAAACATTTGAAACATCTTAAAGGTGTAAGAATTTGAAGTATCTCTTCGAATGCTGCGCATGTCCATTATCTCACATCGGTATGGTAGTAGTGCGATTCGATAAAAATCGACACCCATATCATGTAGCACTCTAAAACAATCAAGTATATACGATCCTGGTTTCGGAACGATACCCGAAATTTGATGCAATATGATTTTTCTCATTCTTCTATGTTTATATTTGAACTGACCTTCTATATTCATATCGATTATCTTCCAATCTTCTGGAGGGGGAGGATCGAAATCTCCTCCGAAATAGAAAATATCAGCATACGCCCAATCGGTCGAGGCCCCCACAAGGAAAGTTACGAATTCTCCAGCGATTATCCAATTTTTGGATGTAATTGTAATTCTTCGAGGATTTTCATCAAATTCGGCGGACATAATACGCTTATTACGAATTTCTTCCCATCGTACCACTATGAATAAAACTGTTGTATAATCGAGGAGACATTATTACGAACTGATTCGAGTTCGATTTAGTTGGAGCAGTCACACACAACAACACACTCCCTAATACTCTGCGCTATTAACTTTTTCAACCTAAAATATACAATCAAAACTAAATGGTATTCTTGCCAGTGAGAGATAAGAGGTCGATCGAACTGGTAAGTATACATCTAAAATCGTGAAATCATGAACACTGCGCGAACCTTCACACCAACAATCTCTCTGAATCATTCTCCGCAAAATTGCGTCGAACAAACATAACAAAATCGCAATCATGCGAACCTTCACACCAATAATCTCTCCGAAAATCATCGATATTCTGAAGATGAAATTTGGTGAATTCTTCACAAGTTGATTTCGATCCTACACCCGTAGCAATTGACTTAAATAATGATTGACAATAGTGGAAAACGATAAAAATCAATCGTTTCGAATTATTCTGAGTTTTTATTCAAATACCATTTTTTACAAAATCTTCTCAATTCATTAATTATTTCACGTTTCTCTTCGATATATCCTTGTAGAGATATGATTTCTTCTAACCGGTGCTGTAGAACATCTGGGTTGGACCAGTGCATTATACTTTTATCTCGACTGTGGAATAACATAATATGACGATTCAAATTGTCTTGGCGAGAAAATGTAACTTCTCAATGCTTGCATGAGAAACTGTGTGTTTTGAAATGTTTTTTCTCGTGCCGCCTCAGCGCATTTGCTCTCGAAAATTCCCTTTGACATTGCCCGCAAACGTGCATGGTGGTTGATGATCAACTAATGACATTGTGATATAGTGTTACCCTGTTTTCAAAGACCCTCCCAATAACGATTGGATCCTCCCAAAGAACGTTTGGACCCTCCCAAGAAAAACGTTTGTATTGCTCCCGAAAATTCCACTTTGCCCGCAAACGTGCATGATATTTGATGATTAACTAATGACAATCTGATATGGTGTTACCCTATTTTTCAAAGACCCTCCCAAATTGATGGGGATTTTTCATGCATTGCAGACATTTCGAACTCTTCTAAAATCAGATCTAACACTATCTTTGGAGAACATTTTATTGCAACTGATTGATTTTTCTCGATTTAGTTGGAGCTTCACCTACAAAATATTCATTTAACCTCGCGCAGGTCGTTTTTTATTATAGTTCGATGTGAATTTGTCGATATTTCGAAAGCCTACTGATCTCAAAATCTACAATATTTCAAACTGTTCATTTTGCTCAATATATGTTTTTAAATATGAAATGAAGTATAGAAACGATTGATTTTTATCGTAATCCACGATTGTTAATAATTATTTAAATCAATCTAAGAATAAAACAAATGCATTACTTATAGTAGTATAGAGTAGTATAGAGTATTATGCTACTCAGAAATTATGAGTCAGCATAGTGTGTAAATTATTTATATTTATCTCCCGCACATGATGGAACATTGATGTATCTAATGTCTGTTGTATCTATAATAATTGTTGACAGGCACATTCCTCACATCAGGTCGTTGTACATTTGTTAAACAGGGGTGTATCAGAATGAATTTATGTTTTAGAGAAAGAATTTTATTTGGTAATATGAATTATAGTTAACTATAAGATTCAAGTAAATAAAATATAAAATTTATTTTTAATTATTTTATATGTACACTAGATACTTCTACATAAATACAACTACACAACCAGCGACACCTACGGAGTTAATCTGAAAAGAGAAAGACATTTCAAGTATAGATAATATGTTACTATTTTATGTATATAAAAATATTATATTGATTCAATTCAATCATGTTTTGGGTGATATGACTGATTATTCTAATACCACAGGAGAGAAAACTGCAAGAAATAGTTTTAGAGCTCTCAAAATGTATACCTAAAATACGTTTTCACCAGAAAATAAAGAAGAACATTTTAGAAAATAAAGTGAATGGTATTTTACTCATTTAGAAAAGATCTATACTCGTCAACTTTCGAACCATTAAGAAAATGATCCTGAGACCTAGTGGAGTGGTTTAGATCCTTACACGTAGTACTGTTCTATGAGGTCATTCATTCTAAATTACATTTGATCGACTCACCTATACCACTGAGCTCAGTTAACAAACTTGAACAATCCAAATTCCATTCAAGCTTCATAATTTCTGAGTAGCATAATACTCTATACTACTATAATTACTCAAGTAATGCATTTGTTTTATTCAGGTATTTGAATAAAAACTCAGAATAATTCGAAACGATTGATTTTTATCGTTTTCCACTATTGTCAATCAATATTTAAGTCAATTGCTACGGGTGTAGGATCGAAATCAACTTGTGAAGAATTCACCAAATTTCATCTTCAGAATATCGATGATTTTCAGAGAGATTATTGGTGTGAAGGTTCGCATGATTGCGATTTTGTTATGTTTGTTCGACGCAATTTTGCGAAGAATGATTCAGAGAGATTGTTGGTGTGAAGGTTCGCGCAGGACTCTAACCTCATCGAATATCATAAAAATATGACGAGGTGTCATGACGGCTATCACCTGCCGAGGTGTCTGTCACGCAGGTCTTCAATCCATCATATCGTCAATTGAATTAGCGCGTTCGATTAAAAATGGTATTCTTTGGTGAGAAAGATGCAGAGGGATCCGAACCCGCGTCATTTTTTTATCTGAAAATGTTTTATTATTTTACATGTATACTTACCAGTTCGATCGACCTCTTATCTCTCCCCGCAAGAATACCATTTAGTTTTGATTGTATATTTTGGGTTGAAAAAGTCAATAGCGCAGAGTATGAGGGAGTGTGTTGTTGTGTGTGACTGCTCCAACTAAATCGAACTCGAATCAGTTCGTAATAATGTCTCCTCGATTATACAACAGTTTTATTCATAGTGGTACGATGCGAAGAAATTCGTAATAAGCGTATGTCCGCCGAATTTGATGAAAATCCTCGAAGAATTACAATTACCATCCAAAAATTGGATAATCGCTGGGGATTTCGTAACTTTCCTTGTGGGGGCCTCGACCGATTGGGCGTATGCTGATATTTTCTATTTCGGAGGAGATTTCGATCCTCCCCCTCCAGAAGATTGGGAGATAATCGATATGAATATAGAAGGTCAGTTCAAATATAAACATAGAAGAATGAGAAAAATCATATTGCATCAAATTTCGGGTATCGTTCCGAAACCAGGATCGTATATACTTGATTGTTTTAGAGTGCTACATGATACGGGTGTCGATTTTTATCGAATCGCACTACTACCATACCGATGTGAGATAATGGACATGCGCAGCATTCGAAGAGATACTTCAAATTCTTACACCTTTAAGATGTTTCAAATGTTCTCTGAGATAGGAGGGGAGGTCGATGACGTCAACTATAGAATAAGTCCAACATCACTACAAATTTTGTGCTTCGACGTACTCTTTCGAAATTTCGATAACATCAAAGAAATATGTCAATGATCCACGCATATGCAACTAGATATTTGAATAGTTTATCATTCTAGTTTGAAATGTCATCTATAGTTCAAAGTTTCCCGATTTCTTCAAACGTATATAATATCAAGCAACTCTCTTTGTTGGACTGTGAGAAAAGGTTGGAGAAATATTTTCTATTCAAACCACCAAAATCGATGGATCAACTATCCGTGAGGCAAATGAAGAAAATATTTCATTGTGAAAAATATCACGGGATTCCATGGAACTCAGGCTATCAGGAATATGCTGAATTTTTTGAAATTTTGAAGGAAAATATCGATCCGGATGCTACTGTTTATGTATGTGGAAAGATAAAAGCTAAGTTTCTACGGGGGGCGTTCCAAAAACTGGGGTTAGATCGAGTAGAAGTGGTGAATTTGAAAGGTAAATGTCCAAAATTAGAGCGAGGAAATTGTGAATTTATCTGTCTACATCACCCCAATAGTGTGAATCCCATTCTACAAATATATCTTTTGAAGAATACTTACGCAGACTTTGCGAATTCGTGGAAAAAGTTCATAAACTAAGAAGAGACTTGAATTATTACGCAGATAAAATTAAAGTTATAAGACTGCTGAACAAATTAAGTGTAAATAGTGAGGATGATGAGAGTGGGGGTGTTAAAAACAAATTTTGTGGGGGAGTGTTACCTTCCCCAATGAATTTTACAATAAATCAACGATAACCAATTGGAGGTATTCACGTTTAACATTCCACAAGACAATCATACATTATAAACTCAAACTCTTATTCCATGATCGAAGTGATGAAGCATATCGCTGAATGGCAATCATCATGTTTACCACATCTTATACAAGAGACAATATCATCATCATCCACACTAGGAGTTATTCATAAAATTTTAGCAATTTTGTATGCTATTTTATCTTCTTTATCAGTATTAATATTGAAAAGGTTTGTTAAAAATGTAAACAAAGCTATTTACCATCTGAATAAATAATTATATAAAGGAGATAGGTGTAATAATATTATTTATTTCAGAAAATACATATAATTTAGGTAGTATTACATTCAGAAACCACTGCTGTGATCTATCCACATGTTGAACTGCACACATGTATTTACCACCGTCATTACGATGATTCAGACAGGTCAAGTTGTTTGTTTGCTCGAATTTCCCCGTTTCACAGTTAGTACCATCGAAACTGTGAACATCTACGATGTGTGGGAAAATATCCAATTCTATACACTTCCTTCTCAAAAACTCTGCTTTTTGCTGACCACGAACATAAATATAGTCGACTGCACATAGTTGAATCGATTTAAGAATATTATTTATTTCTTCATAATCCACATTTCCAGATGCATAATCGAGTCCATGATAAGACTTTTGTAAATACCATACGGACTTTCGCTCCTTTGCATTTAGCGATGAATAAGATGTGTGCGGTTTGAATAAGGAATAATGACGTTTGAATCCAATTTGTATACACATTTCTTTTGGATGGAAGGCATCGTCAATGAAGAACCCCTGAATGTCAACTAATGCGATTCTCATGATAATACGATGTGAATGCGATTCGCTTGATGTTTCGATATAGACTGACTAAGGTTTAATTGATACTTTCGACAATTTCGGTGAGAAAATTCAAGCACACTGTTCACATATCACTTGATTATAGTTCTGATAGGTGTAGTTATTGTAGAGAATCCTAACGTTCCCACCCAAATATTGAACGAGTTCCTTTGGTGGCTTCAAATTTCCAAAACAATCAAAATATTCCACATCGTTATCGATTTTTTTCTGAACGCTACCCAATGCGTTCCGTTGTTTTTAGCTGGTTAACCACCGTATTTTCGATAGCACTTGCACCTCTTGCAACTGATCCTAAGGCTTCTAGAGCTCATGAGTCTACATCTCGAATCTTTCGATTTTTATATAACATGTGATCTTTAACAAAGTTTCTATAATATACTGCTATGTATATTTTAAGCGAAATGGATAGTTTGAAGTATTGTAAATTCTTAGTTCAGTATAAGTGGGCTTTCGAAATATCGATAAATTGAAAAGTCTGCATCTCGAACTGATTTAGATATAGGTTGACAATCGTGGATAACAATAAAAATCAATCGTTCCGAATTATTATGAGTTTTATACGTTACGTCAATACCTAAGTTATAAAGAAAAGTTAAAATATTCATTTTTATCCTTCATCATCATTCGTAAAATTGCAAACAAACCTTCGGGCTGCTGGAATTGTATGATTTCATTGATATTCTCAAAAGTTTGATTTCAATACACACGCTAGTATAAACACCATACCTTAGATTTCTTATTACTCAAGCTCCAAAAATTCGAATTTTCAATTCCAAGCACTTGAACAATATACGCGTTCAAATGTAGTGTGAACCAATATGAACGAAATAACGTTTGGGATGCATTATTAGAATTTTAATCAAACTATCGATATGTACAATCAAATTTAATATTTTCGCATTCAATCCTAAACGAAATTCAAAAGATTGTTTGTAGTAAAAATGATTCACTCATTGTTATTTGTTTACTTAATGAATTCCTCTCATTGTACGACTGTTGTCGTTCTCATAATCAGTATAAAGTGAATGTGATGACGCAGGTGCATGTAGAAATGAATACTTAATACTTAATGTGCTTTTGGTGTAAAGACTTCATATATGTAAGTAGACATTTAACGTTGAGGACATTTCTAGGTTATTTTGCTGGTTCATTATCTTGAGATTAGGGTGTGGTATTAATGAACGACAATATAGCTACAATATAAGTGACAATTTTTAATTTTGAGAGTGATTTCCAGACAAAACGTTACCAAAACACCTCATAGATGTCGTCCTTGACGTTAGCTGTTCCGAAATTGATATTTAACTATGATAGTTCATCGGTTTAATAATAGATGGCGATATATCTACAGAATCAGTAATATTTTGAATTGGGGTCTCATAGGTGTCGTCCTCTTACGTTTACTGTTCTGACATTGACATTCAGCTATGACAGTTCATCGGTTCATTAATAGATCATATTTTGAATCGATAAGCATCTCCCGCGCAAAAACTTTAGCAAAATACCTCATAGATATCGTCCTTTGACGTTAACTGTTCTGACATTGACATTCAGTTGTGATAGTTCATCGGTTTATCAATAGATGGCGATATAGTAATATTTTGAATTGGGGTCTCATAGATGTTGTCCTTTGACGTTAACTGTTCTGAGATTGACATCCAGTCATGATAGTTCACCGGTTCACTAATAGATCATATTTTGAATTGACATGAGACTTCCCGCGCAAAAACATTAACAAAATATCTCATAGATGTCGTCCTTTGACGTTAACTGTTCTAACATTGACATTCAGGTGTGATAGTTCATCGGTTTATCAATAGATGGCGATATAGTAATATTTTGAATTGGGGTCTCATAGATGTTGTCCTTTGACGTTAACTGTTCTGAGATTGACATCCAGTCATGATAGTTCACCGGTTCACTAATAGATCATATTTTGAATTGAGATGGGACTTCCCGCGCAAAAACATTAACAAAATATCTCATAGATGTCGTCCTTTGACGTTAACTGTTCTGACATTGACATTCAGGTGTGATAGTTCATCGGTTTATTAATAGATGGCGATATAGCTACAACATCAGTTATATTTTGAATTGGAGTCTCATAGATGTCAGCCTTTGACGTTAACTGTTCTAACATTGACATCTAGCCATGATAGTCATCGATTCATAAATTTCCCACGCAAACATTACATAAGTACCTCATAGATGTCGTCTTTTGACGTTAACATTTCTGACGTTTACAGGTATGCATGACGGTTGATAGTGCTGCAGCTGTAGCTATTATACCTCTCAATTTGGTATTGTTTTGTGTAATTTAGGTTCTAAAACAGTTCTATTCTGTTTAAGACCCACGTGAAATACGCCACGACACCTCGTTGAAGATCCACGAAACAGACACCTTGTTTGAAATTCCTGCGATAGCTGCCATGACATTTCACGTGACAGACGCCACAACATCTCGTTGAAGATCCACGTAACAGACACCTCGTTTTAAATTCCCGCGATAGCCGCCATGACACCGAATTTCATAGTTTACCTAATGAGTGAGTCCCATTGTACTCATTTATACGCGCTGTTATTCTCGTATAAACTGAATGTGATGACGCAGGTGTATGCAAAATTAATTGCTTCCACGTGTTCTCATATACTCAATGTGGTTTCTGGTGTAATAATTTCACATACGTAAGTAATCATTTAACGTTGAGGAAATTTGTAGGTTATTTTAAAAGTTCATTATTTTTGGAATTACGGTGTGGTTCAATAATAAATGACAGTATAGCTACAACATGAGTCAAATTTTTGAAATTCCTCGCGCAAACATCAACAAAACACCTCATAGATGTCGTCCTTTGGCGTTAGCTGTTCTGACATGGACATCAAGCTATGATAGTTCATTAATATATCGTTTTTTGAATTGAGATGAAACTTCCCGCTCGAAAACATTAACAAAATACCTCATAGATGTCGTCCTTTGACGTTAACTGTTCTGACATTGACATTCATCTATGATAGTTCATCGGTTTATTATTAGATGGCAATATAAGCTACAACATCGGTAACATTTTGAATTGGAGTCTCATAGATGTCGTCCTTTGACGTTAACGGTTCTGACATTGACATCCAGCCATGATAGTTCATCGGTTCATAAATTTCCCCCTCAAAAACATTAACAAGATACCTCATAGAAGTTCATTATTTTTGGAATTACGGTGTGGTTCAATAATTAATGACAGTATAGCTACAACATGAGTCAAACTTTTGAAATTCCTCGCGCAAACATCAGCAAAACACCTCATAGATGTCGTCCTTTGACGTTAGCTGTTCTGACATGGACATCAAGCTATAATAGTTCATTAATATATCGTTTTTTTGAATTGAGATGGAACTTCCCGCTCGAAAACATTAACAAAATACCTCATAGATGTCGTCCTTTGACGTTAACTGTTCTGACATTGACATTCAGCTATGATAGTTCATCGGTTTAGTGATAGATGGCGATATAGGCTACAACATCGGTAACATTTTGAATTGGAGTCTCATAGATGTCGTCCTTTGACGTTAACTGTTCTGACATTGACATCCAGCTATGATAGTTCATCGGTTCATAAATTTCCCGCGCAAAAACATTAACAAGATACCTCATAGATGTCGTCCTTTGACGTTGACAGGTACCCATGACGGTTGATCGGTTCATTCATAGATGTAGCCATTTGAAGTTAACTGTTCTGACATTGACATTTAAGTATGATAGTTCATCGGTTCATTAAAAGATGGCGACGATGTAGCTATAACATCAGTCATATTTTGAATTGTAGCCTCATAGATGTCATCCCTTGACGTTAACATTTCTGACGTTGACAGGTATGCATTACGGTTGATCGGTTTATTCATAGATGTAGTCATTCGAAGTTAACTGGTCTGACATTGACATTTAAGTATAATAGTTCATCAGTTCATTAAAAGATGGTGGCGATGTAGCTACAGCATCAGTCATATTGTGGTTTTGACGTTTACTCTTCTGACATTCGGTTCCAACGTCGGCCATGATAAACATCAAACAACACACCTCTACGTAAGCTCTAAGGACACGTTTGAATTTCGCGGGTCGATGACGTCACATACAACCAACCTCGCATTCTATGACCCAGACCTCTATGGTCGAAAGTTCTGTACTCATCGTAAGCTCTATGGACACGTTTGAATTTCGCGGGTTAGTAACGTTACATCCGAAGTTGCGTGCGCAACATCCGGTCGATGACGTCACTTCCTGGTGGAGAAGTAGCCCACTTAATCTACTTTTGTCAAGAGATTCCTAATGATAATATATGATTTTGAATGTTCTTCTATACGTTTTATATTTACTACCGCTCTCAAACAGAGAGAGAGAGAGGGGTGCATTTCAACTATGTATAGTGTAACAAATTTTATGAAATATTTGAAAATAAAAACAATCTTATCACTATGTTGTGTTTCATTTCCTTATACAGAGAGCGTGAGAGGAAAGTAGTGGTGAGGGAGGTGAGGATTGCTGATACATTTTTCCAGATTCATCAGGAATTAAATAAAAGACTAGTATATTCAATTAATGATTTATTCGAGAAAATCATTCATAACTTTAGTCATAGAATAAAATACATATTCTCTAAGTGTCATACTTAATAAACGATCAGGTGATGAGGCATCGATAAAACTTTGTAAAAGTTCTACGTCATTGGCATGATACCTCATGGATGAATTTTTTATTAGACCAATCACGTTGTAATAGTAAGCACGGAACCCTAATTGTTCTAGAAAAGATACTCTATGTGCTAGCACTTTATCGTTGATTTCGATAATTTCTCGAACATCTTCCTCACCCAACCAAAAGTGAACATCATTCTTGATAACTTGAAGCACTTTAACATTATTCACATAAACCAGCTGTGATATTAGACAAAAATCACCACACGCTACAGGTGTAGAATCAAAATCTGCATGTAGACTCTCGAAGAAGTCGTCGATTTTCGTTTGTAGAAAGAATATAAACTGGTTCCATTCCTCAAATCCAAAGGTAAGTTTTGTGTACTGATTAGAACAGCTGTTTAGTGTGATTGTAGGACTTAGAGTTCGTGCAGGACTTAAACCACATCTTATTTCCAAATTATTATATCCCACAGAATAAATTGAATTCATTAATAGAAATTTCTCATCTTTGGTAGCATCCAAAATTTTATCCAACTCCCTAGAGGCGTTTACGTCATCATCACTAACCTCGCTATTTGTTGTAGCAGCAGCAGATACGCTCTCATAACCACTGTCTTGAGAGAACATTTTTCAGCAACTGATCGATTCTTTTGATATAGTTGAAGCTACACTCACAAATATTCATTCACACATGCGCAGATCATTCATCATCGACAGCATATTTCTTTGATTTGATTGGAAGTTTGGATGAGAACATCAAAGCATAAAACTTGAAGTGTAGGGGGAAGAGAAAATTTGTGGTGTTGGTTGCGTTCCCCATCGACTATGTATGAGTCGAAGAAGAAAGTTTTATCAGAAGTTCCTCTACGAATCCCCCGTAGATCCATTATTTCACAGCGGTAAGGCAGAAGCGCGATCCGATAAAAATCAACATCAATTTCATGTAGCATTCTGTAACAATCAAGTATATAGGACCCCGGTTTTTGGATTATACCAGGAATTTGATGTAATATGAATTTCTTCCATCTATTTTCGTATATAAAGTAGCCTTCAACATTCATATCAATTATCTCCCAATCGTTTTCGGGTGGATTGAAATCTCCCCCAAAATAGAAAATATCCACATACGCGTATTCCTTGACGGCTCCAATAATGAACGTTACAAATTCTCCTGCGATTATCCAATTTTTAGATGGTAATTGTAATTCTTCGAGGATTTTCATCAAACTCGGACATACACTTATAAATTTTTTTTGCATCGTACACGGTGGTAAACACATTATGAACAAAACTGTTGTATAATTGTGAAGACATTTTCAAAAACTGATTGATTGTTAGAGTCAGACTTGGTTGAACCCTCAAATATTTTATTGAGACATGCGCAGATTATACAACATCAGAATTTTCGCTCCAACTTTTCTCTTTTATACCATACCATTTCACATAAATTTTATCTCCCTTTTTTCGGAGCACCTTCTCTATCAAATAGACATCTGGTTTTCTGCAATTCTACTTCATAGAAACAACCGCTGATTGGTGAGCTGTTCATATCTTCCAACAGATAAGTGACAGGGTTGGTAATCCTCACAGCAGTAATTTTGAATAATTCCGCACTCCAATTAGGGGTATACCCCTTCTCAAAAATATGTTTAGCCTTACTTATTCGCACAACATCCCCAACGTTGTATTTGTGAGGCAGAGCCAACTTGATGTGTGAGTAGGATTGCTTCAATATCAGACTCTCATTCTGTTTCGTAACCTTAAACGGAGCCATCTTTATAGTTCTATGCTTACGTTTATTATATCTTTCAGTGACTTCTTTAAGTATATCCAACCATTTATATTTCCCGCTCAGACTGAATTGTTTGTAGATCGCTTCTTTCAACGTTCGAATGACACGTTCGGCAACAGCAGCTTTTTTCATAGAATACGTATTATAATGATTGATTTTATGTTTCTTCATTAACTCATCAAAGTGTTTATTGAAGAATTCTTTACCCTGATCGCTTTGTAGATTCCTAGGTTTACGATGCCCTTCCAGCAATATGGAACTGACAGCTTTCCGAACCTCTTCAGCCGATTTGGTTTTCAGCGGGCGTGTCCATAGAAATTTCGAGAAGCAATCGATCACCCCCAAAATGTATTTGAATCCACGATTTTCGCGCGCATAATTACCCATTTCGGCAAGATCCATTTGCCACAAGTCATCCAACCCTTTTATGATTGTTCTGCGACGTTTAAAATTCTTTCTAACAGGCTTATGAAGCTCGTCAACCACCTGCGCCTTACCCTTCATCATTTTTTGGGTCGATCGACGTTGATGAAGCTAATAACTTTTGTGGTGGTGGTGAGGTGGTAGGAGCTCTTTTATAAGGATGATGAGATGAGGCGGCTTCACCTTTTGCTTTTTTTGGCATCTTCAGCGTAGCACCCGTAGTCAAACTGATGATGACATCAATCGCTTGTTCTATTTGGAACACTTTGCTTTCGATGGTCTGTATACGTGTGGTCATGGTCTGATCATTGGTACTACGCGTTTTATAGTCTAATTCTATAGTTATCAGTTTACTATTCATGGTCTGTATACTATCGAATAGGTTGTTATACTTCGAATTGTTTTCTTGATCGTTACTGACGAGTGTTTTATAGTCTTCACTTATTTTCTTCAATAATTTTTCGAGATTTGCCTCATTTGCTTTATTAGTTTTGAACGATGCTATCATACCATCTACAAGTTTTAATTCTATTTTGCGTTGTAGAAGCAATCAGAGAGTCTGTGAATTTTTTATTTTCGATGTGAAGGTAACCCCCCTCATTATGTATACTCTGTTTTATAGCTGTAGAGTTGACATCACTTTAATTGTTGTGTGACTGTATTTCGGTATGAAGGATCTTCAAATCTTCGCGAAGTGCATCTATTAATCGTGTTAAACTTGGAATTGAGGAATTCATGATGTTATTAACGTTTATATGAATGGCTGCATACTTTACAAGAACTTCACTTGAATTCGCATTCACTCTAGTGATAGTGTTATCTACATATGCTTTGTTCGCGACATCATTATCAGAGATAGGTATTTTCACATTACTAATTTTCGAATTTTCCATATCTACATCACCATCAGGTGTATGTTTCAGAATGTTCATAAACATCGATCTACGCCAAAAAGCATCGACAGAACCAATACCATCTGATCGCCTCCCAAACTTATCAAGACTCATTATGTAAATGATTAAAAATGGAAATAACCATTACTAATATATGATATCTGCTTCTCTAAGTTCATTTATTATTGCAACAATCTCATTATCATGCGATGTATTCCCAGCTTGTTGTGATGCTATCAAAAGTCTCAACCGCTCCACGAGCTCGTTAGGATTATCCCAAAAGATATACTCTATAGCATCATCGTTATACTTCAAATGCATCCCTTTACCAGAGGTGGAACCAATACCACCACTTGTAACCAAAGGTTTGATGATATTTCTATACTTCGGTCTCGTACTACCTTTTAGATATCCGCTAATATTTTTATGTGTACTAGTTAATACCAAAATTTCTTTATATGCAGCTTTATCTTTATTTGTATAGTTTGTAGGTGAATCGTAAAATATGAGTTCATATAATCCAGGTGTTCCCTTCGTGATATACCCCTCTGTTTCGATATTTTCGCCGAATTCTATTTCCTTTTGACCTAGTCTCCACCCAGCAGAGCTAGCATCAAAAACAGGTCCATATAATTTATCGATTTTTTCACTCTCACCCCAATGATCTGCAATATATTTTCGAGCAACTTGCGGATAATGAGTAATGGATGGCTCCTCAAACACATCCTCCTCATCGAAGGTTTCATCGGCTGATTCTTCTTTCACTTCTTCCTCCAGCTCCTCCTTTTTTACATGTACAGGACTCGATTTTTTTGAAGATTTCACAATTTCCTTCAGAGGTTCGGCTATAGGTTTAAATAGTTGTTCTATCGATTCATCTTCTTCAGATTTACCCAGTTTCAAGGCTAGATATTTTTTTCTAATAGACTTACTCAATTCCGCGATTTTTCATTTACGTGTTAACTGCGCCACGTCCATTTTGTATATGTAATTCATTCACATATTTTATGTTCTTATATAAATATCAAAGCCTTTGCGATATCTACCGTTATTTAAATCAAAATCTTTCGCGATTACCAAAGTACCGAAATTCTTTGACCAACACATGCAACACATCTTTTTGAATTGATTGAAATCGATATCGGGAGATACGTGTTCATCGAAAACATGCTTTAGATTTATTTCATCCTGTTTAAATAAAACAATCAGATTACAATTATCGCGAATCAATTGTTTAGGTATTTTCGAGTACGTTTGACATAAATACGCTGCATCTATATTCTTATGTCTACACATCGAAGAATATTCGCGAATTTTCTGTTGCCCCTCGCAAGCTATGTCATCAAAGAGAAAGATAGAATCAGGTTTAGCCTTGTTTGGACTTATAATTTCTTCATTATCTTTATAAGGGAAATAACCAACTCCTTTAACTTGATCTAAAACTTCCTGCAATAGTTTATACTTGGGTTGATATAATGATTTCGAGTATATGTAAACATTTCTAAACTTCGCACCATTCGGATTGAATAATAGCGATAACATCACGTTCGTCTTACCACACCCACTCGGACCACAAATTATGGCGCGAAAAGAGTCTGGTAACAATTTACCATGTTTACCAACGCCATTAGACTTAACTTTCAAATCTAAATTCTCGATTGGTAGTGTGTGCTCTTATTGAACAGTCTCCATGTTGTGAGATAGTTCAACCTGGCGAATGTATATAAATAGAAACTTTATAAATCCTAAGCTCAGTATCAATGTTGATCTATCAAGGTGAAGGTTTGCTGAACACTGCCATGAACAACCTTCCTTTCGAAGTACATATTCCATCATATCAATTTTGTGGACCCGGTACTAAGCTTGAGAAACGGCTTGCACGTGGAGATAAAGGTATTAATCTGCTGGATTCAGCCTGTTGTCAACACGATATAGCTTACTCACAACATAAATCTCTAGAGGAGCGTCATAAGGCCGATAAAATATTAGAGGACTCTGCCTGGGAACGTGTCAAATCTAAATACGCTAAAGCAGGTGAAAGACCCGCTAGTCTATTAGTTACCGGTGGGATGAAGGTTAAACGTAAACTAGGAATGGGTCATAAAAAACGTCATGCAGGATGTTGTTTTCGAAAAGATATTGTAGGAAGTATTTCTAAGTCAATGGAACCATCTTCCTCATTGAGAAAGTCTGCTATGAACGCATTGAAAGCTGCACGAATAGCAATCAAGCGTGCTGGAGGTAGGAAACGCATCAGTGTACCTCGCATTATACCGCTACCAAAGTCTGGCGGGTTCCTACCGCTATTACTACCAATTTTGGGGGCGTTAGGAGCCCTTGGTTCAGTCGCTGGAGGTGCGAGTGCGATCGCTAATACAGTAGTAAATGCTAAAAACGCTAAAAAGAAACTTGAAGAAGACCAGCGTCATCATAAAGCTATGGAATCGTTGGGAAAGGGTTTATACTTGAGGAAAAACGTGAAAGGTGGATTTGGGTTGTATTTGAAGAAGCAGCAAAAAAACTCGCTATAAAGCTACCTGATAGACCGTTGTATGATATAGATTTGGTGCGTTTCGCTAAAAAAATGAGGATTCGACATTTTCGAGGATTTTTTATGCGAGACACATTACCTAGAAAACCATGGCATAGAGAATGTATCATTCTCAATTTGGATTCAATCAAAAACAACGGCACTCATTGGGTGGCATTTAGGAAAATAAATAACGATGTAGAATACTTTGACTCTTTTGGAAATTTGAAACCACCAAAGGAACTAGTTCGATATCTGGGTGGTGGGGTTAGAATTTTCTATAATAACGATTCTTATCAAAAGTATGATCAGGTGATTTGTGGACATTTATGTTTGAAATTTCTCAGTTCTACGTAAACATCTGAAGCTGACAGTCATGGTGGATGACTACTATGAGGCATTTGTTCCAAAGATAATGGAACAACTTTCTGTTGATATTCCGAAGGCCGGAATGCAGTCAATCATCAGATACGTATATAATAATCTGATAAAGGCAATGGAAAAACCTCCAAGCGAGCTGACCAGAAGAGACTTATTATTTCTCCCGATAGAGTATGTGTTGAAGCATGTTAGTACATTTGGTCTCAGATGGGGTAAGGTGCCCGAATACCTGAAGGAACGTCTATATCCTTTTATGCCTTGTGAGAAACATGACAATCAACCTGGGCAAATAACACATTGCGATGGTCCACCACCACCTAGGAATCAATGTCCATACTGTTTATACGAGAAAATTGAGGATATTTTGAAGTGTGAAGGAATATGTGATAGTGATAAGCATGATGTGATTGTAAAAGTGTGTGAAGCAGACCCTTATTTTATGAAGTCATATTTTTATACTTCACTAATGTTACGCTATAAAATGAAGTTGCATGAATAAATTTTCATCAGTATCATGTCGCAATTATTCACGTTAACAAGTACCAATCACATTTTTTCCTTCACTCCCCAGAATTCTATAGAGTTGAAGCCTGATAGGCAGTACTATTTAGGTTTGTTGGGATTTACTTCATACAACTCTACCGAATATTGAGAATGAGAAATTCTATTATTATGTGAATAAAACTTTGGAAGCAATCGAAATACCTTCAGGTAACTACGAAATAGCCGACATCGAAGAATTAATTAGGAAAAACTTGAAAGTGAAAGAAGATATTTTCTCCCTAAAACCAAATAACAACACTTTGAAGTGTGAAATATTTCATAAAAATCACACTATATCATTCGAAAAAAATGATAGTCTAGCAAAAGTATTAGGATTTTCCCATAAAGTATTGGAAAAAGGTGTGGTGCACGTCTCCGATTTACCTGTTAACATTATAAAAGTAACCAACATCCGCTTCGAGTCGAACATTACCGTAGGAGCCTTCTACCGAGATAGACCTGCGCATACGATCTACGATTTCCCCATCACTGACGACCCAGGCTATAGAATTGTAGAGCGACCAAAAAATCCTCTTTATTTACCGGTTTCTGATATCGGGGAGATTACCAACATCACCGTACTCGCTTTGGATCAACATTCGAAACCAGTAAATTTTCGTGGTGAAGAAAGTATTCTACATTTACATTTACAAGAAGTTTGAGAAAATGGGTTTGGTTGTTGTTAATAACAATAAAAGAACCTCCTCCGATCAATATTCATCAGTCTTCAACAAAACACCTAAGCTGCGAGAGCTGCTTACTGAAGCGAACCGTTCAGTTCTACAATCCTTAGGTTTTCGTCTTAAATAAGAAAATATGTGTAAACGAAAGTGTTACGTCTTACCAATTATTGGGTAAAAGTAAACTTCAATTATAAATGAAGAACCACTATGTATAATATTATATTATATTTTATAGTAATCAATGAACATGTATTCTATACAAAGGTGAACAGCGAACTGCTTGCTGTCCGCAGATTTGATATAAAAACTTAATCTAACATCTGTTTCAATTCAATAGGCAATTCAAATACACTACATTCTCCCCCCACAAAAATAAGAATAGGTAATACGTTTAAAACAAAAAAAAACTATTCACAATTCAACACAATTACGTAAGTAAAGACTCATTCATAAATTAAACGTTCAGGAGGCTTGACAATACGCTTCGGCCTGCCTGGTGTACTTAGTATAACACTCGGAATAATACTACTCGTTACTGGAGTAGGAGGCAATGTAGTCCCTTCAATATCACCGGTAATAATCTCCTCATTATTGTTATTTGAAGAATTTGCAGTGTATTTATCGGGTATAGGCAAATCACATTTTACTTTTGATTTTAAAATCTGGTTAACATGGCGCTTCCAAGAAATTCTCAAATCAGGAATATACACAATATAAGTACATTTGCCAATTATCTGTTTAATTATCGCTGGTATCCAACAAACTTTCTTTAAAATCCTGTAATCTTTCACTATTACCTTTTCACCCACCTCAAAATTTTGCCTATTAGTGCCACCAAAATACTTCTGTTTTTCTTGATTTTTATTTACGTTTACGTTTTGTTGGCTTAAGTAAATCAAATTTATGTCGAACATCGCGACCTATCATTAACATCGACGGTGAAACGCCGGTCTTGGAATGAGGTGTATTTCTATAATCAAATAGAAAATTATTTAACACGAAAGAAATATCCATACTAACATTTTTACCAAGCGCGTTCTTTAGTGCACTCTTCACTGTCTTAACGGTATTCTCCGCAGCTCCATTAGATTGTGGAAAAAACGGCGCTGAAGTTATATGCTGTATACTGTATTTATTCAAAAACATTTGAAATTCAGCACTTGTAAAACTTCGCCCATTATCTGACACTAAACATTTAGGTAAGCCAAAGCGTGAAAATACGCTAAATAATGCTTTAATCGTAAAACTTGAAGTCATAGTTTTTGTCGGGAATACTTCTAGTCATTTAGAATGCGCGTCCAAAATAATTAAATAATATTGATCTAAAAATGGGCCAAAAAAATCGATATGAATTCTCGAAAATGGTTCATCGGGCCATTTCCATGGGTTTAATTTAAATTTAGATGGGGTCGTTTTATTCAATGAACAGTTTTCGCAACTTTGCGCTAAATTTTCGATATCTTTATTGATACCAGGCCAATAAAAATAATTGCGGGCAATATTTTTCATTTTAACGACACCTAAATGTGATTTATGTAATTCTATCAAAATACGCTGTCTTATGTTTTGTGGGATAATTACACGATTATTCCACAACAGAATATCACTTTCCACAGTCAATTCATTTTTTAACATGTAATAATATTTAAACATAGCGTTTCTTTTAGCACTTTTAGGCCAACCGTTTTTAACGAAATTTATTATTTTAGCCAAACATACATCATATTTTATATGTTCTTTTACTAAATTAAAATTGGTAAATTGATTATCGGAAAAGTAATTCATGTAATCAACATCAACTGATTTCCACTCAATATCAGAAATTTTTTTTGCAGGCAATCGACTCAAACAATCTGCTGAGTTATTTTCAGATTTAACGTATTCGATACGATATTGATAGTTTGACAATATCACTGCCCAGCGTCTAAGCTTGTTTGCTGAAAATTGCGGAATACCCTTTTTGGGATTAAATATTGCTAAAAGAGGTTTGTTATCAGTTACTAACGTAAACATTTTACAGTATAAATATTGATTAAATTTGCATAACGCATAAATAATTGCAAGCCCCTCTCTTTCTATCTGGCTATAATTTTTTTCAGTATCTGAGAGAGTACGAGAAGCATAGGCAATAGGCCTTCCGCTCTTATCTGGTAAAACATGACTTATTACAGCACCTATCCCGTAAGGACTAGCATCTGTAGTGAGTTTAATTTCATAATCGGGATTATAATGAATCAATACTTTAGCAGAAGTTAATAATTCTTTTACATTATTAAAAGCTAAGTCACATGTGTTATCCCATTTAAATACAACATCCTTTTTCAGTAAGTTGTAAAGTGGACTTAAGGTTGTCGCTAAATTAGGAATAAATTTTCCATAATAATTGATCATACCCAATACGGATTTTAGCTGCGTTACACACTTTGGCACCGGTGCTTTCAGTATGGCATCTATTTTGTCTGAAATAGTATGTAATCCTTCTTTATTAATTTTATATCCTAAAAAGGATATTTCAGGTTGATTAAAACTACATTTATCAATGCTTAATTTCAACCCGACGTTTTGTAAACGATTTAAAACTTGCTCTAGACGCGTATTATGCTCTAATTCGTTTGCACCGGAAACTAAAATGTCGTATATGAAAACGGCACAGCCTTCTATGTCTTGTAACAAAGATTCCATAATCTTTTGAAATTTTGCACATGCACATGCGACACCGTAAGGCAAACGTTGATATTGAAAAAGACCCTTGTGAGTCGAGATCGTTACAAGCTCTTTGGATTTTTCATCTAATGGAAGTTGAGCATACGCCTGAGATAAATCTAGCTTAGAAAAAATACTACCCCGTAGTAGTCTTGAAAAAAGCTCATCAATTCGAGGCAATGGAAATTGATCGATTTCAATAACCGGGTTAATAGTGACCTTAAAATCACCGCAAATTCTTACTGAACCATCTTTTTTCAAAACTGGTACAATGGGCGTACCCCAGAGAGAATAGTCAATAGGTTTCAGAATATTCAAACTAATTAATTTATCTAGTTCCTTCTCTACTTTATCTCTGATTCCATAAGGAAGAGGTCTTGCTCGAAAGAATTTCGGAGATACAGTCTCATCTTTTAATTTGATTGAAACTGTGCCTTTATTAAATAAACCTAATTCAGGTAAAAATAGATTTTTATATTTTTCAATCAACTTATCAAATTCAAAATTAACACTGGAAAAATTCATTTGGGCTATATTTAATTTAAAGATATGCATGAAATCTCGCCCTAAGATAGGTGGGCCTCCCTTCTTTATAACGAATATATTTAACATATGTGATGCGTTACCGTATAATATTGCTAACTTGCATACTCTTATAGGATGCACCCGTTGACCATTATAAAAATATAAAATGTGATTTGTTTTATGCAATTCGTGATTTCTAAAATGTTGTAACCAAAATGCCTCAGACATTGCCGAAATACTGGCACCTGAATCAATTTGGAATGAAAAAGGTTTTCCATTGATATTAATGAAAAGATAAAATGGTTCATCACTTACATTTTTGTTTCTAATTGAAAATAATTGGTCATCCCTTACCTCTAAAAAATTTTGTACATTTCTACCTTGATTCCAAACCTTATTCTTATTTTTGTTACGATTTGGGCATACGGGTGATAAATGACCCTTGACCTTACACAAATTACACGTAAATTTTTTATAACGGCACATATTTGTTGTATGATTAGACCTGCCACACACTGCACATTTTCGTTGCACTTGCGCACTACCCATAACACTGCTAGACTGTCCAACCTGAAGAGATGATGAATTATTCTGATGACGTTGAGCCGATGACGTATTCTGACGTACCTTGCGACTCGAAATATGTTGTAGACTTGGTTCCAGTTTAACTATGGGTTGTATAACCGTATTCTGCTTGGCAGCCATTTTGCTTGAAGCGATGCGTATGACGTCAGCAAAAGTACAGTTTTTGTTTTCTTCGAATAGCCGGTCTTGTACTGCACCTTTTTCGAATCCAATAATAAAGCGATCTCTAAGAATCATGTCGATTACACTTGCTTCAAATTCACAATTACCTGCAAGGCTGCGGACACGAGCTGCCCAATCTGCCGCCCCTTCTTGAGAGAATTTTACAGCATTGTAAAATTTATATCGTGAAGCGAATATAGAGTCACTTGGTTTAAAATGTTCACTAAATAGATTTATCAGTTCTTCAACAGTTTTGTCTTCTGGATCAACCGGTATACAAAAATTATAGATTAATTTGTATGCATCTTCACTAAGTGCATTTAATAAGATAGCACGTTTTTTTGCGGCGTCGATACTATTTACTATAAAATAGTTTTCCAAACGTCGAATAAAAATTGTCCAGTCGTTAACTTGTGGATCAAATTCGAGAATATGTCCGAAATTTGCCATTTTGACCGAACACGTGTTAATAATGTTAAATTCACAAATTTCAATTAATTTAAATTGAATTCCACGTAAGTTCAAGTACTCGTCGCCAATGTTACGTCTTACCAATTATTGGGTAAAAGTAAACTTCAATTATAAATGAAGAACCACTATGTATAATATTATATTATATTTTATAGTAATCAATGAACATGTATTCTATACAAAGGTGAACAGCGAACTGGTTGCTGTCCGCAGATTTGATATAAAAACTTAATATAACATCTGTTTCAATTCAATAGGCAATTCAAATACACTACAGAAAGTATGTACGCAACGATGGTGATGTGAGCAACAGCATTATCGCACCAATTTTCGATTTATACCAACAACCAAAATTGAGTCGATTCGTAAAGCTGAATATAGATCGATTACACCTTTCGTTAAAGCCTTCAATAACAGCGATATCATAGAATTTGGAATAAATCAAGTGGATGCGTTCTTTTCCATGAAGGATACTCTGTTATCGGTTGAAGGTAAAATAGAGATAACTGGAGCTGGGAATGTTGTATTGGTGCCTAATTATGGAGCCTTTCTTTTTGACTCATGCTCATATAGTGAGAGTGGTCGGGATATCGAAACCGTTCGAGATCCTGGTATAGTCAGTGCTGTCCGAGCATTTACTTGCTATACACCAACAGATTCTACGCATATGTCTATTGCTGGTTGGACTTTCCCAGAAGAAAGCGTAGTCTTGGATGAGACTAAGTCATTCAGCTTACTGATTCCACTGAAGCATATATTCAACATTTTTAACGATTACTCAATGATTTCATTCGGACGGCAGACTATTCGATTAGTACGTGCTCGAAACGATAACGATTGTATCATCACAGAAAACGCTGCTACCACAGTTAAATTTTCGATCGATAGTATGGAATTGAGGGTAAAATATATCTACCCCAATGATATAATTAGAGAGAAGCTATTACGAGCGCTCAAGAGTGATTCGACAATCCTAATCCCGTTCAGGAAATGGGAATGCTATGAAATTCCTGCCATAACAACTAATGCGAAAAGAGAAATTTGGGCTGTTAAGACGAGTGCAGCAGTCGAGAAACCTCGTTACGTCATTGTATTCTTCCAAACAGATAAACGAAACAATGTAAATGCCAATCCTACGATTTTCGATCATATGGATATTTCAAGTATTCGCTTAACTCTGAAAGGTGAATATTATCCTAATGAGCGAATGAACTTGGACTATGCTAAAAACGATTACGTTCTCGCCCACCACAACTATACCGAATTCTATTCAAGCTATACGAATTTTACATCAAAACATCCTATATTGAGCTACGTTAATTTCAAAAAACGTGCGCTCTACGTAATAGATTGCTCGAAACAGGAAGAAGCGTTGAAATCTGCAACTGTTGATGTACGGCTGGAAATTGAAGCAGATAAGGGATTTCCCGCCAATACGAAAGCATATTGCATCATCATTCATGATTGTTTGATGGAGTACACACCCCTCACCGAAATTGTGAAGAGTCTCATTTAAGTATCAAACATCATGAGAGTAGCATTGGTTGATATTCAGGGATTCATCATCGATGATGTCTTCCACAGATAGGATTCAAACGTCATTATTCGTTGTTCAAACCAGCTGTACCATATTCATCGCTAAATGCGAAGGAGCGAAAATCGGTATGGTATTTAGAAAAATTTTATCATGGACTGGAATATGCATCGGGAAATGTGGAATATGAAGAACTAAATAATATTCTTAAATCGATTCTTCTGTGTGCAGTCGACTATATTTATATTCGTGACTCTCAAAAAGCTGAATTTTTGAGAAAAAAGTGTGAAGAATTGGATATTTTCCCACACATCGTGGATGTTTGTAGATTTGATAACACTCAATGTGAAACAGGAAATTTTGAACAAACAAACAAATTGATCTGTCTAAATCATCGGAATGATGGAGGAAAATATATGTGTACAGTTCAACATGTTGATAAATTACAACAGTGGTTTCTTAATGTAATACTACCCAAATGAATATGTATTTTCTAAAATAAATATTATCATTATTATTATTATTGATATTTTATTTCTCGCCTAATCATGGTTGATCTTAAGCCGTGACGTCATCAGAGTTTGTAAGCTATGATCTTTAGATGTTTGATCTAATAAAACACCAGTTTCTCATCAATATCATTATTTATTAATATGTTTCTTTACATTTTTAATGAAGATTTTAAGTAGTAATACTGATAAAACGCTAAGATTGAAACACTGCATTGCATACATTTCATTTTCTTTCTGTGGTGTTGCTCTAGTTTGATAATTAATCGATGTAGTTGGTTGTTCTCCTCCAGTTTGCCAATTATTAGTATCACCCTCACTACCATCATGGAATAATAACTTGAGTTTATAGTTAAACATAGACATCGTTTTAGGAATATCGTATGTAAAAACCTCTAGTTGGTTCTCATTAATCATTAGGTGTAGGGATTGCAATCCGGAAAACCGGATCCGGTAATCCGGCGGATCCGGCATCATTATACACTTATCGGATCCAGTACCAATATTCCAGATCCGGTATCGGATCCGGTGATTGCATAATTTGGCAAAATAACCGCGCCTTTGAATGTGTGAGGCACTTTAAAAGGCGGTACTTGTACGTGCAAGTCGCTTGATGCTGAGTTGCCCCGCTCCACCTAACGCCCCATCCGCGCGCGACTTGTCGCTCAGGGTGACAGTGACCTTCTCCAAAAAGTGCGAAAAGTGGTGAAACTGTTCAAAAGATCGCCCACTAAATATGATATCTTTCTGCAAAAGTACGTAATAGAAGATACGGGTAAAGAACTAAGCCTTATTTTGGATTGCCGCACGAGTTGGAATAGTCTACTGGCTATGATAGACAGATTTTATAAACTAAAAATTTCTATCGATGAAGCTTTAATAGACATAAGATCCGACATAACATTTTGTGATCTTGAATGGTCGAAACTAAAAGAATTAATCGACAGTTTGCAGCCGTTTAAAATAGCTGTAGAGGCGTTACGCAGAAGGGATTCGACACTTTTAACTGCCGAAAAAACCCTCAAATTTGTTTTACAGAAATTGCTCACTTACGACACGGTGCTAAGTACTGATTTATCCTAAGCACTACGTGCCAGAATTAAAGGACGTCGCACTGTAGTAACAGGAATCTTGATATACTTACAGAATTCAAAGAAATATTAAGAATATTCAAACCTAGCTGATAACACATTTACTATGCCAAAGAAAAAAGACATGCGACTGGAAATGACAAAAATCTTGGAAAGATTAGACAAAACATAATAACTCTAACGATAGCGTGGAACTCGTGGAAGACATAGAAGATAAGAGCTTAGATTGACAATCACCGAAAAAAGATTTGTCGTTACAGGAAGAATTACAATTACAGATTCAGCAAGAAGTGACGTCTTATACCGCAAAAACAAAAAAAAAAGGATTTTGATAGAATACTAAAAAAGGAAATGACTGCGTTTGAAAGTGAAGGAGTTCGAGGGGAGTACTTGTCTGCTATTCATGATTACTTACTGACAATTACAGATTATTAATGTTCATCTCTATCTTCAAAATATAAGTTTTCTCTTTATAATTTCTCGTAATGAAGTTGATTGTGTATATTGTTTTAATTTATTCTTTATTAACGAAAAATTAAGATATCCTGGTTATCCAACCTCGTCGACTCAAACCGGCCGGATCCGGTCGGACCCGGTCGGATTCATGGAAATCCGGTCGGATTGAAAATGAGGCCGGATTGCAATCCCTAATTAGGTGATTCATCGGTTGCCATTCCGTTCGGTTACATTCATTTTTGAGATCCATGCTGGGACATATATAAATATGTTTCACTCGGTGTGGAGCGTTTGTGTATAAGATTCCGTTTAAAATTGAGGTTAGGATTATAAAATTTGCTTTCAATATAGCCATCTCCAACAGTTAAATTACCCAGTTGTCTTATAACTATATTTTTATCTTCATAAAGTTCTATGTCTCTACTCAGTGCTTTCACTCTTTCACCAAATTCATACAGTTTACGTGCGTATTCAGCTGAAGACATATCGATAATGATATTATTTTATAATAGATAGAACATCTTGCTTCGTAAGAAATTCATATAATTTCCAGCTATTCACACTACGACACATTCGGATTCTTACTATGAGAGTGATGAAGACAGATATATTCGCAATTTCCTCGCACAAATTTCGGGCCCTCATCTTTTATATTTTCTACTTTCACTCGATGTAACCCCCATTTTTTCAAGCTCTTTACAAGGAATTTAGCTTTCCCCTCTCCACTAACATATATGACACTGTCATCAATATTTTCCTTCAGAATTTCCTCCATTTGATCATATTCCTGATATCCTGAGTTGTATGGAATACCAAGATATCTTTCACCACTTAATATTTTCTTCATCTGATTTTCGGAAAGTTGATTCAACGGAACAGGTGGTTTGAATAGGAAATATTTCTCTAACTTTTTCTCACAATCCAACAAGGCGAGTTCCTTTACTATATATTTGCGTGAAGACATGTGAAAGCTCTGAATATCGACCACTACAGTCTTCATCTCGAACTATAATGATTTGTCGATTTTGAGCGACTGTCCATCTATACCCCACCCTCAACTCAGAGTTGTAAAAACGATGAAAACGATCGTTTCGACTGTTTGAATCGTTTCGATCGTTTTCTAATCGTTTTAAACGTTTTTCAATCTCGAACTTAAAGGCCGGTAATGCTGTGACCTACATCTAATCAGACTGTCTGTTCACAAATGGCTCCCCCACACTGTCTACAGACACCATCACAGTTACAACCAACATAACACACGTCATAGCACAATACCTACAGACGCCATGACAGTTACAACCAACATTACACACGTCATACCTACAGACGCCATTACAGGTCTCGAACACAACACACTTCTATTCCACACACAACATCCAACTCTATGGTTCACAACTGCAACCAACATAACACACGTCATAGCACAATACCTACAGACGCCATGACAGTTACAACCAACATTACACACGTCATACCTACAGACGCCATGACAGGTCTCGAACACAACACACTTCTATTCCACACACAACATCCAACTCTATGGATCACAACCACACTGTTCACAGACGCCATGATAGTTGCAACCAACATTACACACGTCATATCACAATACCTACAGACGCCATGACAGTTACAACCACCATTACACAAGTCAGACCTACAGACGCCATGACAGGTCTCGAACACAACACACAACATCCAACTCTATGGTCCACAACACACTTCTATTCTATTCTACACACAACATCCAACTCTAAGGTGCACTACCCTCAGAACACAGAATCACATCAAACATATACACCTCTCTCTCACACTCACGCAATTCCCTATACTCAGACCGGATGCACTTCCACCCCAGAACTAGCCATTTACATCTACTTATTTCCCAGAAGGTTTTTGACCCAATTGGCTATACCTGCCCTTCAGTTTTGCTACCTAAACTACTATTGCAAGGATTGTGGTAACAAAGACTAGCTTCGGATCGACCCGTGGATGAAGTCACCGCTCAGGGTTTCAAGATGTGGGTTAGAGATGTGCACTATCTGACAAAAATCCCAATACCTCGATGGGTGTGGGACACGAGTTCCGACTCACAAGATCTGAGCCTGCATACAATTTGCAATGCTAGTGGCGATGCATAATCCTGCACAATATATATGACGGCTGTCATAGCTGGAAAGATTGATGTCTTTTTGTTGGCTGCTGAAGCTCGAGTAGCACTCAAAAAGGTGTAATGTCAAGATGACTATTCCCCGTCTAGAGTTGTTGGTCGCCACTATAGGAGCTAGGCTTTATGCGTATATTGTAGACAATTTGGAGAATAAGGTCAACAGTTTTTCTGGAGCGACTAGTCCACTGTTGTATCGTGGATTCAAAGGAGGGAAGAGTGGTGAGTTTTTGTCTGGAACCGAGTAACAGAGAAACGCGATTGGACCGAAGCCAAAGATGACGCCATTTACCCGGGATACATAATCAAGCTGACCTCCCATCACGAGGGTGTTCACCCAAACAATTGTTCGATTCGAAATGGTGGGAGGGACCAAAATGGTTATATGACGAACCTCGAGGATGGCCATATACGACCACATCTCAAAGAAGAAAAAATCGAACAAGAGAAATGGAAAAATGTAACAAGCGGTCTTCTGAATGCTGAGAAGTCGATCGGTTGCCATCTCGATTATTTCTCTCAATACAATAAGACCATACGGATGATTGCTTGGATTTTCGGATACGTCCATAACTGCAAAAATGTAAAAGAAAGACACAATGGAGAGTTGGCAGTACCAGAAGTCGAAAATGCAGAGAAATTCGTATTTAAGTTGGTGCATCAAAAATCGTTTTCGGGTGAAAATGACAAAAGCATAAGCTGCCTCAACCCTTCCTATGATCAAGACGGATTAACCCGATTAAAATCCCGAGTCTCACGAAGAGACGACACAGAAAACTTTCTTTTTCCTATTGTACTACCTGCTAAGGATTCGGTGGTGAGGATTTTGATTATGTACATGCATGTTGAAGCCTGTCATGTAGGAATTCAAGGACTTCTAAGCCTGATACGGGAAAAATTGTGGATTCTCTGGGGTAGATGAACAGTATGGTCGGTTGTTTTGAAATGTTTGGTTTGTTGGAAGTTCGATGCGAAACCATTGGCGGTCGAATCACCTCCACTTCCATCGGACAGAGTTCGTGACTCGGTCGCATTTGAAGTGAGGGGAGTGGACTTTGCGGGACCGTTTTACTTAAAGAATGGTGATAAAGCCTGGACCTGTCTTTACACTTGTGCGGTTCATCGCGCAGTCCATTTGGAGTAAGTCATATCAACCCACAGCTTTCTTCAAGCTTTGCGCTAGTTCGTGTCGAGACTTGGTAGACCCAAAACGATATATAGTGATAATGGCACGAACTTTATAGGTGCTGAGAATGCTAAATCGCAATTGGACTGGGACAGAATTGTGCGCGAAACTTCCGTGAGACGTATTTCATGGAGATTCAACCCACCTACCGCCGCTTGGTGGGGTGGCTTCTGGGAGCGACTGATCGGAGTGCTGAAACCGCTACTGAGAAAAAGTTGGGCAGCGCGCGTTTGGAATACGAAGACTTGTAGACCGTTTTATGTGATTGCGAGGCTGTGCTAGGCCCACACTTATATATCGGAGGACCCTAAGGACTTAGTCGCGATAATTCCAGCAATGTTTCTTCGCGACCAAGCAGAGTGCGGTCTTCCCGAGTGTGACACTATCAATCGCAATGCTTTGTGTAAAAAGATACGGAAGTTACAAACGTTACGTGAAGACTTTCAAACCCGTTTTCATGCGGAATATCTCGGGTAGTTGAAACACTCATGTAAGAAACGGTCTAATCGGAAAATTACGATCGGTGAAGTTGTGTTAGTTGGTAATGACAGCAGTAAACGTATACAATGGCCGATGGCAAGAGTGGTGGAAGTTCTACCTGGTCAAGACGGACAAATTCGTCTTGTACGAGTGGAAACCTCTCTGGGAACAATGTTGAGACTTTTGCAAAGACTATACCCGCTAGAGTGTGTTAGTGCGTCAGATTTACTTCCCCAGGAGGAGAAGATACTGACGGGTAACGAGACGGTGGATACTGATAGTTTCTATACCCGAACCAAACCATGGACGGTTGATGATCCCGAGAGTAGTATTGATGCGGGAGGAACGAAGACGAAAACTACTCGTAGTGGTCGTGTTTCCCGAATCCCTCAACAGTTTTTTAAGGTAAACGGGGGATTCCAATTCTCGGAAGGACACTGGTATGTACGGTTAAATTTTATTCTTTTTGGACTTTGGGTTATGTCCACCTCTGTTGTGTGAAAAATGTGTTTTCATAAAAACACATTGTGGAGAACATTTTTCAGGTGGGAGTATGTCGGAAACAAAGACATTTTCGTAATCACGGCAATACTGGGATTGCCAGATATTCATCTTCGTACGCGTAGTGACACCGTTTCACCGGTAAACAAGGGAGTGATAAGGACATTAGTGACCGCTGCAGGTCGGTGTCACAATTCATTTTTCGTTTGACTAGTATTTACTTTGTATTATTTGGACTGCAGCTTTGTGTTACTGTTTTATCTATTTCGGACTCTTGATAGTTATTGTTACAGCCCGGTATATTTGTTATTTTGTTAGGTAGGTACTACGTAAATAAATCTGTACCTATTAAGTGTTTGTTTATCTAACAACGAACCATCCTAAACCGGGGAGAACTAGTAGTTCTGCTTTTGGGTACGAACAGAACACAGTATGTTTGGAAATTGAAGTACAAAGACTAAAATCCCAATCTCAGGAATTAGTACAGTGAACTAAAGCTAAGAACAAGTCGAGAACTTCTAATTTCCAAACGGATTTGAATTTTTTAACCAATGATAAAATCACAGATACATTTAGGCATACATTGGAATACTTCACAAGATTTTATATAAAACGATTGGTTCATGTTACAAGGATAATAGAACGTTTTCCATCATTTAAAAAATTAACATACTTACTTCGTTTTAGATATAACTTCAGGATTCCATTGATCCATCGAAGAGTGGGTGAAATTACTGATGATGAATCAGAAACCAATATAGAAATAATAATTAAAATCGTTCAAGAACAAGAGTTTAAATCTGAAATAAAGGCAATTAAAAATTCACAAAATGTACCTAAGGACTGCGAATTATATAATCTTAGTCTATTTTTGGACAAATGCGGAATATTGCGTGTAGGTGGAGGTATAGCTAAGTCCCCATTAGAGTTCGATTTTGAGCATCCAATGATTATTCCATCTATGCATAATTTAACTACCATGATAGTTCACAAGAACATGCTAGCAATTTACATGCCGATTATCAAACTGTGCTGGGAGCACATGTGTTAGTCGTTTCCGTGTAAAGCTACGTCAAGCAAGTAATGGGACAATTACTTTCATCACGAATTACTCCGTAACGACCTTTTTTTGTGTACAGTATAGATTTTGCGGGACCTTATCTTATGAAGGACAGTAAATTCAGACACAGGAATATGATCAAGGCGTATCTATGTGTATCTGTGAGCTTTTCATCGAAAGCAATTCATTTAGTTAGTGATCTAACGACTTATTGTTTTTAAAATTGTTATTTTTTGTTTAAATTTCATATGTTTTATTTTTTGTTTTGAAAGTTAGTTCCTTCAAAGTAATGACTTTGGGAAAGCGGGATGGCTGTGGAAGACAGACGCTTGTCGATTTCGTTAGTTTCATAATTAACACTATTAAATTGCCAATGTGCCAAATTACCACTTTCCAGGCCACTCTCATTATTAAATTGAAAAAAGAAATTTGAATGCTAATTTTATCATGAAACTCTGTATATGGGGTGAGGATAATATTCTGAACAACTTTACTGTAGGCATAAATCTGTAATCTTACCATGTATTTTTATACCTCTTTGAAGTTTAATTTAGATAACATTCAGTAGACGGAATTCATAAAGGCCATAGTGATACCTACTACAGAACCATGATAGCGGGAATCGTGTTATTACCTTCAATAGTCAGCATTTCAAGCACACCTCCATAAATGAACAATAAAAATGAATATAATAAGAAGTTGCTTTCATCATTAATAAAAAAGTCCTGATGTTGCAGCACACTAATATTATCAAAAAGCACGTCAAAACTGCTATAGCAAATCCTCATATGCCAAGTAAAAAACTGTATTAACTCAACATCATCAACTGGATAACCAAAATATATAAATGATGCACTCATAGCTAAAATTTTGGTTATAAATAGTGGTAAAACCGTAATTTTATTGCTTGAAGCTAAACTAGCATCGCTTAACATCATTAAATAGATTAAAAACATTCATTGAGTAAAGACAAACTGCAATAAATGTCCGCCTTCTCAAAAGAGATGTTGGTCAAATAAATTCTTGCCTGTGTGATATCGACCTGGAGGCATATTTTGATATGCTAAAACAAAGCAGAGAGATGACGAAACAGGTATAATAAGCTGCCCAATTTGCCCCATACAGAGGTATGAGGCTTGATTACTTGACGTGCAGATGAGAGCTGCATTTATTAATATACAGAGTGTCCCAGGTTTTAGTAGCAGAACTTCAACAGTCGATAGAAAATTTTATTGTGAGAAAAAGGTTCCCATTAACATATCTGTGCGATAGAAAATTTTTTTTCAGTCATAATTGGTGAAGATTTTGAAGGGGTAGTGGGTGTTCTTCTCCTCAACTTCTACGCCACTGGAAAAAGTACGGTTTTGAAACAACCATTTGAACCGCCAATGTTTTCTACACAAAAAAAGTACGTGATCATAAGCTCTAAAGTTGACAGTTTTCGAGAAAAATCAACTTTTATGTTGAAAAACATGGTCAATTTTTACTAATTAAACAAAATTTATTCATACGTTAGAACAAGTAACAAAACCAAAAATTGACCATGTTTTTCAACATAAAAGTTGATTTTTCTCGGAAACGGTCAACTTTAGAGCTTATAACCAGTACCTTTTTCGCGTAGAAAACATTGGCGGTTCAAGGAGTTGTCTCAAAACCGTACTTTTTCCAGTGGCGTAGAAGTTGGGGAGAAAATCACCCACTGCTCCTTCAAAATATTCACCAATCATGACTAAAAAGAAATTTTGTATCGCACAGAACATAGCTTACTATGAGTAGAAAATGCTTGCAAAAGTTGTTTTCTGTACGATAAACGGTTCCGGAGATATTTGCAAGAAACAAAATTTTTTTTTCAATTTCAATCTCAAAAACTAAGCGTCTGTGCATATATGTTAATGGGAACTTTTTTCATCAAAATCAAATTTTCTATCGACTGTTGAACTTCTGCTACTAAAACTATTCTTTGGATGATAGTCAAAAACTTCTCGCAATTTTCTAAGGCATGCGGAAAGGTCACTCAGACTTTGAGAACAAATAATTTAATCCTTGAAATACAGGACCAACTAAACGCAGCAGATCTATTTATTAGTAAGGGAAAATTAGTTTTGATAAAATTCATTTTTATTAAGGTGCAGTCAATATTTGAAAAAAAAATCTGTAGTAGTTGGAACTTGTTGGTTATTCAGGTGGTGATAAATTAACATTTGTTATCCTGACTCTTAGCCTCTCTGCTGTAAGATTTTAATTGATGATCAACATATTCACGATGTATGTCAGGATTCTTTACACAAAAATATTAGCATGATTTCACAGGATCCATCAGTTTTTAATAGGACTTTTAGGATATTCGCTATGGAAAAACAGATGCTAGCGATGATGAAGTAATTGAAGCGACAAACAGCACATGCTGATGAGTTTATTTTAAGACTACTTCAAGGCTCTTGTTGGAGAAAGATGTGTAAAACTTTCAGGATGGGAAACGCATATTAATTCTAGATGAAGTAACTTCACAATTTGATTCTGTGACTGAGAGTAATATCCAAGAGTCCCTATGGGAGTTGGTACAAGACAAAACTACGATAGTAATAACCCATCGCCTATCTACGCTTTTGCATATGGATCGCATTTAAGTGTTTGATCAAGGCAAGATTATGGAAGATGGCACTTATTAAGAGCTTCTTGATGAAAACAGAATGTATAAAGACTCTGTAGGATGCAGATGTTGGTGTGTTTTTGCAGGATAAAAGAGAAATGGAGATCTTCTTAATCTGATGCTTCAATGTTTCCGACATAGGAAAAGTATAATTTTCTATAGAGGAAGGCACACCATCAATTGAAGTAGTAGGGTGAATTAAAGCTACTTTCAAAACTACATCAATATTCTCATCAAGAACTACGTTGACCTCCTCTTTGATGCTTGCCGGAATATCTTGCATATCTCTCTCATTTTCACAGTTTTGATTGATCCTTCGAGCGCTGCTAACAATTTTTCCCTAAAGCCCCCGATAGCTTTAACTCTATCACGCAATGTCACTTTGCCTGTAATACATTTTTGTAAGCTGGTATATGTCATAAGAGAAACAATAGACTTAAAAACACGCCGCCAGCAGAAGGTCCATTTTTCGGTACAGCACCATCAGGTACATGCAAATGTATATCATTATTTTGCAATTTTTCGGGCTTTATACCAAAAATTAACAAAATGATCGAATATAAATATACACAGATTTTATAGATTGTTGCATAATGTCTCCAAGCTTTCCTGTGTGGTTTATTTCTCCTTTCATAGGGCAATATAGCGTGTATTACGTCATTTTAGATGATTTAAAATATCAAACTTTGTGCACGTCTATATTGAAGAACTTTACATCGGAATGCGATAGCTGATAAGTCTGCGGGGACACGTAATAGAATCGAGCGTTACCCTGCCAAATAAAAAAGGAGGGTCCGAAGCCGCTGGAAACAACTTTCGTCCTAGGCACCGTCCGTTTTGGGGAAATTCACCGCGTATTGTTAACCGCTACCGAACATGATGATTACTTGCCGAGACTTTCTTGAGAAATACAGGTAAGTATAGAGCCGATTATTTTTAAAATATAATTTCCTGAATAAACTATTCAACTATAACTGAGTTGGTTGATTTTGAGATTAGTGTGAAGTTACCCACACTTTTCCATCCACACTTTATGACGTGTGTACTGTCGAAGATGGGATAGAGGAGAATTTGCAAGCTATGTTGCCAGATTTATCAGACAATCTGTTACCAAGTCCGTTTTCAGAAATTATATTTGTTCTACCTGATTGATGTAACTTATTATGATATCAAATTATTTATATTGATTATCAAGAACAAATAAAATAATATCCTTTAGATACTCGACATGGGCTGCACCTACAGGGTGCCAAAATTTCATTTCTTTACAAACGGTATGAATAAAGAAAGTAATATCATTACTTTTTGAAAACTACGGCGAGCTTTTTGATGCAATTTGGGGTGATGCATCTCCTAAGGTTGATCTCACATGACAATATCATTACAATCCTTGACAAGCCGTATAGAAGGGGGGAATAGTTTTTTTTACAGAATTTTTGAAAAATCGATATCTCCGACACTACGGTGAGCTTATCCATGAAATTTTGGAGCATGAATCTCCTCATGTTACTTTTACATTATAACTGTATTACATCTCTCGACAAACCGTACAAAATAAGGGAATAATTTTTTTGTAGAATTTTTGAAAAATCGATATCTCCGTAAGTACGATGAGCTTGTTCATGAAATTTTGGCTCATAAATCTCACTAGGCTACTGTTATATGATAATATCATTTCGACTCTTGTCAAACTGTACGAAAGGGGTAAATAATTTTTTTTATAGAATTTTTGAAAAATCGATATCTTGGAAACTATGACGATTCGTTCATAAAATTTTGGCGCATGAATCACCTTATGCTACACTTACATTACAATCATATTACACTCATTTACAAAATTTTATGAACACGCTCGTCATGGCTACCGAGAAATCGATTTTCCAAAAATTCTATAAAAAAATATTTCCTCCTTTTGTACGGTTTGTCACAGGTTGTAATGATATTATCATGTAAGAGTAGCCTGACGAGATCTATGAGCCAAAATTTCATGAACAAGCTCATCGTACTTACGGAGATATCGATTTTCAAAAATTCTACAAAAAAAGTGTTTCCTCCTTTTGTACGGTTTGTCACAGGTTGTAATGATAATATCATGTAAGAGTAGATTGATGAGATTTATCAGCCAAAATTTCATGAACAAGCTCATCGTACTTACGGAGATATCGTTTTTTCAAAAATTCCACAAAAAAGTTGTTTCCTCCTTTTGTACGGTTTGTCACAGGTTGTAATGATATTATCATGTAAGAGTAGCCTGACGAGATTTATTGGCCAAAATTTCATGAACAAGCTCATCGTAGTTACGGAGATATCGATTTTTCAAAAATTCTACAAAAAAAGTGTTCCCTCCTTTTGTACGGTTCGTCACAGGTTGTAATGATGATATGATGTAAGAGTAGATTGATGAGATTTATTAGACAAAATTTCATGAACAAGCTCATCGTACTTATGGAGATATCGATTTTTCAAAAATTCTACAAAAAAAGTGTTTCCTCCTTTTGTACGGTTTGTCACAGGTTGTAATGATGATATCATGTAAGAGTAGATTGATGAGATTTATTAGTAAAAATTACATGAACAAGCTCATCGTACTTACGGAGATATCGATTTTTCAAAAATGCTACAAAAAAATGTTTTCTCCTTTTGTACGGTTTGTCACAGGTTGTAATGATATTATCATGTAAGAGTAGCCTGACGAGATCTATTAGCCAAAATTTCATGAACAAGCTCATCGTACTTACGGAGATATCGATTTTCAAAAATTCTACAAAAAAAGTGTTTCCTCCTTTTGTACGGTTTGTCACAGGTTGTAATGATAATATCATGTAAGAGTAGATTGATGAGATTTATTAGACAAAATTTCATGAACAAGCTCATCGTAGTTACGGAGATATCGATTTTTCAAAAATTCTACAAAAAAAGTGTTCCCTCCTTTTGTACGGTTCGTCACAGGTTGTAATGATGATATGATGTAAGAGTAGATTGATGAGATTTATTAGCCAAAATTTCATGAACAAGCTCATCGTACTTACGGAGATATCGATTTTTCAAAAATTCTACAAAAAAGTGTTTCCTCCTTTTGTACGGTTTGTCACAGGTTGTAATGATATTATCATGTAAGAGTAGCCTGACGAGATTTATTGGCCAAAATTTCATGAACAAGCTCATCGTAGTTACGGAGATATCGATTTTTCAAAAATTCTACAAAAAACGTGTTCCCTCCTTTTGTACGGTTCGTCACAGGTTGTAATGATGATATGATGTAAGAGTAGATTGATGAGATTTATTAGCCAAAGTTTCATGAACAAGCTCATCGTACTTACGGAGATATCGATTTTTCAAAAATTCTACAAAAAAGTGTTTCCTCCTTTTGTACGGTTTGTCACAGGTTGTAATGATAATATCATGTAAGAGTAGATTGATGAGATTTATTAGACAAAATTTCATGAACAAGCTCATCGTACTTATGGAGATATCGATTTTTCTAAAATTCTACAAAAAAAGTGTTTCCTCCTTTTGTACGGTTTGTCACAGGTTGTAATGATGATATCATGTAAGAGTAGATTGATGAGATTTATTAGTAAAAATTACATGAACAAGCTCATCGTACTTACGGAGATATCGATTTTTCAAAAATGCTACAAAAAAATGTTTTCTCCTTTTGTACGGTTTGTCACAGGTTGTAATGATAATATTATACAAGAGTAGATTGATGAGATCTATTAGCCAAATTTCCATGAACAAGCTCATCGTACTTACAGAGATATCGATTTTTCAAATATTCTACAAAAAAAATGTTTTCCCCTTTTGTACGGTTTGTCACAAGTTGTAATGATATTATCATTTAAGAGTAGCCTGATGAGATTTATTAGACAAAATTTCATGAACAAGCTCATCGTACTTACGGAGATATCGATTTTTCAAAAATTCTATATAAAAATCATTTTCTTATTTTGTACGGTTTGTCGAGAGATGCAATACAGTTGTAATGTAAAAGTAACATGAAGAGATTCATGCTCCAAAATTTCATGAACAAGCTCACCGTAGTGTCGGAGATATCGATTTTTCAAAAATTCTGTAAAAAACTATTTCCTTCTTTTATACGGCTTGTCAAGGATTGTAATGGTATTGTCATGTAAGATCAACCTTAGGAGATGCATCAGTCCAAATTTCATCAAAAAGCTCCCCGTAGTTTTCAAAAATTAATTACTTTCTTTACTAATACTGTTTGTAAAGAAATGAAATATTGGCACCCTGTAGGTGCAGTCCATGTGGAGTATCTAAAGGATATTATTTTATTTGTTCTTAATAATCAATATAAATAATTTGTTATCATAATAAGTTACGTCAATCAGGTAGAACAAATAATTTCTGAAAACGAACTTGGTAGCAGATTGTCTGATAAATCTGGCAACATAGCTTGCAAATTCTCCTCTATCCCATCTTCGACAGTACACACGTCATAAAGTGTGGATGGAAAAGTGTGGGTAACTTCACACTAATGATTTTGAGACCTTTGTTGAATTATATAAATAAGAATTCACTTACTACGAACTGTAACGATTGTACATATTTAGTAGCTTCACCAAATTTTACCAGGCATTGAGTCAATACAAGTTTTCTCATGCCCTCTTATCTTCGACTCATCACACATACCGCTAAGAGATATACGAACAAAATCTCTCCTCTATCTCTTTTTCTGCCAGAGAAACAGACCTCCGGCAGTGTGCACAGCTTGCGTTTCCTGGTAAGCAATACAAGTTTCGTCTTGTTAGGGTTGACTCTGAGCTTCTCAGTGCGACACGAGCGGGCCACTGTGCTGAGCAAGTGTTCCCAAGAGCGGCCCGAAGCTGACACCAACTCGTCGGCAAAGTATTGGGCTAAAAAACTGCCTCTTCTAACTCCTCCGAAAGTCCGTCAAACACGGGACACCATATAAACGGAAATAAGATTCCTCCCTATAGTCAGTCTCTTGTACAACGCATCCGTCATGGTACGCCTTTAACGAGTGCCTTGAATGAATGACGGCAATTCATCTTACCACTGTTGGACTGATCCCACGTGTTCAGACTAGTCAGTCTTACTGTGAGTTTCTTTTCTCTAGTTTAAAGTCGAAATAAACAGAAATTATGATCTTGAAGGATCTTTTTATATTTTACTTTTGACAATACGAGTCAATGTCAAAAACTATCTCATTTTATAACTATCATAACAAGTGAATCATGTAACAAGTAAATTGTATTAAGTAACAAGAACATTCTCCCCCACGTGATGAAATCACAAACATCATTTTATTTTCATATTCCGTCGCTGCTAAATAATTTACAAATTTTAGTAACTGGGCGTTTGTAAATTCCAGCTTTTGTCTTTACTTCAACCGCTCGAACTTTTCCGTCCTTTCCTTTATATACCTTTTGTATTTTCCCAAGCGGCCACATGTTCCTTTGAAGATTGTCATCGATAACAAGTACTACATCGTTCTCTGAGATAAAGTCTTTATTGGTATACCATTTTGTCTGTTTGTTCAGGTTCAGTAAATGATCTTTTTTCCATCTTCTCCAAAACATGTCTGCTAAAGCTTGAGATGCTCTCCATTGTTTCTTAAGTTCACTTCGACTTCCTCGAATTTTACAGTAGGTGGTGCGGCTCCGTTCGAATTGTTCGTTAAAAAGTGGTTGGGCGTGAGACTTTCAGGATCTGAAGAATCGCTGGACACGTACGAGAGTGGTCTACTATTTACCACATTATCTGCTTCTGCTATTAATATATTCAGCACTTTTTTTGTTGGATGTCTTTCTCTCAAAGTCACTTTCAAGACATCTTTTACTGATCTTACCAACCTTTCCCAACTCTCTCCCATATGCGGAGAAGCTGGTGGAATGAATTTCCAAGTTATACTTTTAAGTGACATAAATTCACAAATTTTCGCTGAATCCAGTTCCCTGACGGCTTTTTTCAATTCCCGGTCAGCAGAATGCATATTTGTATCGTTGTCAGAATGTATCTCCCTTGGACATCCTCGTCGACTTACAAATCTGCTTATTGCATGATAGCAGAGTCGGTATTGAGTGAATTTGCTATTTCTAAGTGGATAGCTCGTACACTCATGCAAGTAAACAGAACAATATAGTTTTTCATGTCGTCTACCAATTGCTACCGATATTGGTCCAAAATAATCAATTCCGGTCACTATGAATTTCTCATGAAACTCTGGAGTCGACTTTCTGGAAGTTGACCAATTTCAGGAACTAGTGGTTGTATATTCCTTTTCTTATAGGAGAAGCATTCATTTTTACATTTTCGAACAGCGTTTCTCAATTTTAGAATCCAAAATTTTTGTCGAATCTCATTCATAATGAGTTCTTGTCCCTGATGTCCAAATCTAACATGATAATCTTCAATCAATAATTTTATCAAGCGATGTTTCGTATCAAGAATCAGGATGTTTTTGAAAAAAAACCATGTCATCAGACTGTTCCAGTCTCCTTTTTATTCTGAGAATACCTTCTTTGTCGAGGACCGGTATGAGTGTATAAAGTCGACTTGATTTCCCCAAAGATTCTTTGTTTTTCAAATCTGATATTTCATGAGTGCAACTGATGCTTTGAACGTATTTAACTAAGATTTCTTCTGTTCCATCTGACTCTGCAGCTTCTAAATATGTAGTGGTGATTTTGTTTTTATTCCTACAATTGGTTATGAATCGAAACATCCAGCCGGCTCTCACTAATCTGTATTTCGAAAATCTCTCAGTATTAGGTAAATAATTTTCTTCAACTGCAATTAACAAACTATTTTGTTTTCTTGTTTCCAATTCAATCTCTTCCACTTTTTCTACTAGTTCTTTTGGCCATTCCTCTTCAGGGAATTTCAAAAAAATCGGTCCTGTTAACCATTCACTTTTGCTTGCTTTATTCACTTCTCTCGTGCTTTCATCTGCCACGTTTTGTTCTCCAGGAACCCAATGCCAATTATCAATGGCTGTGATGTCTGTTATTTCCCCAACTCTTACAGATACGAAAGTTTTATATCTTTTTGACTTAGATCGAATCCAATATAAAACAATGTTGGAATCTGTCCAGAGATAAATTTTGTTAATTTCGATTTCAAGGTTATCTTTTATCGTATTTACGAGTCTACTCAACATAACTGCGGCCTGTGGCTCCAATCTGGGTATGGTGATTGGTTTCATAGGTGCGACCCGAGTTTTTGCACCTACAAAGGAGATTTGAGATATATCCTGATTAGTGAATCTCAGATAGACAACAGCTGAAAATGCTTTTTCGCTACTATCGCAGAAATCATGAAGTTCCACACTTCTGCTTTTGTATAGTTGTGGACCATAGCATCTGGGTATACATATTTCATCAATCTTCTTCAGTTCCTCCAATAGTTGCATCCATTTCGTGTTCATGTCTTTAGATATTTGATCATTCCAATCGATTCTATATTTCCACAAATTTTGCAAATTTTAAACTTCACCACCAATGGCGACAAAAAACCTAGAGGCTCAAAGACAGACATGACAACTCTTTTTGTTTTCTCTTTTTGTCGGTATTTTCATCTTGCTCATGAGTTTTGAATCAATTTTCTGAAGGTTGAGTGAAAATATGAAGTTGTCTGTCTTGGGATTCCACCATAGTCCTAACACCCTTTCCGCAGGTTGATGAAGGAAGGAATTAAAATTTTTCTGATTTTGAGAGTTATTCGGGAATGTTGTCTATAACTCCTTGAGAATTGCTTATCCAGTTACAGATTTCAAATCCAGCTTTCCCATGAATATCTATTACTTCTCAAATTAGTTGAATAGCATCCTCCTCCGTCTCCGTGCTATCCAGATAGTCATCAACTTAATGTTTTCCAACTATTGCCCTGGCTGCTACAGGATACTTTTGATAGTATTCTTCAGCATTTATATTTTTGCCAAACTGGGCTATTGCAGGTGAGTATGTTGCCCCAAACGTCATAGCTTTCAGTTTGTACACATCAGGCTTTTTTGATCTGTCCATACCTCGCCAAAGAAAGCGTTGGGCTGAACAATCTTCGTCTCGAATAAGAACTTGATGGAACATTTCTCGAATGTCGGAACAGAATGCTATTTTATTCTGTCGAAATTTCCATAAAATTGATGTCACATTATGTCTGGATCTTGTAAGTGAAAGTTGATCGTTTAGGCTGATAACCACACCAAAATGAGGTAACTACCACGTTTTTTAACCTTCTTTTTCTGCTTCCGTTCTACTCAGCTTACGAATGTAACCCTTCTTTAGATATTCCTCGATTTTCCTACAGTAATCTGCTGCAAAATCCTCATTCTTGTTCTTTTTTCTCTCCATACATTTGAGAAGATTCATTGGAACAGCTTTACTATCCGGTAATGTAACATTTTCGCTCTTCCATAAGAGGCCTATTTCGAAATGATTTCCAACTCGTTTGATGGTATTTTCCATAATTTCAACTGCTTTGTCGTCTTCTTTTTACCTGCCGTTTTCTTCTAAACATTTCATCCCAAAATTTTCTATTTTGAAAGAATCTTTCACTAGTTTGTTAATATCTTCATGGATTTTTACAAACGTGAAATATTGAAGAATTTTCAGGAACTTCCTTTCCCTTCCCCTTTTTATCTTCTAGGTAGATTTCTTCGGCCCATTTCAGACGTAAAAAAGGTGGTAATTTAATAACAATTTCATATAATATCGATGGGTTTGTTATATGCTCAGTACTATTGAAAAGTTCCATTGTAGTCACTAAATGTTCAACAACATTAGAGAAAGGTAAATATGTTTCAAATCTTCCTTCTTTTGGAGGAGCAGCTCGCCTAACTTTGTCTATTAAATTAAAAATTATGAATTCAGGCCTTCCAAATGTTATTTTCAGAGTTTCTGGGATTTTTTTCACGTTTTCTGGTGCAATAAGAAGCGGTTGTACTGCATCCCTAGCTCTTCCTTTCAAACACGTTTGAAGTCGTATTATATTTTATTCATGACATATATTGAATATTTTGGTAGAACGTTCAAATTGACTTTGAAATATGGGCCAATCATCTGGATTTCCATCAAAAATTGGTAATTTATATTTGAAACTTCCCGTTTTGTCAATATATTTTTCGTTGTTAGAGTTCCCTTTCAAAGTATTACAAATTTGATTCAGATTTTCAGCAGTCATTGTAACGAAATTATTTGTTGGTACATGATTATTCTCAGTTTCTTCAGTTTTCCAGTCAGCAAGTTTTTCTTGAATAGTCATTTCATTCAAGTCAAAGATACTGTCAACGCCAGAGATTGTAGATTTTTTAGATGAACCTTCATAAATCAATTCACGCTGCAATTGGGCTTCCTTCCTTATCATTTCAGCATCTATTCCAACCTTCCTTCTTTCAATCTCTGCTAGCTTTTTTGCTTCTTCCAGTTCTATTTCCAAAAGCTTCCTTCTCGAACTTGACGATTTTGTCCGTTTGTATTCAACTTTTGAGTTTGTGTTTTCGTGAACACTTGACGTATGAGAAGATTCTTGTGTCTGTTTAACATTTTCATCTAGGTTTTCATATCTTTCGGGAGGAATTCCCTTTGTTTTTCTTTCACTCCTTCTTGGAATGGACATATTTTTATCAATGTTTTTTGCTCGAAGGACCAATGTTCAGACTAGTCAGTCTTACTGTGAGTTTCTTTTCTCTAGTTTAAAGTCGAAATAAACAGAGAAATTATAATCTTAATGGATCTTTCTATATTTTACTTTTGACAATACAAGTCAATGTCAGAAACTATCTTATTTTATAACTGTCATAACTAGTGAATCATGTAACAAGTGAATTGTATAAAAGTAACAAGAACACCACGTTTCTCGGCGGCAGAGCAAATAGACTCGGCAAACGTATCATTAACCCTTTCGATACGATGTCATTCCGTATACGGCTGCCGCAGAGCTTTGCGCAGTTATCGAAAACCGCTCTACAAGTTCGAGTATTAAACCGGATTTGATTAAATTTGCAGGTTAAACATCACGTAGAGCATGTTTTTCTCTTTTGCTCTTTACACTGACTTATATCTGCTCCATAGCCAAATTATCTTCCCTTTTTTCTCACGTCAATAATTTCATCGAGGCCTTCAAAAGCTCCTCCAAGAATGAACAGCATGATCCTAGTATCCACTTGTATAAACTCTTGTTGTGGATGTTTTCGCCCTCCTTGTGGGAGAACATAAGCAATTGTACTCTCCATAATCTTAATCAGAGCTATTAGAATGCTTTCAGATTTTCTTGTGATCTCGTCTATTTCATCTATAAATAATATACCACGCTGTGCTTTTGCAACGTCATAATTTGTAGCTTTTAAAAAACGTGACATCACGCTATCTACATCATCACTCACATAACCTGTCTCAGTTGAAGCATCAGCCATAGTAAATGGCACATCTGAAACTTTAGCAAGTGTTTTGGCCAGCAAAGTCTTACCAGAACCAGTGGGACCAATGAGCATTGAGTAGAGTAGATTTATTCATGTTAAAAAATACAACATAAGCATTATACATTCGTCAAAATTGAAATTCTAAAACATACAAATCATTATGATAAATGAACATTAAAAATACATTTTAAAATTTAAAGTACATAAAATCTGAATATTTAATATAATGACAAATGGGAAATGATGCTATTTAATATTTTAACCTAAATATTTAAAATTTAGCAGTAGTAAATGGTAGTAACATTAATGAAAATTATGAGCATTATATTCTGATACAGAATAAAAACAATGTTTGGGTAAAAAGTTTTTAATAAAAATTTTGAAGTTTTTTTTTGGAAGAGTCCGGATATTGGTGGGTTCTTCATTAAAAAATTTAAAAGCTGTATAGTTAATACCATTTCGAGATGTGCTTAATCTGAAAAAATGTGTTCTTATATTTTCTTTGTGGCGAGTGTTATGTGTGTGGATTTCCTCCTGCCTAAACAATCCACCAGTGTTCTCGTGAGCAAAAAGAAGACAATGACTGATGTAGAGGCACGGGAATGTTAGAATTTGCAATTTCCTAAACGAGTCTCTACAACTGTCTCTATACTTCAACCCAGCGAGAACTCTGATGGCTCGCCTCTGCAGACGGAATATCCTTTCACGCTCTGAGCAATATTCCCATAATATTAGTACGTAGTTGAGAGTTGAACCAACAAGTGCATGATAAGCCGTTTTCAATACATTGATAGACACAGTTCCCGACAAACATCTCATTAGAAGGATCTGACTGCAAAGTTTATTTGCTACATGATCTGCATGTACATTCCATGTTAAACGGTGGTCTATATAGACACCTAGAAATTTGGTATGAGTGGCACCTCCAAAATCATGTCGCTCCCTTAACGTAAAAAGTATCTCCCACAATCTTTGAATCATTGAGAGTTGATTTATTGGCTGATAGCCAGTTTTTTGCTCTGTACATTACGGTTTCACTCTTCTCCTTCAACTGTTTCAAGTCCTCTCCACAGGTAGAAGCTGTCGCATCGTCCGCAAATAGTTAATTTCGCCTAAATAATCAACAAAGTCATTGATGTATATAATAAATAAAATAGGCCCCAAAATATGTCCTTGCGGCACACCTACACTCAATGATTTTACTTGCGAACTAGCATTGTTTACAATAACAGTTTGAGATCTATTGGAGAGATTGGACTCAATAAGTTTTACAGATTCATTTGTGAAATTGTATTTTGTGAGTTTTTAAAGGAATAATGCATGCTCCACACAATCAAAGGCCTTATTCATATCCAGAAACAGAGACGAAGAATACATACCTTTCTCAAAACAATCTACTGTGTAATTGATGAAATGACCAATCGCATCTACAGCATTTTTCCCTTTTCTAAATCCAAATTGGCACTCGGAAAACAAATCGTAATTTTCAAAAAATTTCGTTATTTGAATGGAGATTGCTTTTTCTAAGATTTTCGATATAACTGGTAGTAATGATATTGGCCGGTAATTAGAAACTATATCTCGGTTACCTTTTTTAAATAAAGGTATCACTTTGGCTTTCTTAAGGCAATCTGGATCCATAAATGTCTTTGGAGTAACTATTTTTAAGGGAATTTATAATGTTTCTTACTTCATTGTATGTAATTTCATTGAAGGAAAAGGAAGTGTCAAGTGGTATGCTTCTCATGCTTTGCATGGGATCAATATTTACTGATGGTAAGTTTTTCCTTAGTTCATATGGAATAGAAGTAAAGAAATTATTGAAAGTGTCAGGATGTATGGAATTATGTTCTGAATGCTTAGTAGATTTTCTTTTATTATTTATCAGATTCCACATGCTTTTTGAAGGATTGGAGGAACTTCTAATATATTTTTCATTTGCAAGCATTTTTTCTTGTTTAATTTTTTTATTATATTGTATTCTAAATTTGTTTCTGATTTCTTTCAAATCTAATGTTCGATGTGTATTATACATATCATTAAAAAGTCGTAATTGTGACCTCATTGTTTCTAACTCTGAAGTATACCACTTGATACTTGTAACACTATTACTGTTCTTAGTTTTTATTGTATTTGACTTCTCGATTTCAATATCACTTACAGCATGAAATTGTGTCATTGATTGACAACAGTTTTACGTAGCTACAGATAAAACATGTTGCGCATGTTCTAGGTCTACAACTTGCTTGCTAAGGAAATTGTTTCAGTGATAGCTTCATATCTGAATTAGAAGATCCATCTTACTTTCGTCTTATTGCTTTATCTTCTTCGTCTTGTGCCTTCTTGCAAAGAGAACAGTAGCGTGAATCATTAATGTTATCCATTAATCTACCTTTTGTTTAACTTCAGTATTTTCAATTTTAATATCTGTATACTCAGCTATCACCCTACTTCAGAATCCATGAATTTATCTCTCTCCATAATTCCTTCAATTTTCTTCTGTGAATTTCCAGTATGTTTTTCACAAATTTGATTTATTTTTTTCTCAACTCGTAAAATTTCATTAGCATGTATTTTGACCTGCACATAAAGTTGAAACGTCTGGGTTTATATTGTATCGCAGATCGACAAACCAGCAGTTACACTCACCACCAGATGAGTTAATATACATACAAATGTATCAATATTTTCCGATTCTAAAAATAAAAGCTGTGCTACTATTACGCTAGCCATGTTGTCTTCAATAGGACCTGTTACGAAAATTATTCTCTCTGTTACTAGTCTTGAATATATGGCAAAAGCGCGCTCACTGTGACTAGTTTGTTCAACTACAATTAGTATCCTATTAAATATTACCAAACAATTCCTTTAATTCTTTCACAGAACTTTCACTAACTTTTTCTGTTATATAATCTGTCACTTTATTCTTCAACTAATTGTGGAAATTGTTTATTTGATTCAAAATGCTAAAGTATTCTGTCAAGCGGTACATCCTTACTGACTTATTGATAACAATAACATTCGAAACATTATTTTGAGTTAATGTTATTTTATGTTCTACACTAAATTACATAAATAACATAGCAAGCTTTACACATTTTTCGGCTTGTTTACGAGAATGAATCCGAGCACCTAGTTCTCCTTCCATTCTTTGTTGCTCCTATATCTGTGGCTAAATCAAAACTATAATTAGCATCCATATAATCAAACAGCTCCTTTTTAATTAAGAGATTTCTTATTTCGGTACACTGATCACCAATCTTTTTTTGCATGAGTTATTCATTAGCAAAGAATAATCTGTAAAACCACTACTCTTAGCTATTTCTTCATCACTTTCAAAGTCTTTAGCACCTTGAATCTCAACCTACGTTAGATTTTGCTTGTAGTATTGTAAAAGAAAGAAACCCGGAGCTGTAGGTACCTTGTTAGGGATATTTTGGATCATTGAATTGACTCATAGTTACATCCCAGTTGTGAAACAATATTAAACTTAGTACTTGTGCAATAGGAGTTATTCATTCCTAGCGATAAGACAGCGCTGGACTTGTGCGCGTCTTTCACGTTTCTCGGAAACTGTTAGCTTCCCTAAAATCATCTTGTGACAACTCGATAACACTCATAATTTAAACCAACGTAGAACTCGAGTGTAAACTATCTGTGCCTTATTCTACAAGGAGTTCGAGAGGAAATTGCTATACAAGACCAATAGGGTAAGTGCATTTTGATTGACAGAGAACAACTATTATAATGACTTCAACGTGGTTCAATGTGGTTATTTAACTTTCAGATCTCGATCCGCCCGCCAATTTTATTTTGTTAATATATGTTCTTTCCAGCCATTTAGGCTAGTTTGAGTGTTTATTTGTAAGTCCGCTTATCGGAGATCACTTAGGGGAAAGGATAGAGAGAGATAGATATCGGGTCGTTAGGCTTGTCCCAGGTTACCAGAGAGAGAGAAAGAGAGAGAGAGAGAGAGAAAGAGAGAGAGAGAGAGAGAGAGAGAGAGAGAGAGAGAGAGAGAGAGAGGAATCCTCCTTTAATTCTAAATATTATCTATTAATCATCGGCGTGATCGAGAGTGAAATCGATCACTGTTCGGTTTGTGCTAATTAGCTCTCACTGATTCCAACTTATTTAAGAGAGCCTGAGCAGATATTAGCTAGCTGGCGAAAGGGGTAGAGCTAGCGGCATTGATAACCTCCTCCCAGGTTCCCCCTTGGGGTGAACCTGAATTCGACCACTCTCTAAATTCGTATGGCATCATTCCCATATCCTAATTTTGGATCTGCCGCCCCTTCTTGAGAGAATTTTACAGCATTGTAAAATTTATATCGTGAAGCGAATATAGAGTCACTTGGTTTAAAATGTTCACTAAATAGATTTATCAGTTCTTCAACAGTTTTGTCTTCTGGATCAACCGGTATACAAAAATTATAGATTAATTTGTATGCATCTTCACTAAGTGCATTTAATAAGATAGCACGTTTTTTTGCGGCGTCGATACTATTTACTATAAAATAGTTTTCCAAACGTCGAATAAAAATTGTCCAGTCGTTAACTTGTGGATGGATCAAATTCGAGAATATGTCCGAAATTTGCCATTTTGACCGAACACGTGTTAATAATGTTAAATTCACAAATTTCAATTAATTTAAATTGAATTCCACGTAAGTTCAAGTACTCGTCGCCAATGTTACGTCTTACCAATTATTGGGTAAAAGTAAACTTCAATTATAAATGAAGAACCACTATGTATAATATTATATTATATTTTATAGTAATCAATGAACATGTATTCTATACAAAGGTGAACAGCGAACTGGTTGCTGTCCGCAGATTTGATATAAAAACTTAATATAACATCTGTTTCAATTCAATAGGCAATTCAAATACACTACAGAAAGTATGTACGCAACGATGGTGATGTGAGCAACAGCATTATCGCACCAATTTTCGATTTATACCAACAACCAAAATTGAGTCGATTCGTAAAGCTGAATATAGATCGATTACACCTTTCGTTAAAGCCTTCAATAACAGCGATATCATAGAATTTGGAATAAATCAAGTGGATGCGTTCTTTTCCATGAAGGATACTCTGTTATCGGTTGAAGGTAAAATAGAGATAACTGGAGCTGGGAATGTTGTATTGGTGCCTAATTATGGAGCCTTTCTTTTTGACTCATGCTCATATAGTGAGAGTGGTCGGGATATCGAAACCGTTCGAGATCCTGGTATAGTCAGTGCTGTCCGAGCATTTACTTGCTATACACCAACAGATTCTACGCATATGTCTATTGCTGGTTGGACTTTCCCAGAAGAAAGCGTAGTCTTGGATGAGACTAAGTCATTCAGCTTACTGATTCCACTGAAGCATATATTCAACATTTTTAACGATTACTCAATGATTTCATTCGGACGGCAGACTATTCGATTAGTACGTGCTCGAAACGATAACGATTGTATCATCACAGAAAACGCTGCTACCACAGTTAAATTTTCGATCGATAGTATGGAATTGAGGGTAAAATATATCTACCCCAATGATATAATTAGAGAGAAGCTATTACGAGCGCTCAAGAGTGATTCGACAATCCTAATCCCGTTCAGGAAATGGGAATGCTATGAAATTCCTGCCATAACAACTAATGCGAAAAGAGAAATTTGGGCTGTTAAGACGAGTGCAGCAGTCGAGAAACCTCGTTACGTCATTGTATTCTTCCAAACAGATAAACGAAACAATGTAAATGCCAATCCTACGATTTTCGATCATATGGATATTTCAAGTATTCGCTTAACTCTGAAAGGTGAATATTATCCTAATGAGCGAATGAACTTGGACTATGCTAAAAACGATTACGTTCTCGCCCACCACAACTATACCGAATTCTATTCAAGCTATACGAATTTTACATCAAAACATCCTATATTGAGCTACGTTAATTTCAAAAAACGTGCGCTCTACGTAATAGATTGCTCGAAACAGGAAGAAGCGTTGAAATCTGCAACTGTTGATGTACGGCTGGAAATTGAAGCAGATAAGGGATTTCCCGCCAATACGAAAGCATATTGCATCATCATTCATGATTGTTTGATGGAGTACACACCCCTCACCGAAATTGTGAAGAGTCTCATTTAAGTATCAAACATCATGAGAGTAGCATTGGTTGATATTCAGGGATTCATCATCGATGATGTCTTCCACAGATAGGATTCAAACGTCATTATTCGTTGTTCAAACCAGCTGTACCATATTCATCGCTAAATGCGAAGGAGCGAAAATCGGTATGGTATTTAGAAAAATTTTATCATGGACTGGAATATGCATCGGGAAATGTGGAATATGAAGAACTAAATAATATTCTTAAATCGATTCTTCTGTGTGCAGTCGACTATATTTATATTCGTGACTCTCAAAAAGCTGAATTTTTGAGAAAAAAGTGTGAAGAATTGGATATTTTCCCACACATCGTGGATGTTTGTAGATTTGATAACACTCAATGTGAAACAGGAAATTTTGAACAAACAAACAAATTGATCTGTCTAAATCATCGGAATGATGGAGGAAAATATATGTGTACAGTTCAACATGTTGATAAATTACAACAGTGGTTTCTTAATGTAATACTACCCAAATGAATATGTATTTTCTAAAATAAATATTATCATTATTATTATTATTGATATTTTATTTCTCGCCTAATCATGGTTGATCTTAAGCCGTGACGTCATCAGAGTTTGTAAGCTATGATCTTTAGATGTTTGATCTAATAAAACACCAGTTTCTCATCAATATCATTATTTATTAATATGTTTCTTTACATTTTTAATGAGGATTTTAAGTAGTAATACTGATAAAACGCTAAGATTGAAACACTGCATTGCATACATTTCATTTTCTTTCTGTGGTGTTGCTCTAGTTTGATAATTAATCGATGTAGTTGGTTGTTCTCCTCCAGTTTGCCAATTATTAGTATCACCCTCACTACCATCATGGAATAATAACTTGAGTTTATAGTTAAACATAGACATCGTTTTAGGAATATCGTATGTAAAAACCTCTAGTTGGTTCTCATTAATCATTAGGTGTAGGGATTGCAATCCGGAAAACCGGATCCGGTAATCCGGCGGATCCGGCATCATTATACACTTATCGGATCCAGTACCAATATTCCAGATCCGGTATCGGATCCGGTGATTGCATAATTTGGCAAAATAACCGCGCCTTTGAATGTGTGAGGCACTTTAAAAGGCGGTACTTGTACGTGCAAGTCGCTTGATGCTGAGTTGCCCCGCTCCACCTAACGCCCCATCCGCGCGCGACTTGTCGCTCAGGGTGACAGTGACCTTCTCCAAAAAGTGCGAAAAGTGGTGAAACTGTTCAAAAGATCGCCCACTAAATATGATATCTTTCTGCAAAAGTACGTAATAGAAGATACGGGTAAAGAACTAAGCCTTATTTTGGATTGCCGCACGAGTTGGAATAGTCTACTGGCTATGATAGACAGATTTTATAAACTAAAAATTTCTATCGATGAAGCTTTAATAGACATAAGATCCGACATAACATTTTGTGATCTTGAATGGTCGAAACTAAAAGAATTAATCGACAGTTTGCAAACCTAGCTGATAACACATTTACTATGCCAAAGAAAAAAGACATGCGACTGGAAATGACAAAAATCTTGGAAAGATTAGACAAAACATAATAACTCTAACGATAGCGTGGAACTCGTGGAAGACATAGAAGATAAGAGCTTAGATTGACAATCACCGAAAAAAGATTTGTCGTTACAGGAAGAATTACAATTACAGATTCAGCAAGAAGTGACGTCTTATACCGCAAAAACAAAAAAAAAAGGATTTTGATAGAATACTAAAAAAGGAAATGACTGCGTTTGAAAGTGAAGGAGTTCGAGGGGAGTACTTGTCTGCTATTCATGATTACTTACTGACAATTACAGATTATTAATGTTCATCTCTATCTTCAAAATATAAGTTTTCTCTTTATAATTTCTCGTAATGAAGTTGATTGTGTATATTGTTTTAATTTATTCTTTATTAACGAAAAATTAAGATATCCTGGTTATCCAACCTCGTCGACTCAAACCGGCCGGATCCGGTCGGACCCGGTCGGATTCATGGAAATCCGGTCGGATTGAAAATGAGGCCGGATTGCAATCCCTAATTAGGTGATTCATCGGTTGCCATTCCGTTCGGTTACATTCATTTTTGAGATCCATGCTGGGACATATATAAATATGTTTCACTCGGTGTGGAGCGTTTGTGTATAAGATTCCGTTTAAAATTGAGGTTAGGATTATAAAATTTGCTTTCAATATAGCCATCTCCAACAGTTAAATTACCCAGTTGTCTTATAACTATATTTTTATCTTCATAAAGTTCTATGTCTCTACTCAGTGCTTTCACTCTTTCACCAAATTCATACAGTTTACGTGCGTATTCAGCTGAAGACATATCGATAATGATATTATTTTATAATAGATAGAACATCTTGCTTCGTAAGAAATTCATATAATTTCCAGCTATTCACACTACGACACATTCGGATTCTTACTATGAGAGTGATGAAGACAGATATATTCGCAATTTCCTCGCACAAATTTCGGGCCCTCATCTTTTATATTTTCTACTTTCACTCGATGTAACCCCCATTTTTTCAAGCTCTTTACAAGGAATTTAGCTTTCCCCTCTCCACTAACATATATGACACTGTCATCAATATTTTCCTTCAGAATTTCCTCCATTTGATCATATTCCTGATATCCTGAGTTGTATGGAATACCAAGATATCTTTCACCACTTAATATTTTCTTCATCTGATTTTCGGAAAGTTGATTCAACGGAACAGGTGGTTTGAATAGGAAATATTTCTCTAACTTTTTCTCACAATCCAACAAGGCGAGTTCCTTTACTATATATTTGCGTGAAGACATGTGAAAGCTCTGAATATCGACCACTACAGTCTTCATCTCGAACTATAATGATTTGTCGATTTTGAGCGACTGTCCATCTATACCCCACCCTCAACTCAGAGTTGTAAAAACGATGAAAACGATCGTTTCGACTGTTTGAATCGTTTCGATCGTTTTCTAATCGTTTTAAACGTTTTTCAATCTCGAACTTAAAGGCCGGTAATGCTGTGACCTACATCTAATCAGACTGTCTGTTCACAAATGGCTCCCCCACACTGTCTACAGACACCATCACAGTTACAACCAACATAACACACGTCATAGCACAATACCTACAGACGCCATGACAGTTACAACCAACATTACACACGTCATACCTACAGACGCCATTACAGGTCTCGAACACAACACACTTCTATTCCACACACAACATCCAACTCTATGGTTCACAACTGCAACCAACATAACACACGTCATAGCACAATACCTACAGACGCCATGACAGTTACAACCAACATTACACACGTCATACCTACAGACGCCATGACAGGTCTCGAACACAACACACTTCTATTCCACACACAACATCCAACTCTATGGATCACAACCACACTGTTCACAGACGCCATGATAGTTGCAACCAACATTACACACGTCATATCACAATACCTACAGACGCCATGACAGTTACAACCACCATTACACAAGTCAGACCTACAGACGCCATGACAGGTCTCGAACACAACACACAACATCCAACTCTATGGTCCACAACACACTTCTATTCTATTCTACACACAACATCCAACTCTAAGGTGCACTACCCTCAGAACACAGAATCACATCAAACATATACACCTCTCTCTCACACTCACGCAATTCCCTATACTCAGACCGGATGCACTTCCACCCCAGAACTAGCCATTTACATCTACTTATTTCCCAGAAGGTTTTTGACCCAATTGGCTATACCTGCCCTTCAGTTTTGCTACCTAAACTACTATTGCAAGGATTGTGGTAACAAAGACTAGCTTCGGATCGACCCGTGGATGAAGTCACCGCTCAGGGTTTCAAGATGTGGGTTAGAGATGTGCACTATCTGACAAAAATCCCAATACCTCGATGGGTGTGGGACACGAGTTCCGACTCACAAGATCTGAGCCTGCATACAATTTGCAATGCTAGTGGCGATGCATAATCCTGCACAATATATATGACGGCTGTCATAGCTGGAAAGATTGATGTCTTTTTGTTGGCTGCTGAAGCTCGAGTAGCACTCAAAAAGGTGTAATGTCAAGATGACTATTCCCCGTCTAGAGTTGTTGGTCGCCACTATAGGAGCTAGGCTTTATGCGTATATTGTAGACAATTTGGAGAATAAGGTCAACAGTTTTTCTGGAGCGACTAGTCCACTGTTGTATCGTGGATTCAAAGGAGGGAAGAGTGGTGAGTTTTTGTCTGGAACCGAGTAACAGAGAAACGCGATTGGACCGAAGCCAAAGATGACGCCATTTACCCGGGATACATAATCAAGCTGACCTCCCATCACGAGGGTGTTCACCCAAACAATTGTTCGATTCGAAATGGTGGGAGGGACCAAAATGGTTATATGACGAACCTCGAGGATGGCCATATACGACCACATCTCAAAGAAGAAAAAATCGAACAAGAGAAATGGAAAAATGTAACAAGCGGTCTTCTGAATGCTGAGAAGTCGATCGGTTGCCATCTCGATTATTTCTCTCAATACAATAAGACCATACGGATGATTGCTTGGATTTTCGGATACGTCCATAACTGCAAAAATGTAAAAGAAAGACACAATGGAGAGTTGGCAGTACCAGAAGTCGAAAATGCAGAGAAATTCGTATTTAAGTTGGTGCATCAAAAATCGTTTTCGGGTGAAAATGACAAAAGCATAAGCTGCCTCAACCCTTCCTATGATCAAGACGGATTAACCCGATTAAAATCCCGAGTCTCACGAAGAGACGACACAGAAAACTTTCTTTTTCCTATTGTACTACCTGCTAAGGATTCGGTGGTGAGGATTTTGATTATGTACATGCATGTTGAAGCCTGTCATGTAGGAATTCAAGGACTTCTAAGCCTGATACGGGAAAAATTGTGGATTCTCTGGGGTAGATGAACAGTATGGTCGGTTGTTTTGAAATGTTTGGTTTGTTGGAAGTTCGATGCGAAACCATTGGCGGTCGAATCACCTCCACTTCCATCGGACAGAGTTCGTGACTCGGTCGCATTTGAAGTGAGGGGAGTGGACTTTGCGGGACCGTTTTACTTAAAGAATGGTGATAAAGCCTGGACCTGTCTTTACACTTGTGCGGTTCATCGCGCAGTCCATTTGGAGTAAGTCATATCAACCCACAGCTTTCTTCAAGCTTTGCGCTAGTTCGTGTCGAGACTTGGTAGACCCAAAACGATATATAGTGATAATGGCACGAACTTTATAGGTGCTGAGAATGCTATATCGCAATTGGACTGGGACAGAATTGTGCGCGAAACTTCCGTGAGACGTATTTCATGGAGATTCAACCCACCTACCGCCGCTTGGTGGGGTGGCTTCTGGGAGCGACTGATCGGAGTGCTGAAACCGCTACTGAGAAAAAGTTGGGCAGCGCGCGTTTGGAATACGAAGACTTGTAGACCGTTTTATGTGATTGCGAGGCTGTGCTAGGCCCACACTTATATATCGGAGGACCCTAAGGACTTAGTCGCGATAATTCCAGCAATGTTTCTTCGCGACCAAGCAGAGTGCGGTCTTCCCGAGTGTGACACTATCAATCGCAATGCTTTGTGTAAAAAGATACGGAAGTTACAAACGTTACGTGAAGACTTTCAAACCCGTTTTCATGCGGAATATCTCGGGTAGTTGAAACACTCATGTAAGAAACGGTCTAATCGGAAAATTACGATCGGTGAAGTTGTGTTAGTTGGTAATGACAGCAGTAAACGTATACAATGGCCGATGGCAAGAGTGGTGGAAGTTATACCTGGTCAAGACGGACAAATTCGTCTTGTACGAGTGGAAACCTCTCTGGGAACAATGTTGAGACTTTTGCAAAGACTATACCCGCTAGAGTGTGTTAGTGCGTCAGATTTACTTCCCCAGGAGGAGAAGATACTGACGGGTAACGAGACGGTGGATACTGATAGTTTCTATACCCGAACCAAACCATGGACGGTTGATGATCCCGAGAGTAGTATTGATGCGGGAGGAACGAAGACGAAAACTACTCGTAGTGGTCGTGTTTCCCGAATCCCTCAACAGTTTTTTAAGGTAAACGGGGGATTCCAATTCTCGGAAGGACACTGGTATGTACGGTTAAATTTTATTCTTTTTGGACTTTGGGTTATGTCCACCTCTGTTGTGTGAAAAATGTGTTTTCATAAAAACACATTGTGGAGAACATTTTTCAGGTGGGAGTATGTCGGAAACAAAGACATTTTCGTAATCACGGCAATACTGGGATTGCCAGATATTCATCTTCGTACGCGTAGTGACACCGTTTCACCGGTAAACAAGGGAGTGATAAGGACATTAGTGACCGCTGCAGGTCGGTGTCACAATTCATTTTTCGTTTGACTAGTATTTACTTTGTATTATTTGGACTGCAGCTTTGTGTTACTGTTTTATCTATTTCGGACTCTTGATAGTTATTGTTACAGCCCGGTATATTTGTTATTTTGTTAGGTAGGTACTACGTAAATAAATCTGTACCTATTAAGTGTTTGTTTATCTAACAACGAACCATCCTAAACCGGGGAGAACTAGTAGTTCTGCTTTTGGGTACGAACAGAACACAGTATGTTTGGAAATTGAAGTACAAAGACTAAAATCCCAATCTCAGGAATTAGTACAGTGAACTAAAGCTAAGAACAAGTCGAGAACTTCTAATTTCCAAACGGATTTGAATTTTTTAACCAATGATAAAATCACAGATACATTTAGGCATACATTGGAATACTTCACAAGATTTTATATAAAACGATTGGTTCATGTTACAAGGATAATAGAACGTTTTCCATCATTTAAAAAATTAACATACTTACTTCGTTTTAGATATAACTTCAGGATTCCATTGATCCATCGAAGAGTGGGTGAAATTACTGATGATGAATCAGAAACCAATATAGAAATAATAATTAAAATCGTTCAAGAACAAGAGTTTAAATCTGAAATAAAGGCAATTAAAAATTCACAAAATGTACCTAAGGACTGCGAATTATATAATCTTAGTCTATTTTTGGACAAATGCGGAATATTGCGTGTAGGTGGAGGTATAGCTAAGTCCCCATTAGAGTTCGATTTTGAGCATCCAATGATTATTCCATCTATGCATAATTTAACTACCATGATAGTTCACAAGAACATGCTAGCAATTTACATGCCGATTATCAAACTGTGCTGGGAGCACATGTGTTAGTCGTTTCCGTGTAAAGCTACGTCAAGCAAGTAATGGGACAATTACTTTCATCACGAATTACTCCGTAACGACCTTTTTTTGTGTACAGTATAGATTTTGCGGGACCTTATCTTATGAAGGACAGTAAATTCAGACACAGGAATATGATCAAGGCGTATCTATGTGTATCTGTGAGCTTTTCATCGAAAGCAATTCATTTAGTTAGTGATCTAACGACTTATTGTTTCTAAAATTGTTATTTTTTGTTTAAATTTCATATGTTTTATTTTTTGTTTTGAAAGTTAGTTCCTTCAAAGTAATGACTTTGGGAAAGCGGGATGGCTGTGGAAGACAGACGCTTGTCGATTTCGTTAGTTTCATAATTAACACTATTAAATTGCCAATGTGCCAAATTACCACTTTCCAGGCCACTCTCATTATTAAATTGAAAAAAGAAATTTGAATGCTAATTTTATCATGAAACTCTGTATATGGGGTGAGGATAATATTCTGAACAACTTTACTGTAGGCATAAATCTGTAATCTTACCATGTATTTTTATACCTCTTTGAAGTTTAATTTAGATAACATTCAGTAGACGGAATTCATAAAGGCCATAGTGATACCTACTACAGAACCATGATAGCGGGAATCGTGTTATTACCTTCAATAGTCAGCATTTCAAGCACACCTCCATAAATGAACAATAAAAATGAATATAATAAGAAGTTGCTTTCATCATTAATAAAAAAGTCCTGATGTTGCAGCACACTAATATTATCAAAAAGCACGTCAAAACTGCTATAGCAAATCCTCATATGCCAAGTAAAAAACTGTATTAACTCAACATCATCAACTGGATAACCAAAATATATAAATGATGCACTCATAGCTAAAATTTTGGTTATAAATAGTGGTAAAACCGTAATTTTATTGCTTGAAGCTAAACTAGCATCGCTTAACATCATTAAATAGATTAAAAACATTCATTGAGTAAAGACAAACTGCAATAAATGTCCGCCTTCTCAAAAGAGATGTTGGTCAAATAAATTCTTGCCTGTGTGATATCGACCTGGAGGCATATTTTGATATGCTAAAACAAAGCAGAGAGATGACGAAACAGGTATAATAAGCTGCCCAATTTGCCCCATACAGAGGTATGAGGCTTGATTACTTGACGTGCAGATGAGAGCTGCATTTATTAATATACAGAGTGTCCCAGGTTTTAGTAGCAGAACTTCAACAGTCGATAGAAAATTTTATTGTGAGAAAAAGGTTCCCATTAACATATCTGTGCGATAGAAAATTTTTTTTCAGTCATAATTGGTGAAGATTTTGAAGGGGTAGTGGGTGTTCTTCTCCTCAACTTCTACGCCACTGGAAAAAGTACGGTTTTGAAACAACCATTTGAACCGCCAATGTTTTCTACACAAAAAAAGTACGTGATCATAAGCTCTAAAGTTGACAGTTTTCGAGAAAAATCAACTTTTATGTTGAAAAACATGGTCAATTTTTACTAATTAAACAAAATTTATTCATACGTTAGAACAAGTAACAAAACCAAAAATTGACCATGTTTTTCAACATAAAAGTTGATTTTTCTCGGAAACGGTCAACTTTAGAGCTTATAACCAGTACCTTTTTCGCGTAGAAAACATTGGCGGTTCAAGGAGTTGTCTCAAAACCGTACTTTTTCCAGTGGCGTAGAAGTTGGGGAGAAAATCACCCACTGCTCCTTCAAAATATTCACCAATCATGACTAAAAAGAAATTTTGTATCGCACAGAACATAGCTTACTATGAGTAGAAAATGCTTGCAAAAGTTGTTTTCTGTACGATAAACGGTTCCGGAGATATTTGCAAGAAACAAAATTTTTTTTTCAATTTCAATCTCAAAAACTAAGCGTCTGTGCATATATGTTAATGGGAACTTTTTTCATCAAAATCAAATTTTCTATCGACTGTTGAACTTCTGCTACTAAAACTATTCTTTGGATGATAGTCAAAAACTTCTCGCAATTTTCTAAGGCATGCGGAAAGGTCACTCAGACTTTGAGAACAAATAATTTAATCCTTGAAATACAGGACCAACTAAACGCAGCAGATCTATTTATTAGTAAGGGAAAATTAGTTTTGATAAAATTCATTTTTATTAAGGTGCAGTCAATATTTGAAAAAAAAATCTGTAGTAGTTGGAACTTGTTGGTTATTCAGGTGGTGATAAATTAACATTTGTTATCCTGACTCTTAGCCTCTCTGCTGTAAGATTTTAATTGATGATCAACATATTCACGATGTATGTCAGGATTCTTTACACAAAAATATTAGCATGATTTCACAGGATCCATCAGTTTTTAATAGGACTTTTAGGATATTCGCTATGGAAAAACAGATGCTAGCGATGATGAAGTAATTGAAGCGACAAACAGCACATGCTGATGAGTTTATTTTAAGACTACTTCAAGGCTCTTGTTGGAGAAAGATGTGTAAAACTTTCAGGATGGGAAACGCATATTAATTCTAGATGAAGTAACTTCACAATTTGATTCTGTGACTGAGAGTAATATCCAAGAGTCCCTATGGGAGTTGGTACAAGACAAAACTACGATAGTAATAACCCATCGCCTATCTACGCTTTTGCATATGGATCGCATTTAAGTGTTTGATCAAGGCAAGATTATGGAAGATGGCACTTATTAAGAGCTTCTTGATGAAAACAGAATGTATAAAGACTCTGTAGGATGCAGATGTTGGTGTGTTTTTGCAGGATAAAAGAGAAATGGAGATCTTCTTAATCTGATGCTTCAATGTTTCCGACATAGGAAAAGTATAATTTTCTATAGAGGAAGGCACACCATCAATTGAAGTAGTAGGGTGAATTAAAGCTACTTTCAAAACTACATCAATATTCTCATCAAGAACTACGTTGACCTCCTCTTTGATGCTTGCCGGAATATCTTGCATATCTCTCTCATTTTCACAGTTTTGATTGATCCTTCGAGCGCTGCTAACAATTTTTCCCTAAAGCCCCCGATAGCTTTAACTCTATCACGCAATGTCACTTTGCCTGTAATACATTTTTGTAAGCTGGTATATGTCATAAGAGAAACAATAGACTTAAAAACACGCCGCCAGCAGAAGGTCCATTTTTCGGTACAGCACCATCAGGTACATGCAAATGTATATCATTATTTTGCAATTTTTCGGGCTTTATACCAAAAATTAACAAAATGATCGAATATAAATATACACAGATTTTATAGATTGTTGCATAATGTCTCCAAGCTTTCCTGTGTGGTTTATTTCTCCTTTCATAGGGCAATATAGCGTGTATTACGTCATTTTAGATGATTTAAAATATCAAACTTTGTGCACGTCTATATTGAAGAACTTTACATCGGAATGCGATAGCTGATAAGTCTGCGGGGACACGTAATAGAATCGAGCGTTACCCTGCCAAATAAAAAAGGAGGGTCCGAAGCCGCTGGAAACAACTTTCGTCCTAGGCACCGTCCGTTTTGGGGAAATTCACCGCGTATTGTTAACCGCTACCGAACATGATGATTACTTGCCGAGACTTTCTTGAGAAATACAGGTAAGTATAGAGCCGATTATTTTTAAAATATAATTTCCTGAATAAACTATTCAACTATAACTGAGTTGGTTGATTTTGAGATTAGTGTGAAGTTACCCACACTTTTCCATCCACACTTTATGACGTGTGTACTGTCGAAGATGGGATAGAGGAGAATTTGCAAGCTATGTTGCCAGATTTATCAGACAATCTGTTACCAAGTCCGTTTTCAGAAATTATATTTGTTCTACCTGATTGATGTAACTTATTATGATATCAAATTATTTATATTGATTATCAAGAACAAATAAAATAATATCCTTTAGATACTCGACATGGGCTGCACCTACAGGGTGCCAAAATTTCATTTCTTTACAAACGGTATGAATAAAGAAAGTAATATCATTACTTTTTGAAAACTACGGCGAGCTTTTTGATGCAATTTGGGGTGATGCATCTCCTAAGGTTGATCTCACATGACAATATCATTACAATCCTTGACAAGCCGTATAGAAGGGGGGAATAGTTTTTTTTACAGAATTTTTGAAAAATCGATATCTCCGACACTACGGTGAGCTTATCCATGAAATTTTGGAGCATGAATCTCCTCATGTTACTTTTACATTATAACTGTATTACATCTCTCGACAAACCGTACAAAATAAGGGAATAATTTTTTTGTAGAATTTTTGAAAAATCGATATCTCCGTAAGTACGATGAGCTTGTTCATGAAATTTTGGCTCATAAATCTCACTAGGCTACTGTTATATGATAATATCATTTCGACTCTTGTCAAACTGTACGAAAGGGGTAAATAATTTTTTTTATAGAATTTTTGAAAAATCGATATCTTGGAAACTATGACGATTCGTTCATGAAATTTTGGCGCATGAATCACCTTATGCTACACTTACATTACAATCATATTACACTCATTTACAAAATTTTATGAACACGCTCGTCATGGCTACCGAGAAATCGATTTTCCAAAAATTCTATAAAAAATTATTTCCTCCTTTTGTACGGTTTGTCACAGGTTGTAATGATATTATCATGTAAGAGTAGCCTGACGAGATCTATGAGCCAAAATTTCATGAACAAGCTCATCGTACTTACGGAGATATCGATTTTCAAAAATTCTACAAAAAAAGTGTTTCCTCCTTTTGTACGGTTTGTCACAGGTTGTAATGATAATATCATGTAAGAGTAGATTGATGAGATTTATCAGCCAAAATTTCATGAACAAGCTCATCGTACTTACGGAGATATCGTTTTTTCAAAAATTCCACAAAAAAGTTGTTTCCTCCTTTTGTACGGTTTGTCACAGGTTGTAATGATATTATCATGTAAGAGTAGCCTGACGAGATTTATTGGCCAAAATTTCATGAACAAGCTCATCGTAGTTACGGAGATATCGATTTTTCAAAAATTCTACAAAAAAAGTGTTCCCTCCTTTTGTACGGTTCGTCACAGGTTGTAATGATGATATGATGTAAGAGTAGATTGATGAGATTTATTAGACAAAATTTCATGAACAAGCTCATCGTACTTATGGAGATATCGATTTTTCAAAAATTCTACAAAAAAAGTGTTTCCTCCTTTTGTACGGTTTGTCACAGGTTGTAATGATGATATCATGTAAGAGTAGATTGATGAGATTTATTAGTAAAAATTACATGAACAAGCTCATCGTACTTACGGAGATATCGATTTTTCAAAAATGCTACAAAAAAATGTTTTCTCCTTTTGTACGGTTTGTCACAGGTTGTAATGATATTATCATGTAAGAGTAGCCTGACGAGATCTATTAGCCAAAATTTCATGAACAAGCTCATCGTACTTACGGAGATATCGATTTTCAAAAATTCTACAAAAAAAGTGTTTCCTCCTTTTGTACGGTTTGTCACAGGTTGTAATGATAATATCATGTAAGAGTAGATTGATGAGATTTATTAGACAAAATTTCATGAACAAGCTCATCGTAGTTACGGAGATATCGATTTTTCAAAAATTCTACAAAAAACGTGTTCCCTCCTTTTGTACGGTTCGTCACAGGTTGTAATGATGATATGATGTAAGAGTAGATTGATGAGATTTATTAGCCAAAATTTCATGAACAAGCTCATCGTACTTACGGAGATATCGATTTTTCAAAAATTCTACAAAAAAGTGTTTCCTCCTTTTGTACGGTTTGTCACAGGTTGTAATGATAATATCATGTAAGAGTAGATTGATGAGATTTATTAGACAAAATTTCATGAACAAGCTCATCGTACTTATGGAGATATCGATTTTTCTAAAATTCTACAAAAAAAGTGTTTCCTCCTTTTGTACGGTTTGTCACAGGTTGTAATGATGATATCATGTAAGAGTAGATTGATGAGATTTATTAGTAAAAATTACATGAACAAGCTCATCGTACTTACGGAGATATCGATTTTTCAAAAATGCTACAAAAAAATGTTTTCTCCTTTTGTACGGTTTGTCACAGGTTGTAATGATAATATTATACAAGAGTAGATTGATGAGATCTATTAGCCAAATTTCCATGAACAAGCTCATCGTACTTACAGAGATATCGATTTTTCAAATATTCTACAAAAAAAATGTTTTCCCCTTTTGTACGGTTTGTCACAAGTTGTAATGATATTATCATTTAAGAGTAGCCTGATGAGATTTATTAGACAAAATTTCATGAACAAGCTCATCGTACTTACGGAGATATCGATTTTTCAAAAATTCTATATAAAAATCATTTTCTTATTTTGTACGGTTTGTCGAGAGATGCAATACAGTTGTAATGTAAAAGTAACATGAAGAGATTCATGCTCCAAAATTTCATGAACAAGCTCACCGTAGTGTCGGAGATATCGATTTTTCAAAAATTCTGTAAAAAACTATTTCCTTCTTTTATACGGCTTGTCAAGGATTGTAATGGTATTGTCATGTAAGATCAACCTTAGGAGATGCATCAGTCCAAATTTCATCAAAAAGCTCCCCGTAGTTTTCAAAAATTAATTACTTTCTTTACTAATACTGTTTGTAAAGAAATGAAATATTGGCACCCTGTAGGTGCAGTCCATGTGGAGTATCTAAAGGATATTATTTTATTTGTTCTTAATAATCAATATAAATAATTTGTTATCATAATAAGTTACGTCAATCAGGTAGAACAAATAATTTCTGAAAACGAACTTGGTAGCAGATTGTCTGATAAATCTGGCAACATAGCTTGCAAATTCTCCTCTATCCCATCTTCGACAGTACACACGTCATAAAGTGTGGATGGAAAAGTGTGGGTAACTTCACACTAATGATTTTGAGACCTTTGTTGAATTATATAAATAAGAATTCACTTACTACGAACTGTAACGATTGTACATATTTAGTAGCTTCACCAAATTTTACCAGGCATTGAGTCAATACAAGTTTTCTCATGCCCTCTTATCTTCGACTCATCACACATACCGCTAAGAGATATACGAACAAAATCTCTCCTCTATCTCTTTTTCTGCCAGAGAAACAGACCTCCGGCAGTGTGCACAGCTTGCGTTTCCTGGTAAGCAATACAAGTTTCGTCTTGTTAGGGTTGACTCTGAGCTTCTCAGTGCGACACCAGCGGGCCACTGTGCTGAGCAAGTGTTCCCAAGAGCGGCCCGAAGCTGACACCAACTCGTCGGCAAAGTATTGGGCTAAAAAACTGCCTCTTCTAACTCCTCCGAAAGTCCGTCAAACACGGGACACCATATAAACGGAAATAAGATTCCTCCCTATAGTCAGTCTCTTGTACAACGCATCCGTCATGGTACGCCTTTAACGAGTGCCTTGAATGAATGACGGCAATTCATCTTACCACTGTTGGACTGATCCCACGTGTTCAGACTAGTCAGTCTTACTGTGAGTTTCTTTTCTCTAGTTTAAAGTCGAAATAAACAGAAATTATGATCTTGAAGGATCTTTTTATATTTTACTTTTGACAATACGAGTCAATGTCAAAAACTATCTCATTTTATAACTATCATAACAAGTGAATCATGTAACAAGTAAATTGTATTAAGTAACAAGAACATTCTCCCCCACGTGATGAAATCACAAACATCATTTTATTTTCATATTCCGTCGCTGCTAAATAATTTACAAATTTTAGTAACTGGGCGTTTGTAAATTCCAGCTTTTGTCTTTACTTCAACCGCTCGAACTTTTCCGTCCTTTCCTTTATATACCTTTTGTATTTTCCCAAGCGGCCACATGTTCCTTTGAAGATTGTCATCGATAACAAGTACTACATCGTTCTCTGAGATAAAGTCTTTATTGGTATACCATTTTGTCTGTTTGTTCAGGTTCAGTAAATGATCTTTTTTCCATCTTCTCCAAAACATGTCTGCTAAAGCTTGAGATGCTCTCCATTGTTTCTTAAGTTCACTTCGACTTCCTCGAATTTTACAGTAGGTGGTGCGGCTCCGTTCGAATTGTTCGTTAAAAAGTGGTTGGGCGTGAGACTTTCAGGATCTGAAGAATCGCTGGACACGTACGAGAGTGGTCTACTATTTACCACATTATCTGCTTCTGCTATTAATATATTCAGCACTTTTTTTGTTGGATGTCTTTCTCTCAAAGTCACTTTCAAGACATCTTTTACTGATCTTACCAACCTTTCCCAACTCTCTCCCATATGCGGAGAAGCTGGTGGAATGAATTTCCAAGTTATACTTTTAAGTGACATAAATTCACAAATTTTCGCTGAATCCAGTTCCCTGACGGCTTTTTTCAATTCCCGGTCAGCAGAATGCATATTTGTATCGTTGTCAGAATGTATCTCCCTTGGACATCCTCGTCGACTTACAAATCTGCTTATTGCATGATAGCAGAGTCGGTATTGAGTGAATTTGCTATTTCTAAGTGGATAGCTCGTACACTCATGCAAGTAAACAGAACAATATAGTTTTTCATGTCGTCTACCAATTGCTACCGATATTGGTCCAAAATAATCAATTCCGGTCACTATGAATTTCTCATGAAACTCTGGAGTCGACTTTCTGGAAGTTGACCAATTTCAGGAACTAGTGGTTGTATATTCCTTTTCTTATAGGAGAAGCATTCATTTTTACATTTTCGAACAGCGTTTCTCAATTTTAGAATCCAAAATTTTTGTCGAATCTCATTCATAATGAGTTCTTGTCCCTGATGTCCAAATCTAACATGATAATCTTCAATCAATAATTTTATCAAGCGATGTTTCGTATCAAGAATCAGGATGTTTTTGGAAAAAATCCATGTCATCAGATTGTTCCAGTCTCCTTTTTATTCTGAGAATACCTTCTTTGTCGAGGACCGGTATGAGTGTATAAAGTCGACTTGATTTCCCCAAAGATTCTTTGTTTTTCAAATCTGATATTTCATGAGTGCAACTGATGCTTTGAACGTATTTAACTAAGATTTCTTCTGTTCCATCTGACTCTGCAGCTTCTAAATATGTAGTGGTGATTTTGTTTTTATTCCTACAATTGGTTATGAATCGAAACATCCAGCCGGCTCTCACTAATCTGTATTTCGAAAATCTCTCAGTATTAGGTAAATAATTTTCTTCAACTGCAATTAACAAACTATTTTGTTTTCTTGTTTCCAATTCAATCTCTTCCACTTTTTCTACTAGTTCTTTTGGCCATTCCTCTTCAGGGAATTTCAAAAAAATCGGTCCTGTTAACCATTCACTTTTGCTTGCTTTATTCACTTCTCTCGTGCTTTCATCTGCCACGTTTTGTTCTCCAGGAACCCAATGCCAATTATCAATGGCTGTGATGTCTGTTATTTCCCCAACTCTTACAGATACGAAAGTTTTATATCTTTTTGACTTAGATCGAATCCAATATAAAACAATGTTGGAATCTGTCCAGAGATAAATTTTGTTAATTTCGATTTCAAGGTTATCTTTTATCGTATTTACGAGTCTACTCAACATAACTGCGGCCTGTGGCTCCAATCTGGGTATGGTGATTGGTTTCATAGGTGCGACCCGAGTTTTTGCACCTACAAAGGAGATTTGAGATATATCCTGATTAGTGAATCTCAGATAGACAACAGCTGAAAATGCTTTTTCGCTACTATCGCAGAAATCATGAAGTTCCACACTTCTGCTTTTGTATAGTTGTGGACCATAGCATCTGGGTATACATATTTCATCAATCTTCTTCAGTTCCTCCAATAGTTGCATCCATTTCGTGTTCATGTCTTTAGATATTTGATCATTCCAATCAATTCTATATTTCCACAAATTTTGCAAATTTTAAACTTCACCACCAATGGCGACAAAAAACCTAGAGGCTCAAAGACAGACATGACAACTCTTTTTGTTTTCTCTTTTTGTCGGTATTTTCATCTTGCTCATGAGTTTTGAATCAATTTTCTGAAGGTTGAGTGAAAATATGAAGTTGTCTGTCTTGGGATTCCACCATAGTCCTAACACCCTTTCCGCAGGTTGATGAAGGAAGGAATTAAAATTTTTCTGATTTTGAGAGTTATTCGGGAATGTTGTCTATAACTCCTTGAGAATTGCTTATCCAGTTACAGATTTCAAATCCAGCTTTCCCATGAATATCTATTACTTCTCAAATTAGTTGAATAGCATCCTCCTCCGTCTCCGTGCTATCCAGATAGTCATCAACTTAATGTTTTCCAACTATTGCCCTGGCTGCTACAGGATACTTTTGATAGTATTCTTCAGCATTTATATTTTTGCCAAACTGGGCTATTGCAGGTGAGTATGTTGCCCCAAACGTCATAGCTTTCAGTTTGTACACATCAGGCTTTTTTGATCTGTCCATACCTCGCCAAAGAAAGCGTTGGGCTGAACAATCTTCGTCTCGAATAAGAACTTGATGGAACATTTCTCGAATGTCGGAACAGAATGCTATTTTATTCTGTCGAAATTTCCATAAAATTGATGTCACATTATGTCTGGATCTTGTAAGTGAAAGTTGATCGTTTAGGCTGATAACCACACCAAAATGAGGTAACTACCACGTTTTTTAACCTTCTTTTTCTGCTTCCGTTCTACTCAGCTTACGAATGTAACCCTTCTTTAGATATTCCTCGATTTTCCTACAGTAATCTGCTGCAAAATCCTCATTCTTGTTCTTTTTTCTCTCCATACATTTGAGAAGATTCATTGGAACAGCTTTACTATCCGGTAATGTAACATTTTCGCTCTTCCATAAGAGGCCTATTTCGAAATGATTTCCAACTCGTTTGATGGTATTTTCCATAATTTCAACTGCTTTGTCGTCTTCTTTTTACCTGCCGTTTTCTTCTAAACATTTCATCCCAAAATTTTCTATTTTGAAAGAATCTTTCACTAGTTTGTTAATATCTTCATGGATTTTTACAAACGTGAAATATTGAAGAATTTTCAGGAACTTCCTTTCCCTTCCCCTTTTTATCTTCTAGGTAGATTTCTTCGGCCCATTTCAGACGTAAAAAAGGTGGTAATTTAATAACAATTTCATATAATATCGATGGGTTTGTTATATGCTCAGTACTATTGAAAAGTTCCATTGTAGTCACTAAATGTTCAACAACATTAGAGAAAGGTAAATATGTTTCAAATCTTCCTTCTTTTGGAGGAGCAGCTCGCCTAACTTTGTCTATTAAATTAAAAATTATGAATTCAGGCCTTCCAAATGTTATTTTCAGAGTTTCTGGGATTTTTTTCACGTTTTCTGGTGCAATAAGAAGCGGTTGTACTGCATCCCTAGCTCTTCCTTTCAAACACGTTTGAAGTCGTATTATATTTTATTCATGACATATATTGAATATTTTGGTAGAACGTTCAAATTGACTTTGAAATATGGGCCAATCATCTGGATTTCCATCAAAAATTGGTAATTTATATTTGAAACTTCCCGTTTTGTCAATATATTTTTCGTTGTTAGAGTTCCCTTTCAAAGTATTACAAATTTGATTCAGATTTTCAGCAGTCATTGTAACGAAATTATTTGTTGGTACATGATTATTCTCAGTTTCTTCAGTTTTCCAGTCAGCAAGTTTTTCTTGAATAGTCATTTCATTCAAGTCAAAGATACTGTCAACGCCAGAGATTGTAGATTTTTTAGATGAACCTTCATAAATCAATTCACGCTGCAATTGGGCTTCCTTCCTTATCATTTCAGCATCTATTCCAACCTTCCTTCTTTCAATCTCTGCTAGCTTTTTTGCTTCTTCCAGTTCTATTTCCAAAAGCTTCCTTCTCGAACTTGACGATTTTGTCCGTTTGTATTCAACTTTTGAGTTTGTGTTTTCGTGAACACTTGACGTATGAGAAGATTCTTGTGTCTGTTTAACATTTTCATCTAGGTTTTCATATCTTTCGGGAGGAATTCCCTTTGTTTTTCTTTCACTCCTTCTTGGAATGGACATATTTTTATCAATGTTTTTTGCTCGAAGGACCAATGTTCAGACTAGTCAGTCTTACTGTGAGTTTCTTTTCTCTAGTTTAAAGTCGAAATAAACAGAGAAATTATAATCTTAATGGATCTTTCTATATTTTACTTTTGACAATACAAGTCAATGTCAGAAACTATCTTATTTTATAACTGTCATAACTAGTGAATCATGTAACAAGTGAATTGTATAAAAGTAACAAGAACACCACGTTTCTCGGCGGCAGAGCAAATAGACTCGGCAAACGTATCATTAACCCTTTCGATACGATGTCATTCCGTATACGGCTGCCGCAGAGCTTTGCGCAGTTATCGAAAACCGCTCTACAAGTTCGAGTATTAAACCGGATTTGATTAAATTTGCAGGTTAAACATCACGTAGAGCATGTTTTTCTCTTTTGCTCTTTACACTGACTTATATCTGCTCCATAGCCAAATTATCTTCCCTTTTTTCTCACGTCAATAATTTCATCGAGGCCTTCAAAAGCTCCTCCAAGAATGAACAGCATGATCCTAGTATCCACTTGTATAAACTCTTGTTGTGGATGTTTTCGCCCTCCTTGTGGGAGAACATAAGCAATTGTACTCTCCATAATCTTAATCAGAGCTATTAGAATGCTTTCAGATTTTCTTGTGATCTCGTCTATTTCATCTATAAATAATATACCACGCTGTGCTTTTGCAACGTCATAATTTGTAGCTTTTAAAAAACGTGACATCACGCTATCTACATCATCACTCACATAACCTGTCTCAGTTGAAGCATCAGCCATAGTAAATGGCACATCTGAAACTTTAGCGAGTGTTTTGGCCAGCAAAGTCTTACCAGAACCAGTGGGACCAATGAGCATTGAGTAGAGTAGATTTATTCATGTTAAAAAATACAACATAAGCATTATACATTCGTCAAAATTGAAATTCTAAAACATACAAATCATTATGATAAATGAACATTAAAAATACATTTTAAAATTTAAAGTACATAAAATCTGAATATTTAATATAATGACAAATGGGAAATGATGCTATTTAATATTTTAACCTAAATATTTAAAATTTAGCAGTAGTAAATGGTAGTAACATTAATGAAAATTATGAGCATTATATTCTGATACAGAATAAAAACAATGTTTGGGTAAAAAGTTTTTAATAAAAATTTTGAAGTTTTTTTTTGGAAGAGTCCGGATATTGGTGGGTTCTTCATTAAAAAATTTAAAAGCTGTATAGTTAATACCATTTCGAGATGTGCTTAATCTGAAAAAATGTGTTCTTATATTTTCTTTGTGGCGAGTGTTATGTGTGTGGATTTCCTCCTGCCTAAACAATCCACCAGTGTTCTCGTGAGCAAAAAGAAGACAATGACTGATGTAGAGGCACGGGAATGTTAGAATTTGCAATTTCCTAAACGAGTCTCTACAACTGTCTCTATACTTCAACCCAGCGAGAACTCTGATGGCTCGCCTCTGCAGACGGAATATCCTTTCACGCTCTGAGCAATATTCCCATAATATTAGTACGTAGTTGAGAGTTGAACCAACAAGTGCATGATAAGCCGTTTTCAATACATTGATAGACACAGTTCCCGACAAACATCTCATTAGAAGGATCTGACTGCAAAGTTTATTTGCTACATGATCTGCATGTACATTCCATGTTAAACGGTGGTCTATATAGACACCTAGAAATTTGGTATGAGTGGCACCTCCAAAATCATGTCGCTCCCTTAACGTAAAAAGTATCTCCCACAATCTTTGAATCATTGAGAGTTGATTTATTGGCTGATAGCCAGTTTTTTGCTCTGTACATTACGGTTTCACTCTTCTCCTTCAACTGTTTCAAGTCCTCTCCACAGGTAGAAGCTGTCGCATCGTCCGCAAATAGTTAATTTCGCCTAAATAATCAACAAAGTCATTGATGTATATAATAAATAAAATAGGCCCCAAAATATATCCTTGCGGCACACCTACACTCAATGATTTTACTTGCGAACTAGCATTGTTTACAATAACAGTTTGAGATCTATTGGAGAGATTGGACTCAATAAGTTTTACAGATTCATTTGTGAAATTGTATTTTGTGAGTTTTTAAAGGAATAATGCATGCTCCACACAATCAAAGGCCTTATTCATATCCAGAAACAGAGACGAAGAATACATACCTTTCTCAAAACAATCTACTGTGTAATTGATGAAATGACCAATCGCATCTACAGCATTTTTCCCTTTTCTAAATCCAAATTGGCACTCGGAAAACAAATCGTAATTTTCAAAAAATTTCGTTATTTGAATGGAGATTGCTTTTTCTAAGATTTTCGATATAACTGGTAGTAATGATATTGGCCGGTAATTAGAAACTATATCTCGGTTACCTTTTTTAAATAAAGGTATCACTTTGGCTTTCTTAAGGCAATCTGGATCCATAAATGTCTTTGGAGTAACTATTTTTAAGGGAATTTATAATGTTTCTTACTTCATTGTATGTAATTTCATTGAAGGAAAAGGAAGTGTCAAGTGGTATGCTTCTCATGCTTTGCATGGGATCAATATTTACTGATGGTAAGTTTTTCCTTAGTTCATATGGAATAGAAGTAAAGAAATTATTGAAAGTGTCAGGATGTATGGAATTATGTTCTGAATGCTTAGTAGATTTTCTTTTATTATTTATCAGATTCCACATGCTTTTTGAAGGATTGGAGGAACTTCTAATATATTTTTCATTTGCAAGCATTTTTTCTTGTTTAATTTTTTTATTATATTGTATTCTAAATTTGTTTCTGATTTCTTTCAAATCTAATGTTCGATGTGTATTATACATATCATTAAAAAGTCGTAATTGTGACCTCATTGTTTCTAACTCTGAAGTATACCACTTGATACTTGTAACACTATTACTGTTCTTAGTTTTTATTGTATTTGACTTCTCGATTTCAATATCACTTACAGCATGAAATTGTGTCATTGATTGACAACAGTTTTACGTAGCTACAGATAAAACATGTTGCGCATGTTCTAGGTCTACAACTTGCTTGCTAAGGAAATTGTTTCAGTGATAGCTTCATATCTGAATTAGAAGATCCATCTTACTTTCGTCTTATTGCTTTATCTTCTTCGTCTTGTGCCTTCTTGCAAAGAGAACAGTAGCGTGAATCATTAATGTTATCCATTAATCTACCTTTTGTTTAACTTCAGTATTTTCAATTTTAATATCTGTATACTCAGCTATCACCCTACTTCAGAATCCATGAATTTATCTCTCTCCATAATTCCTTCAATTTTCTTCTGTGAATTTCCAGTATGTTTTTCACAAATTTGATTTATTTTTTTCTCAACTCGTAAAATTTCATTAGCATGTATTTTGACCTGCACATAAAGTTGAAACGTCTGGGTTTATATTGTATCGCAGATCGACAAACCAGCAGTTACACTCACCACCAGATGAGTTAATATACATACAAATGTATCAATATTTTCCGATTCTAAAAATAAAAGCTGTGCTACTATTACGCTAGCCATGTTGTCTTCAATAGGACCTGTTACGAAAATTATTCTCTCTGTTACTAGTCTTGAATATATGGCAAAAGCGCGCTCACTGTGACTAGTTTGTTCAACTACAATTAGTATCCTATTAAATATTACCAAACAATTCCTTTAATTCTTCCACAGAACTTTCACTAACTTTTTCTGTTATATAATCTGTCACTTTATTCTTCAACTAATTGTGGAAATTGTTTATTTGATTCAAAATGCTAAAGTATTCTGTCAAGCGGTACATCCTTACTGACTTATTGATAACAATAACATTCGAAACATTATTTTGAGTTAATGTTATTTTATGTTCTACACTAAATTACATAAATAACATAGCAAGCTTTACACATTTTTCGGCTTGTTTACGAGAATGAATCCGAGCACCTAGTTCTCCTTCCATTCTTTGTTGCTCCTATATCTGTGGCTAAATCAAAACTATAATTAGCATCCATATAATCAAACAGCTCCTTTTTAATTAAGAGATTTCTTATTTCGGTACACTGATCACCAATCTTTTTTTGCATGAGTTATTCATTAGCAAAGAATAATCTGTAAAACCACTACTCTTAGCTATTTCTTCATCACTTTCAAAGTCTTTAGCACCTTGAATCTCAACCTACGTTAGATTTTGCTTGTAGTATTGTAAAAGAAAGAAACCCGGAGCTGTAGGTACCTTGTTAGGGATATTTTGGATCATTGAATTGACTCATAGTTACATCCCAGTTGTGAAACAATATTAAACTTAGTACTTGTGCAATAGGAGTTATTCATTCCTAGCGATAAGACAGCGCTGGACTTGTGCGCGTCTTTCACGTTTCTCGGAAACTGTTAGCTTCCCTAAAATCATCTTGTGACAACTCGATAACACTCATAATTTAAACCAACGTAGAACTCGAGTGTAAACTATCTGTGCCTTATTCTACAAGGAGTTCGAGAGGAAATTGCTATACAAGACCAATAGGGTAAGTGCATTTTGATTGACAGAGAACAACTATTATAATGACTTCAACGTGGTTCAATGTGGTTATTTAACTCTCAGATCTCGATCCGCCCGCCAATTTTATTTTGTTAATATATGTTCTTTCCAGCCATTTAGGCTAGTTTGAGTGTTTATTTGTAAGTCCGCTTATCGGAGATCACTTAGGGGAAAGGATAGAGAGAGATAGATATCGGGTCGTTAGGCTTGTCCCAGGTTACCAGAGAGAGAGAAAGAGAGAGAGAGAGAGAGAAAGAGAGAGAGAGAGAGAGAGAGAGAGAGAGAGGAATCCTCCTTTAATTCTAAATATTATCTATTAATCATCGGCGTGATCGAGAGTGAAATCGATCACTGTTCGGTTTGTGCTAATTAGCTCTCACTGATTCCAACTTATTTAAGAGAGCCTGAGCAGATATTAGCTAGCTGGCGAAAGGGGTAGAGCTAGCGGCATTGATAACCTCCTCCCAGGTTCCCCCTTGGGGTGAACCTGAATTCGACCACTCTCTAAATTCGTATGGCATCATTCCCATATCCTAATTTTGGTCTAACTTTATAATCATGTTGTTGTGTTATCAATATCATATACCAAATTTTTCATCATTTAATTTTATTAACGAGTTTAACTGGTAATTCCTAATCACACGTCCTTCAGTGTGATATATAATTGTACCTAATTCCAGGTGGTCCCTGGGAAGGGATCAGGGCAACCTAGTCAGAAGCAGCTCCTAGCTGAGTTGAATTATACACCTAGTGGTGCAGGCTTAAAAGAACCTTAAGGGTATGCAGATCAACTAAGATCTTTGATACCCGAGCAGGTTCCAACAAACAATTCTCAATTCATAACACGTCGATGAAGTATTAACGATACGTAATAATACCCAGCCGACTGTTACAAGTGGTGAATCAGCGGTGAGATAGGCTTTCAAACCTATTCATTTGCTTGAAAATTTGTATTTGGAGTTGAAAGAAACATTATAGCTTCAACAATCAGAAGTTTGAAGAATGGGGTTTTAACTTGCGGTGACTGTGTTACTTGATTGGAAGTAAGAGCATAGAGCAGTTGGTTTCACATTGAAACTGGTGGTAGTTGATAACCTCAGTCAAACAGTACTTCAGATTTATAAAACATACACTCGGCAATGTTACAAGTGGCGGCAGTCCAATGAGATTGTAAATTGAACGTGTAAATCCAGAAATTTGGGGATCCGAGCATCAAATTCTACAAAAAAGGATTCACCCTGTAATAAAGCAAAATAAGTTGTATTATTCAAGCGTAAGAAGTTAGATATAATATAATTAAACAAAGTTGAAAGGTGATATATGATGATAAACTGGCGATATTGAACCCAAGTGAATTGGCGTCGGGTTACATACGTGGAATCAGTTGCATACAGGAACTTCTTCAGTATTTACGCACGAAAGGAATTTCCTCAATCAGCATATACAACTAAGATCTTTGATATCCTAACAAGTTCCAACAAACAATTCTCAATTCATACAACACGATGATTTATTAATGCTACCTGAAATAATAATACTCAGCCGACTGTTACAAGTGGTGGATCAGCGGTGAGATAAACTTTCAAACCTATTTTCACTTGCTTAAAAATTAAATTTGTAGTTGACAAAAACATTATAGCTTCAAAAATCAGAAGTTTGGAAAGTGGGGTTTTAACTTGCTGTGGGTTTGTTACTTGTTTGGAAGTAAGAGCATAGAGCAGCTGCTTTCACATTCATACTGGAGGTTGATAACCTTAGTCAACCAGTATTTCAAATTTATAAAATATACGCTCGGCACTGTTACATCACTTCTAACTGTGATTTCATAATCATGTTTTAGTTATCTATATTAAGCTCTTCATGGGTATATACGCTACTTACTTCGGCTGTATTTTGAGGAATATTATTAGACATCAAAAAGAAGCAAAATGACATTCTGTTTTGAGAAGCCTGAAAGTTTAGTATGCAACTTTCCCCAAACATATTGGTACCGATACCATTGGTGATCTGCCAGATTCTTAAGATATACCAATGTTCTAGGTTTTGAAATTCCAATCAGATATAATGTAAGGAATAACTGAGTACATGGAAATATTTTACTGTTAAACTTTCGTCTTACCTTGGTTCTTGTTATACATATATTTGCACACAACGGTTCTTAGAATTACAGCTATACGTTATATTCTTTGGAAGCCTTTCCGATATCTCATAATACTTTATCATATCCTACAATTGCTATATATTTTGTTGAATCTGTACCATATGTTACCAAATTCATTGTTAAATAGTTTTATAATCTTTTCCATATGTCAGCATCCATATAATTAGAATTTATTACATTTTGATAAAATGCTTCTAGTAACTGACAGATCAACATCATAGATCCAACCATTTGGATCGTACGCTCTATAGTTCTGAAACGTCCATCTGCACTTTTAAATAAAATATGGTTTCTTACTATCTCAGCGTAAACCACTAATACCACTAATGGTGTTTCTGTCACTGTATATAACGGGGTTATTAACACAGGGTGTTGAAGTCTCTATCTTCACAGAGGTAAACGGGGTGGGCGTCGAAGTTTCGAGCAAAGGTTGGCCAGGTGTACGCGGTGTCATATTGGAGAGAAGTAAATAGTACAGCTGAAGTATTGGGCTGATTTTCAGACTGGACCCAAAAATCTCTCGTATCCTTCTTCCCACTTCAGCCTCGGCACCTTCCCCAGGGGTTTTTACTTTGGGAGTTGAAGTCATGCTCTGGATGAAAGAAATAATTAGATTAGTTATCGGTTATTCTTTTCAAGTCCTTAAAGTGGAGTCGAAGGGGTTTACAATTCGATATGTTTTCCAGCTAGAATACTATGAGTGAAATTATGTTCTCTACTTTAAACAAAGCGGCGAAATTCGAGGCCAACGTGAATGAGAATTCTTGAACCACCGAGGACAAGTGGTTATAGTCATCACTTTCTCTCCTATTCTCGGTTTCCAATCACGGCGTCGTAAATTGTGATATTAACTCTGGAGAGTGGAAGCTTTATTTAATTGTAGTTTGACGAAGTCCATAGCATCTTTCAATTTGCTCAACTGTTCCGCATGTTGGTGAGATCGAGGTTATCATCATATTCATTTGCTGGTTTCTGAAATTCTCGGAACAATTTTTTCGGATGTCCAACTCTCGACCATAGTTGAGATATGCGGGAGTAAATCCTGTCGATTCATGTCTGGCAGTATTGATAGCATATATCAAGAGGTGGGATCCTTGAGTTTGATCTGGTGTTTAACCAGAGGGATATAACCTTTTCCTAATTCGTATTTTGATAAGGTTTTCAATTGGTCTTCCTGCCTATCATCCAATTTAGGAATACTACCTACTGTTTCGGTCTGGTTATTCTCAACGTTCATGGGCTTACGGAGGGCTCGGAGGTCGTTAGCTACCTCTACGAGCGAGTGTAAAATTCTTGATTGATTTGGACATCAGTTCCGTGAGCTAAGCACGCCTCTTGTTTTTCACTTCGCTGTAACATTCAATTTATGAAAATGATCGGCCACTTCATCATTGTTATATGATCTCATAGATCCTGTGTTCACCCAAGATATTTTGCTATCCCCTGATGTAATATCTCCTTCTACTATCCGCATTTTATGTGGCAGTCAGAGAGAGATATTTTATCCTGATTTTGAAACTTTTTGCTCGGGCGCCAATTTGTAACCTGTTTCTTCCCCCATATGTTCCATTTAGGGTAGGAAAGGTTGTCACTTGATGTTTCCGTATATCATTAAATGATCTACTCCGGTTTTCGGATCGGTGGGTTCAGACTCCTTAATGTACCTTTCAGTTTATATTTTGTATAGTTTTCTTTCTCTCTCTCTCTCTCTCTCTCTCTCTCTCTCTCTCTCTCTCTCTCTCTCTCTCTCTCTATCTATCTCTCTCTCTCTTTAGGTTGGTGGTTGTCAAATACATGGAAGTTCCTTTATAAAATGTTACTAAATTATAGACTAAATATAAGTTTCCTGGTAATCCACAATAATAATGATAAATTCTGCAAAACTATATATAAATCCAATCAATGTCTTAATTACGCATACAAAAATTTTATTGAATTGAAATATTCATTATTTGATCACGATATAAATATTTCCGACAGTCTGTTCAACTTTCCACATGTGTTGGTTAGTAAACCCCTCTTTTATACGCTTGTCTACAGATTTTACGCTTCCTAATACAAACTTTGAACTCTACGAGATGTCAATAATGCTTGATTTGCGTTCGGCTGTACATGTGTGATTTACAGTTGCTGTTGAGACACGCGGGTTACGTCTAGAAAAATAAGTTGGATCTTATTTCCGCAAACCCTTTCAACTAGGAGTTCGCTATAGCTCAACAGGGAACTTCGCTAAAGACTTCCAACTACAGGGTTTATTCCTTATTTGTGCTATCTCTGACTGGATACGAACTTGAACTTAACATTCCAATTAATTTATACTCGGTATGCAATTTGGAGAGTATCTTCTCGAAAGACTTATAATATGGCAAGACAGGGTCATTCTCAGGAGATGAATATACAACCCCCAACTACCAGGGTTGTAACTTGTGTATGCTATCGGTGTCGGGCAATTAATAATAAGCCAAATAAGGTGCTTCTCAGGAATTGAATACAAAACCTCCAACTACCAGGGTTGTGCCTTGTTGGTGGTATCGCGGCTGATAATTATTACGACGCTAAGAAGGTGATTCACGGGAGTCGAATACAAAACCTCCAACTACCAGGGTTGTGCCTTGTTGCTGGTATCGTGGCGGATAATCATTACGAAGGTCACAAGGTGATTCACAGGAGTCGAATACAAAATCTTCAACTACCAGGGTTGTGCTTTGTTTAGCTAAGCTAACCGGTACAAATTCACGAAAAAGTTATAGAACAAACCATCGAATTACAGTATATCATCTGAAAGAGCGAGTAAAACATCTTCTGAGAAATAAATAAATTTAAAAATCAAGTTTTTAGTGGAAGGTGATTACTCTGGCTTGGTATATAAGCATCAGATTGAGATTGGCGGTTTCTCCAATTTTCAACGTATTATGTTATAACCGACAGATTCTCGGCATTTCTTTTCTGATGAGCGTCAGAGAAATTGAACGACCCAGTTACGATTTTTTAATTATCAAAGATCATGATTTTGCTATGTGAGATTGCAGGTTTGTAGTCTACATATAACAATTCATTGCTAACACCATACTTTGAGCTAATTTGTGACTCATCAAGAGTTACTTTATCATCAACAATCTGTTTTTTTGCTTTTGAGGATTATGCAATAGGCTTAGAAGTATGTCTCCCTAAGGGTTGCAGGACCATGACGTGCGCCAAGTACTTTGTACTTTGTGTCGGTGGGAAGGCTTACCTAAGCTCGGGAATCCTGAAGGGTCATGACCTGTATAAATGGTGGCTCAGCTGGAAAGCTGTTGTCTAGGTATGTGGAGACGAATGATTGAGACGACTCGAGTCACTCCGGGTCCACCAAAGCAAATGCAGGGACGAGGCTAAGCCAAATCCTGGGTTATGACCTACCTTGGATGCATCTTTGAGCATATTCAAGGGAGGATAGCAACTCGTCAGAACCAAGAAGCAACCCTCAGCCATCTACCAAGATGGACTTGAACCGTAAACGGCTTCCGGGCAGAGATATGTGCTGTCGAGGCGCACGGCGCCCCTTGCTAAGCGCCCGGGTCGCGTGGTGAGGTCACTCTAACACCTCCCAATTCTCACGGTCATTAGTAACTGATCTTGGGGTACCGGGCGACACTCCAATGTATTAACCTTACCCATGCATGCGGAGCTTTGCATGGGTGGACCATTATTTCCCTTGCCACCTGTTAGACCAAAAATAAAAACCAAAAACGATAATATAAGTCAAGGGGGACTTTTCGCACAGCCAGGGGAACTGCAAGGGGCTCAAAGCCTCAGGCTGTGCCCGCCATAAGATAAGGCGCCAAGCTTCCACTTCCGGGACGCAAATGAGACACCGGTCTGATGGGAGCACAACAAGAACGAAACGGCAAACGAAGAGACGATACGGGGCCGCTGTAAAAGCAGGCAGCGCCCGCAAGTCCTTCAAGGAAGCGATGGTCGAGATCAAAATGGTCATTATCATGGCCACTGAAGATCCCAAAGCATCAATCTCGAAAGAGCAGGCCGGATTAATAAAAAACCTTCTGCTTCAAGAGAGAGACAAACTGTTGTTTGTTGCTGAATGCTGTGCTTATCACCTGTCTGGACAATCCCACCAAAGATTGGCTTGCGGTTGTGGTTGCGGTGACCAAACCCTGTGGAGGCGAGCCAACTCCAAAACCACGACGTGCAATCGTATTTATTCCGGAGATTTCAACCTCGGCGAACACTGTACAGACTAAGCGTTCAGAACAACATGGACACATCAACCAAATGGGAGGCTTCTCGTCATGCTAATGAATGAACGGTAATGGAGAAATTGAATGAGGTCGATTACAGACCATACTAATACCTCTTCCGAGTGAAGTTCAAGCCTCTAGGTCCAAAGAGCAAAAAATAAGAGGGGACCGGGGCAAGGATAGGTATACTTCTCCTGTGGAATGGAGCTTGAAAAAAGGGTAAAGGCAACTGAAACCCCAGCGCAGCAGCAATAAAATGCAAGTTATGCACATCAAACTCCATCACTGTAGGGCGGGCTCGGTATGTATATGATGAACGTGAATATAGACTCGCGCTAATTCAGGAACCATACCTTCATGGAGGAAGGATCGGGGGATAAGGTAGCATCAGGGGGCGGATCATACACGCCCCATCTGAACAAAAACCGCGAAGTTGCATCCTATAAAAGATGCAGCTAGAGTTTTAGCGTTGTGGGAGCATTGTAGTCGCGACCTAACAACGATTAGACTTAAAATTGAAATAGGAGGAAGGGAACAAAGCCTCCTGTGGCATCTGCGTACCTACCATGTGATCAGACTGCAGCACCGCCACCTTAAGACATACCCAGAGTATCAGAGTATCTCAGGATCTCGAAATCGCAAGCTTTATTGGGGTGTGATGCCAATGCACACCACACAGTGTGGGGTGCAAATATTAACAAAAGCATTGTTGGAATTGTTGATGACTCACAACCAACAGGTGTGTAACAAGGGCAATAAACCGACCTTTGTGACAAGGTATGTACCTACAGGTCTCATAAATGGCCTAGTGCATAAGTGGCACGTGGCAGAGTTACCAAGTTTATCTGACCATATGTACATACGATACACAATCGGATCAACAGAGGCACTGCCTACAGAGTACATAAGCCCAAGGGCCACCAATTGGAACTCCTATTGCGAGAAACTACAAGAAGCCCTTGGGGACTGCCCAAAGAAGACACCTACAATGGTAACAACTGTTACCTCAGACATAATAAGAGCCTTCGAAACCGCATGCCCAATGAGAGCGAAAAGATAGGGAAGCTCTGCCCCTGGTGGAGCTCAGATGTCCGCAATGAGGTGAACGGTAAGAATATTGTTCAACAAAGCCAAGAGATACAGCACACACTGGGATGCATATCGCTTGGCACTGAGTGCGTATAACAACGCTATCAAGAAAGCGCGAAGGACCTCGTAGAGGAAGTATTACCAGGGCATAAAGCATAGATAACTCAACTTCCGTAGAATGAAATGTCTTACGGTAGGGACCAAAACTGTCATGGCCGGCGAAAGTATTTCGTTTCCAAAACACCGGAGGAGGGTCAAGCGTCCGAAATTAATATAAATTATAATGCGCATGCGATTGTTATTGTTGTTCAATAGTAGCCATTTTCAATTCATTTGTGGATTTTGTTTCCATGCGACTTGTTGCTTGCTATCATATACGCTATTTCTAGAATATTATTTTTGGATAATATTTATCATGGGAAAACACGGTTGTGCTATACGCAATTGTCAGCCAATCCAGAACCATAAACGCTACAGACGTCCGAATACCAAATTCGATATGGGCTTATTGAATTTATGGCTGAAGTTTGTGAATCTGGTTCTTCTGAAGTATACTCCCGAAAAAATGTACACCAATTACCGGTTGTCCTAAAGACATTTTTGACTAGAAGATATTGGACCAACTGATGCTTTGAAGAAGGATGCGGTCCAGACGCTTTTCTGCCAACTCAGGGTAATGATTGTTTTTTAGGTGCAGAACTCAATTTGCCAAATGGAATCAGGAATCATATTGAATCAGGCAACAGGCAACATCAACTCAATTTCTGTTGAAGATACTGTAGAAGTAGAACGAAAGCAGCCCAAAATATTTTCAAGTACGAGTAACAATGAAGCTATTGCACCTCAACAGCTAACACCGTCACGAGTCTCACGACCAAAGTCAGGTAAAATAAACACTGTGCGGGATATATAGTAAAAATGAAAACTAGAATCGCCTATAACTGTATAGCTTGTAAATACAATGTATTAAGAAGAGAAGGGGAAAATGACGATTTCAACTTGTTAATTAGATCTAGGGAATATGGTGAACAAAAAGTTGAAAGGCTAAAGTACTGCGAATTTGAATTCATAAAAAAATTGGTAATGTGCTATAATATTCGGTTATTTATGCTATCAAAAATTTTCCACACTGAAAATATTTTGGAAAAAAATTGCAGTTATGTGCTGTGTAACTTGATTCGAATTTCCCTCCAAACCATCATTTAGTAGGCTTCCATTCCGCGCGCGGCGCTCTTATCGCGGCTTCGGTACCTAACACGGAACATTTCATTCTACGGAGTAGAGTTATTTATGGCATAGAGAATATACCCAGCTACACTAGACACCACAAGGTACTGGCAATCGGACCACGAGTGACCGGACCAGAAACTGGGCTCCTGTGCAAAACCACAAATGGGATATACCAAAACAGAGACTCACTTCCCTGGATCACGTTCTGAAAATGACCATGGTATGACAGAAGAGAGGGATTTCGTAGCTCAGAAAAAAGCGCCGGAGGAAAACTGGGCTCTGGCTGCGAGTATTATTAGCAAATCAAAAATCAAATGGGCAATAAATTCATTTCAACCATATAAGTTGCCATGAGGTGATGGGATACTGCCAGCTTTATCGCAGAAGGCAATCAATATACTGGCCCCCATCCTGTGTGAAATGTTGAGAACCAGTTTGGCACCGAGCTACATACCAGAAGAGTGGAGGGCGGCAAAGGTGGTATTTATACCAAAGCCTGGGCGAGACTCTTATGCCCAGCCAAAATCTTTCCGTCCGATCAGTCTTATATCGATTCTCCTGGAAACTCTCGATCGACAGGTATGTCAGCGATGAAACTCTCATGAGAAACCCCCTACATCGCAACCAGTATGCCTACAAAACCGGGAAATCCTGAGAAATGACGGTATACGAGCTAATACAGAGAGCAGGGAAGTCGCTGGACTGCTAAGAAATTGCGGTAGCGAACTTTCTGGATATAGAGGGAGTTTTTGATAACACCTTTTTCGAATTAATTACCCGAGCAGCCCGAGAGCGAGGGATGGAGGGTTTGCTGTGTAGATGGATTCACAACATGCTCCGTTATAGGACAGTCATACGAACTCTCAATGAGATTGAGAAGGAAGTGCGTGTTGCTGGAGGATGTCCACAGGGAGGTGTACTGTCACTTCTGCTGTGGAGTCTGGTAGTGGACGAACAGCTAATACTCCTTGAGAGTGAAGGATTCTGAGTAATTCGATATGCCGATGAAATCGTCATTATAGTACAAGGAAAGTTCGGGAGCACAATAGCATCTCTGATGCAGCAAAAACTAAGCACCATGGAAAAATGGTGCAACAAGGAAGGGCTCAAAGTGAATCTTTCAAAAAAAACCATTGTACCCTTCACGAGGAGATTGGAAACATACAAGATTTAGTTTTGTATGAGGAAAACATACAGAGGACGGACATGGTCAAGTATCTTGGGGTAAGTCTACATAACAGGCTGACCTTTGGGAAGCATCTGGAGAATACCACTAATAAAGCGATAAGCGCCCTGTGGACCTCTCATCGTATAGTCGGAAGAACCTGGGGACTGACACCACGGATGGTACACTGGGTGAATATCACCATAGTGAGACCCATTGTAACATACGCCTCAATCGTGTGGTGGCCAAAAACAAAAGTATCCCAGCATTCTTTGAACAGAGTTCAGAGGCTGGCGTGCTTAGGAATAATGTGTGCAAAACTGCTGCGATTGGAAGGCTGTTGGGGTTGGAAGCACTGCACCGCACCGTTCAGGCAGAAGCCATAAGAGAAGCATATCGCTTTGATGATGAGTCATACACAATCACCTCGCAATGTGTATTCGATTGTGTAAAGGAGTGTAATGGAGTTATAGTCATATGGAAGTTTGAGGGAACCAGTCTCAAAGGGAGTGAAACTGCCGTGGCTCTCCCCAGATTGGATCATAGCCTCTTGTGAAATTTCTTATGCCACAGCGAAATCTGTAATCCAAAAATGACTCGAGGCAGAGCACTGTCTCTATTGGAGAGAACTAATCCGTATGTCGCACTCCGAGCGACTAATGAGAGACCTCCAGCAGCAACGAAGAAAAATCTACAGCCGTTCGGCAAAGAAGAAGTTAGGAATCTTGTTGCATTCCTGACCGGACAAGCACCATGCAACAAACATCTCTGCACGATGACTCTGGTAGATCAGTCCACATGCAGTGGTTGCGGCGTGGAAGTAGAGACACCCATGCATGTGCTGTATCAGTGCACGGCATACGCGGTTGGTCGTCGGACATATCTTGGGTACAATAAAACTACACCCGAAGAAATTAGAAGTATCCCCCACATTATGCTACTGAATTTCATGTAACACCGAACACATAAGGAGATAGGTATATGTGAGGGCACACTACGATACTACTGACAGCGGTTGCTCCCTCTGAAGGAAGGGAAACCAACCTTACGGGGAAGGGGTTTCAATCGGTAAGAATCCGGCACACCCGGGGGCACGGGCCCCTGAGGCGACTATGCAAGATTTCTCCTCTTCTATGCAAAAAAAAACAAATGCCTGAATCAATACGGATTTTTGGGAACCATCTATAGCGTTAATTATTTGGTTAGTACAGTTCTCCCCTGGTGTAAAACAGCCTGCAATATTTTGACACATCCTGATAAAAATTGACAAGTTAATAGAATTAATAAATATCTAGCATTTAGTATAAATGAAGAAATTCATCCTTTCAGTGGACGGCGGCGGCATAAGAGGTATTATACCAGCCATAATACTAGCAGAAATAGAAAAGAGAGCAAGAAAACCTATTTCTCAAATCTTTGATCTGATGGCTGGTACATCAACAGGCGGAATTATTGTAGCTGGGTTATGTAAGAAAGATAATCAAGGAAATCCTCAATATCATGCGAATGATTTGGTTGAGCTTCATCAACAATATGGGCCATATATCTTTGAATCATCATTTTGGAAAAAATCGATTATTTCTTGGCTATATGGTGAGCAATACTCGTCTGAAAACATAGAACGCGTACTAGATAAATATTTCAAAGAAAGTACTATTGCTGATGTTTCAAGTAAATTGTTACTTACAAGCTATGATATTAATAACGAATATACATTTTTCTTCAAAAGCTGGAAAGAAGACAGAAATTTCATCAAACTAAAGGATGCACTAAGAGCAACAACAGCAGCACCAACGTACTTTGCCCCTAAATGTTTGACAATTAATCAAGATGAAAGAGTATTGATAGATGGGGGGGTATTTGCCAACAATCCAGCGGCATATGCATATGCTAGTGGTAAGAAATTGTTTCCAAATGCCAACATTATACTATTATCACTAGGTACTGGAAGCTCAACCAAAAGCATAAAATATGCTAGTTCAAAGACATTTGGAACGATAGGGTGGATAAAACCACTATTACATATAATGTTTGCTTCAAGCTCGGATGCAGTAGACTACCAGCTGGACCAAGTAATAGGCGACAAATACATGAGAATACAATCAGAACTGAAAATAGCATCTGCTGATATGGATAATATTACATCTGAAAATATTGAATGTCTGAAGCAAGAGGCAAATGCAATGATAAAAAGTAATCAAAAAGTAATTGATAAATTTTGCAATATCGTATCTTAATTTACATAAAAATAAAAAGCAGAATCAAAAATTATATAAAAAAGCAAAGAAACCAAAACCACTACATGAGCATCCTCTAAGATCGTTGAGTAAAGATTCAAGTGGGCGGAAAAGTTCAAAAACGAAGAAAGCAAAACCTATAAAGGAAGAACTAAAAAAAGATGACTTCAAAAAGCTAAAAGGGAAGTTGAAGAGACTAAATCCCTTAAAATTAAAGTAATAGGAAGCAAAAAGTTAGCGCTTCTACTAACAGCAGGAACGATTATAGCAATTTTACCAACGTTCACATTTTTTGTGAAGTTGATTTGAAAAGAAAAGATTTTATGAAAGGCTGTTAAGAAAATTCATGAGCTCAGAAACCCAAATGTCCTTTCATTTATGGTTTTTAAATGTATCAGCTCTATTATTAATACTGGACTTGGTACTAAAATGTTGCATATTTATGCAAAACGTAATCATTTTAACCTATTTCGATTCTTCGTTAAATACGATGCCAATGTTAATGCTAAATGTAGAAATCGCAATACAGAACTTCACGTTGCTTCTCACCGCGACACTTCTCTGCATTATTCAATAAAGTATAAGCATTTGGATGTTATGCAAGCTCATGTTACAATGTGGTGACTTCGATATACCAACTTTTTTGCTAGCTCTGCCTGAGTATATCCTTTTAATAGCCTCGATTTTTTTTACCTCTTGAATTATTTGGTAACCTAGGGAGTCAGTAGCAACTTTCTTTTCGTTAGTGGTCATTTTTCACACAATTGCAGGACAAACATACAATACAGTATTCTTGCTACTACCATTCTTGGGATATTCAGAAGCACTGTAGCTGAACCGGAAATTTTGAAGCGAGCAGAGACCTCGACTAATTAAGTATTTTTACATTTTTATTTAAATATTATAAAAATTTTTACCACAATAAATTGACAAATATCATTAAAAATAATCTCGAATTGATAGAAAAAGTTAACTAAACAAACATTGTCGATAATGATATTCTCATTTCTCTAGATGTCTAACCTATTCACTAATGTTCCAATAATAGAAGTATTAAATATCATAAAGGAAGACTTTTCTAACAGTGATTTCTCAACAATTGAATCTTTAGAATTAGTCAATTTATCAACGATTTGTTTAGAACAAATTTTTTTCACTTTTAACAATACATTATACTACCAAAAAGAGGATCTAGCAATGGGTTCTCCATTATTAGCTGACATTTTCATGTATTATATTGGAACTAACACTATTATTAATAACAATAATGAATTCATTACACATATAGACATTTAAACTCGCTTGAAAGAACACATACGTTACATGAATCTTCAAACAGGCTTGTTTCACTTTGCTACAAATTGTAAAATTTTACATACAGCTACCAAAGGATTATACCTTAACAATTCAGAACTTTTAGAAACACATAAATCTTTTGAAAACCAAGAATTAATAACCCTAACCTCACAAATCGCTTTGAATTATAACACAATTTTTTCAGCAATAATCTAGTTTAAAATTATTCAATACTATAATCATTTTGTCATTTTACAGGAGAAACTGTTTTCCCTACTTGAAATCATTCGGTTACATCACTTTACCATAAGATGACATTAATTCCTTACAATCGCATAACCATCAAACTTTCAAAATTTTTTTTATAATGAGTATTTTAATAATTTTTTATCTAAAGTTACATTCCTCACCATTAGACTAACTGATTTGTAGCTTCCTGAATTCCAACTGTTAAACATGAATTATATGAATCAAAAAATTAAATTTTACATATAAACGTTAATTATCAAAATATGAAACCATATGATGCATAAATAAATTTATATATTGAATGTAAGTAAATCTTTTTAAAAAATTTTATAATAAACTAGCAATGTACAAATTATTATTAATTAAAAAATACTATTTTGATCAAATTTTTAAATAAAAACATTTAACAATTTTTGATACAATTTTCTTCCATCATAGCCATTCTTTATATACCTGAGGATGAGGTGTAATAATTGACCACGAAACCTGGTAGTACGGAACTAAAAAAAATGGGTTGTGAGAAATGAACATTAGAATATTAATATCAATATGAACTCATACTTGGGGTGAAACCAATTTTTTAAATATTATATATTAAATACAAAAGCAACGATAAATTGAAAGTTTTGTTTGTGAAACTCTAGCAAAACAAGTGTACAAGTTAATAATTGATTCACAACTGACGCTGTATACTGAAACAGTGGTTGAGGTAAATCTTATGACAGAAAATACATTAACAGTACAAGAAGAAATAAGCGAGTTGTACTTTCGGGAAAATAGGCCGGAAATCACCGATGTAGAATATGATGACCTGGTGAAAAAAGTGGGTATCCAAATTGTTGGTGCTGCACCTGATTAGAGATTTTCCAAGATGCTCTCGATGAACAACGCTTATAAACGAGAATATATTGGAGAATGCATAGCTATGATTGAGAAACTCCTAAATGTACGAATGTACTTGAGTTGGAAATGTAATAACGAGCCTTTTCCCTGACTTTCTAAGTGTTATTTACTTGTTTGATCATATTCATATATAATATATATGTAGATATATATATATATATATATATATATATATATATATATATATATATATATATATATATATATATATATATATATATATAATGTACATCCCACTATCTTCCAAGCGTCCCTTCATAGAACCGACAGAGAGCGTCCGGCCAAATTTTATGAAATATATCTGTATATCTGCATCCAATCTTAAATATACGTCATTATTTACCGTTAGATATTCTATCCAGTTTACCAAGCAGCCTCGTAGCGTCCTTCCACAAACCAGTCACAAAGCGTCCGAAATATGTATATCCAGTTCATGCAAACGATTTCAGAGCGTCCTGCGCTTTAGCCAAGCTTTTATCACGAGGAGTAAAATGATAAAGCGAGACAGAAATAGTATTATTTGAAATATATGTGAATATATTTACGCTTGAACGATTTTTAGCTTCATACATGCAGTGTCTGCTATGCCACTTTCTTGCTATGCATTCAGCTGCATTCGTAAGTAAATATCGATTGAAGGATCGTAGAAAGTACATTTCAAAATCAGCGTGAAATATATGTTTCTTTGTGCCTACTTTATACTGATCATTTAAAATACGTTTTATCATTTTGTAATCAATTTTTTTTCAATACCAACCAAAATTTGTATGATTATCTTCATTATTTCTAGTTCCATTAATTGTATTTCTCCAATGTTTATAATCTTATCGTTTATTTGTTTTGACGAATACGTTTTTTAAGCTCTTATCTATTTTTGGCAATCCTAATTTCCGTTTCAGAGTTATTACGTCAAATGTGCAATTCTTCATAACTTCGTAACACAATATTCAACTGTCGGAAAAATTCATCAATTTCAATGGGATTTTCTGGACACGTTCCTTCCGACGGTCTTCCGAACCCCATCGAAATTGTCAAAAATCGGGAAATGACGATTATTGTTTTTGAGTGTTTATATTTCTGAAAAAGGGGTCAGTTCGAATCGTTCTAGCTCCGAGAAAGTCGCGAAGACTGAAAAAACTGAAACGACAGTTTGATGGATAATTTAGAGGAAAACAACTCATATATTTTATAAATGTATGTACTACAGTTGTAGAATTTTCAATGATGATGAATAAATTTCTAATTTCTAATATAAATATCGGGAAAATGGTTTGGGCGAAAATGTAAAAACATCTGCTTCTAGGTCAAAGGTTTTCATTCATTTTCTCGAAAAATACTCATTTTATAGAAAACCTGATTACTTGACGACAATTTACGGCAAAAACCGTATAATAAGGCAAATTTTAAATGATGTTGCCTTTTATACAGGGTGAGCTAGTTGAATTTAGACTTTTTTTTTCTTTCGAGTTTTGAAGCAACAGGTCATCACATAATATGTTATTACCTTAAAGTGGGGGTTACGTGTAAAACATAGCAAAAATCGCCTCGATCCACAGATTTCAAAAGTGACAGCAGGCATCGCCATTTCATCTACGTGCACCCGCGTTTGTTAATCGAATCATAGCCGGAAGGGATTGATGAATGACGTAACTCGGACGGTGGGTACAACAACTAACAACTGACGCTAACCCACTTGTTTATCTATCGATCTATTTATTTGTACGTTCTGGTGAAATTTTGCAAGTGAATTTTGACCCATATCTAGTCGTCCGATTAGCTCGAAATTTGGCAGGTATTCATCATTCGGGCGACAATGTATATAGCATATATAAGATAAAAGCAGGATAGTGGACGAGTTTCGTGATTATGTTCCGATTCTTTTCAAATTTGGTATGTGGGAGTCTTAGGGGTCGGATATCATGATCTTTCAGTCAAAATTTAAAAATTCAATATGGTGGCTAACATAGCGGGGAGTTTCGTGATTATAATCAGTTTCTATTCAATCATGATTTTTTATTTAAAATAAAAAAATTCAAGATAGCGGATAAGATGGCGGACGAGTTTTGAGATAATGTTCAGATTTTTTCCAAAATTGGTATATGAGAGTTTTTGGGGTTGGAGATCATGATTTTTTGGTCAAAATAAAAAAATTAGATATGGCGGACGAGTCTTGTGAATTTTGTATATGATAGTTTCAAGGGTCGGAGATCATGATGTTCCAGTCAAAATTCAAAAATTCAATATGATGGCTAAGATAGCGTACGAGTTTTGTAATTATGATCTAATTTTATTCAAATTTGGTATATGGGGTTTTGTGGAGTGATAGATCATGATTTTTTATTTCCTTTATGTACATTTTGAAATAGAAGCTTGTCTTCAACAAAATTTTTTAAATTTATTTTCCGATATATTCTCCGTTCCTGCAATCATATACATTTGATCCGCAGGAGTGTCCGAAAACTATTTTGATTACAAAAATAAGGGGAGTTCAGTGGTCGATTGATCACATATTTTTTAATTTTCTTACCGTTTCTCAATGCAACTTTATTTCATCATTTAGCATTTTGAAGAATCATTATTTTTCAAAATTAATATTCATGGTTATCTTACTATGTTCTCTGCATGCAGCTTAGAAGTAGCACCTTGTATGTGAACTCCACATTCCAAAAAATCAATAATGCGAAAACTCTTAAGAAGTGACTTTGATAAAAAAAAACATTTCGTCTATTTGTCTGTCGGTATATACTGTTACTTGATTTAATATTGGTAATCTATATACTGTAATCTGTAAGCAATATAATAGCTACAGATAAAGCAGTGACAATTTTTTATATGCAACCGCCATTTCACCTCCTTGTCGGCTTAGGGACAATATGCAATGGTTTTTATTGCAATGTTATTAAAAAGGAAAGTTCAGTAAATAATGTCAAGTACTGATCAATTATTCAATCGAAATAACTTATTTATTGTTGGAGCGTGGTGACAAATTTTAAGGTGATGCTATCATGTGTCAAAAAATTGGGCATACGGAACAAAGAACAAATCTTTTTTATGACATTTTGTTTTTTAATACTAAGTCTCGAATAATAGTCAGTTGAGGAAATTTAATTTTTTCATTATCAGTTGAAGAAACCTGAGTGTAAATCAAATTTGAATACAAAAATTGACATATGGGATACTGAACTCCTTAAGATTACCTGAAAATTACCCCTTATATGAACATGTTTGAAAAAAAATTGAAGTAGGAAATGTCTTTTACTTGCGAATTTTAGATGTTCATAGATTTTCTATCCAATATTCATATCTATCAATGTAGAGTAGCTCCAAAGGATCAAGTTAAACATGAGCTAACAGAAATAACTTTTGAACATTATTCAAAATATTATATTTTCTTCCAAATTGAACATAGTTGTTTTCATGTAGAACCTTCCAGCTTGATAGTATTTGCATCATGGAAAATTATTGAATACGTATTGAAAATCAGTCACATTATAGATTCAACTCATTTTGTATCACGGCGCTGACCCTAGAAAATTAGCAAATTACTTTAAAATTATAAATAAATATACCTCTTATTCAGGATAATTTTAAAAATAAAAATTGTCCATGCAATTACTCAAGTTTTGAAGAAAACGAATCAACAATGATCATAATTAGCTTAGCTGTGATAAAATTTTGTAGACAAATCACTTATAACTTGTTATATTGTTCGTGAAAAAATTTTGAATATAACCTATCAAAATCTCATGGAATTTTAATAAAATTGCAATGAAATTCAGTTATGTGTAAGAAACCCTATCATTTATTAAAATATGCCTGTTCTATCCTCACCAGTACTTCCCTCTTAGCTCAATCCGGACAAAATATGTAAGTATGTTTATTGGTTCTTATTATGTTTTTTGATCGAAAAATTAGTTAATGAAAAAGGAAAAAGGCGAAAAGGGAATAATACATCTTGTAAAAAGGCGCTGTTTGTTTATTTATTCACCTGCTAAATAATGTAGGTAGTTAAGGAGTTATTTTGTTTTTTTCGTATATACATTCTGAATATAGACTCTAATATTGAGCCAATCCTTGTTTTGAAGTAATTCTGGATATTTATCCTTGATAATGATACATTCGGCCCTTTTTGATGGTTTCTTATGTTTTATGTGGTCTGAAAAGAATTTGACAACTACTTTTTTCTGTTCATTTGTTCGAGCAGTTAAGACTCTTTTTTTACTTTCTGTAGCTGCTACTTGTGTTTCCATGGTCTCTTCCGACTGATGGAATTTCTGTATCGATAGCTTCTGGTAACTCATCATCTGAGTGTGTGCGGAATTCCCTCAACAGACCTTCTTCCAGGTTTATTTCAATCTGATCAAGATTTTTGCCCCTGAATAGACCTGCCTCCCTTTTTCCATCAAAAGCAATAACTTTGGTATTTTAGCTGTCTGGTAAACATCATCAGGTAATCTATAGCTTCCTTTATGAACACCCATTGTATGTCCCATAAATAGAGCGAGTTGTTCCAGATCGTGAAATTCCGTGTATTATTTTATAGCCGCAAATTGATTGAAGTGTACCAGGATTTCCAAAGAGGTACATATTTTCTTTATCGAAAAAATTGTCTCTGCATTTCAACAGCACTTTTATGTGTTCTTGAACGTCCGTACTGAAAAGTATAGGAACACCTCGTCCTCGCTTGCCCCTGATAGCTACTCGTTTGAACGTTCTCAGTAAAATCTTCTCTGGCGGGGCTATTATATCTGCAAATTCTTCGTAATCTGATGCATCTCTATTGATACATTTGTTATAGATATCAAGTGATAGTCTCTGCAGTTCTCCTGGTCGCCTTCTGTTAAGTAGGATGACTGCAAAATATTGTTTCTAACAAAATAATGTAGTTGTGTTTATCGAAATTATTAACTGTTAGTTTTTGCAGCTTCATTTGCTTTCATTACTAAATAATTTCTCATTAGTTTCAAGTCGCTAGCTAGTGGTACAAAGGGAACTTTGTTCCATTTCTCAATATTTACATCATCTGCTTGCTGATTGGAAACTTCAAACTGCCATTGTGATTCAATTATTTGAATCAGAGTCTTCAATTTTGTTTCAGCTTGGGCCGTTGTCACTGTTTCTGCTATATTCTTCCTCTTAAGTGCAAGAACAATGGCTAATTCAGCACATTGTTTCCGGAAGTCCGGAAATTTTAAATACCGTTATTAGCAATCCGTGCTGTGAGTAATTAGTGTATTACCAGGGAAATATTGAAGTGAGGTTATAAACCATTTAATCTTGTTATTTGTTTTGATACATCGAAGTATTGGGCATTCCGTTGTTTGTTCGGGTCGCGATCATACAATATTACACGCCAATTAATGATTAGTAGTTGTCATAATATTGCATATTGAATTTACCCCGTCCTCATTTCACTAAACTTAAAGATAAACACCGTGTGAGTATTAGCAATTGTACTATGTATTAAGTAATTGTACTGGATCAGAGTGGTGAGAGGTGAATGTAACAGGATCTCAGCATACTCTTGCACCTGTGTCATCCGGAAATAAGAACAGACACAGATAGTGTACTTTAAGGATAGGATAGGAGATATGAGTTTCCTACACAAAACTTTGATTTCTTGAGCAATACCTTTAGAGCTAGAGGAGCAAAGAATACCTGCAATCAACAACAAAGCCAAGAAGATCAAAAAAACCATAAAGTCATGGAGAGTACATCGGATTACGTGGACATTAGGGGAAATATCGAAGAAAATAGATTAAATAGTCAGAGGCTCGTTTCAATACTATGGCAGGTTTTATACATCTCTCAGAAATGTATAGAGATACCCCGTAAAATGGGTCAGGACCAAATATAAGAAACTTCGGGATCATGAAAGGCTATCAAAGCCATTTCTAGGAAAAGTGAAAAGAGCTCTCTAAATATTATCTATCATTGGACACTTGGGTTAGGATCAAAAGGCTAAATAATGGAAGTTGTATAAGCCGAGACGTTTCCATGCAGTTCCGCCAGTCTACTCTCCTTTTGGTCTGCTGCGAACGTGAGGAAGATGGCTAAGGAATTTCTAAAATCATTGAAACAAAAATTAGTCAAGTTTGAGTTGGAAATATCTTAATATGAACTAAAAATAGTTTGGTAAGTCAGACTGATATTAGCAGAAAGAGAAAAACAAAAGACGAAAAGCTTTAATTTTCGGGGATTTACACATTATTGGAAAAGTCGAAATGGTAGACTTCTGATGAAGCAGAAAACTTCAAAAATAAGTTTAGCCAGAAAGATTAAAGAAATCAAAGAGTGGTTCAAAGCGGTTCGGATTCTTATTCGTCTAAAAGACTGATGGAAAATAATCAAAGCCAAACTGAGAGGATATTGTAATAACTAACTCGAGATTAGCGGAAATTATCGATAACTCAATAAGTTTAATTGGACAGTGAAGAAACTAACGTGGATTAACCGAAGTAGCCGGTAGACATCTATGAATTGGGAGCAATTTATGCTTTATACACAAGTTAATCCACCACGTAAACCAAAATACAGTTTATAGTTAATGTATAGTTGATAAGTAATTTTTTTCTATCTTGTATATATGACTAATTAACTTATCAACATATACACTAGCAACTACATTAAATAAATTTGCATAAAATATTATTTCACATAGAATCCGATGGTTGCATTTTTTGGCTTTAAATCACTAAACCTTCGCTCAATCTTCTAACCCTGTAGTTTTTAATATGGTCAGGATTAAAAGCACTTTTAGATCTAAGATTACCGAAAATGTGGAGTAACTTACGCATTGCAGCATCAACGATAGACATATTATGGTTACCTCTTACTTTAAATCTTTGGTAAAAGCTCATAATGATAGGATTGTGATTTCTAGCTATGCCAGGAAAGAAAAGTGCCTTACGTAATGTTTGCTAACCGGATTTGGCATATATGGAGAGGAATTTGGACGTCATATTCCGTGGTTCAAGTCCCACAAATGCTGCCAATTTCCTGGCATCTCTAATAGCCTTTATGTCAGGAACTTCAGCTACAATAGCTATTGCTGATTCTTCTCCTATTCCGGGAATAGGAATATTTTTTTTATTGTTTCTATATTTTTAGTTATATTGATTGCAAGGTCTTTCCAAGCATTTTCAACTTCTTTGAACAGTCTCTTTTTTTTCTGAGTGGTTATTTACTAATACTAATTCATCTTTCAATGCAGCAGAGCAATGATAAAGAAGTTTTAATTTTTTCATTTCAGGAGGAGGTGGTGTCCAACGAGTTAGTTCCTACCTTTTGCAGTAATCAGCAATAATTTCTGCATCATTCTGATAATTCTTTTGCCGTATCAGCTTACTTCTTACATAAGAATTTACATGCATACCTTTACTTCTTCCACGTTATGCTATTAACGAAGATAGCAAAGATTTTCAACCAATATTTGAAAGCATCGAAAAGCTTAAAATGATTCAACAGAGTAAGGCCAAATGCCCCTGAAAATAGAACCATGTTTTGATAGTGATGCTGCAGATGAAAATCAACAAAAACAAAGCAAACAATCCTGGCTGGTATTGTTGGAACAGCGTTGTTAGAGGGTAGTATTGCATTTTACGCCTTGAAAATCCATCACAGTAGCAGTGTTTGTAGGAATAGTTGACGATGCTCTAAAGCCGGACACAAAGCTCGAGAAAGTAGAAGATATAGCACACTACTTTGGAGTTATATGATCGAATCTATAGTAATCGTCATAATTATAAATCTTATGAAAATTGGGAATCTGCTATGGCTCAATTATAGCCTAGTGCTCTAGTGAGATTTCCTTAAATCCTGTTGCCAAAGATCCTTTCAGAAATTTATTTTCCGAGGAAGACAACATCAAAATGGTAAACGACCTTGCCTCTCAACTGAAAATTGAGCCTGGAAGTGCTAATGTAAATAATTCCCTTTTTAGTATAGTGGTTTTCACAGAATTATCATAAATAAAACGAAAAGAAGATCAAGCATTAGCCGAATCATTAGAAGTAAAAGTTAGCTCTAGTGTGTCCAAAAATACGGATTTTGTGGCTATAGGTAAAGATCCAGCGTCACATATCTAAGTGAAGAAGGACACCCTTCCTCACTCGAATTCAAAACCGGACTTGATAGTTCCCCATCATTCGACTTCTCTAATTTGGTGCTTGTCATGCACACTTTTTGTGTAAATCATCGTGACAATGTCCATGCAACAATAACAAATTTTTAATCATGTTAATTTTCCTATTTCGATCTATTTGATGTATTACTGAGATATCCATCATTTCAAAGTTGGCATTTTCCTTGTTGTATCTTGAATAATCTTATTACTTTAGGTAATTCATTTGAAATATCCCAATGAACTCAATCTCCGTCATATGGAAATCTAGTTCCTTTTAGTTTGACATGCTGTTTAATAGCATGATCTACGTGCCTAACAAGATTAACGCCTATTATCGTTTTCATACTTCTAAAAGTACTCCCTTTTAATTCAGCGTTTCCATTTCTTTGGATATCTTACAATTGTCCTTTTCCACTTCAGAACACTATATTATCAATAAGATTAAAAGTTTTGCTTGTTACCACGGAAGAGTAACATTGGCTCCATCCTCTAATAATAGGATTGAGTATTTTGATTATTTCTTCGTGTCTTTTCACGCAATTTTTTAAGCTTTTGTTTGATAGTTGATGTATGCTGTTTTATGAATTCACGATTTGGCTTGATTGTAACCTTTTTTCTATTTCTTGTTGGGTAGTGCATTTTTTGAAAATTCAAGAAAATCAAATCCTGGTTTATCTCCATCTTAGAGTGTGAGGAATGCTTCTTTTTGATGCACCAAGAAGTGTGTACAGTTCAGTTGGTGAAAATCCAACATGACAAAAGCTTAGCCACTAGCCCGGAACAGACCATTATGCTACACAAGGTAACAAGCGTAGTAAACCTAATGGAAGGAATAATTCAGGGTGCAACTTTCGTTGCAGGTATTGAGTTCCGAAATTATCAACATTATAGAGGTCGACACTTTTCATCTGGTGGAATACGTTAAAGCAAGTTATCATTCACTCTATCGGGATCCGAGGCCGCATCATGTATTGAGATGCAGTCTATATGAACTTGCGAGATTCGTTGTATCCCTACTAAGGTATGCTAGGATAAGTCAACCAAGGCGAGAACCAACGCAAAGGAAGTCGGACTGATTGATAGTACTGTATGTGGGAAAGCCACATACAAGGGGAAGCGGTCAGCAATAGAGCAACTGAAATAAGGATTGCAATACCGATACAACAGAGATTGAAGGAATATGCAAGGAAAACTAAATCAGAAGGAGTAAGAGCGAAGCAAGATAAGCGAGTAAAATTTACATCGCTAATACACCTCATCAATGAGGAGAATTTTGCAGTGTTATAAGGAACTGAAACGTAGCAAAGCGTGCGGTGTAGACAAAGTGACAGTGAAGGTGTATGGGGAAACTTAAAACATTAGTGGATAGTGGATAGTATGAAGAGAAAGCAATACCGATCGCAAGCAGTTATACACACCCAAAACCGGAGGCAAGGAAAAGCGTAGTCTCGGAATACCATCAACAGAAGATAAGTTTGTACAGATAATGCTACAGAAGATATTGAATTCACTAAGATAGATCTTGAAAACGCAGCTTGAACTTATAGTTAAACGTATGATTAACACTCTTATTTAAATGCGAATATTATTCCCAGTTGATTTTCGTTATTAGCCTTGGATTGATTCATTGGTTCCATTTTGTATTTTCGCATTGGTTTATTAGACATATGAATATATTCAACTTATATTTATTATAAAATTTGTTTTTGGTATCAGTCATCATTATTTTCCAAACGTTTGTTACCCGACAAATTTAAACTGTCTGATGTTTTTTTCATCTTCATAAAACTTCACGCGACGTCAATGGTATTCTGTTCAGCGTTCCAAAAACCATTTAGAGAGCAGGTGTTGGGGCAGTTTATGTGGTTCATTACCTATAGAATTCCTTCAATATACATGTGTATTCAATGAAATAATTTTTATAATTTTTTTGTTGTTTCATAGCAATAACTGTCGCTACATAGCTATGAAGTGATTGATACACTATTCAACATAATTTTCAATTTCTGCCTAGTGTCATGATATAGTTTAAACTTCAATAAATATTTTTCTTTTATTTATTTCATTTTTGGAAACGTTAAATTAAACGTGCACATGCCAAATCTGTATAGTATACTATTTCATAAAAATCTGATGATGGTGACATAGCTAACAATATAACGTTTTTCATGAACGGCTGATGATTATACAACGAAACGCATAAGACCGAAAATCTGCATGGTATGTGGAGAAATGTCTTGCATGGAATTCGATATGCCTCTGGAGATGTTGAATATGGAGAAATGAATGATATTCTCAAATCCAGCAGACTACATTTACGTGAGAGGTAGCGAGAATCCGGATTTTTTGATTCGAAAGTGTCGAGAACTTAATAATTTCCCACACATCGAAGACGTGTGTAAATTTGATGGTACTCTAACCAGTGCAGGTAATTTTGATTCTTCGAACAATGTGTGCTATTTGAGTGACCGTAACGATTATAGGGAATATGTGTTCAGTACGGAACGTAGATAATCTACAGAAATCGTTTTTAAATGTTTTACTACCCAAATGATTATGTATTTTTTACATAACAGCTGATGGTGATTCGACAACGAAACGTTGTAAGTTCTATTTCTCTAACATAACCCACATACCATGAGAGATCTGATGATAGTAACATAGCTAATACGAAAAGTTTTTCGTAAACGTCTGCTGGTGATTAGACATTGAATTTCCGTATATCATGACAAATCTGATGATGGTGACATAGCTAACAACGAAATGTTTTTATAAACGTGTCATATTATTTCTCTAATATAACTTTCACTGCTTATATATCTACATTGACAAATAAACCTGTATATCATTAAGATATCTCAATCCACACTGAACACGTCACTTTTGTTGCTTCAGTACTGAATGAGTTACCTGGAAATGTCGACAGTTGCTGGTTCGATTCCACGTCGACTGACAACTTTCATTAATTAAATTTCAAATGTGCGCACATTCTTCCATTTCCAGCTCACACATGTGCAACTTCTCATTATATTCTCGCTCTCACACACTTCATCTAGAAAACACACTGGTATCCTACTTAGCCAATTGATTCCATGTTACAGTTGTAGAAAAAAGGTTCGTATTCCGTTTGTAAGAATCGTTTTTATTGACGCATATGCCATTAAAAAACACTAATTTCACGCACTTATATACAAAAATAACTATTTTAGATCTGTGGTGGCATCTTTAGTTTTGTCATTTAAAAGGGAATAGGACTCTTTCATCACTGTCTTCAGAAAGGCCGAACGCACCTAGTTTATAAATAGTTTGGGGGAAACATGTAGTTTTGATAACCTCATGTTTCATTTATTGTTTTATTAAGTATCATCGTAAAAACCTCCGTTACGCACTATAACATTAATAAGTAAGAAATCAGCATTGTCCACCAAAAGTACTGTTAAATTACCAAGGACATTTCAGCTCCAAAGTAGCCATCATCATAGTAAACTAAATTACAAAACCAAATGTGCCTATTTAAATACTATTTGCGATCGTGCTTACTTACATTGTAAGGTTTCAAATACTTTGGCGTCACTGTAAGGTTTAACCTTTTTTTACTATGTAACCAACTAGCTCAGTAAGTTATAACATCTCGGGGTCTCGTAATGGAACGTTTCCTTCGATTAAGAAAGAGCTTCCAGTATTTCGAGATGGTAGCTAGTCGATGAATTAAATAAGAGAAAATAAAACAACAATGGTTTCAAAATTAACAAAGTGCTTTTTATCTTTCAATGAAAACTATAGTTAAAACAAAAATATAATGGGTTATGTTTTATATCAGTGCAGGTACAATTAATACAACGTGCTGATACTTTACGTATTTATTGGAAACTAAAGAATCCAGTTCGACATCAATTACAAAAACGCGTATCGCTTCTTACGCGATACACACAAAAACAATATAATAAACATAGCATTCTACATATATAACAATTCTCCCCCTCAAATATTGGAGTTACCAAATCTCTCAGGGTGTTTTAATTGACTGCGACGTCTAAGAACTCGCGAGCTAGGCCTTGGAGATTTGGCAGCTTCAGTATGAGCATATTGATTATCATCATTGGCATAATCAGGTGGCACCGGAATTTTAGAAATGATTTTGGGTTGCAAACTATCATTTTTTAAGATTTGATTAAGATGTCTTTTCTCCACAAGTCCATCCAATGTTTTTATTTCAAAATTTCGGTTTCCCAAAAATTTAGTAATATGTGCAACAGACCATTTCGGTTTTCCCTGTCTAAAATCTCTAACTTTAATCGATTCGCCTATCTCAAAAGTTTCACGATTTCTACCACCTTCATTAACAATTGATTTGTCCTGTTTCTCCTCTACAACCTCACATGTAGGTTTCCTTAATAAATCTAAGCGACATCTTAAATTTCTACCTGGTAACAATTTTGCCGGTGATTCATTAGTTGTTGTATGAGGGGAATTGCGATAGTGAAATAAGACTTTTTTAAATTTCAGTATCAATTTCATCATTAGTGTCGGCCCTGCTCTTTTTTAAAAAATTCTTTAGAATTTTCACCGCACTTTCTCCTTCCCCATTACTGGAGGGATGGTACGGTGGAGTGGTTATATGTTTTATCCCATTTTGTTTCACGAACCATTGAAAATGATCAGACACAAATTGTGTTCCGTTATCTGAAACTACAACCTGAGGTAACCCCCATGTAGCGAAAATTTGCCTCAATACCTTCACTGTTGATGCTGTATCAATTTTTCTCATGCGAAAAGCTTCAATCCATTTAGATGTGGAATCAACTACTACAAAAAAATATTTATCTTTGAATGGACCTAAATAGTCAATATGAATACGCGTCCAAACGTTTTGATTCCATCTCCAAGGACTAAAGTAAGATTTTGGTGGTAAATTTTGTATTCTGCACAAACCTCACATTGGTTGCATAGGTTTCGATATCGCTATCAAGACCAGGCCACCAAACGTATGATCTGGCAAACGATTTTGATTTTACAATGCCCATATGATTTTTGTGAATTTCACACAAGACGTATCTCTTATATTTTTGCGGAATAACTATACGATATCCCCACATTAAACAACCCTGTTCCACACTTAATTCATTACGTCTGGCAAAGAAAGGTTTTAAATCATCCTGTGTTATACTTTTGGGCCAGCCTGATAGTACAAATGGTATAACTTTACTTAAAACACTGTCTCTACTGGAAGCGTGTTTAATTTGTGCAGAATTAACAGGTAATTCATTTTGTGTTTTAATCACATTTAAATGAGTAATTTCTAAATCTTTATTATAAAAATTGCCACCCAAATTTAAATTATGATTTTCAGGTAGTGGCAATCTAGAAAGACAATCAGCAGAATTCTTATTTGACATTACATATTCTATATCGAAGTCGAAACATGTTAAAAATTGCGCCCAGCGCTGCAAACGGCTGGTTGCCATAATGGGAATGCCATTTTTGGGACCAAAAATTGACACCAGCGGCTTGTGGTCGGTAACCAAAATAAACCTCTTACCGAAAAGGTATTGGTAAAATTTCTTGACCCCGTATATAATAGCTAATGCTTCCTTATCTAGTTGAGAATAGTTACGTTCGCTTTTTAAAAGCACACGAGACGCGTAAGCTATTGGCTTTTCTTCTTTATTTTCATAAATATGCGAGAGTATAGCTCCAAGCCCTGTCGGTGACGCGTCTACTGTCAACTTTATTGGCAAATTGCAATTAAAGTGTACTAGCACTTTTGGAGATGTTATCATCTCTTTAACTTCATTAAATGTACTCTGGCATTCAGAGTCCCATTTAAAACAAGAATTTTTGCGCAAATGTTGATGTTGGATGCAAAACTGTTGCTCCATTTTCTAAAAACTTACCATAAAAATTGATCATACCTAAGAACGATTTCAATTCTGTATAATTAGTTGGAACTGGACAATTATTTATTGCGTCAATTCTTTCTGTAGTTTTGTGTAACCCCGTCCTATCAATTATGTGTCCCAAATACTTTATTGTGGGTTGCATAAAACTACATTTGTCTGCTTTTAATCGCAATCCTGAATCATGTAAACGTCGAAAAACTTACTCTAAACGCTCTAAATGCTCCTTATCATTACTGCCTGTAATTAGTATATCGTCGATGAAACATACGACGCCTGGTATGTCCATTAATAATTTTTCAATAATTTGTTGAAATAATGCTGGTGCGGTATTGATACCGTAAGGAAGTCGCGTATATCTAAATAACCCCTTATGGGTCGAGATAGTTAGAATATCTTTACAATCAGCTGTTAAAAGTAATTGTTGATAGGCTTCGGACAGATCTAATTTTGAAAATTTTGTGCCGCCTTGAAGTTTTTCAAAAAGGTACTCAATTCTAGGTAAAGGGAATTTACAAACTTCTAATGCGGGATTAACTGTTATTTTATAATCTCCACAAATTCGAACTGCCCCACTTGGTTTTAAAATAGGCACAATTGGTGTTCTCCAATTTGAGTATTGAACCGGCTCTAGAATACCTAAATTTAGTAAACGTTAAGCGAGGCTTAAAGAATTTAGGAGTAATATCGTGTTTCAACTTCAATGTAAATTTATCTCTATTAAAAGTTCCTAATGTATGTTCAAAAATATCTTTATATTTATCAAATAGCTCTTGAATAACCATATCAGTACCTGAAATAATGTCTTTCTGATTGTGAATACTTGAAATTCCCAATTTAAACATATTTAATGCCTTTCTGCCGATTAAGGGAGTGCCTCCATTTTTAATAATATATAAATTAAGAGGATGAATCTTATTGTCAAAGTCAACATTAACATTAATTTTACCAGTAGGTTTAAAGCTCATACCAACATAATCTTTGAAAACCAAATCGTTTTCTAAAACTTTATATTTAGAAAAACGTTTTTTGTATAATTTTTCAGAAATGACAGCATGCGAGGACCCTGTATCAATTTCAAAATTCAAATACAGTTTATCAATTTTCAACTTTATGTAAAAAGGATGGTCACTTTCCTCTCTTTTGTCATCTATGCTATTTAGTAAAGTATCATAAATTGTAAACAATTCAGTTGAGTTTGACGTTTCACCGGTTTCGGTTGATAAGAATTTAGAAAAAGATTTGTTTTTACATACTGTGGCAATGTGACCTCGCTTGCCGCATGTGTGACATGAATAATTCTTATATCTACACTGGTCCGCGAAATGATTTTTACGGCCGCACACGAAATACTTCTGGTTATCGCCACTTTTTGTTGCACCACTCGCACTTTTTCCACATTCGCTCTTCCTACCTTGAAATCCTTGATCACGCTTGCCTGTATGGGTGATCCTGTACTGCGGCTCCGTCTTTATCACCACGCTCCTGGACGTTGACTCCGTCTCTCTCATCGCAGCTTCCTTGCTTTGGGCCAAGCGGATGAGTGCATCGAAATCCGATGTTGCGTTAGTTGGATCCGTTTCCAAAAGTCGGTCCAAAATTTTTCCAGCACCTACTCCAGTCACAAATACATCCCTCATGACCGTATTAATTTCTGCCCCGAATCCGCACGATGCGGACAAATTACGCACACGCGCCGCCCAATTTGCTACTGTTTCATTACAGTATCTCTTCGCGGTATAAAATTTTATTCGCGAAGCAAAATAACTTCTTATCGGGCTACAATGTCTTTCCAACTTGTCCAATAAGAATTCAAAACTTTTTGTATCGATAGCGACCGGCACGCATAAGCTACGTAGCAATACGTAAGTGTCCTCGTGCAATATGTTTAATAAAATTGCCCGTTTTTTAATTTCATCATTTGTGAAACTATTTGCGATTATATACTGCTCAAGTTTTACTTTAAAAACCGAGAAGTCGCTTGTTTCATCATGAAACTCTTAACTGACCAATTAGTCCGATATTTGTAACAGAATCCGCAGGCATTTTGAACTTTAGTGCCTAAATTTGCGAACACAATAACTTATCGAAACTAATCCTAGCGTTATTATGAGCACAGTCACACTTTGTCCCGAAACTTTTTAATATTAATAATTTTCGAAACGATAAACTCTAATCATCCTCGTCGCCACTTGTTTTATATCAGTGCAGGTACAATTAATACAACGTGCTGATACTTTACGTATTTATTGGAAACTAAAGAATCCAGTTCGACATCAGTTACAAAAACGCGTATCGCTTCTTACGCGATACACACAAAAACAATATAATTAACATAGCATTCTACATATATAACAGGTTACAAATTGAAACTTTGATAAAATAACTACAGTTCTAACTGAATTTAATAACGTTGAATAACAAAACTGTAATACTATATATCGAAGGGTCGTTATCACCTTGGTTTTCCATCTTGATAAAATACAACATAAGTCACAAAACTCTTAATAAAAACAATCAAATAAACAAAACACTGAACCTGAATAACTCAATTGCCCTTCTATGATAAATTACGTGTCTAGAGTTCGTAAAAGCGTGGTGATCTCTCGCAGTGCCAAACAAAGACTGACTCCCCGTCGGTCCTGTCTCTCTCCGAAATTACGTGCTGCTTGGCACTCCGCTGTTTCCACCCAAGTTAGGCAACACAACTTGCTGCTATGAGATCCCCGACACGGCCATTCTGACAGGTCACACGTCTCCGTGTGACGTCTCTACAGAATACGAAGTTATAATACTAACAGTTTGCTCGGCAATCCTGTCAAAATCAACTGGAAGAAATTTACCTAAGGTTACATGCATTCGCGCAACTGAAGATCAGTTCGTCAGGTTTATCATTTTAATGAATGCCTTCGCTTTACATTACCATATTATCATTTGCGTAGTAATGATCCAAAAAATAATCATACCACTTCGCTTACATCCAGCGAAAAACAATAACCACTTCCATCTAGAAATGGATTACATTTTCGCTTATATCCAGCGAAAAAAAAATAATAATCACTTCTATCCAGTGATGATGACACTTTCGCTTATATCCAGCGAAAAACAATAATCACTTACATTCAGTGATAATTACACTTTCGCTTATATCCAGCGAAAAACAATAATCACTTACATCCAGTGATGATAACACTTTCGCTTATATCCAGCGAAAAAATATAATCACTTACATCCAGTGATGATAACACTTTCGCTTATATCCAGCGAAAAAGTATAATCACTTACATCCAGTGATGATAACACTTTCGCTTATATCCAGCGAAAACCAATAATCACATCCAGTGATGATAACGCTTTCGCTCATATCCAGCGAAAAACAATAATCACTTACATCTAGTGATAATTACACTTTCGCTTATATCCAGGGAAAAACAATAATCACTTACATCCAGTGATGACTACACTTTCGCTTATATCCAGCGAAAAACAATAATCACTTACATCCAGTGATGACTAACACTTTCGCTTGTATCCAGCGAAAAACAATAAATAAATTATTTCTAGTCTGTATCAGAACTGATCGAATTCTCTTCATCAGGGACATACTTATCAGGCATTCTTCTTAGGCGGTCATGAGCATACTTATAGGTTCTATTACCAGTTAGGTTTTTCAAAATATATCTGTCACCGTCTAACAATTTAATAACTTTAAAAGGTCCTCTATATTTAGGATCGAGCTTAGTTTGATTGCGCTCTTCATTTTTCAAAAGTAGATAATCACCGACAGAAAATTATTAACTTTTGTTTTTGTTTTATCAAACATAGTCTTTTCACATTGAGAATTTTTTTTTTCAATATTATTTCGAACTTCTGTTCTCACCTCTGAAAGATCTTGTTCGTAATCACTACAATCTAACATTAGATCCAATGATCTAGCTACTTTACCTATCATTAATTCTAAAGGACTTGACTTAGTGACACGGCTCATTGTGCAATTCAAAGCCAATTAAACCTCAAGCATCTTGCCAAGAACGATCATTATTCGTTTCTACCGCCGTTAACATGTTTTTAAGGGTGCTCATTACACGTTCCACTTGACCGTTAGCCCGTGAGCTTCCTGTCGCTATTAAATGTTGTTCAAGATTTTTATTTTGGCAAAATTCACGAAACTCTTTACTGGCAAAACAACGTCCTTGATCAGCAATGATTTGTGTTGGAGTGCCAAACAACGAAATCCTAAATACTAGTGTTCAGTGCGCGAATACTGTTTGTAGTGTCTATACTTAATAGCGAAACGTATTTTGTAAAGGCATCTATCAAAACAAACACGTATTCTTTTGTATTATTCTTACCGCATAATTTTCCTGTTGCATCTATATGTACTCTGTATGCCACGGAACTTTAACCTTTGGTATTGGGTGTAGTAATTCAGATTGTATTTTGATTTTTTCATTGATATTGAATATGTAATACAATTAGCAACGAATTTTTTTACGTATTTTCACAATTTTTGAAACCAATATAGTTCGTACACTTTTTCAAACGTCTTTTCCCAACAAATGTATTATAGATTCGTGGATATTGTTTACAACTGACCATCTGAATGATTTGGGAACAATGAGTAAACAACGTGTTTTCCCGTTTCGTTGGATTTTACGATGAAATATTCCCGAGCGCTACTCGTATTCAACATTGTTAATAGCTGATTTAAAATCTAAAGAAATGTCGGTGTCCATAATTTCAAACTGAATTTTATCAACCTTGTGTTTACTACATATGTCAACAGCAGTAAATTTAATTAAAATTGTTTCTTTAAAAGTCATATGAACAGCTATGCTTTGGTTTAGAATTTCACGACCTACTACAATATCATAACGTAAAGCATGGTCAGGCAACACATGAAATAAAATTTCAAGAATGATCTCATTAATTTCAATAGTTCTTAAAATTTGCTGACAACTGTTTATACTAGTTTGCCCGATACCAGTCATAGTTACAATATTCTTTCATAAGTGAACATTCAGCGCCTGAATTATAACAAAATGGAAATTTCTCACCTTGGTGACGTAAACTACCTAAAGGCGTGTTTACCAAACAAAAGTCAACTATGAATGCAGCGACAGTTTCGGGGCAGTCGTATCTGGCGATGAAAATTTCTTTGAATTCCTGCCACAACATACTTCGGTAAGATACTTGTGCCAACCAAGTTGAAGCTTTCACCTTCGAGTGATTTGCTCAGTAAAATTATTAATGCGGCACCACTGAGCGACTTATCGGTGATACAAATATCGGCGGTTGACAACCACGCTTGCGAGTCAACATTTTCTTGGGCGGTGTCGAACTCTGGTAATTCAATGCTGCTTCATCGTCTCAATTAAAGTCAGAAATTTGTTAGTTTGTTCAAACAACATCAACCATTTATTTGTCTTCACCATTGAAATCACAGGGCTGGTCATATCCCACTTCTGATATCGAAGTGTCGTTATCACCTTGGTTTTCCATCTTGATAAAATACAACATAAGTCACAAAACTCTTAATAAAAACAATCAAATAAACAAAACACTAAACGTGAATAACTCAATTGCTCTTCTATGATAAATTATGTATCTAGAGTTCGTTAAAGCGTGGTGAACTCTCGCAGTGCCAAACAAAGACCGACTCCCCGTCGATCCTGTCTCTCTCCTTTCGCTTATCCCGCAAAATTCGGTATTTCCCCGAAATTACGTGCTGCTTGGCACTCCGTTGATTACACCCAAGTTAGGCAACACATACGAGATCCCCGACATATAAATGAATAAAATTTGATTGGAAGTAGAATAACATGAATCAACAAAATGTGAATATGCAATTTGATTAATAGATTTTTAAGTATAATAGTAATAATAATATCGTTTATTTGCCCAAAAATACAGAAAGAGTACAGAACATAAAAGGTCACATTTATCAAGTTAAATAACAATTCTTCTGTTCCAATATGAAGAAATACTATAGAAAGTGACAAAAAAATTAAAAAATAGAAAGATGTGATTCAAAGATTTATGGTGATGTAACATATTATGTATGCACTCTCAACTCTGATGAGTCAAACAAAAAAGATAGTACATCACAGAAGCAACCAATAGGAGTTTGTATGTTACAGTTTGTGCAATGCATTACTTAATAGTGACCTTCATGATCATAATTTGATTTTCTTTTTTTTTATTGTTACTTGTTAGGAGGTATGTACAAATCTGTATTGATATTATCATGTATTTTTTGTCTTGGAGTTTGTCTAAGCCATTTTTTAACTCTGTATTCATGTTACGTAAGTTGTTAAATTTTTTTAATTCTATAGGAACAGCATCGTATAGTCTGTGCAGTAGGTAGGTAAAATGTTTTCGTTCGTTTTTAAGTCTTGTATTATGTTCATGTTTGTTATAAGAAATAGTATTTTTTAATTTAAAGTTGTTGATTGAGATTCCTTTGCAATAAAGCTGTTTAATATCCAAGACTTGTACTTCATTATACAGATTTTATTCAATATAATTTAGTACCCATTTTTTGATAACTTCAAGATTTCTTAAATAATTGTCATGCGCTCTACCACAACCATTGATAATTCAGTTGTGATTCCACTAGCTCATAATGTATTATTTTCAATTGGGCTACATTTAAGTATTGTTTTTGGTATCTGAACTTATAGAGCAATCCCCTTAGTTTACAATGTTATTCATTTGAAGATTCCATTCCAGTGTTTATCAATAATGATTCCTAAATATTTGATGGAATTTTCCGAATTAATTTGTAGGTCTTTATTTGATTCAAGTTTTTAAAAATGTTATTCGAATTGAACTAATAAATTTAATGAAGCAATTTGAAAAATGCTAATTTGTGAGCATCCCACGAATCAGCCAACCTTGAAAAGTTAGTTACATCAATTGAGAAATATGTTATGGTCCATTGAACTCGGTGGAGCGGAATGAAGCTGCATCAAATTCGCTCTGCCAGAAAAAGTTCTGCAAACATGTGCAGTGTGAAGGCGTTGATCGTTCGACCCTGCCGGAACGAAAAATTAACTCTGTCGACTGATAGTATTAACCATCAACAAATTATATGTAAGTTTATTAAAAAATCAATTTAAAACAAATTATGATTATTAAAAAATTAAGCATTACGTTGAAATTGAAAAAGAATTAATGTTACTTATGAACGAAATTGAGAGAATGTTTGACTCAGTCTAGATAAACATTTGAATTTTCTAAACTCTGCGAAAGATACAATATTGCAAATGCAACAGTATGCAAAATCTTTCAATTATCTGGTAATTCTTGAAGAGAAATAACTAGGATAACTAGGATAAAGATAACATTATAATGAATTAATTAACAAATATTTAGTTTACTACATGACGTTACTATATGTAACGGGTTGACCATATGGAATTAAATTTAAAAAAAAGTCAGCGCACTCCGGGAGTGCAGGCAGAAGTGAAAACTTGAACTTATGGCGCGTTGGGCACTTTTTTGGGTGAGCATTTTTAGGTGCGCTCGCGACATGAGAAATTGTTCATAAAAAATCAAGTGTATCAAAGCAATGTGGGCACTTTTTGAATAGACATGAAGTATAATAATATAGAAACTATATTCGAAGGAAGTGGTTTTATTTAAATGAGTAAATATTAGTAAATAGTAAATACAAAATTTATCAATTCTCATCCATAATTTCAACAACTCTTACATCATCATTATCAGCATTTTCATCATTATTATCAGGATTTTCATCAAATTCTAAAACTGAAACAATAGGTCTATGGTAACTAAAGTATGAAATGAACAATTTTGATTTAAATCTATTTATATATCTTGTGAATACTGCATTATTGCACTACAACAATGTTTTTATTAATTCTATTTACACTTTAGATTTGTTTTTTTAACACAATACCATAGTAGCAACACAAGTCAAATGAAATATTTAAATAAATAAATTTTCCGTTTAATATTCATTTATAAAATAAATATAAAAAACTCTCAATCTCGTCTGTCGCGAGGGCACGAACGAATGCCCATGCAAAGACTGCGTATAGCATGCAGCGCTCTCACATACCTATACACTCTGAGTATACATATAGGTATGTAATCTCGTCTGTCGCGAGAGCACGAACGAATGCCCATGCAAAGAGCGCGTATAGTATACATATATTATAAAAATACACGCGGAGTATATCTGTGTAAAATCTCATCTGTCGCGAGAACGGCTGAAAATGCTCTCCCACAAAAGTGCCCAACGCGCCATAAGAAGTTTTCACTTCAAAAAGTGAATACAAAGAAACTCGCAACCAATAAGCTGTAAATTCGTTCTTTGCCAAAGTTATTATTCCACCTAAATTTCATGTAGATACCTTTATTGTTTCCATGTGAACACACCGGATTCGTATTCTTTCATATTCCTCAACATGTACTTGGTACATATAGTGTGATAGAATTAGCAATAAATGTCGGTAATTTTTGCATAATTCTGAGCTCGGAGAAAAAAATTGTTTTAAGTAGATAATTATGATACGAAATGAAGGAACCAAAATCGAACACTTTTTGATTGTCGCAAATGGTCCAAAAAAAATGGTAAAAATGGCCAAAACCGGTTATTCGCGTCGGACATCGTCGGATCGATTTAAAAAGAAAAAAGCTTTTAATGAGCTTATGCGCCGTGAAAAGACGGAAAAAATGAGCTGCGGATGAACCCGATTTGTCCAGCGGTGACCCCGCAGCTGAAAATTTAACAGGTTGTAGCTTTTGTGCCCACTAAGTACCACACAAAATTTCAGCAAGATCGGATGTACACTTTTTGCAAACTGCAGCTTAATGCAAAAAAAGCACTTTAGTAAAATGGCCCTAAAAAAGATGTGGTGCGGTAACGCGCTATTTTTTACGGGATCATCTTCTTCAATAGTCAATGAACAACTTACCAAATTTCCAACATCTTATATTTCGTAAAAGTTGCTACAACAATTATTTTAAATAATGGTATTTCGTGCGCTTGGCTGTGCGGCGCGCGTCGAAGGGAGAGCCGCCGCGCTAGACTCGTAAAAAACAACAATATCTTGGGAACCCTTGCTCGAAAATCGATGTTTTTTTTTAATCCGTACTATCATTCAATAATATTAAGATTGCGCGTATTTTCAAACTTCTAGTAATGTCGGAAGTACTCTAAATAATAAATAATAATAATGAATAGATCGAATAGCGCAATGTATTTTTCGATTTTAGTTCCTTCAATTTATATCATAATTATCTACTTAAAGCAATTTTTTTCTCCGAACTCAGAATTAAAAACTCCAAAAAGCTAATTCTATCACACTAATATGAATGTATAGCCTCACGCACAAATCGTGCTGAATTCCAGGTTGGAAACAAGAACATACGAAGTTACGATTCGGTTCCTGTTATCAGAGTAGGCTAGCTAGTTAATTCGAGCCTAAGAGATGAAAGATGGTTGCAAAATATGAAAGATAAGTTGAATGAAGATGAAATGAATCTTGATTGTGTGGGCTATCACAGCTTTTATAAAAAGAAAGCAGAAAAATAAAATTTATCGGTAAACCAATAAAGTACAAAATCAATCATTCCTGTAGAAAAGCTAACCACACATTGTCTTCAGTTCCATCTTTATCCAGTTAGCCCACCCGATCGCGGAAGTAGCATCCCGCAGAAGGTGTATTTAATTAGATTCCGCTATTATACTCCAGGTGGCAGTATTAAACTCCTTCTGACATAACTTATTCGTTCAATCATTTGTAACTTACCCGTTACAACATGAACAAAAACATGACAAGTTATTAAAATTTTGTTATTCATTAAATTTAGATACAATTTTCTTCAAGTTTAGAAAGACGAAATACTCAAATTTTGCAATCCAATTGTTGTTCAAGCGGTATTACCATTTGGGACAAATTTATACTATTCAGTAGAAACAGCTAACTATAGTGCGGAAAAATGTTTAGTTATTATCCTTCAATACTTCATTAAAAAAATAACCGACCAGGAAAACACAATAGAAGAAAGTTAAGTATATTAACTAGTTAGTTTGATTGAATATGTTAAATGAATAAATAAATAATTTCACATTTTTGATAGTCAATGTTACTATAAATTGTTAATTGTCCGAAGACATCCGCCAGTGATTGATAAAATGCGCAAACAACTTGTCTACTAAAATTCAATAAAAGCTTCATAAATCTTTCGATCCGTAGCGTGTGAAAGTTTATTAATAAATTGAGCTAAGATAATTCTATGGATTTAACAAAAAGATTTTAGATAATCTTATCAAAATGATTTCCTCTAAGGTTGAATTTGTTTGAACGAAAACAATAGACAAGAGAAAGTGATATTACCAATATCAAGTTTTTCTCTATCCTTTTCAATATTTAGAATGTTTGTATTGAAAGGAACGATGTGGTTTTCATGTGTTCATGAGTCGAACGGTTACTCGTCACGTTTCTGGTAAAACAGGTAATGCGAGGTGAGTGTTGGCTATAGCCCAGAAGGGGCAATAATATAGTCTAGCAAGCAATGCCCGTAGTGGGTCCGCCTAAAGTATTCCCGCCGGGGGCGAAAAAACTGCAGCCTCTGCGTGGATAAATGCTGCACCACATGGCTTTACTTTTAAAGTCCGGTGTCTAGTTTCTTATCCAGGTTTCTGGATAATGGATTCGTGGCCAGGGCAATGATATGTGGTAGGCTGATGATAAGAGGCCGACGGCTACTCGTCAAACGGAAGCTGTATGAACACTACACGAGTAGGCAGGGGAAGAGGGCCCAGATGGTTTAAAAGACCGTCTCCTCTCCAAGGCGTTGGTCTCTGTCGGGTAGTTGGCGTGCTGTTGAGAGTGGGCTAGGGCAAGTACGTGTACGTGTCTAGAGTCCATTGGACGGGCAGACAGGGGAATTTAAATCCTCCAAAGTTATCAACGTGTGAACTAGCGCAGAAAATTACGTATTTCTCAACCTCCTCATGTTGCGATTGGGAGGTGACTTATTTAGGTACTGATACTCTAATTTTTACTCAATTATAAGCACAGTGATTGACAAATATACAAATACATTCATAACATTATAGCTTCTCTGTGCTACCAATTTAAAGTTAATTTAAATTTATTGAATAAGTAAGTATCTAGTAGTTATAAGTTGTACAAACTAGGTCGTCGGAGTGTACAGCTCGTGCGGAGAATAGGATACTTCATACGAGTGTGATGATGAACCACGAGTTGTGCACAATAAACTATTTCCTACCCTTGTCATGAGGCAAAGTGCAGTCCTAGTCCAGGCTATGAACCGGAAAATAAAAAAAAAACATGTAAGTTCGAATCGAACATTTTTTTTTGCATTAGCTTCAGGAGGTTCTCAGGATCATTCATACACCTTAAAACCTCTTGGGAACCCCAACCCCACCCATTGGGGGCGAAAATGGTCCGAAATGTCCAAGTCTTGAATTGTATTTTCTACAAAAAAAAGTATTTTGGCATTTTAGGGGTGGTAAAATTGACGAAATTGGCCAATTTTGCACCACTATATGTTATTCTGCAATTTACGTGTTTTAGGCATTTCGAATGCACCAAGGAGGTTTTTTGGGTCGCTGGATACGATTCCGAAGCCAGATTTACTCGAATATCATCATAGGGGTGAGAAATTTACAAAAATGGCTAATTTGACATGCTTCTAAATTTTTATAATTTTTGTATTTTAAAATTACTTCGGAGTAAATCTGGCTTCGAATCGTATTCAGTGACCCAAAAAACCCCTTGGTGCATTCGAAATGCCAAAAACACGTAAATTGCAAATCAACATATAGGGGTGCAAAATTGGCCAATTTCGTCGATTTTACCACCCCTACGATGGATTGCAAGTAAATGTGGCTACGGATTCGTGATCAGCGTCCCAAAAAACCTCCTTGGTCTATTCGAAATGCCTAAAACAGGTAAATTGCAAAATAACATATAGGGGTGCAAAATTGGCCAATTTCGTCGATTTTACCACCCCTACGATGGATTGCAAGTAAATATGGCTACGGATTCGTGATCAGCGACCCAAAAAACCCCTTGGTGCATTCGAAATGCCAAAAACACGTAAATTGCAAAATAACATTTAGGGGTGCAAAATTGGCCAATTTCGTCGATTATACCACCCCGACGATGGATTGCAAGTAAATATGGCTACGGATTCGTGATCCGCGACCCAAAAAACCTCCTTGGTGTATTCGAAATGCCTAAAACAGGTAAATTGCAAAATAACATAATAGGGGTGCGAAATTGGCCAATTTTGTCGATTTGACCACCCCTACGATGAATTTCAAGTAAATCTGGCTACTGATTCAGGTTCAGCGACCCAAAAGAAACTCTAGGTGCACTTGAAATGCCAAAATACCTTTTTTTGTAGAAAATACAATTCAAGACTTGGAGATTTCGGGCCATTTTCGTCCCCAATGGGTGGGGTTGGGGTTCCCAAGAGGTTTTAAGGTGTATGAATGATCCTGAGAACCTCCTGAAGTTAATGCAAAAAAATTTTTTTGGTTCGAACTTACACGTTTTTTTTTTATTATAGCTAAAATCCCGGTTCACAGCCTGGACTATCCGTTTTGTGGCGGGATCGCGAACGTTATTGTATCCTGTCAAACAGATGTGCGTTCTCGGGAGTTAGATACAAGCCAATAATCAGTCATCTGTGATGTGATATATGTCTGCGTTATATATAAATTTGTAGCCCGGTAGTGATGACACGTTAACACAGCTCCAAAGAGATCTAAGCGTCGTAAAAAAAATGTCGTTCTCATGTACCAAATACTACAGAAAATTGGAACATGGATTTTTAACTATTATTGATTGAAATATATTTTACACTTTATCAACGGTTAAAGTATGAAATACTCACATAAAATCAATTTCTTCTAACGCTACTTACCTTTGCCCGAGTATTGCGGTTTTCATCGTCCTGCAAGAAGCAGCGCTTCTCTTTAAACACGTTGCTTAATAGTGAATATAGAGAGCACAAAACGTAGAAGAAATACCTAATTTTGATGATGCCCCATAGTTTATTCGTTAATTTAAAGCTTTTTGAATCTCTTAAATTATAAATACCGCAAGCAATTTCACGAGTTATAATTTGTGAAGAAACTAATCTATACTTCAATATACATATATAAGCAATTGTCAATATGTATATTATTTAAGTACCAATTAACTATATTATTCAATTTACATACATAGTAAACGCCAATATTATAGGTATTACCAAATATTTATAAAAATCACCAATACTGTCAAAAAGTTCCAATAGAGCTCCAGTAGAATCTACAGGTTAGAGTTCAAGGTATCAATACTACATCACATTGGGTTTTCTTGGAATCAAATTTGACATGTTTTTAAATGAGTGTAGCCTAATTTTTGTTGAAAAACATTTTTATTACATATGTTATATTAATAACACGGATTCTAAAGAATATTAAGCAAATTTGAATATTGTCTAAGATTTCTAGGAGGTTTGCAAAATAGGAGGTTTGCAAAATACGAGTTTTGGCCGCTGTTTTGTCTGTAACATACTTGTTACAACATCAATAAGACATCTATGAAACAAGAATTTCGACAGAAACAAATTAATCAATGAAAACCGAACTAAAATTCAAATAATTATTAGATATATTTTGTATTAAAATTACATTTTAACCAGTACCTTTTAAGAAAATAGGAAGTTGGTTATGTATATATATGTACAAATATAAAGTTATTGCACAATTCCCTGAAGTCTTCCTGATATTACTTTTCCAAAGTGACTACCATCCCAGTAAACTTTGCCACACTCTTCACATACATAGAACATGTCCATTTTATCTAATATTTCCTTGGGGACAATCCGAATTTGGATGGAAGCACCTAGTCGAGTCTGGCAAAGCCCAACATCGATTTTTTCATCGGGATCTAAGAAAATATAGAGAAGTGAACTTGATACAATTTTGGATAGCTTATTATTTTGAAAATATGTAAATATTTATTTTACACATAGTATCAATAGATAAAGTCAAAAAATCCTATCAAAACGAATGAAAGTACTAGGAAAATAGAACACGACTCAAGTTGTTAATAAATATAGAAACGGTTTATCGGAGAATAAAAATTGAAAAAAGCTGTTTTTTACTATGAACACTGTCAGACATCTTTCAAAGAAGAGTTGAGGCTTCTCAAATTTCGTAGTATTCGCTTCTTCCGCTAGGATGACAATTGACGGATAGTACAGGATGGCTCAAACTCGAGCATCATCATTAGGGTTTCGGAAATGGTAAGAGATACATGATCGGTGAATATATGGAAAAGTTGCACAATTTGATGCTTAATAAAATGCCATATTGGAATAGAAAGATTGTCAAATACTTTCGGAGATATTCGGAAAAAACCGAAATTTCATAAAATCATTATTTATCTGACGTTATTGGGAGAACATTTTAAAACAAATGTCACTTTATCATTGTCACTTATCATGGTCTACAAGATGCCGCTATCAAATTGTAAATGCGATGTTTCGTCTTCCAGAAGCCATCAACTATTTCTTCTTTAAGTACTTTTTTTTATTTCTTGTAGGCTCCCTAAAAGCTTTTGATTTTTAACGCTTCGATGTCCAAAGCTGACATTATTGTTGATACTATGATTTCTTTAATAGGATCAGAAATAGATAACTAAATCTAAAATGCTGATGACAACTATATCAACAGAAAATACAAAATAATTATAACTAAAGCACTTATCGGTAAAATTTCAATAAGACCCCTCTTAAATTATTAGGAAAGTTAATAACAATTAATTAATTAACAACTGAAGAAACAAAATAAAAACTTGAAGCAAAAGCTCGAATAACACACCTTGCACCTCTATGCATTTTCGCAGATTATCCGTAACCGTCCGATTTTTCTTGCTCGTAGATTTGTTATTTATAACGTTGAATTTTGACATAGAATGTTTTTTATGTCACACGTAGAGAATCTTGAGGAACAACCGATTTTTTACAGATCCCCGTAAAAAATAATCAAGCGGACACAAATCGGGGCTTATGGCATTTCCACCGATTGAGAAAAGTTTCATTAAAAATCTGAGTGTCACTGTCCTTGCATTATCAAGTGGTGAGTCCATCTAATATATAATTTTGAACTTAATTAAGGTATTTAAGTTTCCATCGTAAATAATTCGCCCCAAGACTCTATTTCGATATAGTTCAACCCATACATTGAATGATGAACGCCCCTGCTTTTGCACTTTTCTATTGCATTATAATGCTCATTGTTCCTGTAAAAAGAGAGCGTCTACAAAAATTACATTCCTCAGTTCAGATAATTTTATTTAAAAATAGCCATCTAGCTGCAATTTTCCATCATTTAAAAGCAAATTGTTGTGTGAAACCGCCAAGATTTTCCGTAACGTTTCACCACTCGGTGAAATATTATTTCAAAGTATTTTATGTAATAAAATGCATATAATTAGTTTATAACAATACATACAGCTTCTTCAGCATCAGCTTCTAATCATCACCCATATGCATATCGTTCACATGAAATTTGCGAGTTTCTATTAACACTATAATTTGAAGCATATCATGTTTTTCTGAATAGGAAAACACCATTTTTGCTCTTTTAAATTAGGAAGAAGATTGTTTGTTTTTGAACATTGAAACCGCCTTTTTCATTTTCCGTTAAAATTGCAAAAATAAGCTTAATATAAACGACAGACACATTGCATTAAAATAAATAATGTAATCCCGTTTTTTAATATTCTATTTATTTAACAGTAAGTGCTTCAGTTATAATGAATTTTTATTAATTTCAATGTACAATTTCATCAGGTTTAGATATTTATTTTATAGAAAATTGTCATTTTTGACATCGAAGCGTTCGAAAATCAAAAGTTGTGATGGCTTTTAGGGAGCCTAAAGTAACAAAATGAAATACTTTTTTTTTAAAGACTATACATCTCATTTACAATTTGATAGCGCCACCTTGTAGATCATAAAAGTTGGCAACGACAAAGTGTCATTTGTTTTAAAATATCTTTTCCAATAACGCCAGAAAACAATAATGATGGTAATATGAAATTTATGTTTTTTCCGAATATCTCCGAAAGTATTTGACATTCTTCATATCCCAATACGGCATTTTGTTAAGCATCAAATGGTTCAACTTTGCCGAGATCCTAACGATGAGGCTCGAATTTGAGTCATCCCGTATAGTATATTAAATTTCATACTTTTTACTTACTGGAGGAGGTAAGTACGCTTTTTATAATTCAAACTTGTGGAGTAAGAATGTAGAAAAACATATTCCCAATAAAGCTTCCAGCGTATAAAATGATCTAACATTACACTCGTTTTCAATTGTCCTAAACCAAGAATTTACGTTGAGCCATTAACGTTATCGGTATTCGAATTTTCAAAAAGTCATATCAATGTAAATGTTTTTATCACTCGGTATAAACATTACTTAAATTTCCAAGCTTCTAAACAGTTCAATTTTGGATTCCGAAACATTTCGTTTATACTCAAAAAGTTAACATTTTACACTCAACATTTTGATTTTTACGTGGTATAAGGGAAGTTGTAAACGGTCTAAAAGAAAGTGTTTCGGATTTTCGCGGATATATATTTTTAGCCTTTCTGAATCGATCTTGACTATTTTTGAGATTATGTATGTGTATGTGTGTGAGAGTGAGTGGGTAGAAAATTGTGGAGACGATGCCGAACTGTTCGAGGCCATTCCAGAATAGAAAACGAGAATTGGTAAAAAAGCAATTTAAATTCGGTAGTTCTAATATTCACTGCTCCGGCTCCGGCTCGAAGGACCAAAACATATTAACATTCTACATTTTTGAATGAAGTATGGTGCCAACTTTTGGTTTTTGCTGTTCCCCTGGATTTCGTTTGCGTCTCTTCCTCGCCAATTTTGATTGGGGTTGCAACCTCCTATTCACTATGAGGTGTGGACTGTATAACTGATTGTTCAGTGAAAATGTAGTGTTTCCAAATGTTGGCATACATGCAAGCGAGCGAATTTTAGTATAACGCATATTACCATAAGGAGTACCTGTGTGCGAGGTCGGCAATACTGCATTCGAACTTCGAACTCGAACTGACTCTTTACGGTAGATTACGGAATTAGCCTAGTCTGACAGACAGCAAATATATATGTTGAGCGATTCGCGAAGATGTGAATCTTAGAATTATACTTAATGATATGCTCATAAATTCGAATAAGAAATATTATTGATAATAAATGAAGAAAATGTTTGAAACCATTGAATAGTAGAATTATAATAAATATATACTTATTTAGCCTAACTTAATGTTAAAAATAAAAGGGGAATTTAACACTTGTTATCAATGATTTTTCCTAATCCCAGTTAATTGTAGATATGTATTTAGGTATTCAGGTGTTGTAAGTTTCATAATTAAAAAAAAAAGTGTGTAATCAATTGATCACGTGACTTCTCTCATTCGCAGGAACAGAAAATATATTGGAAATGATTTAGTATTGGTATTGGTTGTAATGGTAGCGTATTTAATCAAAAAGCTCAGTTCACACAGCCAAATAGACCCTTGTACACTATCACCTGCTACGTTTTCAGGGGGTGTTAGAATACCCGACTGATTGACAGAATTCTAAGATCTGTTTTACGCTTAGCTCCTTTATGTCATCGGTTGTGATGATTCCTGGACCTAGCCAGGTAAACCTGATTCGACTGAGCGCAGGACATTCACAGAGGAAGTGAAATGATTAGATTTTCCTCTCAGGCTGATTGGCAGAATCCTAAGATCTGTTTTACGTTTAGCTCCTTCATGTCATCGGTCGTGATGATTCCTGGACCTAGCCAGGTAAACTCGATTCGACTGAGCGCAGGACATTCACAAAAGAAGTGGAATGATCAGATTTTCCTCTTGCTTTAGAGGTCAAGAGTGTAAAATTTTGTGAAAATCTAGACATATCTGTACACAGTGGCGACTTTTTAATTTTTTTGCACGTCAAGTATGCAAAATTTCATCAATATCGGTATTTATCTTTAAGGGGTCTCATGTAGACTGTGATTTTTCTCTTGTTTTAGAGATCAAGTGTGCAACATTTCATCAAGATCACTACTTATCTGCTTCAAGGAGTGGGAAAGAGCAAAGATGTAGTATTTCGATATTTCACTTAGGCATTGATTCATTTGGAAGTTCAAGTGTGCAAAATTCCATCAAGATAGGTACTTCTGTTTCAAGGGGTAGTAGAAGGATTTGGGGCAGTTAATTCTAAATCTCATTTAAACAAACAGCGACTTTATTTTTATTTTGAAGGTCAAGTGTCAGAATTTTATCAAAATTGGTACTTGTCTGCTTTAAAGTATGATAACGGACGCTGGGGTAGTTGTTTTGGAAATCTTATGTAGACAGTTACTTTCTTTTTGCTTTGACGGTCAAGTGTGCAAAATTTCATCAAGATCAGTATTTGTCTGTTTTGAGGGGTGGGGGGAAATAGGGTTGGGGTTCAAAACTATGCATTTAGGTATAAGAATATGATACTTGGTTAGATGCGAATTTTGTTCTCCATAGTCCAAAGTTCACGAAGTTAGGAAGAGATTAACAAACAATATTCTTGAGCTATTTGTTCAAGTAATTTTTACCATTTTGTTTGAGAATGAATGTCTTTTCAAAAATTTCCTAGTGACTTTTCAAACGTTTCTGAAACACTCCCTGGAAGGGGTTAGTGAAAATGACAGCATTTATCTTCAAAAAAGGTAATATTCATCTAATGACATTAATCAAACACACTTACAAAGATTCCATTTCCTCTGTGCAGATTGTATAGGCGGAAGAGGTTCGTCGTCGAAAAATTCGTCTTCACTCGAGAATCCACTAGCCTCGTCCATGAAGCATGGCGGTGGTGGGAGAAATTTCGGTTTATCCAAAGAACTCACAAGAACCTTCATTGTGGATCGAGACACTTTTACAAAATTGTCGCCATTGCAAAACTGAAAAAAATAATTTCAATTTTAATTGGCTATTGCCCAATATCATTTATCATATTTAATTGCATATATGTCTTACTATTTTGATATTTTGGCTACACGAGAGCAAAAACCTATAATATTCGTAGAACGTCAGGTGAGCCAGCGGTGTTGGGAGAGGAGGTAAGCTTTGGAATTTGGAGATTATAGGCATCACTAGGCAAAGAGAACCACAAGTTCGCCGTTTGAAAGAAAAATGAAGTCTGGTGGAAAGAAGTTCGGTATGTATCGAGCTTGACATCGAAAGGGTAAGCAGTATAGGGTCTTGGTGGAATAAGACGAGATAACCGATGAGCACCGACCGTGAAAATATCTACGATGTTCTAGAGACGTTGACGTGTATGTATTTGTGAGTGTAACATCACCAACTTATTAATCTAATTATTATAAAAATAATAATCATTTTTACATCATATGGCAAAAATTGGCGAAACATTGGGCAGTCACTAAAAATTGTTGTTAAAATGATAATCTCCATTTGGTAATATACATTATCAGACATCTTTAGTCATCTCTATGTTGAAATTTACTTCCGAACTACAGCTGTGGTTTTGAAAGATTACAGACAGATTACAACGAGTATAGTAAAGTTTGCAATACATCTGGTTTCTTTTTGAGTATAATTTAATACACTTTCGTTAATTAATAAAACGATATTACTCAAAATTAGTGGCGCCAAAAATTCTACACTATATCGAATAATATATTTTGAAAAGAATATCATACGTATCTGTGCGTTTGATAAAGATAGACCGGAGTTTAATGAAGTAGCATGTTCGTAATTCGTGAGTTTACAAAGATTCCGTGTGGTTCCCGGTACTTTTGAATGTAGAAGCATTTCTTTAGAGATGGATACGTTTAAATTTCATAAGCCATTTTGATTTGCGATCAAAAATTGGCATTTGGTTGAATTTCACATGTTTTATTGTACAATACAATTTGTTATGCAGATTGTACAATTAAAACGCTACATGTTGATACTCGAGAACGGAAGTTACAAATAAAAGTGATTTCAACATAGTAGTGTTAATTTTACAATATAGATAAAATTCATATCACACAGTAAAGGGTGAAACGATAGAAATTTTTTATTTGTTACGGTGATTAAAAGCATAAAATCATATTCATATCTCATGTTGTAATTTAGCAGAAGATTGGACAGTTAATTTAATTGATTGGTTCGTGTGATATTCCATTTCCAAACATATGAATATACAATTTCATTGTTAAATATATATTATTTGATTGAAATTTCTAAATGTGTGCAGTTGTATGTCTTGAAAATGAAATGCTAAAGTACGGAATTGAAATCGGTTTAGAAAACGTAGTGATATTTACCATTTTTTTGTAGTAACTCATGAGTTATATACTTTTAAATACCTTTTGATAGTCTTATCCCTACTCGTCAAGTAAAATAACTGTATTAACTATCATTTTATGTTGTAAGAAAGCCACATGTTATACTCATGATTTTATACTTATGCGGTAAGACTGGATGGAATGTAATATAATACAATTATTCTATTTCACGACACTTATGACTTCTATGACGATACGCGAAATATAGTTCATTTTGGTTTTAGAAGTTGGTCAATAGTATCATCATAACCTAACGCAAATTAATAAAAGTACGGGATACATGATTTTGATGATAACAAGTTGCTGACAGAAATTTATATCATTTTCCTAAATTTGAAAAGAGTACCCATTGAAACACCTTTGTTCATTTTATTCAAAAATTTGATGAAAATTAGAATAACTTCAAAACAAGCGCAATTAATTTTCATATGCTTGTTGACTAATCTTGATCATCATCAAAACATTCTATTTCAATTCCAAGAAAGTATAATACAGGATTCATGGTAATCTTGAATTCAGCTTTTAACTCTTCAACAAAAATTTCTGTCTCTTGCTGATCATTTGCCATGACTAACCCATCGTCTACATAAAGAGCAACAAAAAAGTTTCTTACCACCCTTTTCTCTAATGTATAAACACGGATCTGCTTCACTTGCTTTGAAATGTGCTGACAAAAAAAAAAGAAATGCTCCGAAACGTTTGCTTCAACTTATTGGAGCTTGTTTAAGTTCATACTTCTTTCTGTAGTCTAGTATAGACTACTATACTGCCATCTGGATTTGTTTTTAATCAAAAAACACCCACTTGCATGGTATGTCTTTTGCTCCTTTAGGTAGAACAGTCAATTCCCAAGTATGATTCTCTTCTAACAATGTCATTTCACTATACATTGCTTATCTCCAATAAACACTTTGTAAATTTTTGAGAACATCTTCATAAGATTCTGGAGTTCCATCTGATCGATTATTAATCTCTTCTGCAATCATTACAAAGTAGGTGGACTTCAAAGGCTTAGTTATTTTTTAACGATCTCTTAATTCTAGATGAAGAGGTAAAGTTCATCTCCGTCATATCCTTTGCCATCCTTTTTATCGATTTTCCTTCGCTTCTAAACTGGAACATGTGCGTAACAGATCCTATAATTCTTAAATGTTTTATTCTGGGGTTCTTTCCAATCCACAGCTCAAATGGACTAATCCATGGATGATTTTGCAGTTCGATTTAGGATGTACACTGACACTCCAATCAACTCTGCCCAAATCGCTGCTGGAAAGTCCCCTTCTTTGTTTGAACGTTTGAAAGTTCTCGCCATTTAACAATAACCCGATTCTCACGCTCACTTTCTCAATTTTGCTGTGTTGTGCTGCAATCCCTGAGTGAAACCTTCTGAATGTAGAATTTGACGAGTTTCTTCACTGTCAAACTCACCACCATTATCACTAAGCATCTCCTTGATCGAGTGTCCTAATGCCTTTGCATGTTGAAGAACGTGCTTCAACATATCTTTATTCTTTCTTTTATTATATAAAAAAGTGAAATGTCGTGTAGCTATCCTGGAACACAACCATAAATCTTTTCTCCTGAAAAGATTCGTTAAATGAACCACTAACATCAGCTGACATTAGTTCACCAGGTTTGGTTGTATCTATCATAAACGCATGGCTCGCAAAGCTATTTTTCTAAGGAAACGTTTATTCTTAACTCTTGTTCTAACATTTGTTTAATATGGCGCTTGTCTTATGACCTCATCTTTCAAGGTACAACTGTAGCATTGAAGAATCATCAATGGCTTCACCTCAACAATTTCTCTAGGTGAAACTGGTTGAATGGCTGCTTTATACAGAGTTCCACAAGGCTCCCAAACTCCCATGCAAAAAGTTCACTTTTCACTAACACTGAAAACAAATTTCTGGATAAATTTGGAACATACCAAACATCCGACAACATTATTTCTTGACCTCCTATTGACATTTTTATATTGCTTTTCCTTCAGCCATTAATTTGTCTTGACCAGCAACTTTAACACCACGTGGACTTTTAAAAAATTTTTAATTCTCAAAATTCTTCGAGCAATTTGTTGTATGCCTTGTTACGCCGTTGTCAACCCACCACGTTGATGAATCTGTTTCTACTGAGTAAAAAACTCTTCACAGACGAACATGAGAACTGCACTGATACCTTCATATTTGCTTGTAACCTGATTTCTGTTTTCATTTTTACTAGGTCTTCCATTAGCTATCCACTTCCGTCAGGCCTCTAGCCAAAGACCCTCCTTCTAACAATTGTTGCAAATATCATTTTTTTCCTACGTTGCTTAATTACATTAACCAGTAACGCTTATTTTGTAGTTTTGTCTTCATTTGATTCTTTCATGACATTTCTGTCAAACAAGAATAACATAATTGTCAATTCGTCGAATGTGTGATATCATCCTGGGTTAACAGCATCAGCTAGACTTGGTAAAATATGTAGCGTTTTGCAAACTAACATAAAATCTGGCAAAGCCTTCTCATTTATTGTTACAAGCCCGTTATTCAACTCATTCCATAAACTCTTGTGTTTTGCTATATGATTTCCAGCAAAATGAGAAAAAAACGGTACAAATCTTGAATAACTTCCTTTGATGTGGCTTCAAAGCATGCTACGTGTTATCACTGGCTGATTCTTCGTCCATTACTTTTTGATGAACCTCGTTAGAATTGTTGTAACCATGGAATATAAATCATCCTAGTTACGAATTGACAGTTTGCCAGTTTTATGTCAAGTTAATATTATATTGTATCATTTTGTTACTGAACTAATATATACATATAATAAATTGTACCATTTCTGAATATAATAATTGGCGACGAGGATCAACTTTTGAAGTTTTCGTTCAGTTTTAATCAGTAAAAAATAAACAAATGTTCTACCATGAGGTTCATCATTCACCGAGTTATGTAAGTGAGGAAATAGTAATTCAATAATTTCACTCAGTTTTAATGAATATGTATGCAGATCAATTTCAAAAATTATTGAAACCTAACAGTCACAGGAAAAGCTTCTCCTTCAGTGTCAAAATCAACAGACCAGTTCCACATGTAAACAATATTATACCATTTGAAAAATGTTAGTTATATCTAGAACGTTTTGAAAATTACGCTTCAAAAATACAATAGAACAACAAAGAAAGCCCACCTTTTATGTGCATCAATTGGCTCAACACTTTATACAATCTCGCAAAATTTATAATCCTTGATGAATCAATCAATTTCTTACATACGATGATTTGGTAAATTACTTACAGCGAATGCTGGCTCCTTTAGTTTCAACAGTAGTTGCTCAACACTATTTTAGGAATGTGTCAAAAAAAGAACAAAGTATTTCAGAAGTTGTTACAACTCTTAGGAACCAGACTGTGATTTTCATATCACATGTACATGTAACCTAAAGGACCAGAGTATGATAAATATGTTGTCACTGTTATTCTTAACAATAAGTCTCAGAGGTTTGAGGTAGATTGGGGAGCACGTTTTTCGCTCATTTCAGAAGCAGATTTCGACGCTCTGGGTTTAGCAGTGCCAAAGTTTTGTTCCGTTCCTATTCTGATTATTTCATCAAGCCAAAGGGCACGATTCCAGTTTGAATCACATATGGAAAAGTAAAATTGAGAGCAGATCTTTTCATTGTTCCAATGGGTCATGATAATTTACTTGGGAGAACTTGGATTAGAGGTCTGAATATCAACCTACATGAAATAGACAAGCACAGAAACTTTCGTAAACCACAAAATATAGCGCTCAGTTGCCTTGGTACTACAGCCAATGGAGAATATACTGTAACATTTTACAAACATTTTTGAGGAAAGGATAGGTTATGTTCCAAATGTGAAATGAAAATTGCAAACTCAGAGAAGGAGTGAAACATATTTTCACCCATCAACGAGATGTGCCATTTGCACTATAGGACCAAGTTGATAAAGAACTTGATAGTTTAGAAGCCGCAAGAGTGATCACCCCTATAGCATTGAGTGAATGGGGTTGGGCTAATTCCAAAACCAGACGAAGGCGTAAGACTAGACTATGTGTTGATTATAAGTGAGTTTAACGACAGCAAATTTTCCCATTCAACGAATTGAAGATGTTCCGAGTTCATTGCGAAATTTAAAGTACTTTCAGAACGCCACAAAAAGGAAACGAAAATGTAAATGTTGACTATCTGTCTAGAACTCTCAAGCATTAATGACACCTGACATTCTAATCAATAAAGGAGTCGATATTCTACGTGCAGAATAGCTTTGTAACATCACGGCAGCTTGAATCAGTGCGTACGATGGTTGAAGAGACTGCAAATGATCCTAAACTGAAATAAAATTGGCCGATCTCCGTTCGAATCCTCAAGACTCCGTTTACGATTCACCATGATATCCTGTTCAAAATGGAAAGAATTATCATCGCAAAGAGTCTTCGAATTACAAAATTAGATGAGTTGCATGTCACTCATGTAGCTGTGAACAGTATGTACAATTACAGAATAATCCTCCAAAATACAAGTTCACCCATGGGAGGAACCTGCAGAGAATTGGGATCGAGTTCATATTAACTGCGCTGGGCCACTGAGAGGTCACTATTTTCTTATATGAATGGATGCAAAATCAAAGAGGATGGAAGTCAGTATCCTTCGTTATGCATCCTCAAGAATCAAACTCCTTAAGGACATTTTTGCTTTTCATGGTTTTCCTAAATTATTAGTCTCGGACAACGCTACAATTTTCACATTTCAGGAATATAAAGAATACTGTTCAAACCAACGTTGGATAATACCAGGCCATCCTGTTACTAATGAACTCGCCGAGTGTTATGTACAGACTTTTAAAATAAAGGAGCCAGGAATTATTGCTGAAAAAGTGAGAGAAATCGTTTTTCTTCATCGAACCACTTGCTTTTGGATTATCACCTGCCGAAATGTACCTTCACAGGAGAATGAGTATAAGATTAGATACAGTTTCCCCCCAGCCTCTCCAGGAATCAACTCAATATACTGGTTCGATTGGTATTGGAAGGACAGAGTTCCAGTCTGTGTACATCTCAATAATAGTGATACATGGCAGTTTGGTGTTGTAACAAGATGTATGGGGTCTCGTCACTATCTTGCCAAGCTTGATTGTGGGAGAATTGTCAAGCAACAGATATAAACCAGTTGAAGTCAACTAAAGTAGCCCTACCTAGAGAATCTGAAGGTCCGCAGTAGCATCATGAAGATAAGTCTGATATCACGTGCCATCGCCGTTCTGTGACATTCAACATACTGCTTGAGCCAAACCGACACACTAGTATAATCCAGCCAACATTAATTGAAGAACGTAAGCCAGAAAACAACCGACTAAGTAACAGGTAGACAGATAGATAGACTTTATTGCAATTACTATAAACATGTTTTACAAAGCAACTTGTTTACTTATACCTTAACAACCCTAACACTTACTAAAAATATAATATAAATGGAATATGTGATACATAGAAATAAAATATCACATAAAGTAGTGGTACACATTAAGAATTTGTATGAATGAACATACAGAGCTGATGGCACTAAGTGCTGATTGGTTGCAGGAGATTTGAATAGTTTTTGTTGTTTCTGTAGCCGCTGAAATAATAATGAGTCTGCCAGTTGATCTTGACCGCCAGCGTGAATTGATTTTGAAAATTCCCTCAGTACGAAGTTCATTTGTCTTCCTGCCCATTCATGAGATTGATGTTTGTGAGGCGATAGATGGAGTAAAAGTATCATACTGTTATGACGTTTATGACATGAATAGTATCATTCTGAAGAACATGAAGGAACTGTTTGTTCGACCTTTGACGTACCTTTTCAACGTGTGTATTACTGAAGGTGTTTTTCCAGATTCATTCAAGTTGACCCGTGTGATACCTTTGTTCAAGAAGGGGGACACTGACTTGGCTGAAAATTATCGACCAATATCGATAGTTTCATTTTTGGGAAAGATATTTGAGATAATTATAAAGAAGGCTCTGGCTCAGTATTTTCAGCACAATAAGGGTTTAAGCCGGACCAGTCCGCGGTTCAGGCGGTGGACAGCGCATTGAGGGACATTATTGGGGGTCTTGAGAGGGAAGAGCACGTTGGCCTGACACTGTGTAGCCTAAGTAAAACTATCGACTGTGTTTCCCATGGGCTACTGATTGAGAAGCTTTCCAGATACGTCGTAAGGGGATAGCCGTTGAAACTCATAGTCATATTTGTCTCTAAGACGTTAATATGCATATTTTGGTGATGCAGTTTCAGAGCATGAGATTGTGAAAAGTGGAGTGCCGCAAGGCTCAATCTTAGGACCCCAACTTCTTATAGTTTATTTAAATGACTTATATTACTACTTGCTCCCCGAAAAAAGTAAGTCTTTTGCCGATGACAGCTCGATAATCTGTGGCGACAGGAACCTTAGTAGTCTGATCACCAAAATTGCCAATACTCGGTCGATGGCGGAGGATTGGTTCACCCAAAACAATCTAAAACTTAATATGGACAAGAATCAAGAATTCATTTTCTCCTCAAATGACATAGTAACCACCGGAAAGAGCGCTAAACTTTTGGGAATAATACTTGACGATCGACTACCCTGGCGCCAGCATTTAACCGGACTGAGGAGTAAATTATCATCTACTATCTTTGTTATAACGAGGTTGAGATCTGTCGTCGAATTAGAGACGCTGTTAACAGTATATTATTCATTGTTCCATTCTCATATGTCATATGGTGTGCAGATGTGGGGGATTCGTCGGGTACTATTCAGGTGTTTAGATTGCAGAAGAAGGCTGTACGTTTGATAGTAAACTCTGGATATTACGATAGCTGCAGGCCACATTTTGTGAGTCTACGAATTATGCCATTACCAACACTGTTCATCTTGTGTCAACTTTTGGAGATTCATGGGAGCAGGTCAGAGTATATTCTGAATTCGTGCTTTCATGGGTATAGTACCAGAGCATCGAATTTGGTGAGAGTTACTCGTTACAGGTTGGATAGATCTGTTAGGAATTCTTTAAATATTTCTCTATATAATGCGCTTCCTGAGACTGTTATTTTACATTCGCAAAATTTAAACTTAGATTGAGATCTTACCTGCAGCTTAAGGCATTTTACTCGGTTCGAGAGTACACACGGGCTCTATCATCCGCTGATATTGATATTAGAATTGTAACTGCTGAATAGTCAACATTGACTGTGATGTATGTTGTGTTTTTTTTGTTGTACTCTCACCTTTTATGGTATTTCTGATTTGTTTTGTATTTTTTATTGTTTGTAAGCCGGCACCCGTCGTGTCGTAGCTTTAGCAGCTTATGTATTACTTGCTACAATTGTTATGTAATGTTGTCAAATAAACAATTATCTATCTATCATACCTATGTGAATGGAAAAACATCACATAAGATATATCCCATATAAGTGTCACAGATTTTTATCACATTCGTATTATTTTATAGCATAATATGCTTTAGTGGCTAATAATTTAAATATAGCCTTCTCAAATAATTTTTGATTGGATAATTCTTTTATAGTTGGTGGTAATTTGTTAATTTGTTGAAAGGATGTATTGATTTATAAAATGAACTATTAGCATATGTACAATTATTAGCATGGATACGTCGAAGAAAATCTTTTTGCCGTGTTGGATAACTATGAATATCATTATTTTTTAGTATAATTTTTTTCTATTATAAACCGAAAGCATCAACACATAAATTCACATTGACCACACAATTAAAATATTGTTGGTTTTGAAGACCTCTTCACAAAAATCTCGCCATCCCAAACTATCAATTATTCGTAATGCAGTTTTTGCCACACAAAACACGAATGCGATGAGATGAGTTTCCCAAAAATTGAACACAGTACCGTAGATTGTTGTCTACAAGACCATAATATACAGTTACGGTTGACTGGGAAAATCAAAGGGCAACATTTGGGCAGAGCGCTGAGGTGCATTGAACAATTCTACATCTCACATAACAGTCAGTTTTTGAATCCTATCTACGGTATCAAACTTCAAGTTTCCCCTAAATTGGGTAGGACCTAAAAAAATTTTATCACTAAATGAAATCGGGGATCACGGTGAATAAGTTCCTGTTGAAAATTTTGCGAATTTACAATGTTTAAAAATAAATTAAATAACGCGATCGAAACGTTGTATTCGCAAAGCATGTTTTCTTGTCTCAGTATATCTCAAACTTGGTTAAAAACGGACTACCGATTCAATTGCAATAAATAATGCAACTGTCAATTTCTTATTATATATAAATTCTCGGGAAATAGGTTACACTACCACATAAGCGTATTATTTTCGTCTTTACGTACGTTTCGGTCTCTCGACCATAATCAGAATACTATACTGTCTGAAACGGGATTTCTTAAAACTAATTGTATCAAGCGTAAAGCGTCCTTTTCGCATTAATTTTAATGTTATAAAATTAGCTGTATTACCGTTTATATGATTTATATATGACGTACCATTATAGATTTTGTTTATTCTTTCTTTAATGATGAGGTTGAAAAATTTTTTGGGTAGTCATTCATTTCCAGTGTATTACGAACAATTTTCAAAATTTTGGAACGGTCCTCTTGGTGGAACAATTAACAGCGTGATCTGTAATAGTCATTTTATAAAAAGTGGAACTTTTTTTTCCGACTTTTGGTTTGAATATACAGAAAGTTAAGAGATTTTCCGTAGATTACGAAAAAATAGTGGCTGAAAACCTCCAATCAAGGAAAATGTCATAAATTATATATACATATATATATATATATATATATATATATATATATATATGTATATATATATATATATATAATTTTCCGGGCTTTTCCGTTAATATATTCAATACTATGCGTTTTAGAGAAAAAAGTTTCAAACAAAAGTTGTTCAGAATCAAATTTTACATAGGAATTGACTATTGCAATTTCAATTTTCGTCGAATTTTCCACGCGTAGCATGGAAAACCCAATATATGTATATATATGCTAAATATCGTATGATTATTGTAAATAAGGGTACATATCGTTACTCTAGTACATTAGAATTCAAAATTTCCCGAAAAATGATCCATTTTCCGGGTATAGAAATTTTTTTTTTTTCCAATTTTGGTGTATGATATATCGATTTACACGTTTTTTAGGGCTCTAATAACGAATTTCGACTCTTTTTGGTTGTGAAAACTCATAGAAAATATATATTTGGAAAATAAGAAAATTAAAAATTTTCTTATTTTCCAAATACATATTTATTTTTTTCTGAGTAAAGTATATGACATATCGATTCCTATGTTTTTTAGGGCTCTATTAATGAATATTTGTGGGAAATTCAAAGGATATAAAAGAAAGACAAGAGTTATTTTTAATATTGAGTACATAATATTTTTATTAATTCAATTTTAAATTGATTTAATTAAAAATAAGAATTTCCTATTTTCCAAATATATATTTTCTATGAGTTTTCACAACCAAAAAAAGTCGAAATTCGTTATTAGAGCCCTAAAAAACATATAAATCATACACCAAAATTGAAAAAAAAATAAAATTTTCTTAACCCGGAAAATTGGATCATTTTTCGGGAAATTTCGAATTCTAATGTACAGGGTGTCCCATTTTGGGTACTTTTGCGGGGTATCTCCTTTATTTTTAAAGATAGAGAGTTGCGGTTTTCGCGACACTGTGCTACTTTTTCGTAAAACTCAAGATGCCGTCAACAGAATTTTCATAGCCCTTTTAGTTTTTAAGATACAGGGCATTTCTGAAAATGTTGCATTTTGTGACCCCCCTCGTATCTCCGTTATCCTTCAACTTATCGAAAAGGTAAAATAACATTCTAATAGATTTTCTTCCGTAGAATGCAGTGGTGTAGATAACTTTTGTTATATATTTACTGTTTTTGAGTTATATAGCAAACTTATGTTTTTTTAAATGGAACACCCTGTATATTTATAGACTATAAAATTTGTCTTTTTTTTACCTTTTCAAAAATATATGATAGTATAAACTTTTTTTCAGAAACACGCAAATAATTGACAATTTTTAGAAATTAAATACATATTTTAATTGTAGGCCATTGATATTGTTTATGACAAGAAACAGAAATAAACATCAAATCTCTATCGCATTTAAGCTGTTTATTTTCGTTCTTTTGGTATCATTATTCAATAGATATTTATCAATTTTTTCGAATAATGGCAGTTTACGAAAATTATGAGAAATATGATATGATGGTATGTTTTATACAGAGTAACGAAAATTCTGAAGAAGCTTCGGAATTATATTTCCAAAGGTGAGTAAGCTATTATGGCTATGAAAATCTCTATTATCATTTTAATTTTTGCTTGTTAGATATCCAGAAAGAAGGCAACCGTTTTTTGGGATATTTGCCCGTTTAAAAGCAAATTTAGTTGAGCACGGATCATTTGTTCACCCGCGCCCTAAAACATACAACAAAGAGGACAGGGAAAGAAAAGAGATAGATACTTTAGGATATATAGAAGCAACATCTTCGTCCTCATGTAGAAAAATTTAGAAGGAAATTGGTGTGCCAAAAACTAACGCTCAGAGGATCTTGAAGAAATATAAGTATCATCCATACAAATTTAATATACTACAACATTTGCATCCTGGCGATGCCGAGCGCCGGGCACTGTTTTGCCAGTGGTATTTGCAACAAATCGATGCTAACGATTTATTTGGCAGACTTGTTTTTTGGTCAGACGAATGCTTTATTTCAAGTGCTGGCATTTTCAATCGTCACAATACCAGGAACTGGCGTAGTGAAAATCTGCATTTAATGTTTGAAAGGGCACAATAAGGACGCTTTGGAGTTGAGGTTTCATGTTTTATTTTGGGTAGACATATAGTTTATAGGATTTTTGAAGGAGGTCTTACAGCACGTAGATACCTAGAAATTCTTGAGGAAGTTATTCCAGAACTGCTCGAAAACATTCCATTAGCCCAGTATAATGCTGTTTACCTACAGCAAGATGGTGCCCCAAGTCATAACTCTAGGCTCTTAAGGGCCTTTCTAAATAATAACTTTCCTCAAAGATGGATAGGTACCAACGGACCTGTTAGATGGCCTCCACGATCACCAGATCTCTCAATTTTAGATTTTTTTTTATGGGGTTATATACAAAATGAAGTATATAAAACTCGATATGACGGCATTGCAAAACTTCGAGAGGCAATTCATTTAGCTTTTCGAAATCTGCGAATGAGAACAATGGTTCTTTTGAACGCTATTCAAAGAATCTCAAAGATGTGCCAATTTTGCATTAGAGAAAATGGTGGTCAATTTGAACATCACATTTAATTTTTTTTAATAATGTTATTTTTTTGTGTTTTTGTTATATTGTCACTTTACGCCACAAAACTGTTGTTACAAACTTACTGTTAGAAAAAGATCTATGGGAATTTTTTTTAATAGATAGGTACCTATATACAAGGTATCCAATTATTTGTAATATGTAACTTGCACTTGTTTATTATTGTTATCCATAGCCTACTATTAAAATATGTATTTAATTTTCTGAAAATTGTCAATTATTTGCGTGTTTCTGAAAAAAAGTTTATACTATCATATATTTTTGAAAAGGTAAAAAAAAGACAAATTTTATAGTCTATAAATATACAGGGTGTTCCATTTAAAAAAACATAAGTTTGCTATATAACTCAAAAACAGTAAATATGTAACAAAAGTTATCTACACCACTGCATTCTACGGAAAAAAATCTATTAGAATGTTATTTTACCTTTTCGATAAGTTGAAGGATAACGGAGATACGAGGGGGGTCACAAAATGCAACATTTTCAGAAATGCCCTGTATCTCAAAAACTAAAAGGGCTATGAAAATTCTGTTGACGGCATCTTGAGTTTTATGAAAAAGTAGCAAAGTGTCGCGAAAACCGCAACTCTCTATCTTTAAAAATAAAGGAGATACCCCGCAAAAGTACCCAAAATGGGACACCCTGTACTAGAGTAACGATATGTACCCTTATTTACAATAATCATACAATATTTAGCATATATATACATATATTGGTTTTTCCATGCTACGTGTGGAAAATTCGATGAAAATTAAAATCGCAATAGTCAATTCCTATGTAAAATTTAATTCTGAACAACTTTTGTTTGAAACTTTTTTCTCTCAATCGCATAGTATTGAAGATATTAACGGAAAAGCTCGGAAAATTGTATATATATAATTTACGACATTTTCCTTGATTGGAGGATTACAGCCACTATTTTTTTCGTAATCTACGGAAAATTTCCTAACTTTCTGTATATTCAAACGAAAAGTCGGAAAAAAAAGTTCCAAATCTCAAAAAAACCTATAAAATGACTATACTATAAGACTTTTTATAACACTTTTTTATAGCTTGGTGCAACTGAATTAAAGTGAATATATAGTTGAGACCAAACATCTTTAGTAAACCACGATGTTTTTATTTTTCCATCTGAATGATGCCTAATGTTCATATCTAGGAAATTTATGTTTCTGTTCACTTCTATTTCACAAGTAAATTGAAATTTACAATGGAAATTGTTAAATTTATTAATTACGTACTGAATTGTATCATCGGGAACACACATTAAGAAATCATCTACATACCGTTTGAAGAATACGGGTTGAAAATTTAATGAATTTATTACAGATTTCTCTAGGCATTTCATATCTAGGTTAGCAATAGTAGCTGATATAGGAGATTCCATTGCTGTGTCGAATATTTGTCCAAAATATTGCTCACCGTATTGAAAATAAGTGCACTCTCAAACAAAACTTCACTGCATTTATATATGTAGATTGATCTAGAGGTGTATGGTATTTTATCTCTGCCCAACGTTTTCGATGCTATTACATGCCAAAACGACCGGTATATTTTTAAATAAAGAAACAACGTCCAAGGAAATTAACTGATGATCTATGAGTATCGATTGATCTTTTATAAACTCATTGAAATACCACGAGTCCTTCATATAAAATTCATTTTTTTTCCTATTATATTGTTGATAGATTTTGAAAAATTGTAGGTAGGCGATCCAATATTACATACAATGGGTCTTAAATGTATATCAGTTTTATGCAGTTTCGGAAGTCCATAGATATAATGTGCTTGCTCATTTTATCCTATTTTTCTACTATTTATTTATTAATTTATTAATGTTATTTTGTTCCGATAATGTGGGAACAGATTTTAATTTGAATCATTTAATAGATTTCTTATTCTGTTTTCGTAGTCGTCTCTATGCATTATGACGGTTTTATTACTTTTCTGGGCAATCAAAAAAAATTAAATAAAACGGTCATAACGCAGAGATAAAAGTCGGTGCTATCATTGTTGTAGATATGTTACTATGCCATCTTCTGTTGTGTTGGGATGTATCCTACTAATACACTTCAAACCCGTGTTTATGTTTTTTGCAATTGTTAGATAGAATTTTAATTTTAATGTGTTCTATTCTGGGCAGTTTTTAAAATACTTATATGATTGTTTTATTCTCATTGTACCTGATACACTGTTTCATTATAATTGTTTACTGAAGCTTAATAAATTACTTTACTTTAATATGTGCATGAGAGAAATTTTGACGCTCTGATTAATGATTTGTCAGTTTTATTTATTCTTTCTTAATTCAATAACAGGCCGATTGTTTTCCTCGAGTTTCACTTTTGACTCTGCAGCAGACTTATACTTAGATTACATTGTATCTCAAATGATCTGAGAACTGACACCATGTTAGGCCTAACGTTTTCGCATTTTCATTTTCTCCAAACTCTAGTCACTGCGTATTGTATTATGTTGGGGATGTTAGCGCACTGCGACCTAAAAGATCTATTGTGCTATCTTCTGCTGGTGCGCCCTGTGAAATATCTCAGCGACATAGCAGTTCCTCCAACCCTGTGGCTTTCAAAAAATTCAGTATGTCTGATGACTTCGCATTAGGTAAGTCTCCCTCTATTTGGTATGCTCCAAGGCAACGTGTTCTTGGGTTTTGCATTTTGCGAGGATGTGGATGGAAGCATTTTCACAATTTGAAACAACCTTGGTGCAGAATTTCTGAGAAGCATTTTGCTATAAGAGCGACCTCTTCAGTTGAATCTGCACAGGTCACATAGAAATCCGATTTTATTATTTCCGACATTTTTGGATTGGTAATTTTATTTTATTCTGCTAATGCAAAGAGACATTTAATTGGCAGGAAAGGCGCTAGCGTAGTACCATACGTAACGGTACGTAATTCGAATGTTTCGAGAGCATCCCTTGGGTTTTCTCTCCATAAGATTCGCTGCAAAGGGAGTTGTTCCGAAACTACCTGTATTTGGCGGTACATTTTTACTAGTCTCCCGCTAAAATATATCGATACATTATCTGCCTATAGAGCAAAGGTCGTTCTGTATTAATTGTACGTCCATTCATTGTAAACTATTAAGAGAATATCCAACTGTGATGACTCGAATACAACACGTAACTTTGTTGACCGGCTTTCGGGGCAGACTACACATGTATGTGGCATATAATAAGTAATTGTATCGCACTTGACTCATATGTTCTAGTAATTTATATTCATAAATGAATTCAACGTATTGTTGTTTCAAGTCTGGCCTCGAATGTAATCTGCGCTCTAAGACAGAAACCTAAACATGTCCACTTCAGAAGAAATAAAGGAAATTGTTACAATAAATCTGTCGGCAGTACTGCGTTTGGTATTTTCTATAAAATTGTTCCCTCCTTTGAGGATTTTTTGTCTATACTTTTGACTACACCACAGGAAATCCTATAATGTTTGGAAAAACATCCTGTAAGCCAACGGTAAATGTTTGGAGAGGAGATAGGAATTCGAATTTTTCTTAAATGTTTGGATGTTACAGGCATAGCGAGACCTCACTAGGCAAAGAGTTCCACAGCTCCCACACAACACGCCGTTCGATAGAAAAATTAAGTCTCGAGCTTGAGTTCGTCTAGTCCTATCAGGAATCCCTCATGGTGAAAAACGACGGACGAGATTTCTGATGAAAACCGACAATGGAAATATCTATAGAAAAGGGAGAAATCGCCCACCTTTCTACAATGTTCTAGGTCAATGGATTCGTAAGTGTGACATCATCAATGAGACGTAATAGTTTTGATAGAGCGCTTTCTTCCATTTCTCAAAATCGTGAAAGATGTGACTGAATTTTAAGTTCATCACTGTAATTGCATGAAACTGTAGGTGATTGCACTGTTCCAGTTCCAACCTAGTCGTGTTTTTTGTAATATAGGCTTGCTATTACCTAACCGAGTTTGTCCTATACAGATGAGATTCCAAAATAAGCTGGATCCCAGAAGCATGTCGGCTTTATTAGACTTGAAAAATTCCTGATCTGCTAACTTCAGATTTATGGGTATATTTAACTTCGAATTGTTAAAGTTAATAAAAAATTGCTGTAATATATTCCAAACATCATTTTCCCAATTTGACATTATATTCAATGGTACTTTGGCACTCATCGTAATCATTTACATTAGCTGTACATTGTTTAATCTTTATTTTAATTGTATTATATTAGGATCAGTAACTTCTTCTCTTCACTGTACTTGGGAAACAAAGTTGGAAAATATTGTTCACTTGAATTTTAATGCAGCTCGTTTTCGTATTTCAGACATTTTATGAAATTCTTTCATCTTCAAACTACGTGAAATATGGAGTTAAATGCTACACTTGTTGCAATTAAATATACATATAGATTTATTAATATCACATTTAGGAGATGAGCTACAAGAAAGCCGCAACATTTTTGTTCTAGTTAAAATGTATCTTTTTTGGTGTAGTGACTAGTAGAAGGGAAAACAACAATGAAATTTGGGAAATGATGGGAAATTTGGATGGAAGGATTTAAAGAAGGCTCATTTTACATTTGTTTTAGTGGATATTATGTCTTGCTGCGCTTATAATGTGATGTTCAATTCGAAGGCTCGCAGCTGTGGCAGCAACTTGATGAACAGCACTATTATAATGTACTTGCGTTCCTGTGCCTGACCGACGCCGGCATATCCTAGAATATTCGTTGAACAACTTAACTTTGGTTGATTGTAATTTTTTTATTGCTTCAATGTTCCTGATACGGGTTCACTATATTTCAGAACCACGTTCTGAAATATAGCATTCATATTTTTTTATAGCCTTCTCCCTCGATTCATACTGGTTTGCACGCAATCTCAATGGTACGAATTTACGTTCTGAACTTCAGTCCCCAACAACACTTTTGATGACGTTCAAGTTTTGCCCTAGGGGTGGGGTTCGAATGGGGTGGAATGTGAAAATATTCTTCGATTCTGTAGCTCGGGCAATGCCGGGTGTATTAGCTAGTGGCATATGAAGTTCAATTTGTTTGGTTATGATACAATAATAGAATTTTAGCTCAAAAAAAACATACCAAAACAAATAAAAGAAGAATTAGGAAATATAGGTTATCATAGAAGATGTATATGTAAGTATTGTGTGTTACTTTGGATACCAGTATCGTTCCCTTGAAGCAAGGTGTAAATTTCTTCCGTTGTATCAGGGTTTTATGATTTCAGATATTACTTTTCTTCACAACACAATACATGTGACTTTACATATTATAGAATGTTTTATCGGGTGGTGAGAATCGGTTGGATTATGCGAGCAATCGCGAGGAAGGCGGAGCCGGTAAGCGCGTCTCGAAACCACCGCACGAAGCAGACATCACGAAAGCAGCGTCAAATAAAACATGTTCTGTGCTATATTTTTATGCTATTAAAACTTTTTTCAAAGGTTTCGTTGGAAGGTCCAGCTTAGTTTTATACCAGAATTTGATCAGATTGTTCCGGCTTATTACAGTTGAACGCTTATTTTATTCAATAATATGCATCCTATACGAAAAAGTTTATTTTCCCAAATGGTCGTATTGATTATTTTGAGTATTTTGTACTATCGTTAAAACACAACACACTGTAAATAGCTAATAGCTAATTTTACAAGGAATACTTGGATTTTAAAAAATAGGAGTTTTATTACTATAATATGTAATGGGTAACTTGTGAGAAATCCCTCGCCCTGATCAGTTTTACACCATTTCCCTTTGCAAATTATGCATCCCATTTACTTTTTTTTGTGACACTTTTAGGGTCTTCCCCTTACGCCATCTATCGGCGACGGTTTGTCGCGCTACTATTAAGTGTCTACCATTACAGAAATCAGAATACGTACAGGCATCATCTAGCGACGTGGTGGTTTCTAGCGATACTATAACAAGTAGGGCACTACATACAATTCGATATATCATTAGAAACCTGTAACTACACATAGAACCGCCATATAGACATTATACATCATGGCGTCATGTGTTATAATTGTAATGCCATCTGTCATGATGGAATGCTGTAGTTGACAAACAATGAAGTATCATTTCCCATTATATGAGCTGCCACGTATCAGTCAGCTGATCAAACAGTAAATCAATGAATTGTCATAGAATTAATGACAATGAAATAAGCGAGAATGTTACAGAAGGCTATCATACGGAGTATAGATACTAAGAACGTGGAAAACCACAACCCAATTTCAAATATATGTCATTTGTCATGTCAATCTGTCTATAAAACTGGTGACAGGACTCCTCACACCACACTGTAGTATAGGAATCTTCCATCCCTATACGAGATTACCTAAAATCCCTAAATTATAGAATGCGACCTTATTTCTATTAGTAATGTTATTATAAGTATATGTTTACATCTCGGAGCTGACCCACAAAACATATTGTTTGGCACAGCTACCTTGACATTTTAGACTAGATTAACTAGGACATAATAACAATAACATCACATTACATTTAATATATATATATACTTATGTAGGACATTCAATCATTTCATATACATCATTCAGATATTGACGGTACTGTCATTGATTTGTACTTGTACCAATTGTATTTATATAGAGCGAGACATTAAGCCATAATGGCGTCGAACTCTACATTAAGTAAAGTATAGCTTTTATAAGTGTTGTGTTTCGATTTCTATGCCTCCCCAAGGACCACGGGTCAGTTTAGGGCAAACCGCCCAACTTTAAGAGCTCTTCCCCACATGGCGACACTTGCCAGTTCTCTTCCCCACAACACTGTCATCTGAATGAACATCTACACACAATGGGCATTGTTGAAGACCCAACCTTGTAGTAGATGTGGAGAGGTGGATGAAAATACCTCTCACATCCTAGCAGAATGTCCAGTACTGGCTTCTCTTAGGCTACAGCACCTAGGCAGCACACATATGCTTCTTGAAGCCGTAAGAGATATATCAGTTTATGCAAAACTTTAGCCTTCGGCACTACCGTAAGTCTGCTGGAGTGATTCTTGTGTCAAGGGGCGCACAATGGACCTAATCAAGCGGTCTAAGTGCTCTAGACTTCTCCGCCCCCCGCTTTGAATGGACGTCAATCTATGAAGTCTTCCGGATGGATTCCGCGTCACAATAGCTCGACTTGATGCCGACGTTTCGCCAACCATTACAGGTGGCATCTTCAGGGCAGGCTTGAGGCTTGAACTGAAACTGGTTCTACTGGTTTCTGTAGCCGTATTTATTGTAGGAAAAATCCTTCACGCTACATAGTTCACTGCCTTTGTTCCGGTGGTTAACTTCGTTCCGGCACCTGACCCTGCCGTTGTGCGATCATGTGCGAAGTGGAATTTTCGAGGATGGGTTTCCAAATGTTGGGAACGTAATATCCTGAGTCACGGTTCAGATTGTTCGGATGTTTTTGGATTTCTATGGCTTCAAGGATTTTTCGCTGATAAAAGTTTGGGGCTCGGACTAGGATTTTAGTATCTTCAAAAAGGATTTGATGATTTGTGTTAAACTTATGTTCCGCAAGTGCAGATCTACTGGTGTTACGAAGTCTTGTACAGCGCTCATGTTCTTTCACACGAGTAGCTACTGTACGACCTGTTTCACCAATGTAGACTTTACCGCAAGAACAGGGAATGCTATAAACACCTTTTAAGTGGAGAGGAGGAAGGGGATCTTTGATAGGTTTGTAAAACTGAGATAATTTTGGAAGTGTGGAAAAACGGGTAGAAATATTATGTTTATTGAGGATTTTGGAAATTCGATGTGTTACATTTTGAATATATGGAAGATAGGCCGTGGATAAAGCAGGCGGGAGGGTTTCTGGCTCAGGTCGATTTGGAATTTTAGGTGAAGTGTATTTCTTTATGGCTTTTTGAATGTTGTAATGGGAGAAATTATTTGATAATAAGGCAGATGATAGATGTTTTAATTCTGATTTTAAAGATTGAGGCTGAGATAGGTTGACAGCTCTGTGGACCAGGGAGTTTATGACAGATTGCTTTTGGGCAGGGTTGTGGTGGGAAAGATCATTGAGGTATCTATCAGTATGGGTGGGTTTCCGATACACAGAATGTCCTAAAGTACCATCAGTCTGTCGACTAACCAATACATCCAGGAACGGGAGTGAACCTTGCGATTCGACTTCCATGGTGAAACGGATATTGGGGTGTAATGAATTCAAATGATTGAGGAAGGGAACAAGCTTTTCGCGACCATGTTGCCAAATAACGAAAGTATCGTCGACATATCTAAACCAACATTTCGGCTTGAGAACAGATGAGTCAATGGCATCTTGTTCAAAAGCTTCCATGAAGATATTAGCTATGATCGGGGAAAGTGGGGAACCCATGGCAGCTCCCGAGGACTGCTCGTAGAACTTGCCATCGTATAGAAAATATGTGGAGGATAGACAAAAATCAATTAACGATAGCAAGTCCGTTGAAATGTTTTTGGCCGGTAACAATTGAGAAAAATTATGGAAAGGGTCTCTGGGATGGGAACATTGGTAAACAGTGATTCGACGTCGAAGCTGACGAGCAAATCGCATGGGTCAACTTTCAACGTTTGAAGTTTTTCAACGAAATGAAAGGAATTTAGGATAAAACTATTGGAATCACCTACAAGGGGTTTGAGAATAGATGACAGGTATCGAGAGAGTTTATAAGTAGGAGATCCGATAGTGCTGACAATTGGTCTCAGGGCCTCAAGCCTGCCCTGAAGATGCCACCTGTAATGGTTGGCGAAACGTCGGCATCAAGTCGAGCTATTGTGACGCGGAATCCATCCGGAAGACAAGATTTTTCAAGATTAGCTGTCCGCGGAAGTCTACTATCCAAGATCTATGAAGTGTCATTTGTCATTATATGAGCTGTCATGTATCATGAAACTGATCGAACAATAAATCCAAGAAGTCTAGATTACTCTGAAATCAATGCACTGTCAAAAGCCAATCAAAATACCAGGGAACGTTACTGAGGGACGTATGTAGTATAGATAATGAAAACGAGCCTTATATAAAAACAATCTTATAAAGGGATCTAGTTTCAGGGATGCGTTCACTCCAAGATCAGCTGTAGGATCTGTACTAACATATGTTTAGATACCCTAATAACTCATCTCCCTTGATCGGCAATAAGAAACATGTCGATCAATATGATTTGAAAGAAATAGTAGTTTTCTTCATTCTCATCCTACATTTATTGTACACATTATCCAAGAAATAATAATAAACTCAATTCATGATTTGTATCTCAAATTTCACGACTTTTTTAACTCAGGTATTAAATATTTTCTGACATTTAGGATGACAAGTAGCTGTAATGATGAATGAAATTTGCTCACTTTACCTGGCATCTGCCGAATACATTATAGTTCTTGATGGATATTTTATAGAAATCAACAACTTCCTTCAACTGCTTGTCAACATCATCATCAATGATTTTTAAGCAATGCCCATGGGGAACACAACCAACTAACTGGAAAACAATTATTATTAAAAGTAATAACTCAGTCATTTTATGAATGAATTATAAGAATCATGTTAGGTGAGATAAAAGCATTAAGCGAAACAATTTCAGTATGTTTTGAAACTGACTCATTTCTACTGACAACCTTGACAAATGGTGTTCTGAAGAAACTCACAAGATTTAACATTCCTGACATCTTGACTACTATCTGATGAGGTTTTAAAACGAATATACAAAAAAGTGTATACGTGTTGTTTTGATTTTTTTTTGGTAGTCTGGTTCTTTATTATGACTAAAAATAAAATAAGACGTCTTAATAAAGAACCAGAACACCAAGAAAACAAAACATATAACTACAAATGGTTCAAGAAAATGGTGCGTAGCGCCACCACATATCCGAGAGTAGAGGGGAGAACCTCTATAAAACTTCGGGTTAAATCGGCTCGGCCCAACAATACCGATGTCATCACGATGATGAGCTAACAATCCAGCAGAGGGTACACCTTTTGTTTCTGGCAACAAAAGATTGGAATCCCACATCAGCTCCTCATCGGATGAGGAGCAATGACAGGTGGGTGGGGCTCAACAGGACGGTCCCGACGATGACGGCCGCGACGTACATGAACGCTCTGTGTGGACGAATGAACTTCGGGATGACTTACTGGATTGTTTCGAACGCAGCTAACCAACCCGTAGGGAATAACTCCTTGAGTCACCTCTTGTTCAACATCTTACTGCTGCCGCTCTCCATTGCATTAAGGCAGACTCGTGAATATTACTCTGGACCACCGAACGACCGGAGGCATCACCTCAATTTATTTTACATGAACATGAACATCTGGGGAGAAAAACCTCCATCAATCTCTCAACGTGGTTCAATAATATACACGAGAGAGATCTATCTATACCTGGTGTTTTCTACAGAAACATCGAACGCTGGGCTTGTCAACCACGCTGACCTTCAGCTACCTAAGGTCAGCCGCGTTTACGTCCGAGACCGAAGGATTTACCGCACCTTGCCAAGATGGCGCCTGTCGAAAGACTCCCGAGAGCTTTTCCGCCTACTGTCGGCAAATCCGTCAAAAGCGCCCTCGGCGTAAACCCATCGCCATAATGTGGCCTACGGGTGCTGTATTACCAACTAAGGCACTCGTACGGAATATACCAAGAGCCTGTGGCTACCTTACATGCCAGGAGATATCGAGTTCGTTGTAGGAGACGAAAAATGCCAGATCTACTGGAATTACTGACAGATTGTTTTTTACAGATTGAATGTGTGTTGTTTCGAAATTCTAGTTCGAGATTTTGGTATTTACATTCTTTCATGAGATCTGACTTTTACTTGATGCATATTTGCAAAATTTTCTCCATTCATGGACATATTTTTTGTAATTGAATATCCGACAAAGTCATAATAAGGGAGATAGTTTTTCAAAAATTATTCAAGGGTCCTGATAGAGCCATTTTGTTGATATTTCCAGGACTAAAATTGAACAAAATGTTTTCAACATAAAATTTCTTTATATTTCGACCACAAAGGATTGTTTACGAAGTTACAATCCACTTGCGTCTTAGTAATTAGTGTTCTATGAAGATATCAAACTTTTTTAAATTTGAAAATACGTAAATCAAACCAAATAAAGCATCTAGAATTTCAATAGAATACCCTACCTTATTGAAAATATTTCCTCTGGTTAGTATAAATCGTCTTTCATCAATTGCTGATTGAACACATGCCATATGGTCTTGCGTGTTATCGAGAATAACAGTATCTATTCCACAACTTCTCAAATTCTTTCCTAGGCCTTGTAACATTGTATCACACACACATTTAATTGCTTCGGCTGGTACAACATCCTTAATGTGACTTTTAGGTTGAGCAACGTTGTCCTGACCTTCCTTTTTTATCTAAAAAAAGCAAAACAGGGTCATAGACATAACTCATTATTAAAATAGATGAAAAGTGAGGTAATAACTTAATAAAAGTTCAAATAACTCGATTAATATCTAAGAATATAGACGAAGTGATTTTCAAAATTAATGCACGAAATTGGAAGGATTCTCAAATACTTTTCAATTACAATAAGATTAATAAATATTTTTTATTTGGTTTTACATTTCATATTTATTTAAAAAATATCTATATGTCTAATTATTCACAAATAACCTAAGTTTTCGTTATCACTGTCAGCATATATTGCTTATGATATAATATGATCATTATTGATATAAGCATCATCGTAATCCGCTTCATCAACTGAGTTTGATAAAATTTGATCGTGGCAATTGTCATTGATAACATCATCGGTATCTTCATCATCTTCATCATCGTGTTCATTTTCATCCATACACTTATCAAAATCATCATCATCATCTAACATACTGATTTCTGGCTCGGGGCAATTAGAACAGTCTTTACCTTCACAATGCTTACATAATGCGTTTCAAGGTAATCCTAATTTTTTCCACGTACATTTACAATACATTTTTTTTACAACGAGATTATTTTTACTCATCAAGACGTGCATTTTTTACTGTTTGTATAGAAGTAAGTTCATTCGGACTATTTCTCCAACCCCATTTCGTTGGATTAATGGTTTCATTACCGATCCAAACCTGAACTTGGTAATACACCCTAAAAATATGTTGCTTTGCGGCATTATCGTATTTTCATATGGTTACCTTGTAATGCCTTGGCATAATGTAAATATCCACTGGCAGGAAAATATGGAGCATTTTGTTTAACACATTTATTAGCAAATTTGAATTGCCCAATCTTTCATACTCGACATAAGATTTCATTTTCATTTCGATGAGTTGATCAAAATAATCTCTTGTGGTTGTAAAAAAAATTGTACTCGTAAATGTTCGTGCAAAAAATTGTAGCTCATTATGTAAGCATTGTGAAGGTGAAGAATGTTCTAATTGCCCCGAGCCAGAAATCAGTATATTAGATGATGATTTTGATAAGTGCATGGATAAAAATGAACACAATAATGAAGATGATGAAGATACCGATGACGTTATCAATGACAATTGCGACGATCAAATTTTATCAAATTCAGATGATGTAGCGGATCACGATAATTTTTCTTTTTCTTGAATATTGAAATTTGTCATGTAACACCCTATAAAAACATCATTTCACGGTCACATATACACGTTAACACGTCTACATACACTAACACATTCACACATGATTATAAGCATTAATTGGAAAAAACTATAATTTCGCGTGCGGAATCTATTGTACCGACGCTCGCTCATTGCCGCTAAATGAAATTCCGCGCTAGTTTTTTATGATGAAATTCGTTGGGTCCAAAAAATGGCCATAGCTTTTCGAGCACAGGGTTAGTCCAAATATAAACTATACCATCGTGTTCATCGTGTCAAAATACATAAGAATAGACCAAAATAAGACCTCGCGGAAATTCGGACAGAAAATTCCTGAAATACCTGGACTACCTGATAGTATAATTTTCTGTTCGAAATACATTTCATTACATTACATCAAACGAGTATTCCATCATAACAAACTATATCTCTTGATGGAATGAAACGTTGAGAAGGCAGGGGAAGACGTCTATCAGAAGATTGAAGATGAGAAGGGAATGAGAACCCAGTGGGTGACCTATATAGTAGAGAGTGAGTGAGAACATGACTGAACTTGGAATTGTGAACGAATCTCCATACGATGTATTTTGTTCCGTAATTTGCTGCAAGGTTTTTGTCGATAGGCCCAAAATTGGACCCTCTAGAGGCCCAAATACATTTATTAAGATAGCATTTCTACTCAACCCAAATAGAACTGCTTGAACTTAAAAAAACGCTATGAAAACCTCTAATAGAACCTAGAATTTGAATTCCGTGGAAAATTTCTAACCTCGAAAAATTTTCAAAATGGGGTCAAAGTTATGTCTTTGGACCAAAATGCTTGAATTTTGGATATTAGTTGCAGAATAATGAAATCTTTCGAATGAATTTGGTTTTAGGTCGCTAACATGAGTATTCCGTCTGAAACTCGTAAAATACAGATTTTTCAAAATGGTCGTTTTTGCGCTAAAAAATGAGGTAGGTAAAAATACCAGTAATCTTTTCACCGAAACAGAATATGAAAAGATCAAAAACTCTTGGACATATACTCAATTTTTCAATTTGCTGAAAAACACACTAAATGGGCCCTATCGACTTGGGACTAGAGCCAAAAATCACGCATTAATTTTTCCAACAACTTTTGTTCAACATTTTTCCATACAACCCATAGTTGCAAAACATCGAAAAATTGCCATTTCTGGTTCCAAAAAATGGCCACAGTTTTTTGAGCACAGAGTTAATTCAAACTTAAACTACACCATCGTGTTCAGCGTGTCAAAATACATAAGAATAGACAAAAATTAGACCTCGCGGAAATTCGGAAAAAAATCGTCGATTTTCCTCCTTAAATGCCTGGACTAAGGTGACGTGTTAGAGCATATATATGCAACAGTTTCAATCGTCTACCAATTTGTTTACGCAGTCTTTTCAATGCTCCGGATCTCATAAAGGTCACAAGGGTTGCAGTAGCCCCCGCAAGGAATTATTGTGATTTGCATAACAATAAGAAGTGAGGTTCTTTGATTTTATCGAATGAGTTACAATCCGTAAAATGCTCATGTTTGAGTGACTGATATTAGATTTTGAATAAAACTGAAGTGAAAATACAAATATTTTGATCATTACATGGAAAACAGAGAAAATGGAGGATAAAGAACATCATCTCTTCATTTCTGTATCTTGATATTGTGAGATATTCCTTAATTTTCTACGAGTGTTCAATTGAAGTAACTTACTCAATCATCAAAAAACTTAAAAAAAAATTATTAATTCAATTTTGAGAAGGAGCAACTGCACTTATCAGAGGGCAGTCATAGTGAAACGAATCCTTGGGTCCTACTGAAAGAAATTTGGCGCCACCATAGCTGAATTGGGTTCCTCAAGTCAAACTTCAGGTACTATGGGGTTATAAAAGGAAATATAAGGAATTAATTAAACAAAAGCAAATATAATGTAAAATGTATTTTGTGAATAACAATGAAAGTAGTTTCAAGCATCCTTTGAATGTGTAGGGATAATTATTATTACAAACAAATATATGAGAAAGTTTACTTGTAATCGTTTAGTATTAGGGACTTCTTCGCTACACAAATTCTTATCATTCTCACATGTTCAACGCACTCCCAGCAATCCAATCCCCGCTATCTTATATTGTGCAAGTTGTCACAATATATGTGGGTGGCTAAAATGCATGTTATCTACTTCACCCATTCACTATTTGAGCTCATCCAGTTGTTTGAAATGCTCTAAACATTTACGCAGCCATGAAAATATTATGCAGGGCAGTACTGGTCCATTTAAGTTAGATTTTAGACAGATTTACCTGCCTTCTTGGAATTTATTTAATTTTATTTTTTTCTACATTGTCGATGAATCCATTTCAATAACCGGATCTCTAGGAAAACTTTTCATCAGAAAATTATTATTGCTAGAATTTGTGCAATATATAAAGGCCCAACCAGGCATGATGATAGTAATTCTGACTAAAAATACAATAGGATTATAGTCAATTGATCGAACAGCGAATTAAGTAATTAACTAGTTAATAGTTATATATATTGTAACGAAGCTTAAAATTCTGAAATATCATTTAATTTAGATCAGGCAGTAAATACGGTTATTACATGTAATCTCAGTTTGTACAGTTCATTATTTCAATAGATATGCGTGAACTCCGAATGTGTATTCCGTGATTGTCACTTTTCTAAATCTCCGTAATTTCGAATAAGTGTAATTATTCAAATAGATGAATCTAATTCATGTCCGTTTAAAAATTGCATTCATTCCGATAAAATATGTTGCAAAAACAGGGGTCTGGCAAGTTAATGCATCAAAGTTTTGAAGAAAAAGGCGAACGACCAAAAGACTCCAAAAACACTTGTTTAGAGTGCCGGGAGGAACTACTGGAGCATCATGCACGCGAATTTTAGATCTAAAAGGTAGCGTCACTTTTAAGCATTGTTCGGGACATAAGTAAAAAAACCCTTGGCATAAAATAAGGAATTGGTGGAGCAGACTTGACCAGAACCTCGAAAAACGTATAAAAGCCGGGACAGATAACAGATCGCTCTCTTTGGTGATTTCGATTTAGAATCAGTACCGTTGCTCTTTTGTGCTCTCTTTTGTGATTTTGATTTTCAATCAGTACAGTTGTTCTTTGGTGATTTTGATTTTCAAATAGTACCGTTGAAGTGAGATTAAGAATCGAAGTGAATTAATTATCCGAGTTTAAGTCAGCTTTAAACTGTGAATTAACAATAGTGTTCCGTTCAAGTGAATTGTTACATAAGGTAAATGATAGCAAATAGTTTATATTTTTGGGCATTACGATGTATTGATTTCCGTAGTTTATGATTATTATTGTGATTGGTAAACGTTTTTACGATATCTGAGTTCCGTAGCTTTCAGTAAGTTGAATTGTGATATTTGAGTTTATCCCGTCATAGGTCGGACCGCGCACGATTTGAGTTCGCACGTGAATTGAAATAATCAAGTAATTGTATGGTGCGTACAGAGTGTGTATGTTTGAACAACAGGGGCGTCTTTGGGTATATTTGTGCACGCTGTGATCTACCGGAAGTATAAGTATATCCTAGACGACCAAACCGCCAACGACTTGTGCACGCTGTGATCTACCGGAAGTAGAAGTTGGGGTGGTTGTGTGATTTAGAATCGTAATTTCCCCTTATTCGAATGAGAAGCCCCGGCCGTGGATGTAGGGGATATTTCAGATACGATAGTTAGGGTTTGTGCACGCTGTGATCTACCGGAAGTATAAGCCCTAATTGTCCAGATTCTGAATCTGTAAAATGTACGAAATCTAATACTGTCATACAATTACCGGGAAACCCGTTGATAGCTAATACCAGGGTGGGTGTTATACTTCACTGTAGCTACCCTAGGGACAAGGCTATCTATAGATAGCATAGTGACAAGTTTTGTCAACCTTTAGAAAATCTGGCACCCGAGGATTCGAAGCTTACCGCAGTAAGCAATTCACCGAAAGCGACAAGGGACACGTTATAATATAAATCTATTTCATGAAGCTCAACCTTAACAGGCTAAATTGAAATAAATACTTACCTCGAAATCAATAATCCTCCACAACCACACTGAACTCAACTATTATTACTTAAAAATGTATCACTTTTCTCAAATAATTATAAATCCCATATTAATATACATATGAACAAAGTTAACAGTCAAAGTATCACAACTGTCAAACACTCACAAGGTACAAGACTCTTCAGTTTTATTGTCTATGTGCAAGACAAAAATTAGGTGCATTATTTGAAAAAAAAAAAGGCGGTCGGGGCCTGTTGTCGCCAGTCTTGTATAGTCAGGACTTGTCAGTATTCACCTGAAGACGATTGCAGATTTTTAGTAATCAAAACGTTGTGAAGACTCTTTTTACAAGACGATGGAAGTTCGAGAAATCAGAGATAAAATAATCACCGCAATATCCACCACCTTTCAAGCTGACAAATGAAAATGATTATGGAGAAGATAATACATAAAATACATATTAGTGTGAAATGTTTCCAGGAGATATTGAGAATCTAATCTTTCAGATCTGGTACCACGTCCTATTTTAATTTAAAAACTTTGTTTTTCAAATATGTTCTTCATTATCTCTATGGATTCGGTATACTTGATGTAAATTCATTTCAAAAAAATTCGTAGAATTGTGGAATAAGACCCAAATTTAAATTTACACGAACTGCAAAGTATAATTGCTTACAATTGTTTCTTCACACAATTGATAACTCGCCTTGAAAAGTTACTTTTTATTTCCTCTATTCTCAAACTTGCTGGATCTAACCATATGTTTGAAAATTTTTGTTGTATATAAAAGTGTTCTTGTGCAACGGATGTAAAGCCTCACTTAGCTATTTTTAAAGCTACACATTCATTCCACAAATATCTCTATTGTTTCTCAAAATACGGCTGTTCTGAATATCATATTATTCAAATTCATATTAGGAAGATTCCAAGATTTCCAATGTACAATAATGGAGATGAGCACCCAACAGAAGAATTTGAAGACAGATTTGTCTAAAATTTTTGAATTACGTCCAATATATACCATTTATAAATACCAACTGAATGATGAAAAATCTTGGCTTCCGGGTGGATTCCGCGTCACAATAGCACGACTTGATGCTAACGTTTCGCAACCATTACAGGTGGCATCTTCAGGGCAGGCTTGAGGCTTGAACTGAAACTGATTCTACTGGTTTCTGTAGCCGTATTTATTATAGGAAAAATCCTTCACGCTACACAGTTCACTGCCTTTATTCCGATGGTTAACTCAGTTCTGGTTCCACTTCGCACATGATCACACAACGACAGGGTCAGGTCCTGTCGTTGTGTGATCATGTGCGAAGTGGAATTTTCGTGGATGGGTTTCCAAATGTTGGGAAGGTAAGATCCTGAGTCACGGTTTAGATTATTTGGATGTTTTAGGTTTTTATAGCTTCAAGGATTTTTCGCTGATAAAAGTTTGGGGCCCGGGTTAGGATTTTAGTATTTTCGAAAAGGATTTGATGATTAGTGTCAAACTTGTGTTCCGCAAGTGCAGATCTACTGGTGTCACGAAGCCTTGTACAGCGCTCATGTTCTTTCACACGAGTAGCTACTGTACGACCTGTTTCACCAATGTAGACTTCACCGCATGAACAGGGAATGCTATAAGCACCTTCTAAATGAAGAGGAGGAAGGGGATCATTGATAGGTTTGTAAAACTGAGATAATTTTGGTAATGTGGAAAAACGAATAGAAATATTATGTTTTTTAAGGATTTTGGAAATTCGATCTAAAATATTTTGAATATATGGAAGATAGGCAGTGGATAAAGTAAGTGGGGGGAGGGGGGATTTATGGCTTTGGTTGATTTGAAATTTTAGGCGAAGTGTATTTCTTTATGGCTTTATGAATGTTGTAATGGGAGAAATTGTTTGATAATAAGACAGATGAAATATGTTTTAATTCTGATTTCAAGGATTGAGATCGAGATAAGTTGACAGCTCTGTGAACCAAGGAATTTATGGCAGATTGCTTTCGGGCAGGGTGGTGGTGGGAAAGACCATTGAGGTATCTATCGGTATGAGTGGGATTTCGATACACAGAATGTCCTAAAGTACCGTCAGTCTGTCGACTAACTAATACATCTAGGAACGGGAGTGAACCTTGCGATTCAACTTCCATGGTGAAAAAGGATATTGAATTTAATGATTGATGAAGGGAACGATATTTTCGCAACCATGTTGCCAAATAACAACTGAATGGTGCTTTCTTTCTTTTAGCAGCCTTAAAATACAAAGCCATAATAACAGTCATATTTTCTTTCCATCAATCGGCCGAAGTTTCAAAAATAACTCAGATAAACAAGGTATTTATTCGATCAATTGAACATTATGTCGGGTAGTAGTACGGAAATTATCCCAGATTTAGACGAATGTTAGAGGAAATTCCAAAGGGGCTGTAGCACAAACACATTTGATGTAGCAAATGTTCAATGACTAGGTGGATACAGTTTTGTTCAGGAATTATGCTCTCAAATGGTAATATAACAACAGCGCTTAACATGTTAACAAAGACAATTTCTTAATTAACAAATTATATATAAAAATTCTCGGGAAATAGGTCACATTAACACTTTGTTTTAAATATTCGTCTTTACGTACGTTACGGTCTCACGACCATCATCAGAAGACTCACTATGTCAAAAAAAGGGGTTTATTAAAACTAATTATAGCACAAGCGTCCATATCGCACAAATTTAATTTCAATCAAAAGAGCCCACGCCGTCGAAACGAACAGACCACGAATAATCGAAATTGTATCGTCAATATTAAAGTATAAAAAAAAATTTTTGTAGTAAGAAACCACTATTCAGTAAACCTTTCTTAAGTACCTCATAAATCTTACACATCTGGTTCGAAAGTAGGTACTCAACAAATAACTTCGATCTCAGTTGTTATGAGAATACCAACATGCACTTGTATATTTTAAGAATATTACTGATAGTGGTTTCTTACTACAAAAAAAAATTTTATACTTTAATATTGACGATACAATATCGATTATTCGTGGTCTGTTCGTTTCGACGTCGTGGGCTCTTTTGATTGAAATTAAATTTGTGCGATATGGACGCTTGTGCTATAATTAGTTTTAATAAACCCCTTTTTTTGACATAGTGAGTCTACTGATGATGGTCGTGAGACCGAAACGTACGTAAAGACGAATATTTAAAACAAAGTGTTAATGTGACCTATTTCCCGAGAATTTTCATATATAATTCATACTGGGTCAAGAATCTTTATTATTAATCAACAAATGAACAAAATACTTGTTTCACTTACAACCGGAGTATATCAAACCGCTTTTAAAATACGATAAGACTAGATGTTTCTATGATGACATTCTCACATTATGAGATCGATTTGAACAAACCTCAATTATTGTAGTAGCTGAATGAAAGCATATTTTGACAAATCTCTATAATATAACAGTATAACAGAAAATTACCTTAAGCCATAATGTCAAATTAAACAATACTATGTTGATATCACTTTTATTTGTAATTTAGTCGTTTCAGCGTTATTACGCCATCTTCAGACTGTACTCAAATTCGAATAAAATACATAACTTTAACTATAAATAGTTATCAAAGGATTACTGTGATAGGTCATTCATGAACTTACGACGATTATTACAGCTAATAATGATGATTTGCTTGGTAATAGCAGGGTATATAATCTAATCAGGACAATAATTCGTGAAATAGATACATTACATAGCTTTAAATAATGGTAAGTAAATTAGATCTGTTTGATTGTTAAGGAATAGGGTATTATTTTTATGTCTGTAAATTTCCGAAGAAGTTTAGTTTCGAGTCACTTTATGTAAAATATTTCATCCCGATTATTATCGAAAAAATGAGTCTGTTGCTGAAAGTCTAAAGCATCTTCTATGCTTATTGAGCCTAACAGAAAATGAGCGTGCTGTTTGGCCTATATAAAAGTAATCGCATTCCTGACAAGATAGCTCATAAACTCCAGAGTTACCAATTGTCTTTGTTTTGTCTTATTTATTGAATAAGATATGTCCTTATTTGAAATTGGGTTAAAATACAATATTTGAATCATAAAAACATTTTGGATTTTGTCAGTGATTTTTCCAAAATAAGTTCACAAATTTCGTTTCTTCTTGAAATTTAATTTTTGGTTGTATGCTGAAGTAAATGTTATTATGTTGTTTTCGGTTAATTAATTTAGTCACTGCGATTTGTTTGATTGTATTTAATTCCTGCTGATAATTTGATTGTGACAAAGGTATTGAAAAAAGCCTATATATTATTGGATGAAAGGCAGCCATTTTATGTGATCTAGAGCTAAATGAATTTGATGGGATGGGATAAATGTTAAAAGAAATGTTATCTGTTCTTGTGAGTGTTAAATCAAAAAAGTTGATAGACTTGTTCATTTCAGTTGCGATTGTAAACTTTATTTTTGAGTGGATTGAATTTAGAAATAGTAGAAAGTTGTCTAATTGTTTCTTTAAAACATCATCTACATTTCTATGACACTATAAATAAGAAAACCTTTTCCACTAAAAATACTATTAAAGTACTGAAGGTCTTTCAGCTGCCAAGTAGCCATTATCAGAATAAACTAAGTTAGAAATCAAAATGTACCTGTTTAAAACTATTGGAGTTTAATAATGCAAACAAGGGGTTACCCTCAGCTGGAGATAAATCTGAATATAACAAATTGCTTTTTCCCTTCTAAATTACCAAAATACTTGTTTGTGTTGTGTTTTGAAAGTTTTAAACATTTCTTGAGAAATGGTTTGACCTGCATTTAAAATATGTTCAGCTAACGCTGATTTTTCACCATTATTTTTCTTTATATGGGCAAAATGTTCTTTATACTGAGTTAGAATATTCCTTCTAGTTCGGCCCACGTAGCATTTTGAACATGACTCACAATAGATTTTGTACATCCCAGATTTGTCGAAGTCAGAAACTTTATCAGAAGTGTTGCCTGAACGGTCTTTTTAACCTATAAACGTGTTGTATTGAAAACTTAGAAAACAAATTATGGAATTTATTAATTATTGAAGGCAGATAAGTGCAACTTTTCAAAGTAGTGGCTCTAATGTGGTTAATTGGTTACGTTCCAATTTCCTATTTTGTTTAGAAATTAAATTAATGATCAGATTTGTCGTAACCATTGTCCAACGCTATTTGCTGAAGTTTATCAACTTCTTCGCTCGCATCTATGAACAAGACTACTAATGGAGCTATTTCATAATCAATTGGTGTAACTGAATCAGCAGGAGTATACCTATTTGTTTGAGTTCTGTATATGTAGAATTAATATTAAGAAAAAGGAAGATGTTTATCTGTTACATTTAGACAGTGAATTTGAGTGAATCAAACTGGCTATTAAGTGTGTTCAAATAGCCATGTTTCTACTATTATAATCGCGAAAATAGTATCGACAATTCTATGCCAAACTTTTCAAACAGACTTAATTTTGATTTAAGGTTTCAAGTTCTCTCCTATTTTGACCGATATTTCTAAGAGAACTGGAAGCCTCCTTATTAAGCGTGTTCAAATAGCCATGTTTCTACTATTATAATCGGGAAAATATTATCGACAATTCTCTGCCAAACTTTTGAAAACAGACTTAATTTTGATTTAAGATTTCAAGTTCTCTGTTTTTTTGACCGATATTTTTCTAAGAGAACTGGAAACCTCCTTAAAATTAAATTTAAATCAGTTTCCAAAAGTTTGGGATACATATTCGATGATATTTTCGAGATTATAAGTAAAGATTTTAATTTATATGGCTTTTTGAATACGCTTAATAGCCATTTTGATTAACTCAAATTCACTGTCGAAATAGAAACAGATAAGCAGCTTCTTTTCCTTGATATTAACATTGTAAGAGATAGTAATTACTTGGAATTCAATATATACAGAACTAAAACAAATAGGTATACCCCCGTGGATTATTTAATTATAAAATAGCTCCATCCAGTAGTCTCCTTCATAGATTATTAAACGTCCCTCTGAGGCAACAAAATTAAAACAATGAGGTTTAGAAACTTCAACAAATAGCGCTGGACAATGATTACGACAAATCTTTGATCAATAATTCAATTTCTAAATAAGAAAGGAGATTGAAACTTAACCAATTAGCCAACTTAGATCCACTACCTACAAATACTTTAATAAAATTCAAAGTTTCACTTTTATTCTCCAGTAATTAATGAATTCCATTATTTGTTGTCTGAATTTCCAATACAACCCGTTTATAGATGTAAGAACAAACCAAAAAACTATTTACGCAACACCTTTGCTAAAGTTTCCGCCTTCGACAAATCCGGGATTTACAAAATCGATTGCGAGTCATGTTCAAAATGCTATGTGGATAAACTAAGAAATGTTCTAACTCCGTATAAAATATTTTGCCCATATAAAGAAAAATAATGGTGAAAAATCAGCGTTAGCCAATCATATTTTACATACAGATGACACCATTTCTCAAGTATTTAGGTAATTTAGAAGTGATCGAAAAGTATAAATGAAAAAGCAATTTATTAAATTCAGATTTATCACCAGCCGAGGGTAACCCCTTGTTTGTATTATTAACCCTCAACAGTATTTAGATAGGACATTTTGAATTCTAATTTAGTACTTCAATATTTTTAGTTGATAAGGATGATTGTTTTCTTATTTATAGCGTTATAGTGTATCCGCAATGTGTTTGCTACATGTGTAATACAAAATTTCTTATCTTCAATCACGGTCGTACATACAGGTCTGGAAACTCGGGGCTGTTTCCTATGTGAGAAGTGAGTCCGCTAAGCGTCGACTGTCGCGTAATACCAAAAGACGTCACGTCAGAGTATTCTCTGACAACTGTCATTCTTAAGTTGTAAACACAAGGAATACCTGCGTTTTTGTGTAAAGCAAGAAACTTCTGTTTTTAAAGAGCCGAAAGATGCGGAAATGCGAAAAAAGTGGATGCTTGCGATTCCGGATAGAAATCGTTTTAACGAGGTCTTTTATGTGTGCGAGCATGTATAACGAAAAAGGGGAAGTTATTTTTAAGGTGAGTAATACATTTCGAAAAGAGTAACAGTTCTATTCCTCTCTCAAATCAGAATAGTAAATATTGCGTTACGAGAAAAATTATTTTACTTAATAATGTGATTGTTGCCGTACTTCGAGATCCAAGCACTAGCTAGTGACTGAGCGAGGGACTACGAGTTTGGCGACGCGTAAGAGACCCATGTCAAACATACGAGTCCCCAGACCTGTATGTACGACCGTGTCTTCAATATACATGAAAATTTCTGTTAGAAGAGGGCAACCAGGAGTACCTTCCAGTTGAATCGTTTTTCAAATAAAAGTGATTTCAAAACAGTTTTGTTTAATTTTACCTTATGGTTAAAATTGTATATCACATAGTAAAGAGTGTAACGATAAAATTACCTTTAGGTCCCTATGCTTGCTTGATTTCTTGGTTTTCTTCTTTGGAAATTTTTCATTGGTCATTAGATTATAACAAACTTCTTCAAATGGGAATTGTACTTTCTCACAGTAATGTTTCATAACGTCATAAATTTCGATAAGGCAATGTGCATCTGCAGCTGCATAGACAAGTTGGCTATGTCTTAATGGTCTTTTCTCCCAATTTGAAAATTGCTCTGATTTGTCCAGTGGATTTCCTAAACACTGTTGTACCAAAGTACTCAAGCTGGGCCCACCAGTTTTTCCTGAAAGATGCTGCTACAGAATGTATTAAATAAAGCTACTATCATTCACCTTCATAAGGTAGAACTACCTTTGGGTGCACTTCTAATTGTTTCCATAAAGATAACAAATCCAAGAATCCTACTTGTTTCTGATTGAAATTTAGTTCGGGGATCGATTGTTTAATCATGCTAATGTCACTGGTAAACCCAAAACCTGAGAAATTTGTGAAAAAATTAAACTTAAAATACTCTGTTGAAGCATGACCAACAAACAAAAACTATATAAAAGAATAATCTAGAAAAAAGGAATTGAAAAAGTTTATTCCGAATTTTCCATACCACACATAATTGAAAACTTTTAAGGTATATTATAGTTCAATCATTTACGTTGAGAATGATATGACGTCATGGATCAAGGTCAAACAAAACTAAGAGTTCTTCACTTATTATATCAAGTAAGACAAATTAATTATAATCTTAAATGTAATTAAACAACTGTTGGTGTTTACCAAATGTTTGACAATAAAGTAAGTACCTAACCTACATACTGTTTCTACTTCCACCTGAAAGATTCAGATAGGTATGGAAAATTTACTTTCAGCTTCAAATCCATATTATTATTATCAATTGCTTTTTCGTTTATACATTTCCATCCCTTCTAAATTACCTAGATTTTTGTCTGTAATGTGTTTTAAAAGTGGTAAACTTTCTTGAGAAATGGTGACCTGTTTCAAAATATGCTTGGCTAACATTGATTTTTCAATATGGGCAAAATTTACTTTATATTGAGTTAAACGTTCCTTCTACTTTGATCTACATAGCATTTTGAACACGACTCACAATCGATTTTGTAAATTCCGGATTTGTCAAAGTCAGAAACTTTATCAAAGGTGTTGCCTAAACAGTTTTTTAGCTTATTCTTACATCTATAAACGGGTTGTATGCAAATTGAGAAAACAAATTATGGAATTTATTTATTGCTGAAGGATGATAAGTGAAACTTTTAAATTTTATTGAAGTATTTGAAGGTTATGGCTCTAATTTGGTTAGTTAGCTACATTCCAATTTTCCTTTTTCGTTTAGAAATTAATTTCAAAACAAAAAAGAAAACTGGAACATAGTCAAATCAGAAGGAACATTTCAACTGAAATAAGGAACATTTAGTCCATATAAAGAAAAATAATGGTGAAAAATCAGCATTTTGTTCATATTTTGAAACTTTTAAAACACAGTACAGACAAATATCTAGGTAATTTAGAAGGGATGGAAATGTATAAGCCAAAAAGCAATTTATTAAATTCCAATTTATCTCCAGCTGAGGGTAACCCCTTGTATACATTATCATTCCCAAAAGTATTTAAAAAGGCACATTTTGATTAATAATTTAGTTGACTCTGATAATGGATACTGTATCCACAGTGTGAACTCTTTTATAGCTTACTTACTTTGGTAGCACCACGTTCATCACTTAGATGAACGAAAACCGAGTGGAAGTAAAAAAAAAAATATTCTTGATAAGATTCATTTCAAAAATTCAATTGTGGAAGCCGTTACTTTGTGATAGTTTATCATTTTAATGAAATAATGAATAAAACTACTTTGTTTCACTCTCACTGATATTTAATATAGTCGTTACTATAGTTTCAACACTAAACGTGTCATCTTCAGACGAAAAATGAGTTGAACATAATATTTACATAATATTTGTTAAATTCATTTTTCATCTGAAGATGACACGTTTAGTGTTGAAACTATAGTAACGACTATATTAAATATCAGTGATAGTAAAACAAAGTAGTTCTATTTATTATTTCGTTAAAAAGATTCATTTCAGTTAAATATTGCATATATTTTACAAGAGTATATAAACGGTATGAAAAATTAAACTTCAGAAGAGGACACTTATAACTTTAAATCTATATCATTTATTTCTATTAAATTTACTGTTGTGAGTATTAATATTGCTGTTTTAACTTGGGTTTATCACACTAGCACATCAAAATAATGAATATTACTCCACTGCCTTAAGCTCTATAGTTCCTTTAAACAATGCACATTAACAATAATACAATTATTCACTTTATCAGTATGTCGAATTGTCTTCGCCCATATTTTTGGTGTTGTTTTTCCAGCCTCTTTCCACATAACCACCAATTTTCCGCGGAACTACCTGTGCCAACTTGATCCCTATAATAGCTAGTTATACCCAAAATGTGTAGAATGGGGTATGTAATGGTAAGTGGGTAGCAAAAGTACTTCATTCATATTTTCCAGGTAACATAATTAGCTGCTATGTATAATTGTGGTGATTCTTCTAAATTCACTAAAAGCTACAATTTAAACCAATTTAGGAAGTGGTTTTGATTCATTTCCCCATGATGTTCGACAGCCTTTGTTTTTGAAGGAAATATTAGTTCTGCAATAGGAATAAAACCTGCTGTACAACCAGCATGAAGTATGATACACATTGCTCCATCAACATTCATCGTTTCAACAATTTTAGTGCTAGAATCTTGCTAGGAATGACCGACAGTATTCTCTTCGAAGATCCATGTCCTGTCAAGATATACAGATAGACGTATTTACACATTCATTTTTAAGTTCAATATACTGATGTAAAAAAAAGTAGGTACACGTTTCGCAATTTACATATCACACGATGTAAATATATGCAGAACATAGAATTATAGTCCTGGGAAGAATTGTTTCTGTACTTTTGAAGTTTACTTCTTCGAAAATTCAGATTCACAATAAATATATGAACTGTCAAGTCAAAACAGGAAATGTACAATTTATATCGGCAACTCTGTAATGTGTTGCCCCACTGTGAAAATTAAATATACCTGGTTAGATGAAAATAGCGCGGCCCTTACTTAGGGACATTGTTGAATGAATTGGTTGCGAAAGCAACCAAGAATGACGTCACATCATTCTTAACGTAAAAATACTATATCTCAGTATTCATTTATAAAATACCGTACTTTTGTTATAAGAAATATTAGAACAATGAACATATACAACCTAAATTTGATTCCAAAAGATTTATATTCTCTAAGGTAAATAAGCAGAAAATGTTATTGTCATTAAAGACAATGCAAGGTAATTACTTTGATATTCAAAAACGCTAAAATATTCAATTGTCACACTAGCGCTCAAATAGAAATGTGTAAGAAAATATTCGAAATTTGGAAAGAGTCAAACACGTTGTATTGCCTTCCAAGATAGATAAGTAAACGCTATCAACTGTTTAGAAGGTTGGGTCTGAGTATATGCGATGCCCGACAATCGACATGTCACGGTTATATTATCGTACAGTACCACGCGATAGAGGCACGGTTATAAATTGATTTGTAAATATTTAATACCTCTTGAATCTGTTATATGAATAATAGGCCCTTTTGGGTCTTACCGAAACTGTCGATAACACAAAAGCATCAAAAAATTTACCAAAGCACCACACCGATTTTTGGAAATAGAAAAAAAATAATATAATATAAAATATAAAATAAGTGATTTGTGTTTGGGTAGATTAAACTGATTCTACCCTCCATCATATTGCCACTAGGATAGTTAAGTTTAGTTTGAGAGAAAGAGTTTGAGAAGACAGAAACATTTTAGTGTTTAGATGTATTACTTCGTAAGATTGTACCAGAGCCAGAATTAGTTTAGACGGGACCCTAGACACCCTTTGGTGAGGGCAAAATGTATATAAAACAAATTTATAATAAACTACTATATTAATAACTTCCACCTCATCAGAATGTCTTACTAACTGCATACAACTAAGAAATAATTCCTCCAATACTATGACATATGAATGTGATCAGGGGTGGGATCGAGTGGTCATGGCAGAGTCCTGTGTTCAGATGACCTTTCAAAAATTATATTTACCAAATTATAGATTCTATAGCATACACTGAAACTTAGTGCTATCTGGAATATGTATGTGTAGGCCCTGTCATATGCATGTAATCAGAAATGTTCTTCAATAAAAATGGCCATCCAACTAAGACTATATCGTTTTCAAACGAATTACTACACACTATTAATAAGAAACAGTCACCCTTATCCACTAAAATTACTGTTATACTACTGAGCACCTTTCAGCTATCAAGTAGCCACCATAAGTGGAAAACTGTTTTACTCTGATGATGGTTATTTGGTAGCTGAAAGGTCTTCAATACTTTTAACAGTATTTTTAGTGCTAGAAATATAAGGATAAGGGTGATTGTTTCTTATTTATAGTGTATCCACAGTGTGAACTCTTTTATAGTTTATTAATTCACTACACAAAAGAAATTTTAAAAAAGTCTCTTACTTGATTTGGACTTACTTAACAACTGTTCACGTGATGCCTTGTACGCATAGCTCACTCTTTGTAGTTGGCCGTGGAATAACGGGGGAAATTAAAGTGAATAGTTGTAGTATCAATATCGATTTCAAAATAATACTTTTGGCAGCGTTTGATAATAAAATTGAGGAATTGGAATTTTTTTGGACATTTCAAATCGATCCAAATGTATAAGTTTGGTCAAAATCAGATCACAAGACATTACTATAACTGACAAACACACAAGTGAAGATGAATAATAGTCTTGTAATGAACAATTTATATACATACCCAACTTAAGTATATCACAGTTGTTGAACAAAAATTTTCCAAGTTCCTGCCACAAATGTGACAATTTGCAACTTATGCTTATGGTGTCTAAAATAAAAACTTCTCTTCTAGTGGCTATTTGCATTAATGCCAGTTCATTCATCTGACTACCGAAACTTGGTTTCCATTCACAGTCTATACCTACAACATCAATATCCTATCCACCACAACTGAAAATCAGTTAAAGGTTTTGAGATACTCACTTGCAAACCATTATCTAGAAAATTCTCAAAGCTTTCCAGTGAATCAACTAAATGTATAGAACAATGATCGAGTGGAAATTTATAATATTTTTCAGTTTCATCTGAAGGAATGTCATCATCCCAAGACTCGCCATCATTCAAATGTACAATCTCAGGTAATCTGCAAATACATAATCAATGGAAAACATTGCATAGGCTATCAGAAATACTTTCAAGAACGGTTACTAGAAAGTATTAGTCAACACATGATACGTCCAAATTATAATATATAGGAATAACTTTTGATTTTTTAAATACTTCTGGAAGACCATTTATACAATAATCATTAATTACAATATCAAGTGGCATATAGCTAGTATGTTTCCTTAACAATTTTACTGTGTATTCCATAGACTTCCTAACAAGGTGAATTGTTTAAAGAACGGATTTAAAATATCAATTGTAGTAACTTAATTCTTTTCCGATGCCTTCAGATTGTTGATTGCAATAATATTCTCTTCAATATTTCAATATTGTTTAAATAGTGTTTATACAGTTTGGGAGATAACATAATCACTTGTGGAATCGTATGGTTATCCTATTGATTGTGTTACCAGTCCCTCGAACTTAGGCCAAGGTACTGTTCGTTTTTTTTGTAATTACAGGGTCTGAACGATTGAGGTACTTCTCTCCTTTTGCCCGTGACGGTTTAGTGAATTCCCTGGCAGAGCCGACTTCCAGCTCCTTCAAGTTTCAAGGACGGTAACATTTTTTAGTTTGAATGACCATATTTTCATTTCACTGATTCTTGTTATCCAACTAAATTTGTGTTTCACTAATTTTTTATAGTAATCGATTTCAAAGGTTCACATTTAATTTTGTATTTGATAACCTCTGAATTTAATGTAATTGAATTCAAACTTCTTAACTAAATTTATACTTCATTCATTTCTTTGTTATTGAAATTGTAACCAAAAGTAACTAATTTTTATATTCTTATAATTCAAAATTCAATTTTAGTTTATATTATACCAATCATTTTGTACAATACAAAAATTGTATCTGATTTAATTGTTATTCAAATTCCTACTGGAATAAACCCAAATTGTTAAGTTGGACTTTGTCTTATTTTTCTGAATATCCATCAACTTTTATCCACCTCGTAGTGCCTGGATTCTTGAATGAATTCTTTTTTTTTAGTTTGTTTATTCTTAAGCAGTTGGCGCTCAGGGTAATTCATAAGTCTAGAATCACAGGACACGTTTCACTACGAGCCCTGAGAATAAATAATTCATTTTGAGCTAGTTTGGGCAATTTATCACTACTGATCCTCAGGGACAGAGTGACTCGTTTCACTGACGCCTAGCGTCCGTTTCACAGAGTGACTTCTAGGCTTGTCTTGGAGTGCGGGGAAACTCTGGTTGAATTAGCCAGAAGTAACAAACTCCAGCTAGTGTGGATACCTGCCCAATCTGGCGTGAAGGCAAACTAAGTGGCTGATGAATTGGCCAAATGAGATTCCTTGAGCGCTCCTGGCCCCGATTCCACCATCGGAATTTCATCGACCACCGGGCTCCACGCCCTCAAGGAGCTACTGGATAGACAGTATCAATCGGTCTGGCGTGGTTCCCCCGGCATGAGGCAGGCGAAGCTCCACATTAAGCAGTTCTCGCCTAAACTCTCTAAAACCCTACTCTCTATGAGCAGGAAAACCCTAAAACTGGTGACCGGACTCCTCACCGGACACCGTCATCTGAATAAACATCTACACACAATGGGCATTGTTGAAGACCCAGTTCTCAGCTACAGAATGTCGTTCTCGGTTGGATTGGGTTTGAGGTAGTTGATCAATTTTATTATTACTTATTGTCCAAATTCTTGTGTATAAGGAGTGTAGTACTGAGATTCGCAGGAATCGTGATTTGATATTTTCAATATTTAGTTCTATGGCTTCAATTGTTAATATCTTGAGAGGTATTCGCTAGTCTAACTTTTGGAAGATGGATGAATGATTTGAGTTCCATAGATTATTACTTTCTTATTCCATGAAGGTAAATTGGTTTCAGGTGAAGATAACTCTGGAGTCATTATTTTGCTTGCTACCACCTGTTATTTCAATCATAGCTCTGTTTACTTGTGATAGGGTAATATTAGATTTGGGATTGTAACAAGGGAACTCGTTACGTACAGGAATATATCATTATGTGTATAAAAGTGGGTCTCGGTCCTGTAAACGTCACGCACTACACTACGGGAGCTGACGGTATAGAAATTTATTCAATTTTTTAAAAACGTTCCCGTATCAAAATTGAGATATAAACCAGTATATATACCAGTATTTTTCTATTCATTCAGTTATACAACAAGTTTTTCAAATCTACCTTAGTCAAAATTATTGTCAATTTAATAATCAATTCTTTAACTCAAAATAATGGTTTAGCTGTGAAATCTCCAGTAAGTTCTCTTTTGGCAGATATTTTTATGTCTTTATTGAAGATACTGTAATGAAATCCCCTCGTAACTAAAAATACATTCATTCCTTGTTCAGATATGTAGATGATGTTTGATCCTTCTTCAAGGTACATCAAGACAACTGGATTCTTTCTTATCATTCATCAACAATATTCATCCTAACATGAATTTTACTTTGGAAACAGAGAAACATAATAAATTAAAATAAAATATCACGCTCAACATTTATAGAAAATGGATGCAACTGTTGCTAATACCTCCTATAGTCTTCATACCTACAAACTAGCAGCCTATCAATGATTTTTCACTTGCCCTATTCCCGAAAAAATTAATATAATTAGGGTTATAGTCATCAACAATGGATTTAACCTGAAATTATATCCAAATTAATCAATAGAAAAAAGCAGAAAACAGCTTACTCAAGCATTCACCTCTTTATAAAAGATTCTAATTCATAATCAAATATGTTTCCCTAACATACTTACTCAAGCATTTCACATTTTGTTGAAACTTGATCTAAAAGTTAGCTTCAAACCTCAAAATAAATTTCTGTTCAAAGGCAAAGATAAAACAAATTTTAATCAATAAACCTGGAGTTTATAAATTTAAGTGTTAGAAGTGTGATGAATTTTACAGGAACTAGATAAAATAACATTTCAGATCTTTTAGACTTGATAAAACTGATTCTTCTTCTAACCATACTGTGAAGGACTGGCAAGGGATCGCCATGTGAAGGGCCTTATTAGTCTTTCAGGTTCGTTGGAATTAGTAGAGTTAGCAGTCATAAAGTTTCTAACGACGTCTTCAATATAACACTAAATAACACATATAACTAGGAATGTAATAATTAGTTGTCATATTACTGTTTTTGACAAAAGTGACTTTAAATTGATGTTCTTGAATGTATTAGTGTAGCATCAATTTTCTGCCTATATAATGATTTATTGTTGTGTTATTTGCTACCACTGAGCAAGGTCGATCATCATATAGTACATAAGGGCAACAGGTGGGATGTGAATAATCAGCAACCTTGAAATAACAAGTAATTTATCTAGTTCAATATGTATTATATGTTTATAATTATGCGTAATCTAATTCCTTAGCGGACTTCGATTTCTTATGACTCAATTGGTTTTAGGTATAATTGAAAGAAAGGATGTTATCCGTACATTACAATATTTTAGAAACAGGACATATCATTCTAGTGTCGAAACTATGGTCACAAAAATAGTGTTTTATAATTGATATAAAAACAAATAGTGTTTCATTGTAGCAATATTCTCAAAGTTTTAAAATCAATATTGTCATTCTTAATAGGTGTAAAAAAGTACACATATACTGCAACTTTCTCTCGGGTTGTTTCAAAATATATTATTGTATAACATGTTTTTTAGGTGTGGTAGTTTATCTGTTTAGAATTTACTAATGATTAACTCATTTTGGAAGAGCGTCTCACGTTTATGTAATCATTTCAAATACTGCATTATTTGGAAGCGTTTGTTTTTCCGTTTGAAAAGTTTTATTGTTTTTTATGAATACCAGTTAGGATAATTATTATATACTAATCTCTTAGGAATGAAAGTATCAAGGGCACTGTAAATTACATTATAAACATTAAGTAGGTACAGCAGAATTTAAATCAAAATCACCTTGACGTTTAACCAATCCATAGAAGTCTTGTTTTGTCAAAGTGGCAACACTGAGGCAGTAGAATAGAAATGTCAGACGGCTACCTGTGTAGCAGTGTACTCTCCGAAAGTAAATAAAGAAAGTGTTTGATACTACCCGCTGTTTAATTGCAACACTCTCACGCGGATACATAACAAGAAGAAAAGTAACCTGACATTTAACCAGTCCATAGAAGAAAAGTAACCATTAATGTATTCATAAGAAAACTTTTAAACAAATGGAATAACTAAGCGTAGAAACATCTTATGTAAATGCGGTTTTCGTCATTTGATAGAACATTTGATGAAATGGCTATGTAAATGCAATGTTAAAAACATGTTTCATAGTATTTATTCCAGAATTTGACAAATAGCGTTTGCAGGGTCTTTATTGCGATTATCTTCAAAACTTATTTATAGAAATTGATGAATTTTATGAACCTGTGGAAGACAATTTTTAAAAAGTGAGAAAAAAATATTGTTAACATGTCATGAAAGTGGCAAATTTTAAATCTTAATAACTACATTGTTCGAAAAAGATCCCATATTTTTGCCAAAAAAGATCCCATATTTTTGCCATCATCAGATTGGTCGATTGATTCTTATCAAAAAAGTTATGCGATAAAATTGATATTTTTGAAGAAATTTGGAAAAAAAAATTAAATACAAAACGCTAGTATTCATCAAAAACAGTAGACTGATTAACTCATTTAGGTTTCGAATTCAACATACGTCAAAAATAAATGTCAGAGTTTATCATTTAGCTGATGAAGCATGAAGTGATTCTGGATTTATTTTATTATTGAACATTGAACCAGCTGGAAACAGGTTGGTACCAATTGGATTACTATTATTCCGTCAGTATCCAAAGTATTAAATGTGCTTGCAATTAGATGTTACTCCCGCTCGTTGCACCCAGGCGGTAACAACGTTCCTTAGCCAACACTTTGAAGATCGCTGGTCGCGGCGTTTGGCACCATGAAATTGGTCAGCTCGATCCCTAGATTTAACTTCGTTCGATTTTTAGTTAAGGGTCTTCTAAAGGTGCTAGTTTATAAATCGCCGATGCAGAATATTCAAGATTTGCAGGAACTGTCATTTTCTCAATGAACGTTCTAAAATTCAAGCTAAATGATATATTCTGACATTTACTACTGACACATCTTGAATTCGAAAAAAGTACGTGCCCATGAAAACCTGAATCTGTTTTGCATAATATCAGTCTACTGTTTTTTCTATAAATAAATTTTTTTCTACATGAAATGCGTCTTACCGATGATGATAAATACTTCAACTAAAACATAACATAACATTACTAACATAAAAAAATAACTAGCGCGTTTCGGAAAAAATTCCTAGATCGATTAACAGAATGTACGGATAACATCTACAAAATTCGGATAAATGTGAAATTAATTGTCTCGAATAGATCAAACAATCGGAAATTGGTCAGCTCGATCCCTAGATTTAACTTCGTTCGATTTTTAGTTAAGGGTCTTCTAAAGGTGCTAGTTTATAAATCGCCGATGCAGAATATTCAAGATTTGCAGGAACTGTCATTTTCTCAATGAACATTTTAAAATTCAAGCTAAATGATATATTCTGACATTTACTACTGATACATCTTGAATTCGGAAAAATATACGTACCCATGAAAACCTGAATCTGTTTTGCACAATATCAGTCTACTGTTTTTTCTATGAATACTCGAAATTTTGTGTCAAATCTTTTTTCTAGTTCCTGAAAAAATATAGATCTTAGGCTCATCGTACCTAATATCTATTTTAATTAGTAGGAGCCAATTGATGTTGGGAAAAATGGGGTATTTAAAAATGTTATTGAGATTTTAAATTTTACACTTTCAGGACATATTTACACAATTTTTTTTCTCACTTTTTCATAATTTTCTTTTTTATAATTTTATTATTATTATTATTTATTTTATCAGGTTCATTTCAGTTCTAACCGATAAAAAAATCTCATTTTACATATTACAGAAAAACATCGTCGTGTTGTACGTAAAATTGGCAATAAAAGTTAACTAATCTGTGCCTCTGTTTATAATATAATTCGTGAATATAAAAATACAAACAAACCCAAAACCAAACCAGAATCGTCAGAAAAACTTCAATGCCCTAGATGATTTTGACAGAAACGCAATCTGAAGAAAACTCCACAATTTTTTTTTTCCAGCAGCAGTATTCTAACTTTGGGTAAAGTTTTGCAAGAACAAGTATTGAATGGTCTGCCAAATTCCAAGAGAAGCACGTTTTATAAATTCTTGAAAACGCTAAATTGGAATATCAACCTCGCGGAAGAAGTAGTATCTTATTGGACAAAGATGAGATCATTATGTGAAGAATAAATCATTTGAAAACAATTAAATAATATAGACTTGAATTAAGCAGTGATTCATGAAATGCAGCCAGACTAGATGATTTATTAGTACTTGATTCAAGGAACATCTAGGTCATTTTATAAATATGTGATTCGAAGAGTCACTGTTGCTGAACATATTTTTGATACAGGTCATCCTATAAAATTGGATAACTTTAAACTTATGCCATGTTGTCAACAATATGGGGTTGGAAAATTCATATTAATCTGAATAAAGAAATTTGGATCATGGCCCGTTACTATTATACTTTGGACTGTCAACAATATGTGAATTTGCACTTGCGAGGATAATATTTTCTTAAATCTTGTTTATTCCAGTGAATTGTCAATGGTGAAATGAAGAAAGAATCTTTCTCAAACATTCTTTTTAAAGAATACTTGTCTTGAAAGAAAATTTATGTCAGACAACAATTTTTCAACTACCTCCAATAACATACTCAAAAAGAATTAATCTATTCTGCCCTCAACTCACAACATGAATTTATAACGCACCATTAAACTTGGCTAAAATGCCGCAAATTGGATTATAGCAAAATTATGAGAAAATGATGTTACCTGTTTTCATCTAGTTGTCTAACAGCAGCAGGCCAATCTTTCTTCTCAACATTGTAGAAATGAGCCCATCGAAGGGCTTCACTGACATCACCATAAACATTCAACTGTGTAACTAATTCTTTTTGCAATTGTTCATCATCTCCGATTGCTTCTTGAATCATTTCCCTCCAGCTTTCATCACCTATTGAACATAGTTATTTGAAAACCCCTGATTATTATACCAACATAACCTATATTTTAATGGAAGGGCAGAGCAACCTGCATAAATGTTGTTAAATAAAACAATAAATTTTCATGTGAAGGTGATCGTAGAGAAATGTCTTCCTAGCTACCCATAACTTCTTGGATGTATAGCCTCAGAAGCTTATGTCTAACACTTACACTCAGCGTTCATCATATGGGAATCCATAGAAAAGGATTTACATCTACTTATGCAAAGTTTGATCTATATAATTCAGAGATTTTTGAAGTGTCTTTCAAACAAACCTAACATTAACCGTGACATAATATGAAAGGTGTATGGTAACTCACATTCTCGTTACAGTATTCTAGAACTAAGTTTAATTTCTTTGATATAGTAGGAACTTCAATCAGAAAAGATTTACTCTGATGATATTAGCTTTTTCAGTAGCACAAGCGAATTCTTTCGTTTATTTATTTTTCGCACATCGCGAGATTATGCAGCGCTCTAATAAAAAATGTGATTAAATGAAAGAACATTGTTTTTACCACTTTTAATAATAGCTTGAAAATGTTACTATAGTTTCAACACCGATGTGTCATTATCAAACAGATACAAACAGTAAATTATAGTAACGTTTTCAAGACATTTTTAACAGTGGTATAAAAACAAAGCAATTGTTCTTTCATTTAATGATAATCATAAATTACCACAGAGTTACGGCTTCTACCATCGATTATTTTTCAAACAATGTACATTCATATGTGAACATAAATAACGAGAGACCACTCCCCGGCTCCGCTCTTACATAGAAATAACGGGTATAATGTGTTTCTCTTCCATATAGCACTGCGGGTCTTGGTGGAATTTGTGCTTTTTCTGGTAACGATATTTCAGCTGAAGAGCCAAGGCTGGTGGACCTCACGCTATTTGAAGCCACTCTAGAGTATACTTACAAAGACTTAGGCCCAGTTTTTCTTGATTGCTAGTGGATATGTGGGGATGGAGAATTTAGTAGAAATTGATTGCCAGAATTATTCTCGGGCCTGCACTGAAAATTTTAATAGGAACTAAAGAGGAAGGCATGAATACATTTATACAGATGTAGCGTAGCAGTCCTGGAAGCCACATCTAGACTTCTCATGAAATCTAGAGCGCTCCAGGACTGCATATGGTAAAATTAGTGAGACTTCCCAGACACACACACATCCATACAATTGTGGCATGAACTTAATGTGATATTATTGTGACGTGAAATATAGCAGGCCAAGGTTCTGAATGCAGAAACTGGCAAAAAACGTAGTAGAAGAGAGTAGAAATGGCGTAACATCATCGTAGACAGGGGATTAGGACTACAATTCTGTCAGAAAAGAAACTAAAGATTTTCTTTTTCATGCATCCAATTTCCGACAATACGAAAGGGTTTCAATGGGTGGAATTATTTGAAATGTATGCAGTGGGAAATTGCATCTTCTTTCTGATGTCGGAGAAAATTAGAATTGGCTTAACTCTTGTCCGATATTGTAAGTTTTCCAACCTCACTTTTATGAAAATCAAAATACAGTCATGTCAAATAAGTTTTGATTCGTGGAATAATGAATACGCATCAGCAAATTCAGTTGTTGAATGTCATAATTATGTCGTCGGCGCCCATTTTAATAAAAAACGAAGGAACAATTGTCCACGAATATTTTGGGTTAGAATCATTTTTTTCTACATGAAATGCGTCTTACCGATGATGATAAATACTTCAACTAAAACATAAGATAACATTACTAACATAAAAAAAATAACTAGCGTTTCGGAAAAAAATTCCTAGATTGATTAACAGAATGTACGGAGAACATCTACAAAATTCGGATAAATGTGAAATTAATTGTCTCGAATAGATCAAACAATCGGCAATTAGCTGCATGAGAATTAACTCCAGATAAGATACTTGCATTCGGCACTGCCACAAGTATGCCATTCCAACTTACTTTCCCAGAGTTGCACAATGGGTCTGCTTGAATAGCTGATATGGTCAGATATATTATTACCCCCCCCCCCACCCCCAATTTAATGTAATGTAATCTTCATAACACATCTTCTAATATGTAGTTACAAAGTTTATAACAGAAATAAATAGAAACAATCATAAACATAATGTAATAGTTATTGGATTGGGTATGCAATGTTATAAGTGTTTTGTTCAAAACAGTCAATTGATATAGATAACACAGAATGATTATTTATTAAATAAATCTTACCAAATCCTCCTTCAATATATCTTTTATGGAGTAAAAACCCCATCGCACCCTCATTTCGCTTCCTATTTAAGTTTGGTGTTAGATCCCCAGGTAGATTGAACATTTTCATCAATCTAGTAATCAACTTTTTCCAAGGTTTAATTTGCAGTTTCTCCCAATTAATGCAAGGAATGTCTGCTTTCCTGCATATGCATGAGCAGATAAAAAAAACTAAATGCAATAAGAAAGTTACTTACTGGAGATAATTGCTCATTGCATCTCTAACAGAAGGCTTCCCCAATATATTATCTAAGAAAGTCACTAGTTCAACCCGGTGCATTGGGCTTGACACTAAGAATTCGTCCACTGTAAGAAGTTTATCTTGCAAAATCAATGGTATTAAAAATTCGTCCAAGGAAAACTTATTCTGAAGTGATAGCAGTATGCTACTTTGACAGGCCTAAAATAGCAGAGGATTAAGAAACTTCATCAAAAATCGAACAGGTGTACATTATATTTTCATTTCTTTGTCTGTTCCTTTTATAAACCTTAAGTATCAAAATTTAAATTCAATTCACTTCTCATTAGGAACATGATGTTTCAAATAAAGATGAACAAGAAGTTGCTGCACAGTTCATCTAAATCATAAATGGATCTTGCCTAATTTCTTTTAGCAAAAGCTAAGCAAGAGTATCTAATTGAAAATGCATAATAGGAGAATAAGATATAGTGAAGAAATCGCTATTACATTGGCAGCCTGTTTAGTGACTTTATAATTGTATTTAAATTAAAACTGCTTCAACTTTGTACTACTTCTGATTTTCTGATCATGCCAAAGTTGCTAGGAAAGCATGCTCAACATTCTCAAGTCATTTAGTAGATACAATGATTTTTTATTTTATATGCATTTACAGAGATAGTATGGTTCTAAAAAGTATGTACAGTTAGAATTAATTTGTTGCTTATTGCTAAAATGGATCTCATCATTTAGTTAGCTAATATTTCTTGAATCCAATAAATTAAATTAAGAGCATGATTTGGAATTTTATCTTCCAATAAGTAGAAGCAAATCAGAGTGAGTAAGATATAAAATTTCTTATTCCTACAAAATATATATGAATAGTAGATATATAAATCAATTTTCTCAGCTAGGTAAACTCTGAAATTATTGATTCGTGAGTATCATATTCTAAGATTTGTAGTTAGAAACTATTGGGAATTAATTTTCTTTCTATCCCAATTGATCTCATTGTGCAAAACATTAATATGCAAGGGTAAATTGAACATTCTTAAACATAAAGCTAAATAAGTCTACCTGTTTCCTCATTTTTGGTACTTATTTGTAACAGACCTTTGTGACATTAACCTACCTCTTTATACTGTTTTTTTTCAACCATACATTTTATCAAGTCCATGAATAGAGGACTGCTTTGAGCCATTTGGAATGTCTCAACTACCAATTTTGTTAAACTTAAACTATTCTGCCTGTTAATTATCTTGAAAGCATTCACTTTTAATTCATCAGATAAAAAATGACTGGCTTGCTTTTCATGTTTGTCACACCAATGTTTGAATTCCTCCATTATAAAAAATGGTAATGTTTTACTTTTGGCACTGTGAAATTCTTGACAGTTATAGATCAATCGAAGCACTTGCTCATACGAATTTTGACATTCTTGAAAATGCTGATATAACAAATTAGTTACTGGTGGGCTCTTCTTCACTAGAACAACACCAATTATTTCATAAGTTTTGAAATATGATTAGTTTCCAATACCTACACATTTTCCATAAATTTTTTAATTTCTCAAAGAACACTATATCAGGCTCATCTAAATCCAAAGAAATTGTAAGTGTTCCACAACTCTTATTGTCATGTTTAGATATGTTTTGTTCAGGATAGTAAGAATATGGCTCTGGTAAATTTGTTCTCATCCAGTCATGTCTATTATGTGGCAACATATTTATTCTTGAAAAACATAAGGTACATGTAAAATTTTGTTATGATTTATGAACGAATTCATGATGACATACATAATTCAGTTTGGGAAAGATGAAGGATAAAAATTAAAATATTTTACCTCCTAGGTAACTTCAAATTATAAAATTTTCGTCAACTTCAACCAAAGAAATTACTAATAATATATGGGCAAACTGTGGACTACTTGTATTGTACTAGTGAATGTTAAGTTCTGCAGCGTTGCCAACTTCAGGCATTACTATTATTATATTAGCATAGACATTTGAAAATATGTAATAGCATTCTTATAACCCACGGTCGTACATACAGATCTGGAAACTCGAGGCTGTTTCCTATGTGAGAAGTGGGACCGCTAAGCGTCGACTGTCGCGTAGTACCAAAAGTCGTCACGTGAGAGTATTCTCTGACAACTGTCATTCTTAAGTTGTAAACACAAGAAATACCGGCGTTTTTAGAAACAAATTACGAAATCGTGCATTGTGCCGAAATGCAAAACGAGGTACAAAAGTGTAAAGCAAGAAACTTCTGTTTTTAAAGTACCGAAAGATGCCGAAATGCGAAAAAAGTGGATGTTTGCGATTCCGGATAGAAATCGTTTTAACGAGGTCTTTTATGTGTGCGAGCATGTATAACGAAAAAGGGGAAGGTATTTTTAAGGTGAGTAATACATTTTGACAAGAGTAACAGTTCTATTCCTCTCTCAAATCAGAATACTTAGTAACACTGCTTGCGATTCCGGAAAGAAATCACTTCGATCCAAGCTCTACCACTTACCGATCCAAGCACTAGCTAGTGGCTGAACTATCGAAAACTATCGATAGTGCAATTAATATCGAGTAAATTTTCCGATAGTATGGATCCATGTATTTACATTAAAAATTTTATCTCGGGCAAGATGAAATGGTACAGATTTGTAAATTTAACACCAAATTTAACATCTAGAATGGTCGGAATGGTGGAATTGTTAATATTAACGGACGCGAAAACCGTAGTTGAACAGTATTTGCAGGAGCCGACTTTCCTCTTGGAAGAGGACATTTTGGCATTTTGGAAAAGTCACAAGTCCAAGCCTTAAAAACTGTGGCTTATACGATGTTTGTCGCGTCTGGGTAGTTAGTCCCGTCTGAGCGAGTTTTTCTGCGGCAAGTCAAATAATAACTAATCGTCGAAGTAATCTGAAGCCGGAGAAATTTAATATGATGAGTTTCATGCGTCAGAATAGTTGGCCCCTGTAAATCATAACGTTTGTTCAATTGTCAAAAGGTATACTTTCGTTACTGTGATTTATAAATCTAATCTAAGTTAAACAGACACCAGATTTGTCCCGTATGGACGCGAAAACTGTAGATGAGTAGGAGTCGACTGTTTTCTTGACAAGATTTTGTGATTTGACTTTTTGGCTAATACTAGGTTTATTTAATATTGAAATGAATAAATGTATGTCAACAGTATTAATATTAAATGTTAAACAACCTGAAAACTTATTGTTGTAGGGTTCTCCCCTTTTTGAAATACAGGTCGATATATCGATAGTATTCGATATTTTTTCTCCAGACTATTGATAGTTCGATAGTAGCAACTATCGAGGTTTAAGCAAGCCTAGTACCTAGTATACTCTACGTACATAGATATTATATATACATACATGGATAGCGTATCAGGGATTTTCATTGACTCCAACATATGGAACAGCTGACAAGTGGCAAAACATCGTTCTAGCCATAAGAGTACATGTTACTGTAATCTATCATATTATGTTGTTTTCAAAAGAAAATAGAAATATTCTGATACAGAAAACTTCTTTAGTGCTTTGTTTTTTAGTTGTGATTAGTTGTTTGGCTTTTTACTTTCATCTTATCAAATGATATTGAGTAATAACTCTTCGACGACAATAAGGTTATAATGGTGAAGTGTGTGATTAATTAGTCTTCTTGGATACTTATGATAAATCTAAGATATAACAATGGTGAAATCGTGTTCCGCATTCGGATGTACAAATCGGTATCAAAAAGGAGGACCTAGTTTTCACTGGTATTTACAAATTTAGTAGATACTGGATAGTGGTAGTAGATATAATTCACAATAATGTAATTAAAACGTAGACGTTAGAAGTACAATTTTAATCGACTATTCACAATCGAAAATAAAAAATAATTGTGTAATAATTACTCTTCATTTCAGTTTTCCTTCAGATGAAAATTGAAACAAAAATGGGTAATAGCAATGAAGAGAAAAAACTTCGTGCCCAACAAGAATTATCATCTTTGTAGTGAACACTTTACAGAAAATGATTTTGTGTATTCATTTGGAAAGAAATCAGTAAAAAACCATGTAGTTCTTCCTAGTATTTTAAATTTTCCGGCAATTGTCTTTAAACGTAAGGTGAAACCCAGAGAACTTAGAAGTCGGTAAACAATATAAATTTGTCATACTTTTTAGCTGGGCATATGTTGTGATTATTATGTTTTTACTAGTGATGATTCAAACATTATTTGTTGTGATGGCACCTCATTTAGGATCAATGAAGAACAACCTGTAAATGAACCAGAAAGTTGGTTCATTATATACTTAGTAGATTTATAACATTTTGATACCATCTTTTCTGTCCTATACCGTCATGCCCTAACATGAATATAATTTTTCAAATTGCGAAGCATACTATTGATAAACAAAAAATAGTAATCAAATACTTGACTAAAAGGAATCGTAGAATGAATGCAACGGTTAAAAAATCTGAAAAATGAATTTAAATATTATATAATAATGCTCCTCTGTTGGTAAAATGTAAGTTTAAAATTAAGGTGACCTATAATCTAATTTGTAACTATAAACATTGATGCTGTGAACTAAAACCCTGTTCATCACTTTTATTTTCTTTAGAAACTGGAATATATTGCTAATGTTTATTATTATAACATAAAAGGTGAGCTAGCGATTTGGCATCTGCGACTAGCCACATTACCAGAAGTTCACCACTGAATAACAGTAATTGTTCATTTATGTAATTTCCAGTTCTTCTTCTTTATATTTAGCATCTTGAGGCACAATCGGATTCAATCTTTGGCTCAGGAAAAATCCAGGTTTGGGTTATATGGTAGCAGAATTAGATTAATAATTTTGATAAATGACATACTTCTTTTTTTTCGAACCACTCCAAGAAATAGCTATATTATTTCTGTTTAATTATTTGAGCATTTTGATATTTATAGATATATTTCTTCTATAGCTTACTTAATTTTGAATATGTATGTTACTTGTTTTCCATATTACAACTAAATCTTCACGACGTTATGAAAGATGTTGTTTTATTTATTAGGTCATGTATGGTAATGATTCTGTAGTTGAATATATGCATTAATTAATAATTGAAGCTGTTGATAACTAAATATGTCATTTAACGTCCGGTAGAGTAATTTCAGTTAATTATATACTAAAGTTTTCCATTGATAAAAAACAGAATAAGTTGTATATGGGTGCTTCATGGAAATATGACTAAATTCAAAATGAGCTATATTTAATTATATATCTTTAATGTAATTTTATACATAATACTATTATGTATTGTTGCTGAATCATAAAAATGATCAAATAGGATTATAACTTGATAATTCATGAAATTCGTAAAGTGCTCCATATAAAACAATGTAAATTATTCACGTTCTTGCCACTTGTCACGTGGTCAGAATGATCTTCATCTCTGTCTAATACCAGGCTGAAATCATCGACATATACATATGGACTGCGCGTGGCAATGATAAGCGCGGGTAGTGCCGGCATAAGAGAGGGGAAAACGAAGAGGACTAATACTGTCTTTATCTACTTTATCTATCGCGTTTCTATTGGCCGCTGCGTTGCCATGGAAATGCAACATGACTGTAGCTAGTATGTTTACGTCCCGAGCCGATAGATTAGGCTATTAGTCCTCTTCGTTTTCCCCTCTCTCACGCCGGCACTACCCGCGCTTATCATTGCCACGCGCAGTCCATATGTATAGGTCGTCTGTCTCTCTTACGTGTTGGAGTCATCGACTGAACAGAGGTTTGTATATCATGCGCTATCCATGTATGTATATATAATATCTATGTCTACGTATAAACCATAACCTATTATCCTATAATAGATCTATGGTATAGACCTAGTATTCTGTAGTTTAGTTTCTGTTTCTGGTCTTAGCTACTTTATACCTTAATAGATATAGATATGAGATAGTTGTTCTATGCAAGCTGGCTTAAATTGTATTTTCAAATTTGTAAACATTGATGTTCCAAAATGTTGAAACGGGTATGGAAAACCCAAAGTTGCAGATATATTCATCGCAACTGTTCAAATGATGTTGAAATAAATCATCCCTACCGGTTTGTACTGTTTTAGTACTATAGATTGGGGTTATGTGTAGGATCAGGATCAGACCTTTAATTGTAATAGGTATCTGTATATATCAATCGGTTCAACTTAATGTAATTTTATAGGTAGAACAAAATAATTTTAGTAAATCAATCCCATGGGCCAATGTATATGTCATTTTATGTAACCAGCACAAGCCCTTGAGTTAATTTATGTGCACGATACAGTGTTAGTCCCAACTCGATCTTGACTCTCATTTTGTTTTTACAATAAAATTTGTAGAAAAATGGCAAATCATATTGTAAACAAATGATGTATCAGGGTTATACAACGTGAAATAAATGAAGCGGTAAATGTTATGAATGGTATTAATATTAATTTTAACCTAAATGTGGAACACTACCAATTTTAACAATATTATTGAAATATCAAAACAATAAATAAATACTCCAATTAAATAATGATAGCATCAACAAGCCTATACTGAAATAAGTGATATAGCAATAGTACAAATATATATCTGGATGTATACTCTATAGTATTGGACATAACATTTGTCATAATATAGAATCCCATTGTTTTACCTTGAAATTCATGTAATAACGTTATAAATGATTATATACCTTGAAGACTGGATTGTGTTCAAGGTGTAAAATCATTTATAGAATCTTATAACATGAATTTCATAGTAAAAATCAACATACACCAAAATCTTCAAGATTTCAAAATTAAGGATTTCAAAATTAAGGGAATTTACTTATAACAATTCAATATACATAATTGAATATATTTCTTATATTTTGACTACACGAGAGGGAAACCTATAAAGTTCTTAGAACATCGTGTGAACAAGCCAGCAGTGGAATGTTAGGAGAGGAGATAGGCATTGAAATGTCTCTTCAACGTTTGGAGGTTATAGGCATCATGAAAGACATCACTAGGCGAAGAGTTCCACAACTTCCATATGATGTTTTGGCATCATTTAAAATTAAATTATCTTTAAACCACTTGTATGCCATCAAATTATCACTATGAAGATAACAGTTTTTGCCTTAGCTGAATATTAGTTATTTGATAACAATTTTTTTATATAATCTAAAAACTTCGGTTCAATTATATACATTCGTTTTGTGTAGATGTTATAATTCTCGATGGAATTATTTTCAGTAAATGGAAAAGTGTGGTGGGATTAGAGGTGCATGCCCAAATATCAGCAACAAGTAAATTGTTCTCTAGTGCTTCAACAGCATTTTCTTCTCCAGTTAATTCAGAAGTATCTCTAATTGATTGTGCTGTACCAGGAATGCTACCAGTTCCAAATAAACGTTGTATAGAAGCTGGAGTATTAACTGCTTTAGCCCTCAATTGTAAAATAAATCCTGTATCTATGTTTGATAGAAAACATTATTTTTATGCAGATATGCCAGTAAGTTTAAAAAATAATTTGGGGATTAAGTAAAAGTAATTGAATTTTAGGCAGGATTCCAAATTACCCAACAAAGATCACCACTTGCATCCAGTGGTGTATTAAATTTTCAAGTATATGTTCCTGGTTTTCACAAGACACCTTATGAAAAGATGGTTCGGATAAAGCAACTCCAATTGGAACAAGACAGTGGTAAAAGCCTACATGATGACGATAGAAGTTTGATAGACTTGAATCGTTCTGGATCAGGACTAATCGAAGTGGTTTTTGAACCAGACTTAAATGATGGTGAAGAAGCAGCAGCCCTAGTCAAAGAGTTAGCTAGTATCTTATTGAAAATAGGAACGTGTTCATGCAGGATGGAAGGTAAGAACATATTTCTTTTCTATGTGGAGCAAAATATCATGCTTGAACTGATCTTCTTGAGAATGAGGCAAAAGTTTTTTTATTTATTCGTGCATCATTTTGATAATATTTTTTGGAATAATCCATGAAGAAAAGCTAGTTCCCTTCAATAAAAAAAGAATGAAATTACTTAGAGCAGAGAACATTGCACAAGTACGATTGTCAATGAGTACTCTAGAGTTACAGTTGCCTTAGCAAATGATTGCCCTCAAGTCAATTCATGACGGTATCAAAGACATATCTTACTAACGTATGCCACTAACAGAAACAAATAGCTTGTTTCATGTTTTCAGTATCAGCATCAAGTTAGGGTACATGTGGATATCGTAGGTTACAGATCCCAAGGATTTTATAGTGAAAATAGATTATGCACATAAATAAAAAATGGTGTCTTGTGATGAAGCTGTTGTGTTTTCATCAGCAGTAAAGTTCGGAACTTCTAAGCGATTTGAGAGTCAGAAATGCTCTGTGTTTCAGTGTGTGCAAGTATGCTAGTGTGTATCAACCATGTTGTGCCAAAGGTTCAATAAGCTCTATTACACTTAGGAAAATCGTTTAAATTACTGCAAAGAATCAAGAAAGTGCGGTTACAGTTAATCTCCCAGCCCTTGAAAATAAAGAAATTGATTAGTTGAAGAAAAATGTTGATAAAGATAAAAATATGTTATTGAAACGTCAAAAAGAGAAGTGTTATTTTAGTTTTAGTCATAATAAAGAACCAGAATATCAAGAAAACAAAACAAATGAATGTTATTTAAACAATATCTTCAATATCGATAATTAGTCGTATACTATTTGACAGAACCGAGATTGAGTGTCCTCTCTGTTTTATTTGTTTACTGTTTACCTATCTTGCTAGTGTTTTGCCCGACGAAGCGTATAACCTATTGTTTTAGCACGCTTTTGGTGTTGGTAGGGTTTTACTAGTACTTTGCTTGATACACAGCTTGGTAGATAAGAACGCTTCCGCTTTTTCCCCCACTTACGTCTCATTGGTGTTTGGATCATTGTGACCCTAACCAAATAAATATTTATACCATAGTGATATATTACATCTCTGTATCATCCCCATTGAGAAATAAACCAGAATATCTAGGAGTGATAAGTCAAATTTACAACTCCGTGGCCACTTCGAGCCATCTCGAGACTCCTGCAAACTATTTCTTCATTAAAGTTGCCCTGGGCATAGGTTGAGGCAAAGGTGACCGTTGCCATGGAGAACTTCTCCGGGGAGAAAACCAAAAATTTTTGTAGGTACAGAATTATAAACTGCACCTCGGCGTTTAAACCAAATTTTTGACTTTGCCTTTACAATTGCTCCTTGTTTTACCGCTCAACCCTGCCTTTACGATAGTAGCTAGTATTAGCTACATCCACCGCGGAAGTGGTCCGCCATTGCTGATTGTAGAGATAAGGAGTTGTGCTGTGATTGTATAGTATGTTTGGGGAGGGGGCGTGGCTTGTGTGTGATTGGTTGTTGGAGTTGTATGTGGATGGGTGTGGTTTGTTGATTGGTTGTGATAAGAGAGAGATTGGATGGGATGATGGAGTGGGCTTGTGTGTGATTGGTTGTTGGAGTTGTATTGTACGTGGATGGGTGTGGCTTGTTGTGATTGGTTGTGATGAGAGAATGAGAGAAAGGGATTGGATAGAGTGATGGAAGATGGTGGCTGTTGCGCTATGACAGAGATGACAGTAGCGCCATCTGTGGACAGCGGGGTTGTTCTATGATCAGTAGTAACGCTAGCGTCATCTGTCTACTGAACTGTTGGAACATATGTTAAAGCACAACTGATCTGATTAATTAATAAAACAATGGTTCCCATATTCATAATTTTATTGTATACTTATTCTGTAAACATAGATAGACAGTTCTTTGGCAATGAATTAATGTCTAGATCACCCATCATCAGCAGCATATTTCTCTGATATTATCAAAATTTCGAAAGAGGACGTCGAAGCACAAAATTTGTAGTGATGGTGGACTTATTCTATAGTTGACATCGACTTCACCCGCTATCTCAGAAAACATTTGAAGCATCTTAAAGGTGTGACGATTGGAAGTATCTCTTCGGATGCTGCGCATGTCCATTATCTCACATAGGTATGGTGGTAGTGCGATTCGATAAAAATCGACACCCATATCATGTAGCACTCTAAAACAATCGAGTATATACGATCCTGGTTTCGGAACGATATCCGAAATTTGATGTAATATGATTTTTCCCATCCTTCTATGTTCATATTTGAACTGACCTTCTATATTCATATCGATTATCTCCCAATCTTCTGGAGGTGGATCGAAATCTCCTCCGAAATAGAAAATATCAGCATACGCCCAATCGGTTGAGGCCCCCACAAGGAAAGTTACGAATTCTCCAGCGATTATCCAATTTTTGGAAGGTACGTGTAATCCTTCGAGGATTTTCATAAAATTTGGAGGACATACGCTTATTACGAATTTCTTCGCATCGTAGACGGTGGTAAGCAGACTATGAATAAAACTGTTGTATAATCGAGGAGACATTATTACAAACTGATTGATTATTCAACTTATTTGAACGTTCGCCTTCAAGACATGCGCAGATTATACTACAACATCAGTATTGTCATCTGTAGACTTTGGTTCAGTGAACAGTAGCACCATCTGTTAACAGAGCTGTGGGAACAGATACAGGCATCTTCAAACAGATCTGTTAGCGACATCTGTTATCAGAGCTGTTCGATCGGCTAACAGAACTGTTGAAACAGAAGCAACGAAACAGGCATCTTCAAATACAACTAATCTGATATTATTAATAAGACAATGTGGTTTCTATATTCATAATTTTATTGCATAATACTTATTCCATACATGGTATAATAGACAAGATATTATTGATATCATTAATAATATAATTATAGAAGAGATAATGATAAGATAATTATTAAAATTACTACTAGACTCTTCATCAGCGATTCTTGTTGAATTTTCAAATTTGACATTTGTTATTGTTGTTGTTATCTCTTCACCACTCGCTTCAATTATAAGAGGTCTCCAACTAGTGTCACCAAATGTTCGATTGAAGAAAATCAATCTAAGTTTATAGTAGATTATTTGTAAAGATGATAACGATGAGGATGAAGGGTTTCTCAACAATTTCAAATTTCCAAATGTTATGTTCTCAAAATCGTATTTAAATCCTGGCAAGCCTTCTCCATAGAAGTAATCTACATCCATTCTAAACCAATATTTCGGCCAATCATCTTCAAACGTGTTATTAACATTGAAACAGATGAAACTTTCGATAACATCTGGAGACTGATTGATGTAAATAATATGATTCTGAATGATGGCGTGAAGGATGACGAAACTTACGCTCAGGAAAGCCATCTTGATAGAACTGAATTAATTATACTATGTTCAAAGTTTTTATACATTGTAGAATGTGAAATGTTCATAATCTTTTAGAACTCTTTCGGGGGTAAAATTGATAGCTTCCAACAAACAATATCCATTAGCCGAATTGGGAATTGATATGATTCTCTTAATCTTCTTCAAATTGTCCAGCTCTGGTATTTGTGCAGCCGATATCAATGTTGTTTGATAATAGCTTGCAAAATTCAACTGTTCCAGATAACGGAGTCTATAGTTGATTAGATCTTGTAAAATGATGATAAGTTTGAAACATTTCCCATCTAACAGAACACAGGATCCAAAATGATTCATTTTAAGCAGTTTTGTATTCAGAATTTTCACACCTTCCACAAGATCATTATCTGAGTTCGTAGAGAATCGTAATGAAGTGTTATTATCATTGTCAAAGTATTCCATAATTTCGTTTTTTCGATCGATGAATATATTCCATTCGAATGGCATAAAAGAAATCTTGTGGTATAATTCATTTGTCAATTTAACGACTGGAATATATCCTCGTGCAGCACTTAACCCAACTGATATTGAATTCAGGTTATATAAAGGATATGTGACTTCACAAATTAGTCTCGATTCTTGAGAGAAGCGTTTTTCATATTCAAGTTGTGTATAATCCATTTCAGTTTGATATAGCAACAAATCAATAGCACTATCAGAGATCATCTTTCACACAACACACAACTTGTTCGTTTCAACAACGGCGAACAACTGATCAATCATAGTACATCTTTCTTTGGAATCCAGCTGTTATGTTCAGACCCCAATCCCAACCATTTAACATATAATTTTTGCCCCCTCCTACGTAGAATTTTTTCAACTAGATATACATCTGGTTGCTTAGTCTTCTGAATTTCCGATTCATAGAATCCTCCAGATATTGGTTTTCCGAACATATCTTCTAATAAATATGTAATGGGGTTGGTAAAATGAACTCGAGAAATTTTAAAGAGCTCCGTAGACCAGCTGGGCGTATATCCTTTCTCAAATAAGCATTTCGTTTTGCTTATTCTAACTATATCGCCAACATTGAATTTGTGGGGTAATGCTCTTTTCATGTGTGAATATGATCTATTTAGAACCGATTTTTCATTGCTCTTTGTAACCTTACAAGGTGCCATACCAATATTTCGATGTATACGCTTATTATAATCTAATACAATCTTATCTAAAACATCAATCCATTTATATTTTCCACGCAAGCTGAATGACTGATAGATTTTCTCTTTCAAAGTTCTTATCACCCTCTCAGCTATAGAAGCTTTCATAATAGAAAAAGAACTGTAATGATTGATATGATATTTTCGCATCAGTTCAGAGAACAGTTTGTTATAGAATTCTGTCCCATTATCAGATTGAAGATTCTCAGGAATTCTATTTTTAGAATTAATTAGAACTTTGTTAAATGCATCTCGTACTTCTCCAGCTGTTTTCGTTTTCAACGGTCTCGTCCACACATATTTGGAGAAACAATCTATCACAACCAATATATATTTGTATCCGGCATTATCTCGAACGTAGCTATTCATATCAGCAAGATCAACCTGCCATAGATCGTCAATTCCTTTAATAATTGTTCTCCGACGGTTGTAATTTTTCAATGCAGGTTTATGTAACTCACGAACAATTTGAACCTTTTCTCTACTATACATATCTATAATCAGTCAGAGACGGAAAATTGTATCATATAGATTAGACAGCTTTGGATGAATACAGATCAATGATGTTATAATCTGCTTCCTCCTGTTTATATTATATTTTGTTTTTGGTTTACTAGGTGTATGAACTTGACCAAGTCTTCTTCCAGTTTTAATAATTTCGCACTATTAAATTTGTCAGCACTCTGTAACTTCTTAATAACTTTATTAATCTCTTGTAGGCTCCAGTTGAATTTGTAATTGTTTTATATCGGAAATAATTTTACCCTTTAACTCTTGTATGTTTGCATCAAAAATTTAAAACTTATCTTCCGATGTAATTCGTAATCGTTCTACTTCAGAATGAGTTTTATTACTTTTAAGAACAATTTTTTTTGCATAATCCCTCTCAAAATTGTTAAGATTGTTTCTCAGTTCTATTTCCAATTGATGTCTATTAACAGAGATTGAATTCTCCAGGTAACGTTTATTAGTAGCGTCAGTTTGATTAACAGGTTCCTTCAAGTTACACAATATGCGGTTTTTCATATCATAATTTCCGTCCGAAGTGAGTTGTAATTCACAAGGATGATAACGTTTCAAAGCCGTAGCTTGAGATGAAATAGACGAACGACCGAACTTATCGATACTCATCTTGATACTAAACATAAATATTGATATGGCTAATACTTATTATTCAATAACATGAGCTTCCTTTAATTCCTCAATTATAGAAATAATTTCATTCGAATGATTGTTATTGCCTGCAGATGCGGATGAGATCAAGAGACGTAATCTATCTACGATCTCGTTTATATCATCCCAATAGATATATTGAATAGGCTTTTCATTATAACTCATCATATCGATACCAGCACCACTGTAAGATTTACTACGTTGATGCTGTTTCCCAACAACCTCCATCATTCTTTCGTCTAGCCGCATTCGTTAAATCCAAGATTTTTTTATAGTTCTTAGAATCTTCTTCAGAGACTTTAGGGGTAGGATTATTCATAAATATCAACTCATAAAGACCTTGAGTTCCTTTGAATTTATAATCACCAATACTAATAATATCCTCCTTAGGGTGTATATCTAATATCTTATCTCCTAATATCCATTTATGTGTAGTTGAATCTACATGAGGGCCATATACAGTATCATATTTCTTTATATCATCATCCAATAACATTCCTTCAATATAATAGCGGATTAAAGGAGGATACTGCTCGAAATAAATTTCGATTTGTTTTTCATGCTTCTTTTTATAACCATGAAATTCCTTACGTAGTTCTCGAAGACTCACATCACCTGAAAATCCCTCTTCTGATTCTTCTTCTTCCGGTCGACTTTCAAATACTTCTTCTTTTTCAACCGGTGTGAAATCAACTTTGGATGGCGGTTCCACTTTTATTTGGGGGGTCGATGTTTGAGCATGCTTCAATGATGATACTTTTCGTTCAATTTCACTAGTATGTTTTGAAATATCACTCAATGGTTTAGATACAGTGCTGAATATTTTCTCTACAGCCTCATCTTGTTCAGCTTTACCTAATTTAATGGACATATATTTTTTTCTGATTATATTAGCAAGGTTGTTAATCTTCTTCTTCACTTTTCGAGTTTTTATTTCATTCGGAGGAGTCATGATAATCTTCACACAGCCGTTTCCAACCGATCAATGATTTCACATTGACACATCATAGATATATAAATGAATCAAATTTTTTCCTATATCTCCCATTGCATAAATCACTGTCTTTGTCTATCATGATAAAACCATATTTCTCTTTCCAACACTGACAACATATATTTTTAAATTTCTGAAATGGCATATCACTAGTTGCATGATCATCGTATATATGTCGAAGATTAAGATCATCTTGTTTGAAAATTATCATAGTATTAGTGTTATCACGTATTCCATGTTTCGGACATTTTGCATATGACTGACACAGATAGAAACTGTCAATTAAATTATGTCTACCTCTTGAAAAGTACTCTCTGATCTTATCTTGCTTATCGCACATTACATCGTCAAATATGATAACGGAATTGGGTTTGGCCTGTAGAGGATCGATTACATCATCATTTTCAGAGAATGGATGATATTCCAATCCTCGAATCTTAGCTAACGTTTCCTGAAGAAGTTGATACTTTGGCTGATGTAACGATTTCGAGTACACATATACATTTTCAAAACGCAAACCATTTTGATCGAACAACAGAGATAACATTGCATTAGTTTTCCCACAATTACTAGGACCACAGATTATTGTTCTCAAAGTATTCGGGAATAAAGAACCATGTCTATCACGGTTTGCTATAACATCTGGTTCATCATCAAGATTCATTATATCAAGAGTGACCTTCTGTTTCACAACTTTCATTGTGTACTGTGGCTCATCTTCCAACTGGAATCTATTTATAATAGAGGCTCATAGAAAAAATGTTACAGTCTCGAACCTGATGCATTACGGTGAGGGTGTTGTTAACTCGCTAATAAATAATCTACCGTTCGAAGTACACATACCAGGTTATCAGTATTGTGAAACTGAAGAAGCGCCTGAATCGTGGAGATCCTGGTATAAATGAGTTAGATAAAGCTTGTCGTCAGCACGATATAGCTTACTCTCAAAGTGAGAACGATTTAGATATAAGGCAAAAGGCTGATCGTGAATTAGAAGAAAAAGCTTATAACAGATTGCAATCAAAAAGCGCAAATTTCCGTGAGAAGATTGCAGCTTGGTTAGTGAATAAAACGATGAAGGCTAAAAGGAAATTAGGTATGGGTATGAAGAAACGAAAGAAGAGTAGAAGGAAATCTGGTAGAGGTATTAAGAAACGACAGAAACGAGTAGGATTTCATAATAGTATAGTCAAAGGTATTCGTAAGAAAATGAATAAAACCGATTACGCTGATTTGAAAAAATCCTCACGATTCGCTTTGAACGTTGCTAAAAATGAAATCAAAAGAGTGGGAGGGAAGAAGAAAGTAAATTTACCAAGAGTAATCCCCCTACCTAAAACAGGTGGATTCCTTCCTTTCCTTATACCTCTGTTCGCGGGGCTATCAGCTGCAGGTGCTCTAACTGGTGGGGCAACGGCCATAGTTGATGCAGTTAATAAATCAAAACAAGCTCGAAGAGATTTAGAAGAGGCACAGCGTCATAACAAATCGATGGAAGCTATAGCGCTTGGCAAACAAGGGTCCGGTCTATACTTGAGAAAACATCAAAAAGGTCTTGGACTATATCTTCAGAAACAAAAAAAACTACCATTAAAGCTACCCAGGAGACCTTTATCGGATATATCTTAAGAAATTCGTTAAGATATTGAATATTCCACATTTTCGTGATGTATTCATGCGATCTCTGGTCCACTCCAAAATGAGTGTGCTATTGTTAATCTAGATTCGAAAGATCATAGAGGAAGTCACTGGGTAGCTTTCATAAAGAAGAAAGATACAATTTTGTATTTTGATAATTTTGGTAATTTAAGACCACCTCGAGAACTGATATCCTACTTTAAAAATTGTATGATACTATACAATCATGATTCGTTTCAAAAATATAATACTTACAATTGTGGGCACTTATGTCTTCAGTTTCTATATAACAACGTTTCTTATTCATAGCAACTCAGTCATGTCGAACACGTTCACATTAAAAGGTATGAGTAGTAGAATTGCTGCAGACTTTTATCCTCCAATTGAACTAGATCCTAATAGTGAATATTCTTTAGCATTAGTTGGATTCCATACATATAATAGTGTGCCTAATATAGAAGAAGGTAGAAATAATAGGTTCTATTATAAATCGGATAAAAGCAAGAATATTATTCAGATTCCCACTGGTTCTTATGAGATAGCAGACATTGAAAGTTTTCTACAAACTGATAAGCAGAAGAGAGATAGCAAAACTCTGTTATCTTTGAAACCGAATAATAATACTCTAAGGTCAGAGTTGAAAAGTGTATATGAAATAGACTTTTCCCCTCCAGACAGTTTAGGTTCACTTTTAGGATTTTCCAAAAAAGTATTGAAGGCTAACGAATTACATCAATCGGATCTACCTGTGAATATCATCAAAGTAGTTACCATACCGATAGAGTGTAATATAACAGCAGGATCATACTATGATAATAAGTTATCACACACCATATACGAATTTTCCCCATTAGTTGACCCTGGATTTGCTATAGACATAGAACCGAGAAATCTAATTTATCTACCAATTATCAATAAAAAGTCCATTGATAATATTACCTTGAATATTCAAGATCAGGACGGTGAAGCGGTGAAATTTAGAGGAGAGCAAATAGTGATTCGTTTGGAGCTGAAAAGAAATGGGTTTAACGTTTCATAATTCTGAAAAATCTTCAAATCAATACTTAAGTCAGAATTTATGTCCAGTGCAATCAGTATATCTGAAACAAGAGCCTGGAAAGGTTGTTGCCGCTGCATCATTATCAAATTCAAATATTTCATTCTTAAAATCATTGGGTTACAATGTCAAACAAACTTCAAATATTCAACGAGCCAACGTTCGATGAAGAAATAATAAAGGAAGAAACCCATACATACTACCCACATACCAATTCGTTTGGAAATAATGATGAAATTGAAATTTTAATAAATCAACAAGACATCTTGGTTGATCTATTTAGTGCCGCATTATATATAGAAGCTGAATTCGAAGTTTCTACCGACGGTATTGGTGAATGTTCTCTTTCTAACAATGTAGGAGCATTTCTTTTTGAATCTATAAGCTATGAACTTAACGGAAAGGAAATTGATAAAGTGCGAGATTCTGGAATTGTTAGTACGATCAGATCATACTTACTTTATAACGATAACGAATGTACAGCATTGAATACATCTGGTTGGAATTATAAAGCAGCGCTTTCTACATTCAACCCTACAAATAAGTCATTTGTTCTACGAATACCGCTAAATTTCTTATTAGGTGTATTTTACGATTATAGAAGAGTGTTGAGTGGAAAACATAAGCTACGTTTGATTCGATCCAGAAATGATGAACGTTGTTATCACAGCACTGATACAAAGAAGGGTACAATAATTGTTAAGACTATAGCACTGAAAGTGAAACATGTTTTTCCTAACGATGAAATCAAATTAAAAATGCTGGAGGATTTGAGTATCAACAAACCCATACTGATAAGTTTTCGAAGTTGGGAAATCTATGAGAATCCTTCATTGAGAACAAGTAATAAATATATATGGACAGTGAAAACTGCTACAAATTTAGAACGTCCTAGATATGTAATTTTAGCATTCCAAACGGATCGTATAGATAATCCTAAGAACCAGAGCACATATTTCGATAACATCAATATAATGAATGTGAAATTATACCTAAACTCTGAATGTTATCCTTATGAAGCTTCAAAGATGGATTTCCCGAATCTTCAGTATACCGAAGCGTATCAAATGTATACAGATTTCCAGAAAAGTTTTCTCAATAAAACTTTTTCAGAACCTATTATAGATTATACATCGTTCCAGAAAAAATCTCTCTTCGTTATCGATTGTTGAAAACAAAACGATTCGATTAAATCTTCAACAGTTGATGTGAAATTGGAATTTGAGAGTTACATCAATTTCCCAGATAAAACAAGAGCTTACTGTATAATAATAAATGATAAGATTATTGAATATTCGGCAATGACCGGAAATATCCGTAATTTGATTTGATAAGTTTAATCTCTCTCTTCAATATTCAACATTCACCAATATGAGGTTCATCGTAATAGATGTACAAGGCTTCAAAGTGCCGGAATTTAGAATAAAAGAAATGTGTATTACGAATGGAAAACAATCAAGTCACTACTTATTCAATTATCCCAAACCATATAGCGAGTTAGATGAACACTGTAAGAGACAAATTCGATATCTCGAGAGGAATCATTATTGTATTCCATATGTTAGCGGGTTTATCAAGAATAGGGAATTGAAGAATATTTTTAAAAAATATACAGTTGAGATGAATATCAATATATGTTAGAGGAAAAGAAAAATCGTTAGCCATAAGACAACTTTTGGAAGAAATTAATGGAGGATCGATACTTGTTATAGATTTAGAAAATGATAAATCAACAAAGACCTACCTTTACTATTTTCGGATCGAGGAAAAATCATTCTCCACATCATAGAGTTTCTACCCACCCTGAACCTCTTTCCAGAGAAGAAGTGAGAAATGATTATGAACATCGTATATCTTTTATAAATGTTCAACTCGCAACTTGTAAAAGTAGATTGAAAAATTTAACCTTGGAATTATTGGATGTGAATAGTAAATATATATTAGAACGTATATATATCGAAAAATATTGTGAAAGTTCTCCTACCATTTCTACAACCATAGATGTCCCCGCTAACAATCTTCTGCAAGAGTGTAGATCGGATTTATCTACATGTGTTGCAAACAATCTCGGATTGAAATTTGAATCGGATACTTGGGCATCTAAATATTATGAATGTAATAAACCGAAATCATCCAGTTTGACTACAGTTGGCAAAGATAGAAGTGATGTTCTACCTGAACCTGTCCTATCTGAACAGTCAAATATTTCAATAAAAAATGTAGAGTGGGATTATATGAGCTGTTATCAAGAGCTGCATCGAACAAAAACTAAATTATCAAATTGTGTGCTGGAAGAAAAATTAATTCAACCTGCATTATGAAGAATGATATTCAAGAAGAAATTGGATGATCATATAAATGATTTGAATTTTCTTAAAACGCATCCAATTATACATTACATAGATTACAATCATATAACTCATACGTTTAATTATCTGAAAATAAGTAAATAAGAAAACCAAATATATGTTATATAAAATATTTATTATAATAAAAATGTAGATCATATTTATAAGTAATATATAATATATAATATTTATAACACTAATCGTTTTCTTCCTCCTCCACCTCTGGAATAGAATAATGCCCCCAAGGTAACGTTTTATAATTTTCGATTATATAACGTTTATTGTCACGAGCGCTTAAAACGATTTTATTTTGCTGAATAGTATAAATATTATGATTATGAGATCTAATTAATTTTTGGGTTCGCATTATCTCAGACTGATTTCGCAAGCAAGTGACATACTCCTCAAAGTTGATACCATTTTGAACTATATTATATTTAGTACCTTTAGCTTTCTTAGTTTCAGATTTCCCTTGAACTCTAACGGCATACATTTTTGATCTTAAACCTACAAATTCCGTTATTATTTCCCCACAGTATTCATCTTCACGAGTGGAATTTGAAAAATGTTGTCTAGTTTATAATCACTGGTATCAAACCTATGAAGATCTTTTTTAATAACTTCATCATACACATCTCTACATTTGATATGATAAATTAAACTATCCGTATCAGTGTATAATAAAGATAGTACATTCGGATGAGGGAATACTTTCATCATATAATTATAATGAAAGTCATAAAGGCATACTTTCGAAATATCTAACACACACATACCAACATATAGAGGTTTATTGAAGACTATCTCAGTTTTATTAAGTTCTATTGCTACAAAATTTTTATCAAATATTTGGCTGCTATTGAAGTTTGGTTTCGCAATATATGATCTTGCTCCACATTTACCCTCCCACCTTGATACTAATTTGATATCACGATGCTTCCTAACATTTTCCATGAATTTACCAAAACAAGCGTTGACAAACAATTTGAAGAGAGCTACTTCGAATGCATTTTTAGAATTCATTCTCCTTTTTCTATTCAACTCAATATATGGTTTTAACAAGGAGCTTGATTGAATTGTAATATTCTATGAATTTTAGTTAATCTTACTCCTAATTTTAAACATTGTTTCAAATTTCTATAATGTACTATATATCGATATTTGGAATAAAGGGTGGTTAGTAGCTTTTTCAATTTGGAATGAGGTGGACACATATGTGTAGGACATAGAGGTAAATCTTTATGTAAATCGTGTAATATTTCAGGATAATCTAAATCAACTTCTAGCATATAACCTATATCAGATTCATCTGAAACGTTTCGAACTTGAAATTCTTCAAAATTCTCAACCCATTTATAACCTCCATAAGGTAGATATTGACTCATGGCCCAACCGTAAAGATTACATACATCGAAATACATTAAAAAACTGTTCTCTTCATCGGGATTGAAGTCCATCATGTATTTATTATTTGCTTTTGCATATCTATTACAACATTGACTGATACCACCTCGTATAGCACCTTCCATAAACATCAACATATCTACATCTTGGATGTATTCTAAGGAAATTCCTGTATATTTTAACATACAATCCCAAGTATATCCTGGAGAAGTAAAGTAAAATCCTGGATCAAGATTATAATATGCTAAGAGATTTTGAACGAAAATTTTCGAAAACATTGCCAATAATAGTACATCTGTTTTCAGATAAAGGTCACTATATTCACCTAACGATGAGATCTTGAAAGTTGACCACACATTACATGCATGGGTATATTCGACTTCCTTGATTGGTTCATCGTTTAATTTATCATAGAAGTGATCAATAGATGGTAGATTTATATCATCCAATTTTTCCCACGAATCAAGATATTCATAGGGAAAAACACCTTTCCCATTAGCAGTTCAAGTTTCTCATTTGATAGCTCTGAAAATTCTTTCGTTAAAATTTTGAAATAATCTCTTTCCAAGTATGATACTAATTTGTTCAGAGGTGAACTTAAAAAACGACATGAATCTATAAATCGAAATTTGACAGTTGATTTAAATCTGCCTTTAGTGAATGATATATATTTTTCTTTATTGATGGGTAATAATTGAATTGATCCAGGAGAATTTTGTAATAAGTCTTTTATCAAGAGATGTGTATCATAATTTAAAGAATTATGTGCAACCACATGTACAATGAATTTTTTTTTTAAATTCAAATTACAACTTTGATGAGCCACACCACGGTACACTCCTGTGAAGTGACAGTGATCCCTTACACGAATATCTGTTTGAGAGAACTTTGAACTACATATGTGACAATGCTCTTGCGTTCTGAATTCAATATTTTGATTCGTGGTTAACTTCTTCATAGGTTCGATATATTTCAATAATAATCCTATTTGTTCTCCAACTATATCTGATTGTTCTGACAACCATTTAGTACATTGAGGACCTCTATAATATTTATAAATAGATAAAGAGTCATCATATGAACATTTTATATAAAATCCTACACTGTATGCTTCATGTATTTGAATTTTATTGGTACTCGATAATGTAGGATCTGGTGTACATTGTTGAATAGGTATAAGCAAGGCCTCAATATCAAAATAAATTATGAAGGGTATAGGTTCTTTATGAACAAAATTTTTGAATTTTAATATTTTCTCATTTGGAAAACTCACCTTGCAAAAATTATTATCTCTACAAAATATTAAATGTTCATCTAATTTTTGTTGAGCATGAAAATAATTTAAACATCTATCACATATATAGATTGTATGTTTTTTCGAAACTTGAGCACTGATCAATCTAGATAAATTTTTAATCCAACAATAATGATATCTTACATTCTCATCATCATGTTCTCCATTCAAAGAATATTGATTTTGGATTAGTAATAAATTGATGTGTTCAGATAATTTTGTTCTTGTTATGTATGTGGGAAGCACCTCATAATTCCCATTTTTCTTTTTTCTTACCAATTTCAACGTATACACATTTATAGAAATATTATTATTTTTTTCAAATATCGCAACTTGATTGATATGTAGAGGAAAGGTTAAATTTTGTAATTTCAATATATTAGAAAAATGTGGATAAGACTTAGTTCTATCAGAATCCTTTTGAATAGGGTGAAGAGCTGAAATAACGGCCCAAGCAAAACAATACTCATCCTCATTCTTAACATTGATTACGGCATTCTTATTTACAATTTCTTCTGGTAATCGTATATAAGATGACCCATTATACCCCGCATCTAGCAGTTCAACTTTATTTATATTTATTTGAAGATTGATAACATTCCGCAACATCCATCCCGAATCTATTTCTTTAAATTCATCAAGTTTATTCAATATAGGATGAATTATATTATTGTCAACCCACTCCTGAAGATTGTCGGTAGAATCAATCTTCGCAGTTTTAGTATTGAAATATTTGAAATCTGTTTCAATTAAATCTAGATTAATATTGTTTTTAATATATTCACCGCAAAAGATTGAATTTACTTTAACTATATGATAATCAGCAATTATTCTAGATATGCTAGATTTAAACAGATGATAAGCATCTTCTAAAAATGTGTGAGGATCTAAATGTTTCAAATTAATTATAGTACCACATCTTATTTTAGTGGAAAATGCAGATTTAAGATCTTCCCATCGAATACGGTCTGATCGATTCTCTCTCATAGGATTATCAACCCCCATCCCTCGATGAACATTTAAATTTTGAAATAGCACCTTCAACTTTTTGATGTGAGAAATATTTGTTTGAAGTTGATTTACATGTCCTAAACTCATAGCAGAGTTCATTAAATGATGATTAAATTTCCTTAAATGATTATTGCAAAAATTAACCCGTTTATATCTCTCTAATTCTGTGAATGTTATATTTCTGAAATTGTCATAAGCTTCATGAATTAGCTGTACTACTTCTTTACTAATATTTGATTTATCACCCATTTTGAGGATTATGTATAAAACTGTTTAGATATCGATATTTTCTGAGCAGAATAAAATAATTGTTTGTTACGTTACCTAAAAATGGGGGAAGAGGAGGAGGTTCATTGATGAAATTATTTTGCTTTGCGTGGTTTCTTAGATGATGATGATGGTTGATTGACAGCTTGGTTTGAAGGTTCGATATTCTCCTTTTCTTCACTTGTCTTAATGAACTCCAATTTGATGGCAGAATTAGCTTTCCCCACTTCCTTTCGTCCTCCATAAATGATAGAATATGTGCCGTCGTTGAATTCTTCAACGTGTTCCATCAAGATACTGCTTATTCTCTACGGAATGAAGCAAACGAAGTCCCCCAGATCTACTAAAATAGTAGGTCCGAAAGCAGTTTTGACTATTTTTGCCTTATAGATTATATATGGCTTGTCGAGGACGAGGTTGGATGCCTTGCAAACGTCCTTATTCTCTAAAAGAGAAATTTCGTTAAGTTGAGATAAATCCATAATATCTGAAAAACCCCCACATCGACTTTAGACTATTGGAAATATGATTTAGATTGGGATGAACTTACCTAAGAAAATAATATACAAAGTTTCAATAAACGTGTATAGCACACAAATTTGGTCGTGGTGACTCGTTCGAAGAATGAATTATGAATGAATGATGAAGTTTCAATATCAAAATCATGACGGTCTAATTATTTCACAATCGTATACATTGATAAACAAAACAACGGGAAATCTGTTATCAACTGGCTTAAATTGATTGAAAATAATCAGGTTTCCTTTTCAACAGGAACAACGATTTGATAAACCACTATCGCTTTTTCTAATCCTTCATGAACAGGAAAAACCTACTTTCGATTAGTACCAATTAAACTAATCCGCTTCCTTTTCATATATCATCAGGAAAAACTAATCAGTTTCCTTTCACATAAGTCAACAGGAACAGGAAAACTAGATTGATATGAGTATACTAATCTAGTTAGTTCTAATTAAATGTTGATATTACAATTAGTAAACAGATTAGTTTTCACTTCAAAATAACGTTTTCTTGTTAGTTGCATCTCAAAGTTCAAGCAAGCGAGTCACAAAAAGTTCTCTTCAAGTGTTTTAATAATGGAAATCGGTTTAACTATGGAAGAATTAACTAATAGATTCACACCACCAGTTGATCCTCCTGAATATCTATCTGCAAAGTAAGTTTTATTAAGGAATATCTAATGGAAATCGGTTTAACTATGGAAGAATTAACTAATAGATTCACACCACCAGTTGATCCTCCTGAATATCTATCTGCAAAGTAAGTTTTATTAAGGAATATCTAGCGATAGATTATATGTTTTAAACTAATTTTGTAGTGGGTATATCGTATTCATACGAAAAAATGATGGCAGCATGATCAAATACAATAATGATGTTGGAGGAGGATAACACGTGGGGGATAACACAATAATTGTTCTCAATGAAGATAATTCAATTAGAGGGTATGTCTTTCATCAATTCCATAAATAGTTTTGGGGATATTAATTATAATTTATTTACAGTAAATTTGATATGAAAAATGGAAGAATAGGGAAATGTACTCTCATGGATGGAACAGAACTCGTTATAAACGGGATGATACCGTCTGATGCCACCATAGTGAGCACATTTTTATCTGGTGGGAATGTTGCACCAGAAATTGAGAAATGTATGTTGGAGGATGGGACAGAGGTTCTCATCAATGAATCATTAGGCAATGTGTAAGTTCATTGAAAAATATTACCAATTTTAGTTGGGAACTAATAATACATTTCTTATAGATATAACGATAATAACAGCTTCACTAAGAAGCCCCTGAAAAGGATTAAAAATAAAAAGTGAGTATTTCCTCCATTTCATTCTGTTTCCGATATTGTTTTAATATAATAAGATTCTTGACCCAGTATGAATTATATAAAAAATTCTCGGGAATTAGGTCACATTAACACTCTTGTTACAAAAAAATCTATACTTTAATATTAACGATACAATTTTCGATTATTCGTGGTTCTGTTCGTTTCGACGGCGTGAGCTTTTTGATTGAAGATTGTGCGATATGGACGCTTCTGCTAATTAGTTTTAGTTAACCTCCTTTTTAACAAAATAAGTCTTCTGATGATGGTCGTGAGACCGAAACGTACGTGAAGACTTATAACAGAGTGTTAATGTGACCTAATTCCCGAGAATTTTTTATATGATATTGTTTTATTTTTTATAATTTTAGTGAACGTACGGCAAGACCAAATACATTGAAAAAGAAACGCAAGACCGAACCTCCAACAAACTCAATTCAAATAATCGATGATGATGAAATAATGTGAGTAATTTGATTAGAATCAAAGTTCTTTGAACATCTCTTTTTTAAATGCTTATAGAGATCAAATGCCAACAACCTCCAGCTCCCTGCCACCCTCACCACCCTCATCATCTCCACCACCACCTTCAACACCCCTACAAGTCCACCATAATGAGGAGGAGGAGGATTTCAAGGAACTATCTATTTATGCCACGAGTAAGGATTTGGCGGCCTTAATCGTGGAGGTATGTTCATTTTTCAGTTTTTATATTGGTTATACTAATTTTACTTTTCCTTTTCTTTTCGTAGTTGTCTAAAAGTGGGAATAAGTACCTCTTCCAATGGAGATGAGATGAAGTACATACTCTCCATATCCGATTCATACTTCCCTAATATATTATTATTAATTTAAAAATAAAAGAATGTTATAATATAGTGTGTGTATGTTTTTTTTAATTGAATGATGTCTGTCTACACCTACACAGACCATCTATATTCAGATTTATCAGTTTCCTATAACGGGTTTGATCTGTTTGATACAACAGACACCTGTATATGTTCGAACTGTTCTGTTAATACATGACGCTAACAGATCTGTTTGAAACATCAGATCAGCTGATAACACTGTTCTGTTATCAGAGGGTGCCACTGTTCACTGAACGACCGCTGTCCACAGATGGCGCTACTGACATCTAATTAATCAGATAAGTTGTGCTTGAACATCTGTTCCAGCAGTTCAGTAGACAGATGGCGCTAGCTTTACTATTGATCATAGAACAACCCCGCTGTCCACAAATGACGCTACTGTCATCTCTGTCATAGCGCAACAGCCGCCATCTTCCATCACTCTATCCAATCCCTTTCTCTCACTCTCTTATCACAACAAGCCACACCCATCCACGTACAATACAACTCCAACAACCAATCACACACAAGCCCACTCCATCATCGCATCCAATCTCTCTCTTATCACAACCAATCATAACAAACCACACCCATCCACATACAACTCCAATAACCAATCACACACAAGCCACGCCCCCTCCCCAAACATACTATACAATCACAGCACAACTCCTTATCTCTACAATCAGCAATGGCGGAACACTTCCGCGGTGGATGTAGCTAATACTAGCTACTTACGATTGCCTCTTGTTTTACCGCTCAACCCATATTTTTGCCCGTGCCTCTAAAATTGAACCTTGTTTTCCTGCTCAACCATAATTCTGACTAGTCGTATCATACTTGGTTTCCGAGTAAACCGACTCCTCCGAATCCGTTGGTGATACTTTTGGCGGTCTGTTCAAAGTGGGGCAAGTTATTTTATCATTACTGTCATACCTGAAAGAAGGTGTGGACCGGTATTCAAAACCACCCCTACTCGTAACCGACCCTCGCCATTTATTCCCTATTTCCTTCTGAGAAAACCATAGTTATGGAATTTCCGGGGCACACAGATACTTAAGTAGATTAACATGTCGCGTTCTCCGACAGGATATTCGGTCTGTGCTGGCGATTGGTGTCCGGTGTTTGTAATTAGTGTTATCGGGTAGATGGTGTTATCTGTGATAAGGGTTTGAAATTGTGGGATAAATGGTGAAGTCAAGTATAAAATGAGTTCACCAACATTACAAATTTTGTGTTTCCACGTTCTCTTTCAAAATTTCGTTAATATCAAAGAAATATTCTGCTGATGATTATAAATGATCTGCGCATGTGCGAATAAATTAATGAATAGTTTATCATTCTAGTTTGGAATGTCATCTGTAGTGGTTGATATTCAGAGATTCCAAGTGAGAAATTATTTTATTGTCAAAGAACTGTCGGTGTTGTGTTGTTAAAGTAGGTTAGAGAATCATTTCGTATTAAAACCACTGAAGTTGAAGAATTCTCAGCTTCCGATATTATGAAAATATTCCATGCAGAAAAATATCATGAGCTTCCATGCAACGACGATGGAAATCAGAATTACAATGAATTGGATGAGATTTTGAAGGAAAATATCAATCCAAATGCTACTGTTTATGTATGTGAGAAGAAAAAAGCTCCTACTGAAGACCTTCCGAATATTGGGTCTAATCAAGTGATAGTGATGAATTGGAAAGGTAAGTGCCCGAAATTGGAGAGAGGAAACTGTAGCTTCATCGGATGTATTCATCACACTGATAATGAGAACTCTATGTGTAGCAGTATAAATACCTGGAAGTTCAAATATCTAACCAGCGAAGATGCTATAGATATCTAGTAAGTTTACAAATATATCATTATGCGTATATCTTTAGAACAATACACACGCAGACATTACGAATTCGTGGGAAAAGTTCACGAACTAAAAAGAGACCTGCATTTTCACGAAGATAAAATTACCTTTGATGATTTTACCGCTTCCTCTTGTCTTGAACAATCGATTACGTATAGCACGCGTTTTTTGAATTTATCATAACCCAATATGGGGTGTTTTGTTGTGGAATTCGCGTAGCTAGGATAGAAATCGGTATAGTTGTGGTGAGCTAGAACGAAATCTTCCTTGGCAAAGTTCAAGTTCATCCGTTCGTTAGGCCAATATTCTCCGCTCAGAGATAAGCGGATGCTTGATTTATCCACATTATCGGTTTGGAAAAATACTATAACATATCGAGGTTTTTCGACAGACGCGCTGGTTTTCACAGCCCATATTTCTCTCTTCGCATCGGTCGTTATGGCTCGTGTATCTCCCACTTCCGAAAAGCGGATATGACTGGTGAATCGCTCTTAATGGATTGCAATAGTTTCTCTCTGATTAGATCGTTAGGGAGATGTTTTTCACCATCAATCTGAAATTTGACTGTGGTAGCTGCGTTTTCGATCAGAACGCAATCGTTATCTTTTCGAGCACTTACCAATCGAATCGTTTGTCGCCCGAACGTGATTCGGTGTAAATGTTGAAAATGTTGATTATATGCTTGAGTGGGATGAGTAAACTGAACGCCTTTGTTACGTTCAATACAACACTTTCTTCGGGAAAAGTCCAGCCGGTTATAGACATATGCGTTGAATCTGCTGGGGGAATAGCATGTAAATCCTCGCACAGCGCTATTCCAGGGTCACGAACAGTTTCGATGTCTACCGCTCTCACTGTACGAACACGATTCGTAAAGAAAGGCTCCATAATTGGGCACCAATATTACATTCCCCACTCCAGTCACTTCGATTTTTCCCTTGATCGCCAACAGAGTATCTTTCATGACGAAGAATGCGTCTACTTGATTTATTCCAAACTACGATATCGCTGTTATTGAATGCTTTAACGAATTATGTAATCGATCTGTACTCGGCTTTTCGAATCGATTCATCGAATTTCCTGATAAATTTCGAAAGTAGGTAAGATGAGAGCTGCGCGATGAACATCTCTAGCATCGCTACTGTTACATGCATACTTTACTTTGGGTGATGATGATGACATTCTTGTTTAAGACGAAACCCCAAAGATTTCAAAATTATTATGTTGACTCTGGTGAGTAGGTCACGCACTTGAGATATTTTGTCATGATCATGGTCTGGTGGGGAATTGCTTTTATTGTTTCTGTTGTGGTCAACGAACAAAACCATTTTCCTTGCAAAGGATACTTTCTTCACCACGAAAGCTTATCGGTTTCAAATGTTGATCTAAAGCAAGTACGGTTATGTTGGTAATTTCTTCAATATCTGACAGGGGTAGATAGAGAAGATTTTCCGGCCGATTCACAATCCTTTAGCCTGGGTCGACGGTGAAAGCAAAATCATAGATCGTATGCGCAGGTCTATTTCGATAGAAGGCTCCCACTGTAATGTTCGACTCGAAATGTATGTTGGTGACTTTTATTATGTTGACCGGTAGATCAGACACATGTACCACACCCTTCTGCAATACTCCTCGCGAAAATCCTAATATTTTAGCAATCCTATCGTCTTTTGCGAACGAAATATCGTGATGTTATGAAATATTTCACACTTTAACGAGTTTTTTATTTGGTTTCAGCGAGAATATATCTTCTTTAACCTTCCTTCCTTAGTTTTATCTTCTACATAATAGTACAAATTTTCGTTTTCTATATTAGGTATAGAATTGTAGGATTTGAATCCCAACAATGCTAAATAATATTTTTTGTCTGGCTTCAACACAATCGAATTCTGCGGTGTGAACGAGAATATATTGTTAGTGCTTGTTAGTGTGAATAACTGACGACAAGATACTGATAAAAATTTATCGAAACATCTCTATATATATCGTGACATTATTCGATTGAATAAGTATGATTTCATAAAGTATAGATTGTATTTGCAAGCTCCTTCAACACCTGCTTTTCGTGATAAGTTATTTTCTCGTTCTCCATGATGTGTGAAATCTCATCTGATAAAGACTGAGTGAGGACTTCGTTTGCGTGGAGGTCGTGGAACATCGCAATCGTCATGTTCCTTACACGGCATATGACGGTATAGGTATTCTCGCATATGTTCAGGAAGCTTGTTCTGATTGAGAAGCGCCAAATCAAAAGGTTTTAAGATGTACTTCTTCGGTAGAAACGTTAAATCTCTATGTGTAAGCTCTTCCGTAAGTTTATTAATCGCATCTATTAAATTTTCATACATGAAATTGATTATTTTCCTCAAACTACTTCCGTAGTTTCCGTGGTTGTTATTCTTTGAATATTCAAGTGTGACAGGAATTTCAAGCACAACTGTCCACATATCACTTGATTAAACTGTCCACATATCACTTGATTATAATTCTGATAGGTGTTGCTATTGTAAAAAATCCTAACGTTCTCACCCAAATGTCAGTGTATAGCAAGCGGGATTCTGTGACACTTCGATGGCATGTACATCAGCCTCTTTCCACAAGAGTCGTACTTCTTGTGGGGATGTTGTCAATGACCAGTGAAGAAGTGTCATATTACACCCCAGGTGTTGTCACGTTGATTATAAGGTGGGTAGCCTAGCCTAATTTTTAATGATTTCACCTTGATTGGAACTAATTTTTATGGAACTCACCTTGATGTAGGTAGAGCCTAGCCTAGCCCAGACTAATTTTTATGAAAAAAATGTGATTTTATTCTATCGAGATATTTACTTATCTTTGTTGACGTCAATAGGCTTCAAAAAGGTGAAATAAATAAGGTTTTTAATTTTCTTGTTGAGACTTGTAGTAATTTTCTTATCTCTGCTGACATCAAAAGGGTTTACAACGGTGAAACAAATATGATATTTTTATGAATTTTAATTTTCTTGTCGAGTCTTGCAGGTTTCTTATCTCTGCTGACGTCATTCGAGTTCACAAAGGTTAATGTATTTACTTTGTAATAACTATAAATTTATTTAGTACAAGTGTGGGGATCAACTCTTAAAGTCGGGGCGGTTTGCCCTAAGCTGACTCGTGGTCCTGGTGGAGGCATAGGAATTGAAACGCACTCACTTATAGAAGAGTTAAACTTTACTAAATGTAGAGCATGACGTCATTCTGACTTAATATCTAGCTCTACTAAAATAACAACAGTACGGATACAAAATGAATAGTACTTATCTAAACTATGATTGATCATTAGGATCTCTCCATATGATATCTGATTATGATATGCCAATATATGAATGTACGAATATATAATAATGTCATATAATGTTATTGTTATTGTGTCCTAGTTAATCTAGTCTAAGATGTCAAGGTAGCTTATACCAAACAATATGTTTATTATACTCGTAACAGTAAACATATCGTTTGTGCCTCGGCTATGAAACATAAATATAACTTAATAACATTACTAATAGAAATAAGGTTTCATTCTATAATTTAGAGATTTTAGGTAATCTCGTATAGGAATGGAAGATTCCTATACTACACAAGAAAATAAAAACAACAGATACAACTTTAAATTCTATTTGTTTAGAAATAATAATTCAAATATAAGTCTGTAGCATTTCCGCGTATTCTATCATTGTTATTGCTTGGAAATCTAGAATTAGTTCTTCTAATGTTATTTGTCTCAAAAGAAAATCTTAACATTCGGTTATTCCATTGATGTAACATTGTCCTTCTGCAGCACAATGTTGATGGTTCTTATATCCATTATATACACAATCCCACCATAGACTTGTTTTCTTGCTGTATAGTTGATTATAAATTTCCTTCACAACGTTATCTACTATTTCTCCATTCAACATTGTGGACTTTATTTCAATATGAAATTGTCTAATATTTTAGAAGGTATACTGAGAAATAAGTAATTTTACGTTTATATACTAATGTTAATTATGCTTACGGTCAATAGGGTCCACAAATGTCATCAAATTAATGAGATAACACACTATACTACAGAGTTTTTTCCTCATAGTCAAAATATGAAGAGTGAATGTGTTTAAAACCACTCATTCTTGGGAATACATGGAACATTATCCATGTCTGATTCACCCTTACTGGTACTGGCATTTTTCAAATTATTACACTAAATAAAATTAAATATTAATATATATTACCTATTTTCTAACTCTTTTCATTAATGCATGATCATGTTCATTCCTCTTGTTTTCACATGCGTAATAGTCCGGAATATTTTTGTTGTAATTGTTATTAAATTTCACCCATCGGTGATAATCTTTTCCAATGACATCATCTTCTACAGCCTGTTTATAACTCTTCTCCATTATTATTCAATCCTCGTCCAGTAAAGGCTATGATTGATATAAAAAGCAATGTTCTCCCAAACTACAATCAACCATAATGCGTAGTTGATATAATTGTTCTGATTCGAAAATTTGTTTCATTATGAATTAAAAATATCTTTGATATTGAGGAGTATTAAATTTGGAAAGCTCTAATGGTGAATCAAACAATTCTTCTTCACACTTCAAGTCTTCTAGAAAAGCGGCTGTTTCAACTTTTTGACAAATACCACAAAATTGATCACACAAAGGACACCACAAATTTTGCACAAGTTTATTGAATTCTGCTTCTTTTCTCTGTCTGTTTGTTATATCTGATAAGACTTGATTTTTTCTTTGTCAGCAAAGAGTATTCCGTGTTGGAACAGAGAATAGTCACAATAGCAGAAATAGTTTCTGCAGAAGGAACAATAACTTGTAACCTGCAAAGGCTGCTCCAAAAAAGTAGATTGTCAGGCAGTATATTTTCGTAATTATGTTTCTGTCCCCAACCGTCAAACTTATTCCTAATTACCTCACCAGTTTAAAACATGAGTACAGACAAAACCCTGATCCCAGAACCGACCGAAACCCTAGCAGTACCGCCCCCGCCCGCTACAACAAGAGACCGGGCTACCCTTCTAGACCAAGTTCGCAAATGGGGTTTGCATTTTGACTGCCGGAAAGACGCAATCGAGTTCCTCGAAAGATTTTCAGAACTGAAAATTTGTTACAACATCTCGGATCGAGAATCGTTGTACTGCCTACCCGAATTGTTAAAAGGACACGCGCTACTATGGTACCGCAATAACAAGACAGCCTGGTATACTTGGAACGAGTTTGTTAACGATTTCGAGTTATATTTTCTACCACCGGCTTATCAGGACAATTTACTGGAAACTGTCGTCAAAAACGAGTGCAGGAACCGCGGGAAAAATTAAAAGATTTTGTAGTCGAACTACGAACAATGTGCAAGCGCAGTAACAATTTTTCACCGGCGGAGGAACTACGGAGAATATTCAGAAATCTAAGAACAGAAGTCCGGCAATATATCCGACCACGAGATTTCGCAACATTAACCGAATTGATCCGATTGGGTGACGAATATGAAGTTCTGGAAAATGAAATAAATGGCGCCCGAGCAATAAAAATCCCGAAAACCGAATAATTTATTATTTGTGTTGTGGAAAAACAGACCGTTTGCTCACAGGATCTCATTTACCAAAAACCGAATAATTTATTATTTGCGTTAAGGGAAAAGACCTGACATCCCTACGACTAAATACAAATCCCGAAAACCGAATAATTTATTATTTGTGTTGGGGAAAAACAGACCGTTTGCCCACAGGATCTCATTTACCAAAAACCGAATAATTTATTATTTGTGTTGAGGAAAAAAGACCTGACATCCCTACGACTAACTACAAGTAATGGAAACCGAACAATTTATTATTTGTGTTGAGGAATTGACCCGATCCGTAAAGAACTCGAATATTATTAGCGAACTCGTAAATTACCACGATTCGAAATCAATTCACCACCTGTGTCGACAGCGCTACAGATACTAAAGAACTATTAACTTCTTTCGGCTTGTTTCTTATTGCGGGTCAACGTTCCAAACGTACACTACTTGGCGTCTCAGTTTTTTTTCTCGAAGATCGTCTGTTCGAAGTGTATCACGCGAATAGAAATTCTGGTTTGAATTAGATTCTAGAACTTCCGATTGTTTAATTGTTACAAACTAGCCCGACTAGGTCAAATACTTGACTCTATTATTTAAGGTGATTTTATGAAATTGTTGTTCATTTAAAAAGATTAGGTGTAAATATTTATTTTCTTTTGTATATATATTTTCGAGAATCCATCATTTCTTTTAAGGAAATCAGGAGGAATCAATCAATTCATATCTGTCAGGTTTCATTCAACGGGAAATATACGACCCTGGACCACCTGTAACACGAAAACTTATTTTTTACCGAGAGAGGCGGTCACATAAATGGCAAACCGACAGATTAACCACAATTACCTGCACACTCCCGATTTATGCAAATTTTCTCTAATGTGACAATCTAATGAAAAGAAAAAAATAGAAATGCATATTAATATTATACAAAAAAAGAATTGACAAACTTTTTCCTTTTTTCTCGTACATTATTGTTCAATAGTGAGGAGGAAAAAATCATACTTTTCGAAAAATAGTTATTATTTGTTCTTATAGTAAGAGATAACCAAAACAAAAGGTGTTTTAACAAAATATTAATCATTAAGTTCCCAAGAAATGGTATCTGTGTATACATAATTCACAATTCTTTTATCGTCAAAAGAACTTAATGCGGTTTTAATTTGACTGACAGTAAATACTTTTCCAAATTGCTTGACATGAATCGAAAAGAATCAAGAAATCTAAAACACATATTAGATCCCTCAACGTACTTGGTAAAGGAAATATATGTCTCTTCACTAACGGGTACGAGAGACATAGTTCCTTTTATGTCTGTACTCAGAGCTTTACTAATACTGTCGTACCCACTGAGGTTATGGAAAATTACAGGAATTGTGTTAAAATTTTTAAATTATAAATTACAATTTGAATGAGCGGGTCCTCGACCCTTCCGGTAAAATGACAGGGGTCCCTAACCTTTTCTGCACTAGATGAAATTGGTTTTTTACAAATGTGACAAATTACTGGAGTGTCATACGTATATCTATCATGTGAAGACATTTTTATAGGTACACCATCTGAAAATATTGAATTAAATATTAGAAATGGTATTGTCGGTATGATTTATCAAAATACTTTTCAAATCTGCATATATTACAAAAGGAACCTCAATTTTATGAGAAAATTTTTTAAAAGATAATATTTTATCGGTCTCGTTTGGAAGAATAATGTTTGTATTGTCAACATTTTTACATTCCTTAGAATGTTTGTCCAGATTTTCTTGACTTATAAAACAATTATCCTTCACATTTCCTACTTCGAGGTAAATCCTTTGAATAGGTAAAATGGTAAATTGTATCATTCACTTTATCACAAATCATAAGTAAATTGATAGTTGAAGAAAATTCAGTTTTACTAAGTGTCAACGGTAAAACTTCCTTTTCATTTTGTGTAATGAAAAAATTTATAGACACATTATTTAATAACTCAAATTTTGCAATATCTCTCAATGAAATTGGAAATTCAATTCCTTCATATTTGAAAACTGTACTAAAATGAGGGTAACTATAGTTATTTTTGTTTTCTGGAGCTGGATAAAGTGATGCTACAACAAACACTTTTAGTGTTTTCTACAAATTTTGGTAACTTCAATCCTGAATCCAGAAGTTATTGGATTATAACAATTTATTTTAACTTTCAAGTACCAAATCTCTAATAAAGCCTAATCGCTAGCCCTTTCTTGTAATTCTTCAAGTTTTGTAAAATTTTATCAGTCGCAAACTCTTTATACCAATCTTTCAATTTTGTACTTGCTACGATAACATTATTTTTAGTGGTGAAATGTTCAATTGATATTTCACCAGATTGTGGTTTAAAAATAATCCAACAAAAGTTGTATTCACTTTTAAAAGGGAATTTTACATTTCCTTCTTAATTCTATTTGAAAATATACGAAATACTTGTTTGAAAGAAACATGAGGTTCCTTCATTTTCAAATTCATTATAGCTCCCGTTTCTATACGATTGTTAAAAAAAGATTCAATATCTTCCAAAATTAATTTTCGATTAGCTTTAATTTTGATCAATTTCAATTTAAATTGTTGTAAATAATATCTCAAAATAATTAAATCAGATTCATTAACTGTAGAATTATTTATACAATTTAATCTGTTCCTAAAAGCTCTTTATCAATTTAAAAATAAATAACAAGTGACAAGATACATCTAAATTTGACCTACTGTCTCAGGGCGACTACCCTAAAGAGAAAATTGGGTAACCTACCCTTAAAATATATACGTACTAAATTAGAAAACTAAGGTGAATTCAAGATAATGCAGAAAATTGTTCAGCGATATGGAGTGAAAATGATTGGGAACGAAGAAGAAGCGTCAGAGGCATCAACGTGGACATCGTCGAAGAGAATTTACAGCGGAAGGAGGATTATTTTACCTCCTTCAACAGAAAATGAAGAAGAAGATATGTAAATATTCTTATCATTTTTATTACTATTTAATATTATTATTATTAGGATAAATAAAATCATATACAATTGATGATATATTTGTTTATTCCTTTATCAAGTACAAAATTAAATTTTTACAATCCATTGACATAAATAAAATTCATTTATTCTAGCACACCTTAAATTTCTAATGTCTTAACTACACTAATAATGCTCATCGCAATTAATTCTTGGATATGTTAGCATTATTTTTGGTCAATTCTTCCAAACTAGGATATTTTAAATCGTTCAAGTCTATAACATTTGATAGAAACCAATTAAATACATTCCTTTTCTCAGATCCTTAAACAACCACTACTGCATCTTTATTTTTCACAATTTCACAGTTTACTACTAAAGTTTTCCAAATCAATGTAGTCGGGTGAGTTGAAATTCCAATCTAAGCCATGAAATTGTTCAGTGATTTGGAGTGAATATGATTGGGGACGAAGAAGAAGCGTCAGAGGCATCAACGTCGACATCGTCGAAGAGAATTTACAGCGGAAAGAGGATTATTTTACCTCCTTCAATAGAAAATGAAGATGAGGAAGAAGAAGATGTGTAAATATTTTCAAAATTTTTTCATCACTATTTAATATTATTATTATTATTAGGATAAATAAAACAATATACAGATGATGATATTTTTTATTCCTTTATTAAGTACAAAATTAAATTTTTACAATCCATTGATATAAATAAAATTCATTTATTTTAGCACATCTTAAATTTCTAATGTCTCAACTACACTGATAATGCTCTTCGCAATTAATTCTTGGATTGTTATCATTATTTTTGGTCAATTCTTCCAAACTAGGATGTTTTAAATCGTTCAAGTCTATAACATTTGATAGAAACCAATTAAGTACATTCCTTTTCGCAGATCCTTAAACAACCACTATTGCATCTTTATTTTTCACAGTTTAATACTGAAGTTTTCCAAATAAATGTAGTCGGGTGAGTTGGAATTCCAGTCTAAGCCATGAAATCTTTCCTTGCACCAAGCGATCTGATTTAGAAACTCTTGAAAGACACTTTTCTGCGAGTATTGGACGTATTATGAAATGTCCTAATTCACATGTAAGATAATAATTGCTATGTCTTTTATTATAAAGTTGTTGTCTTCATATTGAAATCCTTATAAGTCAATCACAAACATTTTTATAATATTTTTAATGTCCACATCACCATCTTTCAACGAATCGTTTTGATGACTGTAATCTATCACTGCAAACGGTATTATTTGTTTGAAACATTCTGGTGATATACAAGGTTCACTTTGATGTTTATGATAATATGACTGTTGGAATTGCGCAAAAATTTGATATAACAAAGTCCAGTGATTAGTTCCAAAATTCAAATTCAGGTTATCATATGGATACACTTCTGAATTTAAGTATAATTTGATATTTCTCAAATTACAGTGATCAAAGTAGCTAGAATAGACCGATTCGTTAATTTTCAAAATATTACATTTTCAGTATATTTACAAGTAAATATTTATAAATTTTTCAATCCCAATTCTAATATTCAATTTCAGATTGCACCAAATTTTTTGGATTTTATCACAGATGTTGGCTGTGTATAATAAAACCTAAGTCACGTAAAAAAAATTTACTCTCAGGTGTTAACACTTCAAGTTATCTTTTAGAACTAAATTTATTGTATTCCGTTTTAGGTTTTATATCTTCCCAAATATCAGTTGCAAAATTTGAATCAGTGTTATATCTAAAAACCATTTCTTTCTCCCTCACTTAATTTCTTTTAGATGCAGTCTGACCGTTATCACTTCACCTTTAAAATTGACTAAATTTCCATCTTGATCCACAATTTTAAGCACAATCTCATTAATATCACGTGTGTTAATTGGTAAATAGATAACATTCGAAGGGTTTTGTACAATATTATAACCTGGTGATACGTTAGGATAGAACATATATAACATGTGAACAAGTTTACTATTATTATATGAATTTGTAACTAAATTACATTCTACACCAATCGCACTCACTTTAAAAATACTGATGGGATAATCTGATACTTGTCTTATATTTTTCTCCAATTTTCTCTTTTTAAATCCTAGTAATTTACCAATACTATTTGGCAAGGTAATATCTATATCCTTGTTACACCTTGAATGGAATTTATTCTTTGTTTTATCAACATTTCAATCTGATAATGTAAATGTGTAAGACATGTTTATCTACAAGATCATGAAACGTAAATAAAACTAATTATATAAATAATTGTTATTTATTATTCAAAAACTGTAAACACAAATGACCACAGCTATAACTATTATACATTTGATTACGATCGTGGTTATATAAAATATTACAACGACCTCTAGAATTAAAATATTCAATAGCTTCTAATGGAGGTTTTAAATTTCCATAACTATCAAAATAATAAATATTATTCGCACATTTTTTGTAACAACACCAATGTCTACCTGGACTATTAATACTATCTGTTATTCCTCGCCGAAGATTAACACACCGGATAATTCTGGCTGAGGTGGTTCGAAATAGAAACCCTGAATTAATAGTTCAAAACTATATTTTAAGAACAGTGTGAATATAATCGAAGAACAAGAATAATTTTTAAAACTCAGTCTGACATCTTGTCACATTGACTTTCATAACTACTGCCTTCTACCCAGTTTTTTAATTTAAAATTCTTGGTTACAAAAGACAGCATTACCATTGGTCAGAATGGATCCAGATGGGAAGACTATGAATATCATACACAATCTAAACCTATAGTTGTGACGTCCTCCCACCTGAAAACAGTTTTACCTAAGCTCTTCTCACAACGCAAACATTTAACATAAGACATACATATTAATAATGCTACTGGCCAAACCTCTGTAGCATTTTAACATTACGCCCACTACGTGTAAGTTTATTTCTAACACTTTCAACACAAATTTCGGTAACGGGTACTCTGCTTTTTATCACTCGCGTATCGTGTGTTTTAACTTCAGTATTTTGTGTTCCCAAAGACTCAGCATTACCTTGCAGATCAAACTCTGAATTGGGTTTTTGATTTTCCACGTCGTCAACTTGCTCTACTGGAACTAATCCTGAAGAAGTCTACATCACATTCCAATGGATACAAACATTGTACAGGTCTTAACAACTCGCCTCGTTTCGTTTCCACTCGCACAAGTCTCACACGTCCGTCTTTCCTAGGAATATCCTCAATAACCCGACCAAGAGGCCAATATATTCTCTTAGTAAAGTCATTACCCAATAAAACGATTTGATCTAATCTCACTGATACACTAGGTTTCTTTTTAGAAAAAAGTTTAAATTCTCCCAGATATTCCAAACGAAATCTTTGACGCAATAGCTCACGAAATCTCTGTTTCTCATGCAAACTACGCGAAAAGCTAACTCTTTCGATCCCATCTACATCCGGCATCTTACCATCAGATTGTTTGCATAAAAACATGGCAGAGGTTAACGATAATAATAGGTCCGCTGGATCACTCGAAACGTAGGTTAGCAGCCTAGCGTTAACGACAGCTTCATAATCTACAATTAAAGTCAAAAGTTCCTCATAATCTAAGCACGTTTTACCAAGGACTTTCCTCAATAGTATTTTCACTAAACCAATAAGTCTTAAAAAATCCCCCCCACTACGCCGTCGGTGGAAATTTCCATACAATACGTTGCACAGACGTCTCATGCTGAATATCGTCCCAATTCAGATTTCTGAACGCGTTTCCATTTCCCTGAAAGTTAGTTCCGTTATCACTATACATTACTTTCGGCCTACCACGCCGTGCACTAAAACGTCTCAAAACTTGTAAAAACCCATTAGTAGATAACGATAAAGTCTATTCAAGATGAACGCAGCGATATACAGCACACGTAAATAAACAAACCCATGCCTTTCCACCAGATCTTAAAAATAGAAGTCCAGCAAAATCCACACCTGTAATTGCGAAAGAAACCGAATTACGTACTCTATCGACAGGAAGTGGTGGTGGTTCAACAGCAAACGGTTTCGCGTCAAATCTCCTACATATTGTACATCTTTTCACCACTAACTTGATGAATCTTCTTCCTCCTAGGACCCAATAGTTGTCTCTTAACATGGCAAGTAATCCTTGAACTCCTACATGGGAAGATCTTTTATGCCTATCCAGAATCAAACTGTCAACTACCGGGTCCTTTTTTGGCTAAATAATGGGAAATCTGTAACCAATTTTCTCATCCGGTCTATTTGACACTCTTTACTTTAATCTTAACAAATCATATTTATCATAAAAAGGATTTAAGGATTTTAAATGTTCTTCTCCCAAGCTATCCTTTTGTACTTGTTTTAAAATAAACTGTTCTGAATCCTCAAGCTCCTTCGCTGTTAAGCTTCCAGATCTTCTCACATTATTTCTTTTTTTATGATAATTTGTTTTGTCTTGCTTCAAACTCAAAATTGTCTTCACTGACTTCTTTTTCCTCTCTATATCAATTTGTTCATCAATCTGCAAATCTTTTGTGTAAGGCCACATTTTTTCATCTTGACATAGCCAATGAGAACCCTCCCACCATTTGGGCTCCAAAACTTGCTTGGGTGTACATCCTCGAGATGGTAAATCTGCAGCATCGTATATTCCTTGTATGTGACCCCATTGAGATTGGGGTGTCAACTTTCTTATTTCGTTCACTCTGTTGTATACGAAGTTTCCCCACTCTTCGTTACGTTGTATCCATGATATTACAGTGGTTGAATCGCTCCAGAAGTAACTTCCATAATTACCTACGATAGTATCAGTTACTTGAGCGTATAATCTGGCTCCAATTGTAGCAGCCAATAACTCCAGGCGAGGTATGGTGAACTTCTTATTATCCTTTTCTATAGGTGCCACTCTGGACTTAGCCGCCAATAAATAAACACACACTTTTTTTATCATATATCACCCTATAATATACAGCCGCAGCATAAGCATACTTTGAAGCGTCTACAAATGTGGGTATGCTTATTTTATTCTGCCCCGTGTTTCCAATGTTATTGCAACATGGAATTTCTATTTTTATCAAATTTTGTTTTCTTCCAGTTTTTGAAAGGTAAGACAAACTCATTATCTACTTCAGTATCTCAAGATACCACAGCTTTTGTAACCATAATTTAGGCTGTAAAGTAGCGGGGCTTGTAAATCCTATGAGGTCAAATACATTTTGTGTCAAATTTAATAGTTTTCTCTTAGTCACGATCATGTTTTCTGTCTCTACTATGAGCAAATCAGCGTTAATAGTTAACACGTCTTATTAGGGAACCATTTTAGTCCAAGGTCAGACACACAACTATCTCGACTACTAGAACCTCCAGAAAACTCCCACCCTCTGAGTTCAAACTCTGCTTCTTTCATTGCCTCCACTGATTCTTCAACAAATGTATTCAAAACATCTTGACTTGGTACACTAGTTACATAGTTGTCTACGTAAAAACTTGTTCTAAGTTTTTCGATAGTTTCCCTGGAATATGCACATCCTGGTACAAAACAATTTTCTATGCATTTTGATAAGTGATGATCTATGGTAAAACCAAGCAAAAAAGGACTACAAATGATACCAAAAACTATTCTACGGTGTCTGTAAACCACTTCCTGTTCTTGTTCGTCTACCCATAAGAACCTGTCTATCTTTTGGATTAATACTAATTTGTAAGAATGCCTTTTTGATATCTGATATGACTCCTATCTCATACTCTCGAAACCTACTAAGGATGGTAGGGATTTTTTCGATTAAGTTTTCCTTTTTTTCAAGACATCGGTTGAGAGAGGGTCCGTCTTTCTCATGTGCAGACGCGTCATATACAGGTCTGATCGCCGTTGTCGATCCCTCTTTTATCACTGGCCGATGAGGTAAAAAATGTCCTTGAGTGTGATCGGCATCAGTTTTTTTAATTATCTTTAAGTTTTCCCACTCCTTGAAAACTTCCGAATATCTGGAAGTCATGTTTTGTTGATCAAACTTTTCTATTGTATTTGATAGTCTCCTTTCAGCAATTGCATAATTTGTAGGTAGAGCAGAATGATCAGAAATCCATGGTAACCTTACCTCATACATACCTTCCTAATTTATTATTATTGTTTCATTGAAAAGTTCTTTTGCTGCTATAGCCATCTCATGCCTTGTTTTCCTCTCAAATGGTTCTCCAATTTGTAAAACATCAAACTACCACAACTCAACAATGGAAGGGTTTACAAACATAAACATTGTAACTGTCATACTATGAGATTTTGGGATAGGAACTTTTCCTTCTACTGTCCACTCAACGTAAGTTTCATTGGCCACAAGCCCACAATTTAGAATATGTCATTTTCATGTGTACAACATACCCACCACATCTGCACCAAGTAATTTTTCAAGAGGACCTTGACTGTGTAGGTACATCAGAAACTTCCACATTGAGGGACGTTAACTCTTTTATCCAAGGACCATAAAATACTGGCGACAATTCATTGCAAATATTCTGTTGATCTAATACTTCAAAAGTATAACTGTAATTGCTATTAAAAATTGTGACGTCATAACAATAATGCGTGTTTTCTATTTCAGCAATGAAACAGTGGATTTCAAAATATAGCTTCTCTGACTGCCTGTATCAATTAATGCCCTTCCTTACCAACCTTGTTCCATTCGCACTTCGAACATTTATTCTCAAAGTCTGAAGAAATACATGCGTGCTAGTTTGATTTGTCATGGCATTCACTTTTAACACATCTTCTTGAACCTTACATTGTTTTTTGATTGGCAAATTTTGACACATCAACGGTACATGCTGAGAACCATATACTAAACATTTCAAACGTGTTCTACACTTAGGTGCCGAATGTCCAATTTTCAAACATTTGAAACACGCCCTTTTCTCAATCAAAATAATTTTGTGTTCATCGAAAGTCATATTTCGTGCTTCAAAACATCGTTCGCTTCCATGATTCCCAGAGCAAAATATACACCTGGCAACATCGGTGTTGACTAAACCAGCGGCGGTCATCATTTTTGCTGGTACTGAATCTCGAAAACTTTCCTTAGACCTAACTGATCTAGATTTCTCTTTCTCAGCTAAGCCGAAACCTTAACTAGCCAAGTCTATCCTTTGTTCGTTCTCTACTTCTAAGCGTAAAAATCGCATTAAGTTTCTTAGTCTAATTTCTAGCGGAGAGTCATTACTCACGTAGCTGTGTATACTTTGAGTATCAGAATTAATATTTTCATTGTCGATATTACGGCTCGAATTACATGGAGATAGTTGCCAAACCCTAAGTAGCTCTGATGGCAAACACGACTCGATAAGTGGAAATAATAAAGCTGCATACTTATCGGACGTAATACCTCAAGTATCAAGAGCTCTTAATTGTGTCTCTATTTGATCATATAAACTAACCAATTCGAATTTCCTTTCCGATGAAACATTGACATTTAGGACTAACTTTAGCAACTCTCGCACATAAAATTCAATTTGAGAGTATTCTCGTTCAAACCTTGTTTTCATACATTCAACTATTTTCTCATAGTTTTCATCAAGATTCGGAAAACTTTCTACAATCTGACGTGCGCGACTGCTTGGTACAGTAGCCTGTAATAAATATTCGATTTTATCGCAATCATCTATGTCTGAATCGACATGAACCTTCTTAAACTGTGACCAAAAACTCAACCAATCTCGAATATTACCGTCGTACTGCTTAAATTGAATTTGAGGTAACTGGAATTTCCTCCTACCTTTTGGTATTTCCCTATTTTCCACTTCATTTCTGTTATTACCATGATCAGCTACAGACTTCTCCAGGCATTTGCGCACACGCAATTTAATCCCTGTAAACCTTTTCAAGTAGACTTCACATTGATTCATGTTTGACAACAACTGTTCCTTCGTAGCATCTTCTTCGAGCATCATATTGTAGATTTCATTTTCACATGCCCTCAAACTGTCCCACTTGGGCTTTAAACACTCCCACGACAGTTCTACATCACTTACGATTGTTCCTCAATATCCATATCGATTAATCCAATATTACCGTACTTCAAATATCTAGACACTGACTATTCGTGTTATTTCACTCAATTATTCTTCTGGTCTTTGCTGGTACTATATTCACCAGGTCCTGTCATGGTCTCCACAAATGTTATTCCTCGCCGAAGATTAACACACCGGATAATTCTGGCTGAGGTGGTTCGAAATAAAAATCCTGAATTAATAGTTCAAAACTGTATTTTAAGAACAGTGTGAATATAATCGAAGAACAAGAATAATTTTTAAAACTCAGTCTGACATCTTGTCACATTGACTTTTATAGCTACTGCCTTCTACCCAGTTTTTTAATTTAAAATTCTTGGTTACAAAAGACAGCATTACCATTGTTCAGAATGGATCCAGATGGGAAGACTATATGTATATCATACACAATCTAAACCTATAGTTGTGACATCCTCCCACCTGAGAACAGTTTTACCTAAGCTTTTCTCACAACGCAAACATTTAACATATGACATACATATTAATAATACTACTTGGAGTTTATCGATGACATACTCCTTAAACTATTCCAATAGATTTGTAAACTAATCTATTGGAGCGGATTTCGTATACAAATACTTGAATTCAATCTGAATAAGCTCATCATTAACATTAGGTTTGTTATATTCCTAACAAAATGTTGTAATGACTTTAATAAATGTATGTATGTAAAATTTTGTTAACTCTAGATTTAAAAGCTCCATACAAAAAATTTGCTGGTCTAAACTAGTTCGAATTCACTGAGAAAATGCAGACTTACCACCTTCCCAACGAATACGATCGCTTCGATTTTTATTAGAAGGAGCGGGCTTATTTTAAATTTGTAATAAAATTTTGAATCTTCTTATATGTTCAATACTAGCTTGTATGTAATTTTTCTCACCTAAAGTGAGAGAATCTTTAGTTAAGTTCCTGGTGAAAGTTCGTATATATTTAATACAAAATCTATCCGCTGTTGTGTCTCTTGAGGAGATAATTTTGATTTAACAAGGCTCTTATGAGCTTCACCGATAATTCCAACAATTTCAGAACTTTCGCGATAGACTCCATAATAATAATATAATAAACACCTCACCTTAGAATAAATGAAATAGTTTGAATGTTAAGGTTGCTGCTACTATATCATTAAACTCAGATTTGGCACAATACTTGCCGTTACTTAATTTTTCCTCCCCCTATAAATTAAGCATATAGTTGATTTTTGATTGATTTCTTCTATTATTGGTGAAATTTGATCATTCATACGTTTCGGTAGGAACACCGAAAACCCTTCAAACTTCAAAATTGCTGCACCAAATTTTGTCTGGGTTGGTTTTAATCTCTTGAATTTATTAATGTGATTAATTTCCAGCTCAGCAATTTTCTTAACCAGAGTCCAATGGGCAGAAAACAGTATCAGAATTGTAGGCTTTAATTACAATTGATACCTGGTTAAAACTTAGCTCGTTAAAGATGGAGCAGAAATAATTTAATAAAACAGGGAATTCCAAATATTAAAATATATAATGATTTTAACGAGTACACTTTCAGAATAATCAATTTAAATGCAATTGGACGGTATTATTTACAAAGATTTCACCCAGACGGAAAATGTAATGAAGCTCAAACGGTATATGAAAAATGGTACAACATATCCATTGTTGCGATATGTTCGGTATTGAAATTCAATTCAACGGTACGGAATCGGTTGACAAATGATTCAGAATGATCAATTTGCGGAAAATACAAATCAAACAGGTCCTAGCATAATGAGCGGTATTCGGTAAATATTCAGATGGCATTATTACGTGAAATGTTCAAATCACACTACGATATATTAAACGGTTGAAATTTCGGTCGGATCGGAAGATATATCGTAATGCCCAAAAATATAAACTATTTAGCTATCATTACCTTATGTTTAATTCACAAACACAAACACTATTGTCAATTCACATTTTCAAACTTGAACTTGGATAATGATTATTTCACTTTGATTCTAATATGATAATCACACTTTAACGGTACGGATTGAAAATCGAAATCACAAAAGAGGGCAACGGTACTGATTCTAAATCGAAATCACAAGAGAGGGCAACGGTACTGATTCTAAATCGAAATCACAAGAGGGCGATCTTTTGGCTATCACGGCTTTTATATGTTTTCCGAGGTTCTGGACAGGTCTGCTCCACCAATTCCTTATTTTGTGCCAAAGGTTTTTTACTTATGCCCCGAACAATGTATAAAAGTGACGCTACTTTTTAGATCTAACATTCGCGCACATGACGCTCCGGTAGTTTCTCTCGGCGGACTAAGCAAGTGTTATCGGAGTTTTTTTGGTTGTTCGCCCTTTTTATACATAAGGTTGCACAAAGTTTGGTGTCTTAACTGGCCAGACCCCTGTTTTTGCAACATATTTTATCGGAATGAAATGCAATTTTGAACGGGCATGAATTTGATTCATCTATTTGAATAATTATACTTATTCGAAATTACGGAGATTTAGAAAAATGGCAATCACGGAATACACATTCGGAATTCATTTATATCTATTGAAATAATGAACTGTTCAAACTGAGATTACATGTAACATCCGTATTTATTGCCTGATCTAAATTAGATAATCTTTCAAAATTTAAGCTTCGTTACAAACTAATATCTCAATTTCATCGCTGTTGCCGAAAGATGTTGTGTGTGGATAGTAGGTATGAGTTTCTTCTCGGATGATGTCCATTGAAGTTTGGCTCGTTGAATATTTGGTGTTTTTCCGACATTGTAACCAAGGAACTTCAAGAAATTTATGTTTTCCAATGATAGTGATGCAGAAGCAACCTTCTCCCTTGAACTCGTTGTAGATAATGACTGATGGTCAATATGAGGATGTCTTCTATTGCTAAAATCCCATATATAATAATTACCCGTTTCCAGTTCTGATCTAAAATATTCAGTGTGATGTTATCGAAGGACATCTTGTTGATGATCGGTAGATAAATAAGTTTCTTCGGCTCTATATCAATGGAAAACCCAGGTAGTACAAGAGGTGAAAACTCATGTATCGTATGAGCTAATTTAATAGTTTGAACTTTGATTATGTTTATAGGTCGATCAGATACGTGTAGCTCACGAGATGTCAATTTCTTTTTGCTAAATCCCAACAGTTTGCTTATACTATCTTTAGGAATAAAATTCACTTCTAAATCACTCTTCAGCTCTGTGTGTAGAGTGTTGTTGTTAGATTTTATTGATAATTTCCGGTCACGTTCTTCTTGCTTCACTCCTATCCCACAAACTGCACTTTGTATGAAATCCTCGATGTCTGTCAACTCGTAGGACCCCGTAGGTATAGTTACTACTTCTTCCTCACCCTTCACATTTTTATAATAAAATTTATTAAAACCTTCTTCAATGTTCGAGATGCTATTGTACGTATGCAAACCAACAAGTGCGATTGAATAATATGAATGAGGATCTAGTTCTTTAGGTGGGTGAAAATCTACAGACAAGCGGTAGCTCTTACCCGTGATAGTGAACGTCTGAGACATGATTGATGAAAACTTTATCAACAATCTATTTATATACTAATAAATGCAGGGTTAGTCGACCACAACTGAAGAGTTAGAGAGGAATTCCAAACATAACTGGCCACAATTATAAGTGTTATATTGCTGAAAATTGTCGTGATTGAATAATATCTTACACTTTTTGAAATAATCCCCTAGTTCGTGAGGGGGGCGCGTAAATTACCAAAATTATCATAATATAAAACTGTATCACCGACTTTATTAAACCCAACCCAGTGAGTGCCTTCATTGTCCGAGCTATCTAAATTAACTATCCCACGCTCGTTTTCCATGGTCCGTTGGATGGCAGTTCATCACGCATAAATACCCCTCTAAAATGAGTAATTTTCAGAGCTTTTGCTAGTTTTCGTAGATCGAGATCGGTTAGAGGTCTTCTGGGTAGGTTTACCAACAGTTTTTTGGATGTTTATTCAAATATAGACCAAGACCTTTGCGATACTTTTTCAAATATAGACCAGATCCTTGTTTCCCCAAAGCTATAGCTTCCATTGTTTTATTATGTCTTTCCGTTTCCTCCAAGGTTTTCCGAGCTGCTTTGCTGTCGTTGACGACCTTAGCGATGTCTGCACCATCTCCCGCCAATGCTCCAGCAGCTGATGAGCCGGCAAACAGAGGTATTAAAAATGGTAGAAATCCTCCAGTCTTTGGAATAGGAATTACTCTTGCTAATCGAACATTTTTCCGACCACCTGCTTTTTTGAATTGTTTTCGTGCAACTTTCAACGCTGTTTGAGATGTTCTCTTCAGATTGGATAGGTCAAACTTATTCTTCATAACTTTTCTCACCCCGTCGACAATTGCACTTCCTAACCCAACCTTCTTTCTCATACTCATCCCCAATTTCCTCTTTGCCTCCATAATTATATTCACACCGAAAGCGGCCATCCTCTCCTCCAAATTTTGTGTCTTTAGATTTGACACGTTGCCAAGCAGCGTTCTTTAATATTTTATCCGCCTCGTGACGTCCTTTCAAACTAGCGTTTCGCAGATATGAAATATCGTGTTGGCGGCAAGCTTTATCGAGTGGATTGATACCTGGATCTCCTCTTCTCAACCGTTCTTCTAATTTTGTACAGGGACCACAGAATTGATAACGAGGAATATGAAGTTCAAACGGGAGCTTGTTTATAAGCGTATTGAGAACACCTTCTCCTACGTATGCTTCCATACAGACTGATGAGAATTCAAGATTGCACCGTTATTTAACGAGGGGAGGGAGAAAGACCAAAGATCTCAAAATAATATTTTTTTATTAATTTCAAAATTTTCCCAAATACAAAAGACTCGAGTATAATCTTAACAATATATGTTTTCAAATATTTTAATCTTCACTCTTGATTCACCCTCATATTCACGGAATTTTGTTCTATTATAATATCCATACTCTCGAGTCAACAATATTCCAGCTTTTTGTTTGTTTCTAATAATCTCCAAATGGTCAATGATGGGTTCATTGAACGAGATCCGAATTATCGATCCAACTGTTGTGATTATTATCTTAGACCCAACCATTTCACATACTGTTGACCCCTCCTCTTTCGCAATATTTTTTCGACTAAATACACATCGGGTTGTTTTGTTTTCTGTAATTCCTCCTCGTAGAATCTTCCACTTATCGTTTTCCCCAACATATCTTGCAAAATATATGTAACAGGAGCTGTTATGTGAACAATTGGGCGTATATCCTTTTTCAAATATATGTTTAGCCTTACTTATTCGCACCACATCTCCAACGTTATATTTGTGAGGCAGAGCTAACTTAATGTGTGAGTAGGATCGCTTCAATATCTCGCTCTCAATCTGTTTCGTCACTTTTATTGGAGCCATATTTATAGTACTATGTTTACGATTATTATATTTTTCTGTGATTTCTTCAAGTATATCAAGCCATTTGTATTTCCCGCTAAAACTGAATTGTTTGTAGAGCGTTTCCTTTAACGTTCGAATGACACGTTCAGCAATGGCTGCTTTTTTCACACTATACATATTATAATGATTGATATTATGTTTCTTCATTAGATCGTTAAAGTGTTTATTGAAGAATTCTTTTCCCTGATCGCTTTGCAGATTCCTAGGCTTACGATGTTCTTCTAACAATATAGAACTGACAGCTTTCCGAACCTCTTCGGCAGATTTCGTTTTCAACGGACGAGTCCACAGAAATTTCGAGAAACAATCGATCATAACCAAAATGTATTTGAATCCTCTATTCTCACGAGCGTAATTACCCATTTCAGCCAGATCCATTTGCCACACATCATCCAAACCTTTTATGATTGTTCTGCTCCGTTTGAAATTCTTCCTACTCGGCTTATGAAGCTCATGCACAACTTGTTCTCTACTCTTCTTATCAATGCGGAAATCTAGTGTAGAATTAATTTTTTGGGTATATTCACCGGATTTGGAGTTATACATTTCACAGAGACCTGCTTTGTTGTTGTAGATGATGAGGGTCTCTTCTTAGAAGGTTCCACAGATGTCATCCGTCGTTCTAACGCCTTCACTTCACTAGTAATGTCATTTAGACGCATGTTCACACTGTTAAATGTGTTATTGATCTCTTTTAATTCATTTTTGTTTTCCCTCACACTATCACTGATTGTTTTATACTCTGATTTTATTTAGGTCTCCATTCCATTGTATTCATTCTGAATGTCCGTCAGATGTTTATCCATGGTGAGAATAACCTTCTCATTCGTTAATTTATGTTGTAATAATCTGAAAAGCTGGTACTTGGGAGCAACTATTAAACTTATTTATAATGTTATTGCACACAAGCCAGGTATACCAAGTCCAGCTCGAGATATTACTAGGTTATGTTTGTTTACTGTTCCCCTCAGGTCAAAGCCTTATGGGATCATATGCTGCTACGGAGAGTGGAAACCTTGTTAGAACTATGCTAGAATAGCTACCCTTACTATGCAACTCGAGGGTTGCGGAGGGTGATAATTGCAGGGTTGCACTACAAGGAGTGCCCTGTCGTTGGTAGAATGGATTATATTTAGCTGCCACTAGTTCCCTTTTGAGATGTTTTAGAGAATAGTTCAGGGAACGAAACTAAACTCGAAGGAGTTCCTCTCCAGTAGCACTTGGTATAAAATTGTTTAGTAGCGGGGCCTTTCCTGGCCGATTTATATAATAGGCTAGTAGGACAGCTTCACGTTGTTGAAGATGTTCGGAATGACAATCACGACAGGACTGTTCTCTTCCACTATAACGTTATCTAAGGGATGGTGTATCAATGAAGAACAATGCGAACAGTATAAGTTGTATATTGGGAAAAAGTATTCGTTTACAAAAACAATAATAATAATTAACAAATATAGACACTAAGTCCCATTCATATAAAGAGGAATATATGACGAATGGTCAACAAGAAACAAAAATAAAAATTTAAATTAATCGAAATTAATTTGATGCAAGTTTCTGAATGGTTTAAATAAAATATATATAATAAATTGATAAAACTTTATCAAGTATGATCAATCAGTGAATTATTGATTCGCCTGATACAACGTAGCCAGAGAGTTGTCTCTTTGCAGGCTAACCTTACTTTTGAATTGAATATACCACTCTGATGGAGTAACTAAGGTTATGAAATGGACCAGAGGGGCCGCTGATAGTAAGGTTGAGATTCCAGAAGGGTGATTCTCTAAACAAACAGCTCTGATGCCTTTTTGACAACTACCTGGTTCGCTTTGTATATATTGATCTATTAAATTGATTCAACAAATTAAACAATATAAGTTTAAGAACCCTTCAAATTCTGAATAATATACCCTTATGGCAACTTTTAAATAATGATCTTTCCCACTAGACCCCCAAATAATTACGAAATATGAGAAATTCGGCGGATGGATCAATACACTTCTAATAAGTCAAAATACTCTATTAATGGTTACGGTCCTCTGTAAACCAACACAAAAACGAGAAAAAAGGGGGGTGCTGACCTCAGAATTTTTGGCTTGAATTCAGACTAAATAGCTTGTTCTATAGACTTACCCTGACTCAGTATTTAATCTTAATATTTAAAATGTATTACGCGACGTCTTTTTGTTAAGTTATGAATCACACCCCGGAGCTAGCTCTCTCTCGCAACCAGATCAATTTGTCTAATCGTTAAAGGAAACAAATTTTCCAAAATATCAAATTACTTTAGATTTCTATCATCAAGTTACCAATGACGTTCTTCACAATTTCTTTTACAGGTTATTTTAGATTCTAATTACCAAACAATTTTCACTAAATAGAAAATGATATTAAAGTAAAAAGTAAGTTCTCTTGAAACTGATACTTGGAATTATCTAAGGTGAATGAAAGTACTTTAAGAATGATAAAAATTGATTCGAATGAATTAATTGACTTTGAGTAATAAACAAAAGAAACAATAATAAAATCAATTCATGGATCCTGTTGAATTTTTTACTAGGCCTATTCATTGACTATACCAAAGTAAACATAAGCTGCGATTGATAAGATCTCGAACCGATAACGATTGCTGTATTAATAGCACAGGTGGCACGAAAAGGGCGAAAATAATTGTGAAGACGATATAGCACTAAAAGTTCCGAATGATCAAATTAAATTGCAAGTGTTGAGGAATTTGATTGCTGAGGAGCCCATATTGATCCCTTTCCGTAGTTGGGATCTGGATGAAAATCCGTTGATGAAGGAGTGCACTTAAAACATGTGGGCAGTTAAAACATCAATGAATTTGAAACATCCCAGATATGTGATTCTAGCTTTCCAAACTAATCCTGTTAAGCAAAGTACATATTCCGATAATATAAACTTGCTGAACGTGAAATGCATTACACTTAACCCGTTTGCGGGCGGTCAAAATGATGAAGATAGGGGGGTTAAAGTACCCCAAATGAAGCTTTCAAACCAAAAAATTTTAATGACTATTTTGCCTTGAAAATCTGTATTCGGGAATTTTCGAGGTCGCTGATCACGAATCCGAGGTCCGATTTAGGAAAATCAATATGGAGTCGAGCTATTTTCCATAAAAAAATTAAAATGAACATTTTGCTTTGAAAATATATACTCGGGAGTTTTCGAGGTCGCTGATTACGAATCTTGCGTATAATTAGGTGAACTCAAAATGGTGGACCAGACGTAGAGTCATTTTCTCATGAAAATTCTGTTTTCTTTTAGTTTTTAAGCTGAAAACGGGTACCTGGGGGTTTTTGAAGTTGCTGACTACGAATCTGAGGTTTAATTAACATAAATTATAAAAAATATGAAGTAAAATTGTTTCAGACTTGAAAAACCCGGGATAGATAGAGTAGGTTATTATTTTTCTTGGGTCTTGTTACAACCCTACTTGTAAGAAGTGAAAACAACATTTCCAACGTCAGCACAAATAAACAGAAAAACAGGATTTATAAAGAAATATTTTTTTTTTGCAAGTTCAATTTCGGGGACCGCCCCTAAATTCGTCATTTTTGCTGTTCGTAAACGGGTTAAGTGTAATAAATATTCTCCAAGAAGAAACACGATGCAAAAAGAATTTTTCAAATCCGAGCTACTTCCCCACTTTTACACGTAGCTCAGCTTATTTACTGGACTAATAGTTTATAAGAGTATTTTTCATTCTGAAATGTGTTGTTAGTTAGGATAGAATAGTTCTGTGTAGGTTGTAAGTTAATTATTACTCATTTTTACACATATGGGAAGATATGCTTAGAACTTCACCCGAAATTTTCGTAACATCCAAATAATTTGCTTTTATTGTACAAAAGAAAATTCTCTGGAATTCCCGGACAGGTGTAGTGGTACAATTAATAGTTAAGTAAATAGTAGTAGTAGGGGTATCTCAGTATAATCAATAGTAATTCATTACATGTAATAGTAGACACCGTATCAAGACATCAACAACTGGTGTGGATATTCTAAAAATGTGGTTCCAGTAGGACGGAGCCATTACCCATTCTTTTAGCGTGTCTAAAACCTAGGTCAATTTTGCGGAGAAATTATCCTGGTCGTGTCAAAAGTTTGAGGACTTCAACTGGCACGCACAGTCACCGGATCTCTCAGCTTGCCTTTTCTTTTATGGGATTACCTAAAGTGGAAAGTGCTTTATAATCGACCACAAACTTTGGAATAACTGAAACATAATATTCGCACAGAAATTTACGCAATGAAATGGTTTGGGCAATGCAAAACTTTTCTGTTAGATTTCAAGAGCGCCAGCAGCGAGTAAGAAGAAATGTGACTAATACATATTTGTAAAATAAAATTTCCATATTGCTTCAATAACCTTTCGTCTGATTTTTGAATATTAATTATATTACAAAATGAATCAACATAGACAATGGATACTTTATGTCTAACCTTGTATATATTGCTCTTATTCAATCATATCTCTAAATTCCCGATTTTCAGAAGGCATTAGGTACTCCTCTTTCAATTTGAACCAAAACGAGAATACTTTGGAACATTGGGTAATGTACATAGATTATTCAATTCAATTTCTTATATGAGATGAAACGTAACGAACGAGAAAAAACAGCATCATCCCAATTTCTCATAAGGGTATAAATACTCATGCTTAATTTCTAAACAAAGTGATGCAGTTCAATCCGGTCAAGAAACTGTTTTAATTTCTTCCATAAAATAAGACAATAATGTTATGTAATATCTTGTGAAATGATAGTTCGCCGCAAATACATCTATACAAGCGTATAGGCAATGCTGTCTATTTATATTTATTATTATTGATACGAACCATGTTTTGCGTTTTCACGATTCTCACTCGTTCAATTTCCTATATCTTTATTCTGTACAATAAGTATACCTAACTAAAAAAAATCCACTAAAAATATTGAACTCTGATGATAGCTACTTGGTAGCTGAGACGTTCTCAGTACGTTAACAGTATTGTGATTGTTTATTATTTGTAGTGTATCCACAGTCTGAATTCTTTTATAGTTTATAAGTATACGTAACCTTAAATGCCAGAAGAAAATGGCTGGTATATAAGGATATTATAAGCTTAATGATTGAATTACATAGAAAACACTTTGAAGGGTTGGAATTCTAAAATATAATTTAAATCAACAGTTACAATTGAGAAAACTCATAATATTAACTTGACAGTAGTAATTTTATTAATTATATCTCAAACGTCATCCCCTACTTCTCTCATAGATGGCCAGATCATTTAATAATATACTTTACTCAGGGATGAGTTATACTAGCTATTTAAAATCTTCCGTTTCTATCGAAACACTTTATGTTCACAAATGTGAATAATAAACTATAGATTGAGAAAAGACGGAATCAAAGTATCATATTTGTGAAATTATAATCATAAACTTCATTAGCTGAACAAAATTAATAAACGTAGTAGTTACTTAGATTTCTTTCTTTTTAAGAGGGCGCCTTACGAGTAGATGCTAATGTATCTATCCATCAGGAAGAGGAACCCTATGGAGTAAGAACAGAAATCAAGAATATTGGCTCTGTGCGTGGTGTAGCAGGAGCAGTTCGATACGAAATCGAACGACAGATTAAACTGAGAGAATCAGGAGATTCGGTAATTAATGAAACACGTGCATGGGATGCTGTTAGTAAAACTACTACAGCTATGCGTGATAAACAAGTACAACAGGTATGTTCATTTCGTATAGTAAATAAAATAACACTAGGATTTCCTAATTTCTAGATATTATATGAATGAATTATTCCTTATTAATAATAATGAGACACTAATTTTCAAGATATCAAGTTTGCGCTGAAAGCAATGTTTTAAATTTCATTATTCAAACTTATACTGTTGCCCTTGAAATAGAATCTACAAATGAGAGTGAAAATACAGGCAATCATTCATTGTCTTATTGATAGGTGCTGAATCTTCTGACTGGATCTGGGGTGGAAATGTAGATGCGTGTCTAAAGACATGAAATCCATATTCGGAGAACTGCATTAGGTATCCCAATTTCAAATTACACCACAATTTCGACGGAAAGAATTTATTTAATGTAATCCAGCACTGAATTATTTTTTATATTATATAATTTCACACTTGTCTTTTAACAAACAAAACACAAGTGGAAAGCAATGTCAAATAAAATAACGGTGAAGGATAAATAATTGTTTGAAGATCTTTTACTTACTCACCTAGTTGAAAAAAATTGAATTTACACAAACGTTTTAAGTTATTGCGACCATAAATTATTCACCTCATTAATTAAGAAAGTTTTAATTCCAACCATGTTTTCGGTTCCTACTCAGCCAAAGCATTGTGGAGTTCAGCAATTGATTTCGTCAAAGATGGTTATAGTATAACACAATTTATTGAACTCTCATTAACGAAATTTACCTGTCGGTGATTGTGTCTAGTCGTGCATTTATACAACCTCATTAATTTTGGTAAGGGCTAAAGTGTAGGCCCTGTAAACCACTTCTAAACTCCAAGTCATTGAATTGATTTACTTGAAACCTTTTGAATTGGATCCAAGAATACGTCTATGATAGCATATATAGTTCCAAATAGTTTTTTTAATTGTTTATTTATTTTATTCTTTGCAGTCGCTTATAGTGACATTCGATAATAATATAATAAAAAAATCAATTCATTAAATACCTAATTCAGTTCTTTGAAATTAGTATCCGAGGGGTTTTGAGGTCCCTGATTACGAATATGATGTCGGAAAGATGAAAACCTAAGATGGCGGCGAAAAATGACGCTTTTCTTTACAATTTCATGAAATAGTAATTTATATCAGTAAATAATTATTTCCCGGACAAATTTGCAGCCGGTTAATGAGCTATTACAGTATCAAAACCGGTAAGTCTTATCTAGCAATATATTATTAGGAAACTATCGCCAACAGCAAGTTTAAAGGGGGTTGTGTATGGTTTGAGCCAGAATCAAGGTTTTGACAGATAATGCATTAACTAAATGTCAAAACCATTAACGAGTTATTTGAAATTGCTTTATGAAAAACAAATAGACAGTATGAAATAATAGTAGTTTACGTAACAAGTCCTGAAAGTGGTCTTTTACTGGACGAATGGGCAAATTGCAGGGCGAGCCGCAGGCGAGTCCTGCAAGCCTGCGAGTCCAGTAAAAGCACTTTTGGGACGTATTACGTACAATATTTTTTTTTTAAACGGGCATTGTTGTACCATAAACTTCATATTAGTCAGTTTACATTTTTATAACAAGAACTCTTTATTAATCAACTTTTCAAAAATTTGGTATGTTTCCGGGACTTCGACGGTAATAAATCAAACGTTGCTTGGGTGGCCGCCTTAACAATTTCATCTGGTATAATTTCATCTTCCATTAATTCACAATCAAATGCATCATTTTGAATATCCATTTTATAATAAATGTCACGTTTTCAACTAAACGTCAAAATATGTCAAGTTATTTTATAGTTTTAAGTAATACAAAACTCGGTTACTGTAGAAACCAATTGACCGCTATCTTAGACTAACTATTTTATTATCTTTTTCATCAAAGGTAGGCCGGAAAGTAAATAAAAATGAGTCCGGTAAAAGTTAAAAAATTTGCTTGTATCGCCAAAAGTTCTTATGCCGTACTACCCATCATTTCCTCTGATCCTGGCAACAGACGCCAGCAGAACGGGCCTCGGTGCTGTATTATCACACCAGCTCAAGGATGAACGAGAACGCCCCATCGCCTATGCAAGTCGAACCATGAGCTCAACCGAACAAAAATATCCACAAATAGATAAGAAAGCACTTGCTATAGTGTGGGCGGTACAATGATTTTTTTTTATCTCTACGCTCGACATTTCATACTGTATACCGATAACAAACCACTGTCACAGATACTGCACCCTGAAAAATAGTTACCGGTACTCTGTATTAGTCGCATGGCAAACTACGCTGACTAACGTAAAGCAAGGAGTTAGCCTCGAACCCTCTTTCCGTTTGTTCTATCCAGCTCAGTTTACTTTTTGTCAGGTAACCCGAGAATGGACAAATGGGTCCCTGGTACTATTTTCTCTCACCAGGGTGATCTCCATTATGAGATCGATTTCTTTGGAAAACATTTTAGAAGACACGTTGATCAAATATGAGGGCACGAAAAAAACATATCTTCGTTACAGCCAAATGACGATATTCATCGTCCAGAAAACCTCAACTTCAACCAACGGCGAACTAATTTTTATGATACAAATGTGTCCGCTTCACAAATTCCATCAGTGGTTACAGCACCTAAGAATGTACTGGAGGTACTACCGTCTCCTGCACCAGAAGATGTTCACGTGTCAGTAAACCTCCACAACGGTTTTCTCCGAGCTAAGGGCAACTTCAGAATGACGACTTCTCAGACCCAAGAATACTCCGAGGAGGGAAGAAATGTTGTTTGAATGATTGTGATTCTCATTTTTTTTTTAACAATGCCATATATAAATATTTGTCACTGTCATTAAAATTAATTGAAAGAGTTCATTGATGTTAATTATTCTCGTAATAAACGATATAAAAGCTATGTCAAGAGAACTTTGGCAGAAACTAGATAAAGTGTATCAGTCTAAAGTCATGGCTCGTAAAGCTAATCTGCTGAAGCATATTGTGATTCAGCAAATGCGCGAGGGTGACGATGTCCATGATGATCTGAGAACATTTTTCGATGCTGTCAACCGGCTCAGTAACATGGAATTACCAATAAATGACGATCTTCTGTGAACACTACTCCTTTATAGTCTGCCAGCAACGTTTGATAGTTTTCGTATTGCAATAGAATCTCGTGATGAGCTACCAAAGCCTGAAATATTGCGAATCAAAGTTATTGAAGAAAGTGATGCACGTTCGAATAATCCACGGAGTATACCTCAGAACTCGATGTTGGTTACAAAAAATCGAATTAAAAAAATCAGGCAATTCGAACAAACACTAGCGAAAATGGAATAAGGTGCTTTAAGTGTAATAAGCTAGGAAACAAAGCTTCAAATTGCAGGTCAAAAGACGAAAACTAACCAAGTGACGCAAGCAGGTTTGCCACTGGAAATACTTCATTGTACGCCTCGATTAAGGCAAAACCGAATGCCTTGCTTCTTAATTCAACTGATCTGAATAGTCAAAGACGATGGTGCCTAGATGTCGTTGTACGGCACACATGACTAAAGATGAGAACATATTCAAGAAAATTGAATCAAATATTTCAGAAAATGTGAACCTGGCAACTTCTGGTTCTACGAATGTTATTGCAAAAGGAATCCACTCGTGTACGAGAATGTGATAAAACAATGGATCTACATGATGTACTATTTGTACTATTTGTTTGATGGGTTATTTTACGTACAAGATTCGCGAGACTGCGAACAGGAACATACTACATTCGTTGGCAATGAACCGAAGAAATCATTGATGAATTGGCACAGGAAAATGGGACATTCAAACATAAAGGATATTCGTGATACTATCAGGAAAGGATGTAAACTCAAGTCTGGAATGTGAGATATGTCTTCAAGCGAAAATGTCACGTCAAACTTTTCCGAAAAGGTCAGAGAGGAAAACTAATCCAGGAGAACTTATTCACTCAGATGTATGTGGTCCCATGCAAGTTACTTCAAACGGACATGCTAAATATTTAGTCACATTCATTGACGATTCAACATGCCTGTGTGAGGTGGTTTTCTTAAACACAAAAGTGAAGTATTCAAGGTGAAGATCGAAAAACAATACGGAAGAAATATCAAAGCGGTGCAATCCGAAAATGGTGCAGAGTATGTTAATCGTCAATTCGACACTTTATAGATGAATTCCGGCATACGGCACCGATTAACCGTTTCACATACTCCAGAGCAAAATGGTGTGACGGAACGCAAAAATCGAACATTGGTTGAGATGGCGCGCTGCCTTCTCACTCAATAGATAGTAGAGTTTAGTAGAACAGCCTGAACGTTGTTCTGCTGTGGGAAGTAATGGTGTTCAGAAAAAAGCTGATGTTCTTAAGAGAAAGGCTAGAATAATTGCAAAAGATTACTCACAAAGACCTGGAATGGATTATAATGAAACATTTGCACCCGTAGCTCGTTTCAGTTCGATTCGTTTAGCTTTAGCCATCACAGCTCAACAAGGAAAGTGTGAAGATTAGTTTATTTCACTTTGTATTTAAATAAAAAAGAAAATGTTTTTAATGTCAAGACTTAGAATATTCAAGGCTCATAGAGTTCAAGAAATTCTGGAGATAACAGAATTATCAAAGTGGAAATGGATACCTTCACATTTGAATGTTGCTTACTTAGCTACAAAACAGAAAAATGAACTTGATTTTCCCAGTGATTCTTTTTGGATACAAGGTCAAGAGTTTTTGAAGCAGTCAGAAAGATTTTGGCCTGTAGAAGATAAAGAAGAAGAAAATATTGATGAGTTGGAGAGAGAACATGTTAATTTGATTGAAGAAAATAAGGATTTTTTGCCAGATGTCCAAAGATTTTCTAAATGGCTCAAACTGATGAGAAGTACAGCCTGGATGTTGGGATTTGTATCAAATCTGAAAAGAAATGTACCTAAGCTGACAGGAGAGCTAATAGTGGAAGAAATATTTGAATCGGAAATTATATGGTGGAAGAAAATACAGAGGAATCATTTCATGAAGGAAATAATGAATTTGAAAAGAGGACAGAAAATAGAAGGAAATTCTAAAATACATCAACTTTCGCCGTTTTGAGATGAAAATGATATTTTGAGAATAGATAGCCGAATTAAATATGCGAATGTTGATCATGATGTCAAATTCCCCATCATTTTACCTTCTGAAAAAGACGAAAGATTCGTCAAAATGCTTGTACAACCTCATCATGAAATGGTAAGACACATTGGACAAGAAACCGTACTGAATAACCTGAAACAGAAGTTTTGGATTTTGAAAATGAGACAAACTGAAAATGGAAATTCATAATTGTCAATTCTGCAAAGTTCACAGGGCCAAAGTAATAGAACCAGAAATGTCTCCGTTTCCAGAGTGTCGTCTAAAAGCCTATTGTAGACCTTTCACCTACTGTGGTCTTGATTATTTTGGTCCTCTCACATTAAAGGTCAAGAGAAGTGTAGAAAAAAGATATGGTGCTCTGTTTACATGTTTCAATACGAGATCAATACATATCGAAGTGGCTAATTCCTTGAATACAGACTCAGCGTTGATGGCAATAAGAAGATTCATTGCAAGACGAGGACAATCAATTGAACTTCATTCTGACAACGGAACCAACTTTGTGGCAGAAGATTTCGAGTTGAAAACATCGAGCTGGAGGTTGGAGAATGTGAAGATTACTTTAGTTCACTTTGTATTTAAATAAAAAAGAAAATGTTTTTAATGTCAAGTTTGACAGTTGAAAGAAAAAAGAAATAAAGTCAAGTAAATAAAAAGTTCGTCTTTATTTTCTTAAATAAGCTATTAATCTTAAAATTCCATTTCGTGTTAAGTGTGGAGTTTACAGAATTCATATACGACAATTCAACATTTGTACCGCCTTTCTAAACGGTGTACTAGATGAAGATATGTGGATGGAAGTACTCAAGTATACTGGCAACGTTCTTAAGTTCATAGTGGAGAAGTTCGGCACTCAGGACTTTGTAATGAAAGCTAACAATATGTTGTCGAATCTTCTATCGGGGAATACAGTATGTCACATGAAGAAGGCATTGTACGGACTCAACCAGGCAGGACGTTGCTGGTACAAGTGCTTAAATCGAGAGCTTCTGTAGCTCGGAGCAACTCCAATCAAAGGGGATTCATGTATCTATGTGAAGAACAAAGAAGATGATTATCTCATAATCATAATTTATGTTGATGATATAGTTGTCCTATCACGTAATACAAGAAATATAGTCTATAAATTTCTGATGAAGTCGTTCGAGGTTAAGGATATGGGTGATATATCATATTGCTTGGGACCTCACTTTTACAGAATGAATCTAGCATCACCATGAGTCAACGCGGGTATATTTTGGAAATACTTGATTGTTTCAGGATGTCAACGTGTCATACGGCCTCAACACCACTTGAACCGGAACGAAGTTATCCAAATCAGATGTCTGGACAGGCGGGGATAAAAAAACCACCATACAAACAACTTGGTGGTGCACTTATGAATTTGTCTGCATCACGTGCAGACATTGCGCATGCTACCAATGTTTTAAGTCAGTTCAATGATTGCTTTGGAATCACACACTAGAAAGCAGAAAAACGAGTGCTACGTTATTTAAAAGGAACTCTAGATGTAGGAATAATCTTATGTTCTACAGGGCGTGTATTAACCGGATATGTTGACGCTAATTGGGCTGCTTGCATAGATGATAGAAGATCCTACACAGGATATGTGTTCACAATGAATGATGGAACTATATCCTGGGAGTCTAGGAAGCAGCGAACAGTTGCTTTATCATCTACGGAATCAGAATACATGGCATTAAGCGAAGCAACCAAGGAGGCTATTCAACTACGAAGACTAGCTGAAGATCTGGGGCTAGTACAAAGTCAGCTGTGAAGATTCATAACAATCAAGGGGCTAAGAAACTTGCTCAAAATCCGATATTTCAATCAACAACTAAACATATTCATGTACGGCATCATTTTGTGAAAGAGGCTCTAGTTTCAAAGGAATTTGATCTTGAGTATATGACATTAGATGAGATGCCTGCAGATGTATTCACCAAAGGGTTACTTGCGGTGAAGCATTGGAAATGTTTAGAAGCATTCGGTATTAAGAAGATTCAGTTCTGTCCAGTTTGCTTCGAGAGGGGGTGTTAAAAATCGGTTAAACTGTTAAAACTTCATTTAATCTATTGATTGTGAGTATATCTAGTCTGTGATATTTATCGATAGCAACCCTGTTTAAAAAACACAAATATAGAGATTTGTACTATAAAACATAGTATATGTCATTAGTTATAATAAATATTTTTCAGTATTGTTATTCTGAATTTTAAAGAGTCAGTTATTTTGATATGTTATCTCTTCATTGAGTGGATTCGAATATATAACTAACAGAACTAGCAGTACTACATCTACAAATAGAGAGGAATTGCGAAGTCGAATCGACAAAAATATCCAAGAAGCCAACAAAACAATTCAGCCAATTTGTATATTAATGTAACTGATAACAAAACATATTACTAAACCTATACAGAACGAACCGCCATATGCAACAAAAGTGTTTACAAGAAAATAGAACAACTTTACAAGAAATTATCAAATGGAGTAAGTCAAGTAAAGTCCAAAAAAAACTTCTATCTGTGTAAAGACCAATCGAGAACGAACACCTATACGGGAGCTACCAACCATTCACTCAATACTATACAGTATCGGAAACAATTCTTCTGGGGTATAGACAGAAATCTACACGTGAACAAGGAACGAAATGATATGATAATACCACATAAACAAAAGAGACGCACTGCTGTGCGCCCCTCCTCTTATCCCACCCGAGGCGTACAGCGCGGCTCGCACATTCTCCCGACTGGTGCTGGCATGATACTGACGTCATACGTCCTGAGCTGATCGCCCTGAAATTGTAATGCTCTCTCTACATATAGCAAGCTATTCTTTACGCTCTCATGAAACCACCATACCCAAGATAAATACTTTCCGATACTGTATAGATATGAAGGTGTTGGGCAAATTCGGATATAAATTAGTGAATTTGTTTCCAGTTGGAGATTCATTTTTTTTATTAAGGATTATTTCTATTCTATTCTATTTTTTACAACACCATATACAGTACTTGATAGTAGGTTAGTGTCTCGTGAATTTGCCATAAAGAATATCTGACGTATCTGCAGACTTAAAATTGATATCGTTTTGAATTTTTGATGCAATGTTTTCTCAAAAAGAACCTACAATTCTGAAATATTATCAATCTTCCTTAACTTCTGATTATACCGGAAGTCAACTTTGTTATTTTAAATAGAACAACCCTACTTTTTTTGCAATTTGGTTTCTTCGTCTAAAAGTGTGAGTTTAATGATACAACCCTATCTTGATTCTCAACTGTAAGAAAAAAATTGTGTAGACATGTCATGAAAGTGGCAAGTTTAAAATCTCAATACCTTCATTATTTTGAATAACACCCATAGTTCTTATTGAAAAAGATGTGAGGTAATTGTACCTCACCTCAGTTTTAGTCACATTGGCGACTAAAACTGAGAACTTTCAAATTTACATAAGGAAACTAGTATTGATGAATTACTTGCTTGCCTCAATGAAACAGTTCATAATAAAATATTTCACTGTTATGTACTTAAATTTAAAAAATCTAAATTCGCAAATTGACTTATTCAAAGTTGACGTACCCACCAAATATGAAGATCAATTTAAGTCTAGAAATTTTGCCGAAACGGATCATAGGATACCTACTATTATTTTCCCAAACCAAATCAAAATCTGTATAGTATTGTGTAATTGGTGGTACTTGGTAGAGTGATCCCGCACGGAATCTGCATAACAGACACTCAATATGCACGCTTTACTAATGCGTTCAAAGGCACCGTCAAATCATTCTACATTGTTTCCGAAACCAGTACTACTTCAGTTTACATTTTTAATATTAAGTTTCTTATCATAATGTGAAACGGTTTACTCTGTCTGCTAGGATCAGTGGTGATTAATAGCCCCAACTAGCTCAAGAAGTTTACTTACTCTCATGGCTCGTAGTGAAACGTGTCCTGAGATTCGTGACCAGATGGATTACCCTGAGCGCCAACTGCTTTAGCACAAACAAAACAAAATAGAATTCACAGTCAAGAATTCAGGCACTACGAGGTGTATAAAAGTTGATGCATATTTAGAAAAATAAAGACAAGGTCTAACTTAACAATTTGGCTTTATTCCTATTAGGAATTTGGAATAACAATTTGAAAGAAAATACAATTATTGTAATCAAAAAATTCAATATTTGTAAATAAAGTAAGTTAAAAATAGAAATTAAATTATAGGATTTATTTTAAAAAATATATAAATTATGAACCTACAGGTTCGATCTTAACAAATAAGTGAAGTTAATGATAATACAAGTTTAATTATGAACCTTTGTGTTCGATCTCTACAAATAAATGAAGTTAATGATAATACATGTTCAATTATGAACCTTTGGGTTCGATCTCAACAAATAAATGAAGTTAATGTAATACAAGTTTAAATATGAACCTTTGGGTTCAATCTCAACAAATAAATGAAGTTAATGATGATACAATTTTAATTATGAACCATTGGGTTCGATCTCAACAAATAAATGAAGTTAATGATAATACATGTTTAATTATGAACCTTGTAACCTCCTTCCGCTTGAATGGTTAATTACAAGTGGGGGAGGTTGTCACTTACTGTCCTCTTATGACAGTAAGTAACTGACCTGCTCGGGTTTCTTGAGGGTCCAGGTTTCCTTTTTATATAGGTTTTGAAATTGCTATTTCTCTTTCGTGTGGATTACCAAATAAAACAGATATTTCTTGTTCAACTAAGTTTATCAATTATCCCTATTTACATTCGGTATATTTACACTAGCTATGTACAATCTATTTACAAAATGTTGCTCAGAACAGGCCGTTTCATGCGTTCGTTTTCCGTGTATCAAATAACTCGCTAATTAGATGTTTTCCTATCGTTGGTTAGCGCCGGGAGTTTCCACCATCTGCGTGAGATGATAGACAAGTTTTTGTCCCTAGGTCTAGAAATGAATCGCGACAATCTAAATATTTAGTACACTTTTAACTTCGACGGAGCGTGGATCGTATGTTCACTCTGACCTGTATTTCAGACGTAATTTCTTAAGGAGCGGGGCATTACGGACCAGGTTGATTTGTCAGTGATCTTCGGCTATGACTGACTTAATAATTTAGTAGGTATCCCGGCACTTGGGGCGGCCAGACAGAGAGCCTTATCAGATGTAGGCAACCAGTAGCGCATGCGCGGTATTATCAGCTGGGGTGTGACCTCTAGGGTGTGGTCGTCTCTGACCTTGGTGGTAGAGCGATCAGCTTGTATATACAAGCAGCTTGTAGGGTTGGGGTATACACAGGGTCTCACGAAACAACATGGTGTGAGGTTAGGGAGAATTTCAGCGTAAACATATTCTCTGACAAAAGATACGAGACAGTTGAGAGTCTGTGAATATTCACGAAAATAAACTTAATTCAACTCATCATTCTATAGTAACAATTGCGGTTAAACGGGGAGTATAAATCATATCTGTTTGAAACACCTAGCGAACGCGTTAAATTATTATTAAAATGAAATAATTCAATTCATCGTTCTATCGCGGTTAAATGGATAAATCATATCTGTTTGTGAAACATATCGCTAGATTGCAACGTGTTAGAAGCCGCAAATATTTATATGATAATGTTAATATTTACCAGGCTCGGACCCAGGCATTTACCAGGCTCGGACCCAGACATTTGTTTCTCCACGCTTCAAAAATTTCCACGATTGTAGATATATGCCAGGCCGATAGAACAACATGTTATTAATCATTCTATGCTACCTCGCAAACCAGGCGAACGAATATCTAGAGCACAAAGCAGCTCATGTGATCGAGGTTAGCGATCAGCGTGACGAAAACGACTCGAAAGCGTGACGAAAGCGTGACGAAAGCGACTCGGAAGCGACATGAAAAAACGATTAAAACGACATGAAAAACGATAAAACGACATGAAAAACGATAAAACGACATGAAAAACGACCAAAACGACATGAAAAACGACCAAAACGACATGAAAAACGATAAAACGACATGAAAAACGACCAAAACGACATGAAAAACGATAAAAACGACTCGAAGACGAAAGCGTGACGAAAACGACTCGAAAGCGTGACGAAAGCGTGACGAAAACGACTCGAAAGCGTGACGAAAGCGTGACCAAAACGACTCGAAAGCGTGTGGGTCGTACAAGGCGTGTGGCAGCCCAACGAGTCAGTAACATATAGTTCACATAATATTATATCTTGGATCACCTTTTTGCAACTATAATGATTTACAAATTTTAGACTTATACCAACCCTTAAGCTAGATTATATAAAATACATCATAGAAAATATACAATTTTCCAGTATACTCTCTCTCACAGAGGTGAGTTACTTGTTTGTGAGACACCATTGAATATAATCACTGGATGTAAGCAGAGGTTAGTGTATGTGTTTCATTTTACATATAGCTGTAATATTATTGATATCTATTCACATATAGTTATTATTATTATTGATATCTATTCACATGTAGCTATTATTATTGATATTTACATATAGTTACAATATACTCATTTCACATAATTAGAATCTAATATTATATCATAGGAAATAACCTGAATAGTCTGAACATAAGCGCTTTTAACATTTAGTTGAATATTTGGGGTCCATCAGCTCGGTGGAAGAACTCTACTCAATAAGTAAACGATCGATCCTTGTATATTTGTTAAATATATATTACACTGTAGAATTATTATTATCGTAAACGATGGTGTGTCTTATTTCATTTATGAAACATACGATAATTATATTTAACCGATTATAAATTGTACCCGCGATAAAAACGACTGGATAGATAAATTATATCAAACTCCGTTCATCAGCAAACCAACGGTTTCCGCTCAAAACCGTGTGAACGGATTTGCATAGTCGCGTGGGTCTAAAAGGCTGAAGACTTCATTTCTCAAGATCCATCAGGGCCTTAAACATGTGTGTTTGTGTATGTGTTCGAAGGTAAGCACTCTTTTGATATTTTTTTTATCCTATTGTTATAATGAATCTAAAAGAAGTTGGGCGATAGTTAACTATTATGAAGGTAGAAATATTTTTGAATTCTCAGAATATGTTTCGGCGGTAAAAAATATGAAATTTATTCAATGTTAAGATTTGTTCCAACCTTTTGAAATATGTACAGATAGGTGTGAGCCGAAAAACAGAGCATCCAACTCCATGAAAAATATAACTACAGTTTAAAAAGGGGTCTGAATATTATTTTGAATTTGAACATGTTTAAAAAAGAACATCACCATATAATTTTCTACTTGCATGTAACATCATTCTGAAAACATGATTTTGGCTCTAGTTAAAACAAATTTCCAGGGGTTACAATTGTAAAATTACCGCCAGGATAAAAATTTTCTTGAAATCCTCATTACATGTTTTTGGTTTTAAAATGAATGGCTCTCCAACGAATTACTACAGTTATCATATAATTATCCATTAGTAAAAACCCAATGTGAATACTTCAACTATTTTGCCATCCTAAGGAATAAGTATAAAAGAGTTACTACAAGCTGATAAAAAAATATTCGTAATCACCTATATACTTCCAGAGATTAGCAGTGTGTCTTTGATTTAAATCATTAAATTTAACCCCGCTGTATAAGATAAAATATAATTTTAGAAAATTATTAATTCCATCTAGAGAGCCGGAATAAAACTGCAAGCAGTAGAAATATTTAGGTCAAAAAATACAGAGCGAATTTCCAACGAATTACAGCATATATACTCATACCTATATTGATAGGTTAATTATTCGAAATTCCCATTTGAACACAGTTTCTTATAATTATCACAGTTAACCACACATGAGTTAGTAATATAAAAACTTCAACTATTTTATCATTCACAAGGAAAATGGTAATATAAAGAATTAAATTATTCACAATTTCCTATTTGAACACAGTTTCTTATAATTATCACAGTTAACCACACATGAGTTAGTAATATAAAAACTTCAACTATTTTATCATTCACAAGGAAAATGGTAATATAAAGAATTAAATTATTCACAATTTCCTATTTGAACACATTTTCTTATAATTACCACAGTTAACCACACATGAGTTAGTAATATAGTTCTTATAATTATCATATATATATTTCCCTCTATATGAACATATATATATATATATATATATATATATTTCCAGAGATTAGTAGAGGCTTATTCAATTTAGAAATTATTTATTCCATCCAGAGAGCCGGAATAAAATCGCAAGCAGTAGAAATATTTAGGTCAAAAATTACAGAGGTTAAAGAGCTTCACCATGTGTTAGTGAGCGAATTTCCAACGAATTACAGCATATATACTCATACCTATATTGATAGGTTAATTATTCGAAATTCCCATTTGAACACAGTTTCTTATAATTATCACAGTTAACCACACATGAGTTAGTAATATAAAAACTTCAACTATTTTATCATTCACAGGGTAAATGGTAATATAAAGAATTAAATTTCCTATTTGAACACATTTTCTTATAATTATCATATATATATTTCTCACTATATGTTATTCGATGAACATATATATTTCCAAGATTAGTAGAGGTTTGTTTTAAATTATTCAATTTAGAAATTATTTAATTAATATTTCCCGAGATTAGTAGAGTGCTTGTTTCAAATTATTCAATTTAGAAATTATTTAATTAATATTTCCTGAGATTCGTAGAGTGCTTGTTTTAAATTATTCAATTTAGAAATTATTTAATTAATATTTCCTGAGAATAGTAGAGTGCTTGTTTCAAATTATTCAATTTAGAAATTATTTAATTAGTAGAGACTTGTTTTAGATTATTCAATTTAGAAATTAATATCATCTAGAGAGTCGGAATAAATCGCAGATGCTAGAAATATTTAGGCCAAAAAATACAGAGGTTAAAGAGCTTCACCATGTGTTAGTGAGCGAATTTCCAACGAATTACAGCATATATACTCATACCTATATTGATAGGTAAATTATTCGAAATTCCCATTTGAACAAAGTTTCTTATATTTTTTCCTCATTATATATATATATATATATATATATATATATATATATATATATATATATATATATATATATATATATATATATAACAAGTTTAAAGTTTCTTTGCCTAATTGGCCACTATCGTGTATGTAACTTAAGAGATATAGAATTAAATTTTCTGAATTATGAAGATAACTTAGATAATTTAACATAGGATTATAAAGATGAATAAACGTAAAAGATTGAACCATAGGTGGGATTCGAACCCACATTTCTGGATTTCTAGTCCAGGGTGTTTACCAATTACACCACTTCGGTCCTATTAGATTTTTATATTTTTGTAAATATAAACCTACTTGACAAGTAACTGCCAACCATAGCAGTACTAACCTACAATCCTTACTTCAAAAAACGACTGAACTTTAGATGAATGTGCGTGAATAGTTGATCTATGGTAGGGCATCGAATCGCATTGTGTTTATCAATGATCTACTATCCTGTCAGAGGTTTATATTTACAAAAATATAAAAATCTAATAGGACCGAAGTGGTGTAATTGGTAAACACCCTGGACTAGAAATCCAGAAATGTGGTTTCGAATCCCACCTATGGTTCAATCTTTTACGTTTATTCATCTTTATAATCCTATGTTAAATTATCTAAGTTATCTTCATAATTCAGAAAATGTAATTCTATATCTCTTAAGTTATATATATATATATATATATATATATATATATATATATATATATATATATATATATATATATATGTATATATTGAACCTCCTACATACGGAGCCCTGTTTTAAATTATTAAATTTGATCCTGAAATATATATTACTTCAGGTTTATAAGTTGAAAATATATAATTTTAGAAATATATATATATATATATATATATATATATATATATATATATATATATATATATATATATATATATATATATATATATATATATAACTTTAAGTTTATAAGTTAAAATATATAATTTTTAGAAAATATTTACAAATTAGTCTATTCTTTGTGGTGTTTCATATATATATTTTTCCCCATATCATAACAGGGCTACAGGGTAAATTGCTTTGAAGCCCCGTTTGAGTATGGAGAGAGAGAGATGGAATAAATTATGCCTAGTAGGAATATTTAGAACAAAGGTGAAAAAATTATTCTAAAAGCTACACTATATGTGTTTTGATGAATTAGTAATATAAAAACGATTAAGACGTTCAAATTTCACGCTGAATAAAAATTAGTTATATATAAGATCAAGTGTGAATTTTTAGTCTAAAAGTATTTTGTAATATAAGACCCCTAAATTTCATAAATGTGAAAATACCACACTCTCCACAGATGAATTAGTAATATAAAACAAATGTGAAGACTTCATCTACAGGTATTTTGATAGGGAAAAAGTAAATTATCAAAAAAAAATTCCTGCTTGAGTACTAGTTCTTATATTTTACCCCGTAATTATTCTGAAGCTGTTTCACCGAATCCTGAGATTAGTAGTGTCTTGTTTTAAATTATTCAACCATTTTGAAGTTTAATTATTTATATCATCTTATATAGGCCGCTCCAGCAGCGATCCCGAGCACTACACTAGAGGGACGCTCAACATCAGGAGGGATAGTCAAGCACCCCAGGGTGAGTGCTTTTTTCTGAACAAATTAAAATATTCTGAAACGTAATTTATAGGATTATCATTTTATAATCAATGTTTGATATATAGAAAAACCTTCTTTTCCCCGCCACCCAAGAGGTAAAAGGTTAAGGCGCGTTTTTTTTCAAGTGGTTTCGCCTTTAGCCCTAATCCACTATATAGAAATGTTTGAATCATCCTTTTCTCACCCACTATTGGGTCTTTTTTATGTTTTGTTGCCTCTTTTATTTTAAACATTGGGTCTTTTTTTTTTATTGCCTCTTTTTATACTTATACAATAGGATGGCAAAACGATGATTCAAGACATACCTATTAGCTCAAAGTAAATGAAAAACGTTTCAGCGTGTGTGTAATATCCTTTCACTGCTAATGTATTTGAAACAATTCTATATTTATTGTAAAAAAGACATTTCTATATATACAGAATCAAAAATATATTGAGTGTATGTACAGCTAAACCTTTATTCTTTTATATCCATATGGATAAGATGTATTTTCGTTAGGAAAGAAGCGCTTCAGAGATACAGGTTTGTACTCTTTCCTGACATCAACAGAGATAACTTCGTGTTCTTTCGTGCGCCGAATTTGACGGGAGGTTATATATACAGGCTCGGACTTATCCAGTATCATTTTGACTATCGAGTCGAAATTCACAACCTTAGATGCTGCATAACTAAGGGATATACCCTTAACTTTACAAGTGTTTATATACTCTGCAGCTGCTGTGGACCAAACCTTGTAGGCGTAGTTTTTGGGGCCACCCGAGGCAAAAGCCTCAATATATGAGCCAGGCCCGTAGGATTCTAACTCATCGGTCATTTCTCCTAGAAACGATCCTGTGGGTGGTTCCCACTCACCCTCTCTCGAAACGTAGATGATTGAATCTGTATCAAAATACAGGACTCTTTTCTCCAGTTTTTCCAAATAACTGTACAATTTCAGGCGAGCTTGGGCTGTTACGAAGGCCGCTATAACCACATTTACTGTGGAAAGTGGTGAAAAAACCTCCTCTCGCTCTTCGTAATTTACTATGAGGGTCTCCTCATTAACAGGTACCACTGTGTTAACCACAAATGATGGTGAAGTGAGCAGGTTGAATAACTCTGCAGGCTGATTGATAATTTTGGTTTTGGGCTGACCAAACTTACCCCAAAACGAATTTAGCATCAACTTAGCTAAACAACGTAGTCCAGGGTTATTTACAATGTTGGGGAACTCTAGTATCACATCTTCACGTAGAAGGTACTCTTCGATGTAACGATCTTATTCGGCTTGACTACAACAATTACCAGGCCACCCCGAGGATTCCTGTTTTATTTTGATGAATTTATTCATCATTCCGGTGAATAAGCCTGTTACGTTCTCGCCATACTGTGTGGTGTCATACACCCAGATTTCATGGATTTTCTGGATGACGTAACCCTTTTCTAGGGCCTTTATGACCTCGTCTAATGTCCATGTGCCAGTTAATGATCTTTCAGCCTTATTATGATTACAAGGCTGTTTGTTCATTTTCTCACCGCACAGCTGACATAGAACGAACATCAGTTTGTCGTTCATTTTTAAGGGCAAGACAGGTAGATAAAGGTCTGTCGGAGGTAGAATTGTACATTTCATTAAGCCCGATGTTTCATGTAAATTGAGGGTGCTACATTCCTCATCCACATACACCCTGGGATGTCCTATAGGAAATTTCCCATATTTACACACCCAGGGGTATAGCGAACAAACGTCCAGGTATTTAATTTTTTCCCCCTCACGGCATACATAATGCTCCACCGTGTTACCAGTCCTACCCCCAAAGAATGCATCTCTAGGGTTGAGGGGAAGAACGGAAAGAAGGGGATGATTTTCCGTATACTCTTTAATCTCTCCTGAGATTAGATTTTTGCGGAACTCACACTCCCACATCTGAATTATCTCATATCCAAATGAGCGAATTCTGTCAGTTTTAGCAAGTGTGGATTCATAGCGGGTGTTGAACGTTTCTGAAGGATTATCACTCAAAGGTTTATCACGCTGTTCTTTGAAACATCGAGAGCAGCCGTGGTATTAACAGCCTTGAAATTCGAACACCTGATTGGTTTCCGGGCACCACCCGTCAACTTTCACACCTGCAACGACAGCCTCACGATGTTTTGCAGCATGCTGAATATCAATACCTCTTTGCTTTTCCTCCCACAACAACCACTGTATTGCTATTTTGGATTGAATATCCTTAGCACGATACCCATTTTTTGGTATGATGCCAATGGTGTTTGGTTTGAGGAAATTTCGACGGAATACTTTATTACACGCACTGGCTATAGTGCATGCTTCGGTGAATGGGCAAACGTTAGTCTCCGTCAACATCTGTTGACGAAATTTCAGACAGGACCGAGCCAAAATCTGTACATCTGATATGCAGTAGGCCACGATCTCCCGCTGAAAATTAAAAGTATAATTATCATTCACCTGGGCTGTATGCCAGGATATTAATTTTTCACGATCTTCGGGTTTCATATTGTCCGGGTCGTAATATTCAACTGAAGGGATGGGACCTTCATAATTCTGATTTTCCATACGATTGAACAAATGCGGAAAGTACCCCTTTTTCAATTCAGTAAAGCCGAAAGCTTTAGGTAATTTTGATAAAGCCATGGGGAAATAGTTCAAAGAATCTAAAAATTTTACATTTCCTACCACCATAGAAATCAATTTGGTGCCACGCATAATCAGCTCAGGTTTTAAATTGGTTTTTGTCAAAATATAATTTAGAATGAACTGATGATCAAATCCGCCCTCATTATGAGCCATAACGATTACTTTTTTTAAAATTTTACGTTGATTCAATATATATTCCATTAATCTCTCTATGGGATTCTTTTGGAGTATTTGCAGCCTTACACAGCATTTCGAACAAATACGAATGTCATCTGCCATATCGATACATACATCACAGCATTGTCTAAAGACACATAGATTCGGCTCGTGCAATAGAGAGCCATCAGGTAAAACTTTTTCCTGGCGTGTCTCTAGATCGTAAAACAGGAATAGCAGATCGTCACACTTAGGCTTGCCGGTGTCAGGCTGAATGAAACATAAGTGATCAGAGGGTACATGTTTGTTACAGATTTTACAGAAAATCTCTCCACAGAAATGCTCACGACCAGCTCTGATTGTTTTGAGGCATAATGGGCACAGTCTGACACTCTCGCAAACAGTGTATTTGCCTGCAGACCCCTGCTTTTTATGCTTTTCAAAGCATGTGGGGCCCTTGAAGCTCCGTAAGCAATCCGCACATTTCTGCTTCTTTGCCTCAGGGCAGGATGGGGTCTGCTGGCATCCTGAGCATGTACCACCACATCTATGCTCACGCTTATGATCATAGGGCATGTGACACTCCTCGCAGAAATAATCGCAGCAAAAAGCAGATGTGAGAGAGGTAATAACGTTGTAATGGCCATCGTTGAAAAGCAAATTCAATGAGGGACCACGACCGTCGCCTTTGAAAAGGACGTCACGGCCTTTTGTGCCATACTGGTACACGATGATTTTATAGGCAGAGAGGTGGGCTTGGAACTGTTGCAGCTCCGGTACCCCACAGCCCTCATCGGGTATAATCACACCCGACTCCGAAATTAACTCGATGGCATGCCCCCTCTGCATTTTTTCCCGATCCCTACGTATTTTCACAAGCTCTGGATCTTTTTCCACATAAGCGATAGCTACAGCTAGGGCTCGAGGAAGGCAGAGATTATCTTTATTATTTATGGAGATAATACCTCTGCGCTGGGCACATTCTTCGTCGAATGTATTGTAGTTAGCGCCCCGACCTTTACCTACAGCCATTCTTATCGATGTTACGCCCAAACAAAAGGTCTCTGTATTAAGTCCACAAGAATTAGACTGATAAATTGAAGAAATCCGTGCCCATATTTCGTCTACACTAACCTCGCTAGCAGCCTTGAAATCAACCCAGCCAGGGCCACGAGCGAAGTCTTTCGAGCAGAATGTGAAACCCACCTGATCGGTAGGTCTCAAACCTTCTGTTCCCCGCTGAATAATACCCGTCAGGGCATCTTTTATCCAGCCCACAGGTTCTCCAGATTGAGGTAACTCACGAATTTTAAATTCAAGAGTACGCCCCTGTAACCCGAAGCGCTTTATTTTCCTCACGCTATCTTTAATTATTAAAAACTTCTCCATTGAAAGTGTAAAACAATTGAAGCACTCGAATATATATATGATAGGAATTAGTCGTGAAAACAACTGCAATTCAAAATGATAATTGAAGCGCTCAAATATGATAGGAATGTCTAATTACTTTAGTTGTAAAAACAACTGATAATAGAATCAAAAAATTATACAGAGCAGAATAAGAGAGAAAGGATACTCACATACAAACACGTCTGCACAGTAGAGATGTTACGATGATAATGAGCGAAGATACGGCACGTGCCCCTATTTATAGGTGACAACGCCCGGAAAGGAGATGATCTGATTGGTTATCATTTCGCAACATACGATCGTAGAGATGATTTGATTGGTTACCCCAAGGTCAATAGTTTTCGTGTCGAGACATGAAATAGATAAGAGCGTTACTAACTGAATAAGATAAGAGTAATTTTCATTTCAAATTGATATTAAGTTACCCCCAAGGTCAAAAGTTTTCATGTCGAAACAAGAAATAGATAAGAAAGGTGCAAAGTCCACTAACTGAATAAGATAAGAGTAATTTTCATTTCAAATTGATATTAAGTTACCTCCAAGGTCAAAAGTTTTCATGTCGAAACAAGGAATAGATAAGAAAGGTGCAAAGTCCACTAACTGAATAAGATAAGAGTAATTTTCATTTCAAATTGATATTAAGTTACCTCCAAGGTCAAAAGTTTTCATGTCGAAACAAGAAATAGATAGGAAAGGTGCAAAGTCCACTAACTGAAATAGATAAGAGTAATTTTCAAACCAGCATTCTAATAGCTTATATTTTATTTTCAGCTACCACACACCCCAAGGCAGCTAAAACCAAGGTAACTTACATTTTATTATTTATGTATTAGGATTACGATCTGTGTTCATCACCTGTGTAATATACATATTTAGGTTCTGATAACCGATCAAATGCATGAATTCCTGGGTCACCTTTTGATATTCAAAAGCTCCAGCTCTGTTGTTTTACTCCAACTGTATGGTTTCAATCGCTAAAATGAGTGGGGAAATTGTGGATGATGTATTGCTCATGTGAAGAAAATACCTATCTGTTGTAGATTTCAATGATATTCAGAAGTTCCAGCTATATTATCTTGTATAAATGTATTCTCGCCGCATAGAACGAACATTAGCTTGTTGTTCATTTTTAAGGGGAGTACCGGAGGATAAAGGTCTCTCGGGGGGCAAAATCGAGCATTTCATCAACCCTGATGTTTCATGTAAATCAAGTGAGATACCTGCATAAATTTTGTTTCTCAAAAGGCACTATGGTAGAACTTTAACTTTGCTGGGGGTGAAGAAATCCTAGCCCATATTTCATCTACAGTAACCTCGCTAGCAGCCTTGAAATCAACCCTGATGTTTCATGTAAATCAAGTGAGATACCTGCATAAATTTTGTTTCTCAAAAGACGCTATGGTAGAACTTTAACTTTGCTGGGTATTAATATTTTATTCAATTTCTTCCAATGCAATTCCATGCCGGTTTAGTAGATAGCTGCATTGCCTTGTTTCTAGGGTGAAACAGATGAAAAACACCTAAGCTGACAACCAGTAGGTGCTCATTAAATAACAGACTGATATTCAGAAGTTCCATAGTCTTACCGAACACTGCATTATTCATCAATTTGAATAAGTTCTTCTCGAACTCATTCTTAGAAGCGGCCCTCAATCTAGTATTCAGATCTATGTATGCTTTAAGCCATGGAGCTTGCTTAAATTTCAAGGCACGATGAATTTTGGTGAGGATCAATCCGTTTGCTAACGCATGCTTAAGGCTGTGGTAATGAATTACATACTTCTCCTTTCGGTGAAGCATCACCATCAATTTTGATGGTGCAGTCTTCGTAGGCGTGATTAGATAGTTACATAAATTTTTGTTTCTAGACCTGTAGCGATATTTAGAGTGTTGACCGAACTTATTTTCGCCCTTGTTATACTGAACAATATTCAGAAGTTCCATTACATCACCATCTATCTATCGAATTTATTGCTCAAATACATCGGCCAATAATAAAACATCGGTCTTCATATATGCTGAGCTCGCTGGTATAGTCTTCGTAGGTGGGATTAGATAGTTACATAAATTTTTTGTTTCTAGACCTGAAGCGATATTTAAAATTTAGATTACAATCCTGGTGTTATACCCCAGTTTCTGCCTTATTACGAACGCAAGGCTCTTTGCTCATTTTCTCTCCACACAGCCGGCAAAGAACGAACATCAGTTTATCGCTCATCTTCTTCGGTAACACAGGTAGATAAAGATGGTTGCATAAATTTTTGTTTCTAGACCTGGAGCTATATTCAGAATATTGACCAAACTTATTTCCGCCCCCTTGTTATGTACCAAAACAGTTATTTTTGAATATTTTCAATGGCCTATATTACATTACACGGCAAGTTCAAAGTATCCTTTGTTATATGTTTGGAAAAAGTTCTAATGTACTTAGTACAGAAACCTATCCACTTGGTTATTTCCTGAGAGGATTTTAACAAACACCCTTTTTGATATTCAGAAGTTCCACTCTTATAGTTTGAACTTTGATTATCGTTTTTTGAGACCCCATAGTTCTGCATTATACCTGCAATTTCGGACTCGTCATATTCAGCTGCTTTCAGATCTTGAAGCTTCCTACTAACATCATCCTCTGAAGTCAATATCTTAATTGTGTATAATTTGGACCTCGGGCCTACAAAATCAGTCCTATATCTTTCCCAGCAACCTCTCTGGGAAATGATAGCTGCCGCCCTGGAGCAGTGTAGGGCCTTGTATATGCCTGACCTCAACCAATCGAGACGTTTATCGACAGGAACCGTGTACCCTATGGTTACAACTATATTAAGTTCCATTTATCGTCATTGGGAGATAGCTCAATTTTCTCCTGGCTTATGAAGAACACCTTGTGTCTCTGTATATACCGACCCTCAACCAAACGACTAGTTCGTCGACTGGAACCGTAAACCCTATGGCTGCAACTATATTAAGTTCCATTTATCGTCATTGGGAGATAGCTCAATTTTCTCCTGGCATATGAAGAACACCTTGTATCTCTGTATATACCGACCCTCTACCAAACGATTTGTTCATGATGGTGAAGACTTGCTGAATCACCACTCTCTAGTGCCACAAGATTCCTAATAAATTCACCAGTTCGTACATCCCATAGTTTAGCTGCTTGAGCTGTTTTTCACATATTTCACGATATTCAGAAGTTCTAACCCTGAACAACAGCAGCTGTACCGAATGGTTCGGGCGTTTGTAACAGCTCTTGGTGTAGGAAGTGCTAGCCATACAGATCATATTTTGGCATGAGCCTGACCATATCAGACGAATCGTTCAATATTGTAGGTCCTATCTTCTGTTGTCCTATGCTTACGACTCGTTCATTTTTGAGCATTTTATTAGGCCTTATGTCAGGTGAAATAGCTGTCTGTTCTGGCTTATGGAGAACATCTTATGTCTCTTATATGCCGGTCCTCTACCACACGACTCATTCATGATGGTGAATACTTGCTGAGCGCAATAGCTGAATCACCACTCTCTCTCTAGCGACTAGTTTCCAATTTTACCAATATCTGTTGGTTCTAAACTATTGAAACTGTTTTGTTCATTATCAGGAGTGTAGGGTAATCTTCTCGGAGTGCTAGCTGCCTGTTTCCACTTTGCCAATACCTGTTGGTTCTAAACTATTGAAACTGTTTTCTTCATTATCAGGAGTGTAGGGTAATCTTCTCGGAGTGCTAGCTGCCTGTTTCCACTTTGCCAATACCTGTTGGTTCTAAACTATTGAAACTGTTTTCTTCATTATCAGGAGTGTAGGGTAATCTTCTCGGAGTGCTAGCTGCCTGTTTCCACTCTTGTTTTTTTTTCATAAGCATACGCACTACAACAGTGTCTAAAAACCCGTGTATTTATCAGATGATCCTTGCTTTTTAAAATATCCCAAGTAGGACTTTTGTTACAGAATTGCTATTATTTCGAATATTCAGTGCCGAATTTGATATTTATATTATACATTTTTGAGTACGGATCTGATTCTTTATAATCGAAAGAGACTAAGACATATTTCGAACGAAAAACAAACAGCCTCTGCCGCAATGACAGCAACAAGAAGCCTCTAACGCTAAAAGGGTCAAGAAGTCTCTAACACTTCAACACGTCTATCGCCCATGTTGTTAAATCAAGAAGTCTCCAAGAAGTCTCTAACACTTCTACCTCGCCAACACTTCTATCAACCAAGCTATCGTTACGCTTCGTTCCGTCAACAACAGCATCCTCTAACGCTAAAGGGCCAAGAAGTCTCTAACACTTCTAGAAGTCTCTAACACTTCAACACGTCTATCGCCCATGTTGTTAAATCAAGAAGTCTCCAAGAAGTCTCTAACACTTCTACCTCACCAACACTTCTATCAACCAAGCTATCGCTACGCTTCGATCATCAGAAACACGCTTCTTCAGAACACCTACCGTCTACATCAGCAGCCTCTAACGCTCGCAACAACGATGTCTCTGCAGAAAATGTGTCTATCTCTTGATCGATTTATACATAATATAATGTAGGTTACTGAGATTTTTCTCATGTTTTTTTCTTTCTTTTACAGTTGGGGTATAACAACAGGACTGGAACTTCTGAATATCAAAAAAAGGGGGCTCTCAACAGGCAGCTAAACGATTCCATCCATGACTGAGCCCCCTACCCCGCTCCAGGGTGGCTATTATTCCCTGGAGCACCCCGGTCCGGGGGTTGCACCCAATCAGGCAGCTATCCATCCTTGAAGCCCCCGGACAATCTACCTCAAGGGGGCTCTCATCAGGCAGCTATCCACCCCAACCGTGGCAGAGCCCCCGCCCCCGCTCCCGGCAGCTATCACCTTGGAGCCCCCATCATCGATCCAGGGACTGTCCACAAAACATCACAATAATGAACGAGTCGTTTGGTAGAGGATAGTCCCTGGATCACCCCATCAGGCTGTAATCTAAATTATAAATATAGTTTCAGAGCTAGAAACAAAAATTTATGCAACCGTCTAATTAATAAATATAATTATAAATATACTTTTGTTTTTATTACCTGTTTACATAAATGTTCCTCAAAAGTGATTCAGATTATTATGTTATCTTTTTCAATTATTATAGTATGTAGTAGCTGTTATCAAATAGTTTGCGGTTCTCTCTTATCACGAGTATTGAAGCCAATAAAGATTCATATAGCAGTATCCCGTTAGATTTAATAATCGTAGTAATTGGGGCAATATACCTCTAGAGGAATTCCTCGGTGGTATAAAATTAATTGTAAAGACAGATTATTTCAGTTTCAATAATGTTTTTACAGTCAGATTTTTGGTTGTCAAATTTAAACCCATAATAGCTAGGATGGGGTTTTACTAGATAGTTGTCTCATAATAACAAATCGTTAAAGATTCATCGTGAGAGTTATCAATCTCAATCATGAAGAATCTCAACGCATCTCTACAAGTGATAATAGTCAAATATATTCATTTAGACCCGGCCAAATTTCTCGAAAGTTCGCAAATGATAACAATATTGCATACAAAATAGGTTAGTTACATGGGGAAATATCGATATTCTCAAATAAAAAGGTGATAATAGTGGGTTAATTTCTACAGCTGATTTAACCTCACATCGATGAATATTCAATAATTCCAACACCCAACTCTTCTTTCGTGGAATTTCCTTGAGAAATATCTCGAAAATGGGGGACAGTTGTGAAATTATAGAACTACTTTTTCGTCGTTTTTAAACGGTGAATTTTATCGGTAGGATGGGGTTATATGGTAGGAATAAAACTCTTTATATGCAATAATCTTTATTGAAATTATATATTTCAGAATACATTAACATTTATTGAAATTACATATTTCTGAAGCCTGGGATATCTTCTTCTTCTTCAACTACAAATGTTAATTTACAATTTTCATCCATACTATACAATCTATTGTTGATTTTTACAGATGATGTAGATTTATTTTCAATGAATGGCGGCTTATCTGAGTATCCTTTGATGAAACACATGTTTACAACGACATTCCCATCCTTTTCTACCCGTTCCATCGCCCTCCAAATAGGCGCAACTATATTTTCCGTAGTCCATTGTTGACCTTGAATTTCCACAGTATCGAAAAGGTGAATGCTTTGCGGTGTACAATATTGGAATTTTGCCTCTATCCTCAAAACATTTTGTATGTTTTTTCCTGAGAGGTTATGTTCAAGTAGAAATTTCTGACTTAGGGCTCCGTAGGGTGCCTGTTGGAATGCCCGAAGCATCATTCGATCAAACACCGGTGTGAACTGCATCAAGAAAGATAATTTCATATCGGGATGTTTACTTAACTTATGCCTTTTCACATCATACTTTCTAGTATAGCTTTTTTGGCATAACTCGCAGGAGTACATGTTTAGCGTGTGTGTTCGCTACGACACCTGATTAATAACTGACACCTCCATTGATCGCTCCAATATATATACTCAAACCACCTGTTGTTGTTGTTCAATGTCTTCTTCTTCTTCATCATCTTCTGGGGAGAGTAGGGTTTCGGGTGTATGTCTTGATAGAATCTCGCGCAACAATTCTTTCAACTGGTCAAGCAAGCTCACTTTCACCAGGGTATGAAGAAACTCGTTATAGTGATAAACCATATCTTTCTGGAAAAAATATAGTATTCCGTCGATGTAGCGAAATGCGGCCGTGATGGGTGTAGGGGCAGTATAAAAGAGTTTTGTTATCAGTCCGTGATATTTCGTTGTGAAGTCACACTCGTTGATTTCGGCGAAATAATAATTGTTGTAAAAAATATATGTACTCCCTGTATATGAGCTCACCACACCCTGTATATGAACATTAGGTACCCTCATTGCATTTGAATAGGATTTTGGCCAGCCTTTAATCAACTGTAAGCTAGGAAATTCCATCATATATACCATTCTATCTATGAAAAATACAATCTCTCCTGAGGGTCTTTGATAAATTGCAGATATTTTTCGGAAGTTGGCCGGTAAAAACGGTAGCCATTCGGTAATTAACATCGGCTGCTCCATAATTTTCGTTTCTAATTCCATTACCCAAACCCACTTTCCATAGAAAATATACAAGCGCTGGTTCACCACCAGGAAGGTGTGCAGTCTCTTCGTATTACATATATCTGGAGGCGTAGCAGGTATGGTGATGGTGGGGGTAGTGGTGATTTTTGAGAAAACAGGCCTATTGGTCGTTGTTGGTTTTCCATATAGACTCTGTACACCATAAACGTCGTCGTTACTCAAAGTAATATTGGAAAAGTCTTTAGGTTCTTCGTAAAATGCAAACATTACAGACTCGTTATCACTCGTGTGAGCTAGACCTATTGCATGACCGATTTCGTGTAATAGTACAGCAAACAAACTTGATTCGTTATAAGCGGGCTTCGTTTTTGTTTCACACCAGTTTTCATCTCGATCCAAATGTATTTCGACAGTTGACCCATCACTTGATGGAAAATCCGAATGTGCGAGAATCGTTCCAGGTCCATCAAACAACCCTGAACACACCCCATTGTTCGTAACTCTGCGATGCATTCCTCTCTGATACGAAATGAGTATATCGGTTGTGTTACCCCCTGTATATTCAAAGCTCAGTCCAGAATATTTGCTCCACACCTCAAACACCTCCGTGGTCAATCTAAGCAGTTGAGTTGAGGCAAATCTTAATCTCCATGTCAATTTCGACTTCATCCATCTGGATGTTGTTCTGTATTGAGAAGGGTCATCAGCCACTCCGCACCTTTTCGTATTCATCAATTTCAAAGTCTCATTATTTAGGGTACCGTCTATTGGTAGTCTATAGAATTCCTGAAACACTCTCAGGGCATCCTCTGTTTCGCTCAACCCATTGGAATTTCCCGTCATATACCCATATTTTACTAGATATTCGTTAGCCAGGGCTCCGGCAAAACATAGAATGAATAATAACATGTTGCTCTATCGACAACCTTACACATAATGCCTCCCGACTGATTGAAACTCTTATATATATCTTATACTTGATCGCGGAATTTTTGAAACATGCTCGTTCGAGAAACAAATGCGGGGGCAGTCCGAGCCTGGTAAATATTAACAAGTATTGCTTATCCAAGTCATATAAATATTCTAGCACGCATCGTAAAACGTTAGCGTAGTGTTTCAAACAGATATGATTTATCCGTCCGTTCAACTGCGATTACTACTTGTTAATATATAATGATAAGGTTTATTAATATTATTTTATTCTTATTAAGATTGTAGTTTATTTTTCGTGAATATTCACAGACTGAAACCTCTCAACTATTTGCTCTCGTGGTTATATGTAGCTTTACATTGAAACTCGCCCTAACCTCACACTCAGGCCGGATACCCCGCTAATGTGAAATAGATATATTGTAACTATATGTAAATAGATTTAACCTAGCTCGTGGAATTTCGTCGACTGTTTCGTATGACTCACGGTCAACACGCTTTCACCTCGCTTGCTAGTCACGGATACCCCGCGGTTATATCTACAACATTAAAATCACTTGTTCTCAAGTCCTCCATAGCTGAGCGGTTAAGGAATCGGCTTTGGATTTCATGTCTCGGGTTCGACTCCCGTGTGTAGAAAAATATTTCATTTTAGTAGAAGTGTTCTACATTAAATTGTTTCAAGTCCTCCGCGGTTAACTTTAGAGCGGGTTCGAATCTCGGTGTGTAGAAAACCATCCAGTAGAATGTGAGTACACAGATGCCTAGTTCACAGACTTCAGGTTGTCTAGGCTATAGTTAGGGAAGAACCATAGATGACTAGTTTACAGACTTCAGATTGTTCAGAGCCATACACTACCTACCCCATCGACCACGCATGCGTGATGACCTTGAAGGGGCCCTTTCGGTAAAATGAAATGGGTATTTACATGTAAGCTGAGGCGACACCTAGCGATCAGAAGGTCACCTAGAGGCGACACCACACCCTAGCCACGAGGCCGATAATACAGGGGTCAGAGACCATATCCCGACCGCCTACCCGCGCATGCGCGAATGTCCCAAGCCGTCTGCTCAGATCGGAAGTGGCCGGAGGCTAAGTCTCTGGAAAGTCTGCCCCAAGTGAGGGGTTACCTACTTAATTTGATACGTCGGTCTCAGAAAGTATCACAACGTAGCCCCTGAAATCAATTCGCAGGAGCTGAACCGTATTCGTCCAAGCTACCAGGATTGATTTCTCAGGCGGTTTCAGCTGTGAATTTATTTACAATTCTACAAATCGGTCTCAGGCAATATCCTAACTTAGCCACTAGAAAAACAATTCGCAGGAGCTGAATCGTATTCGTCCAAGCTACCAGGGTTGATTTTTCAGGCGGTTTCGGCTGTGAATTTATTCACAATTCTACAAATCGATCTTGGGCAATATTCTAACTTAGTCTCTAGAAAAACAATTCACAGGAGCTGAATCGTATTCGTCCAAGCTACCGGGATTGTTTTGTAGACTATTGAATTTATTAACAAAGTTCGAATTTGAAATCGGATTTATATACTGGAATGTTAATTCAATAACTTGAATGGATTTTATACGGCAATTAATACTTACTTTCTATCTCTCGGATTTGCACAACGGCTTCGGGTTGTTTAAATTACGGCAGGTCAATCTCGGTGCTGGTCTGGCAAGTGAGTCCCTTTTAGCTATGAAATGGGCTGGCTTTTATACAGATCGCGGCGTGTGACGTAACGTGAAAAGGTGACCGGCTTGCGAATTCTGTTCACCAGTTTTAATACATAGATGTGCACGAAGTTTGATCTCTCAACTTTGCCTATGTAATTCGACTCTACTGAAATATTCAAAATGATTTGTAAGTAATGGAAGATGCTTCATTACACACCCCCTTTCTTCCTTAGAAAATTTTCTCCCGAAAATTTCCGAACGTACGATAAGTTTCGTACGTCGGCTTGACCTCTCAGTCCCACGGTATTTTTACGCGCGCCACTAGCCGGCCGGTTGGATCATACACCCTATAGTCATGCATTTTACGTAAACATTTCTTAATAAAATATGGTTCCTTACTATCTACACTTAATCTATTTATTCCATTAACGGTGTCACTGTCACTATATTTCAGGGGGTTATTTACACAGGAGGTTCTTTGGTAGGGACGGTTGCTGCTGGGGTAGATCGGGCGTAGGCGGTGTCATGTTGGGGATCGGCGAATAATACAGTTGCGAGTTGTGGACTTGACTCCGGACTGGAACCAAATAACTTGTGCAGCCTCTTTCCCAATCGGATGGCAGCCTCGGCGTCTTTACAGGGAGTCTATTTTTCAGAACTGAAGTCATATTTACTCCTGGGGAAAGAAAATTACATTAGTTAACAGTTAATTTTTTCAAGTCCTTTACATGGACTCGAACGGGTTTACGACTAGTTCCGTTTTCCAGCTCGACCACTACCGGTGAAATGATTTCCTTTACTTTAAACGGGCCTGCGAACTTCGGGGCCAGTTTAGCGGCTATACCTTGAGCTGCCGAGGATAGCGGGTGTTCTTTGCACATGACCTCCTCCCCTACTTTAGCTGCCCATTCGCGCCGTCTCAGATGATTATAGTGTCGACTCTGGATAGTGAAGGCCTTATTCAATTGTAATTTGACGAAATTGACGGCGTCTCTCAATTTTCCTAACTTTCTTCATGTCTAGTAGGATCGGGGTTTCCATCATCATCGTCGCTACCTGCTCCCTGAACTTCCCGGAACAAAGTCTTCGGCTGGACCGTTGTTTAAATATGCGGGGGTAAATCCAGTTGAGTCATGTCGGGCCGTATTGATGGCAAATATTAATTCCGGCAAATGTGCGTCCCATGTACGGTGATCGTCCTCACAATATTGCGCAATCATCGTTTTTACTACTCTATTAACTCTCTCTACTGGATTGGCCTGTGGGGTATAGGGAGGGGTGAGTTTGTGTTTGATTCCAAACTCTTCTAAAAATATCCGAAATTTATTAGCGTCAAACTGGGCCCCATTGTCACTAATTAACACTCTGGGACATCCGAATCTCATAAGCACCCTATCTTTCAGCACCCTCATGACAGTTTCCGTGTTCGCTGTCCTAATTTCTTGACATTATGTCCATTTGGTCAGCCGGTCCTGCAGCACGACTTAGTAATTGTTGGATTTGTTTGATCGAGGTAGGGGTCCTACTAGATCCACACTCACAATTTCTCATGGTTTGGATACTTCACTTTGCTGCGTGAATCCCGGAAGTGCCAGTTGCGAAGCTTTGTATTTCAAGCAGTGCTCGCATTTCCTCACATAGCGGGATATCTCCCTGAACATACCAGGCCAGTAGTATCTCTGAGCCACCCTTGCGATTGTTTTATTAATCCCTAGGTGTCCTGCCGTGTTCTGATCGTGACATTCGTACAGAACCCGTGTTCGGGCATTCTTTGGAACACATAACTTCCATGGTTCGGGAGAGGCTCCTTGCGTGTAATCATTGGCCTCGTGAAAGTGTCTGTATAGATTACCGTTTTCCACTCGATAATCCGGAAGTAGTTCGGGTTTTTCGTTGACGGCTTGAACTTTCTTTTCCCACCAGGGATCCGGTATAACAGGCTCGATAAGGGCAATCTCTTCTTCTTCTTCGTGATCCGGCAATGGGGCTCGGGATAGAGTATCTGCTACTCTGTTTAATACACCCTTCCGATACACAATCTCGAAGTCATATTGCTGCAGTTCTATGACCCATCTGGCCAGCCTCTGGGATGGGTTTTTCAAATCGCGTAACCACTTTAAAGCCCTGTGGTCAGAGATAACGGTAAATTTGTACCCTTCTAAGTACATTTTCATCTTTCGAATTCCAAAGATAATGGCCAGACACTCTTTTTCCTTCACGGAATAGTTCTTTTCCGAGGAACTTAGCGTTCGGCTGGCAAAGGCTATTATTTGTTCCTGTGAACCTAATTTTTGAGTGAAGGCCACTCCAAGCCCGCTATCTGAGGCGTCTGTTTGCAACGTAAATGGTTTGGATAAATCAGGACACGTTAGAACCAGAGCCTGCGTAAGTTTTTCCTTGATTTTCTCGAAAGCTAGCTGTTGCTTGGGAAGCCATTGAAACTTCATTTGTTTCTTCAATAGTTTCGTTAAGAGCCCCACCGTCTTTGAAAAATCAGGAATGAACCCGCGGTACCAAGACGCGACTCTCAAAAATCTCCTCAAGCTACGTACATTCGTTGGAGGATTCATTTTCACGATAGCTTCTACCTTCTCTGGGTCTGTTTTTATCCCTTCCTTTCCCACTACATGCCCTAGATACCGTAGTTCCGGCTTACAAAAGTGGCATTTTTCTGCGTTAATTTGCAGATTGGCCATCCTCAATCTTCTCAGCACTTCCTTTAAATGGGCCGAATGTTCCTCAAAGGTTTTGCTAACCACAATTATATCGTCGATATATGGGTACGCATTTGGCTCCATGTCCGGTCCTATTACCCTATCGAGTAGGCGTTGGAATGTGGCTGGTGCTGAATGTAATCCGAAAGGCATTACTGTAAATTGATATAGTCCTCGGCCGGGGACAGTGAAAGGTTTACTTTCGGGAGTGAGAGGAATCTGCCAATAGCCTTGTTTTAAATCCAGGGTAGACACATACTTTGCTTCTTTCAGCTTTTCAAGCGTGGCAGTAATATACGGTAACGGATATGCGTCCTTTTCTGACTGGGCGTTAACTTTCCTGAAGTCTATACAGAACCGATGCTTACCCTCTTTCTTTTTAACGAGCACTATTGGTGAACTCCATGGACTGTTCGATGGCCCAATTACTCCCTCTTCCAACATTTTATCTACCTCCTTGTCCACAATTTCCTGCATTACGGGGTGCTGTGGTCTATACCGCTGTTTTATAGAGGTGGAATCCTTCAGCTTGATTTGATGTTTAACCAGCGGCGTACATCCTTTCACGCCTATAAATTTCCCTAGCTCGTGTTTCAGGAATGCTTTTAGTCTCTCTTCCTGACTAGTCTCCAATTTAGAAATACTACCTATTATTTCTGTTTGGGTCTCAACCGCGTTCCTCGGCATATCGGGCTCTCACAGGTCAATGGTTATCTGCCATTTATATAATAAATCCATCCCTGAAATAATCTGGGACATCATTCCCGGTAAGACCAGAAAATGTCCTTCCTTGTCTTGGTTATCCACAGTACATTTGATATAAAACCCTCGGTTAATTGGTACTGTGGCCCCATTCGCTAAACACGCCCTTTGTTTGACCTCCTGTTGTGGAACATTCAATCTCGAACAATGATCGGCCACCTCCTCATTAATATAGGACCTAACTGATCATGTGTCCACTAGTGCTGAGAACACTTGCCTCCCTATTGCAACCTTAAAATGTATCCTCGGGTCCACTGTGCCCTCGGTTGTAGAGGATACATCCTTTATCACAGGTATGTGTTCTATGACGTTCCAGCGGCTCCTGCTTGTCCGCTGGACGTCCACTCGTTTGTCGGTTTCGTATTCCTGCATTGGCATTCGCGACTCAGAATAGCCTGTTTGCCACATCGGGAGCAGAATCGTTTAAAAGTGCCTCTACACTCGAAACGCCGGTGTCCCTTCTCACCGCATCTCCAACATACTTCTTGCCGATCTATACTCCGTGGCAATGCTCTATTCGATTGTATGTAGTTAACAGTCTCTTTTGGTTCGATACTACATTTTCTCCGATCCTCTCCTAAATCCTTCTGTAAATTTCCATACTCTTCGCAGAGTTGGATTAGGTCCGACAGTGAAGAGAAATCCCTTGGCCTAACGTAACGTCGAATTTCTGGCCGCAGGTTTCTATAAATTCTGTTCGATTCCTCTTCTTTGCTTATAACTTGACTCCTTCTGCACAGAGTCTGCAAAGCAATTATAAATTCCTTCGTGTCTTCCTGAGGGCCTTGCACCCTTTTCACGATTGAATCTAAGATGACCTGTCGATAGTTATTTGGAAGGAAATATAACCCGAAATCTGTTATGAAAACCGATCATGTTTTTCACTGTGTATTATTGTTTCTATACCACAATAAGGCTTGGTCTTTCAATAATTCGGGCAATACCTGCAGACAATCTTCTTCTTCAATTCCATATGCTATCCTGAGTTCGGAAAATCGTTCTAAGAATTCCAGGCTGTCCCGTTTCCCTTCGAAGTGTACACCCCATTTACGGACCTGATCCATGAGTTTACCTCTGTCATTATTCTTCTCCATTTTGAATTTTCCCCCAGGTATTTCACTCCGTAAGAATTCGATTAACCGTTTTCTCAATCCGTCTACAGTACCTTTTGTTTCTAATCCTAACTTGGCAAGTTCCACTTCCAATTCGTCTTTTCGTTTGCTATATACCCACGATACTTTGCTACCGACCCCTGTAATATCCTCCTCTACTAATGACATTTTATTTGGCAATCAAAGAGAGCAAATTCTACCTAGTTTCCGTTACTTTAAATTTCGGGCGCCATTTTGTAACCTCCTTCCGCTTGAATGGTTAATTACAAGTGGGGGAGCTTGTCACTTACTGTCCTCTTATGACAGTAACTGACCTGCTCGGGTTTCTTGAAGGTCCAGGTATTTCAGACGTAATTTCTTACGGAGCGGGGCATTACGGACCAGGTTGATTTGTCAGTGATCTTCGGCTATGACTGACTTAATAATTTCACACGTCGGTCTCGGAAAGTATCACAACGTGGCCCCTGAAATCAATTCGCAGGAAGCCTAATCGTATTCGTCCAAGCTACCAGGATTGATTTATCAGGCGGTTTCAGCTGTGAATTTATTTACAATTCTACAAATCGGTCTCAGCCAATATCCTAACTTAGCCACTAGAAAAACAATTCGCAGGAGCTGAATCGTATTCGTCCAAGCTACCAGGATTGATTTTTCAGGCGGTTTCGGCTGTGAATTTATTCACAATTCTACAAATCGGTCTCGGACAATATTCTAACTCAGTCTCTAGAAAAACAATTCGCAGGGGCTGAATCGTATTCGTCCAAGACACCAGGATTGATTTTTCAGGCGGTTTCGGCTGTGAATTTATTCACAATTCTACAAATCGATCTCGGGCAATATTCTAACTTAGTCTCTAGAAAAACAATTCGCAAGAGCTGAAGCGTATTCGACCAAGCTACCAGGTTTGATTTTTCAGGCGGTTTCGGCTGTGAATTTATTCACAATTCTACAAATCGATCTCGGGCAATATTCTAACTTAGTCTCTAGGAAAACAATTCGCAGTAGCTGAATCGTATTCGTCCAAGCTACCGGGATTGTTTTGTAGACTATTGAATTTATTAACAAAGTTCGAATTTGAAATCGGACTTATATACTGGAATGTTAATTCAATAACTTGAATGGATTTTATACGGCAATTAATACTCACTTTCTATCTCTCGGATTTGCACAACTGCTTCGGATTGTTTAAATTACGGCAGGTCAATCTCGGTGCTGGTCTGGCAAGTGAGTCCCTTTTAGCTATGAAATGGGCTGGATTTTATACAGATCGCGGCGTGTGACGTAACGTGAACAGGTGACCGGCTTGCGAATTCTGTTCACCAGTTTTTATACATAGATGTGCACGAAGTTTGATGTCTTAACTTTTCCTATGTAATTCGACTTCACTGAAATATTCAAATTGATTTGTAAGTAATGGAGGATGCTTCATTACAACCTTTGGGTTCGATCTCAACAAATAAATGAAGGTAATGGTAATACAAGTTTAATTAGATGATAAAAATCAGGGAAATGAAAATTTGGTCATTCAAACTAAAAAATGTTACCGTCCTTGGAACTTGAAGGAGCTGGAAAGTCTCTCTATAACGTCACGGGTAAAGGAAGGAGACGTCTCAATCGTTCAAACCCTGTAATAATAAAAAACGAGCAGTACCTTGGCACAAGTTCGAGGGACAAATAACCAAATCAGTAGGAATAACCAATATGATCCCACAACTGATTATGTTATCTACCCAAATTGTATATGTATATTGTATAAGTGTGTTTTTCATTTTTAATTTTTTTTTCATTTTGATTTCATGCACCACATGTACTTAATTCATTACTTGAATTCTTTATTGATTTTTATATCTATCACCAATTTTGTAACTCTTTTTAGAATACTATAGATTCACTACATTGATAAATTACCTATCTGTGAATACTGTTTTTGGGTCAGTCCCGTTTGTATTCGTCCTTTATAAATAAATAAATAAATATATTTAATTGTAAAAAGTATGACAATTTATTATAAAATTAACCAGTTACAAATAACCAAAAACGGACCGATGCCCACTAGACAAATAACCAATATAAAGGATACAATATCAAGCAGTTGGAAATCTCACCTAACTAATTGTCATCTGGGTTTAAAGGTAGATTATAGTTAGGTTGTTACTAGTTCTTTTCGATGGTCGCACAAAATGAACTTCTCTTCTCAACTTGCGTTCAGACTTTTATACGCGCTGAGGTAGCAGTCATGTCAGATCACCAGTTCTTGCCAGCTTAACAACTATCTACCGTAAAATGATTACTTCGCTTCTCGAATGTAAGCATATACAAACTACGTAATTCCCTATATTTGCTGAACGCGGTTATAAAATTGGACCGGATGCAAATGAAGGCCTATACCCTGAACTACCTTAATTTCCTATTCAATAATATAATAAAATATAATATAATTATCTAGAATTATCGAGCTACATCACATTATGCGCGTTTCTGAAATGATAATATAAAATATTTATCTGGAATTTATGTGCTTCAGTACATTATCAATTGAGAAATTCCGCTAGTCAAAATCAGGTAAAGCTACACAAAAAAGCCTTCACTCCTTCTTGTGATTAACATATGTAGCTGAATGTGAGCAAGAGCACACGTTGTAAATGTAGATAGAAAGACAGTCCTGAGAAGAATTGTCTCTCTATTTCTAAAGTTTAATTCTATGAACATTTAGATTCAATTGAATAAATTCGACTGTTTTAACCGGCAACCCTATTAAGTGATGCCAACTGTTAAAATGAAATGTTCGTAGCTTGACGAAGATAACGCGATACTTATTTGGGGAAATTGTTCAAACAAATTACTATCTACGACATTTGTTTCTTATAGTGAACATCCTATACTAATCTATACTGTTTAAATAAATTGTTATGGTCTATTCCTTTTAAAAACGCTTTCCAATATAATGGTTGGTATAAATTATGTCATCTTAACATGTGAGAACAAAGTGGTGATTATAAAGTATAACAATCTTAAAAAGATAAGTTTTGCTCAATACTTATAATTATGTATAAATCTAAAATTTCAACACAAGATTCGTAATCAGCGACCAAATTCAGTTCAAATTTATTAACTATTGAAATTGTTTATAAATAATTTGAAGAACATAGATCACTATTTGGAACAATATATTTTATAATCTACTATGAACGCATTCCGTTAGCCATTGCAAAAGGTTTCAAGTAAATCGATTCACTGATTCAGAGTTTAGAGGTTTTACGATTTTTGTTATAGTATTTCATGAAGGTACTAAGTATATTCCTTAAATAACTGGCTCAGATGTTCCTGGTACTTCCGCGATATCCACATGATAGTGGAAAATTAACATTTATCCTCGATATCATATATTACAGAAAAATATTAAACATCTTGATACGATCAAAAAATAATTTTTAATACATTATGATTGATTTTAGACTGCCTTGAAAGATATGTTCAACCTCTTTGGTATGTTTTAATAATTAGTAATTTCGTTTTATCACCGAATATATTAAAATTGCCTGAATTTATAGATTCCATTTCGGCGTAACCTTGTGTGGCTGGGAATAATCTTGTAGCAATGAAATAAGTCACTATAAGGAGATTTTTGCATACATTGTCGCTGAACAAAATAATACCTCCTGTTTTCTTGAAAGACTGCAGATGACCCTGTGCTTCAATAAACATTTTAAAGCCATATAATTTAACTCGTCATGTAATTTCAAAGTGTAATTTTTTTTAAATAAAAGTAACCAACCATCAGAAGCACGATACAATTTTTCCCAAATAGCAAAACAGGCCTATAGTCGTTATTCTAAAACACTTATACCAAGGAGATGGAATAAAACGAGAGAATTATTGGAAACAGTTTTTATATTACAAAGATACTGGTAAATTGAAACGGTAATCGTCTTCTTTGAAATGTACAAAATAAAGGCAAAATCAGAAATTAATTTTTATTCACACGTATATATAGAGAACGATAATACTCTTAGGTCATTTTACAAGATTATCTAGAACCGCATGGATGTTTATATTCAAAATAATTTCATTTATTCTGTGTTGAAATTCAATGCCTTCTATAACGAAATATAATTTTTTTATTATCTATTATTGATATTTTGAATGCGATAAACGCATGTAAAATTATTAGATTAGAACATTATAATTGAATTAACAAAGTCTTGGTTCTCCAGGTTGAAAAGTGACAACACGTCCATTAGACCCAGACAGCTGTTTCACTCTTCTCATGAGCTCGTCACTTCAACCTGGAGAATTGAAACTTTGTCTATCACATTATTTCTCAAATTAATGTATTCCTACAGGATTACAGATACATGCCAGAACCAAATTTACCACCATTACATCTAGCCATGGAGAGCATCGAACATGGATCTGTTAATGTTGATAAATTGAGACTGTCTTTGCCAGAATTACCTGCCCAAACTAGATTGAGACTTCAAACAAATTTTGGATTATCGGCAGAACTATCCATCATACTTGTGGTATGTTTTTCAATTTATTACTTTTTGTTGTACATGTAAACTATCTGGACTGTGGGTAAATTTATGGTAATGTTAAGTGTAATTTGGATCTTCTCCTTGCAATTTGTAACTAGTCAAGTGTTCTTGGAAGCGTACTCCGAAAAATATAGCAAAAAGCGAAGTTGAGGAACTGGCAGTTATAGGTGACGCTACTGACACCTAATGTTATTCTTGTTATAATTTAAATTAAGGTAAAACGGAACGGAACGTTACAATTCCGGTCTCCCCCCAAAAAAATGTTTGAAGACCATCGAAAAAAAATCTATAGAGATCACCCCATCGTAACCTATTGGTTATAAACACCGGGGAAGTTTCCCTCTGCTCCTAAATTTCTAGCCTCAGATCAACGCCTCCACTAAGCGATGCTACACCAATAGATGGAATGACCCCTCGAGCAGCGTAAGAATATAGAAACGATTCGTGCATCGAAGGTGAGGTCCATCTCTAAACTGTCGCAGTCCTCAGCGGTATTATTTCCCCTCGGTTTTACATTCATAATGTAGAAAATCATCTCCCAAGAGGAGACTACGGGACGACAAAACAAAAAAAATAAAGGAAACTGCAAATTTTGTTGGGTCTTAGGCACTGAGGAGCCGGATTTATCCTCTCCGCTCCTACCTAATCTCCAACAAGGATAGGTCTGTGTCTCAAAATGAAAAACTCACCTGGGCGATACTACTAAACCTACCCAGTTAGGAGGAAAGAAGTATCGTGAAACGGTCCTACAAAAGCGATGACTGACAACTTTCAACGCTCCCTAACATTTACATACACTTATAATAATGACCTAACTGTTTTCAAAAAATGTTCCCTAATCTTGACTGGAATTAGTACCGACATACTGAGATATAACAATAATGGTATCCTACAACGAAAAGACACATCACCCTATTGTTGACAAACGATCGCAATAAGATAACATTCCCATTTTGAGAATACCCATTATCGTTATTTTTAATACTACTGAAGAAACGATTTGTCACCACTTCGAAGACAAACGATATTTATGAGGTTCTTCTTAGCCTAGGAATAGTAATTATTGGTCAACATGTTAGAGAAAAGATTAGGAATGCAGAAACAACTCATTTAAATGAAATTATTTGTCACGTACGAATTAGATAATAGCAGGAGTAAAGGTACTCTACGAGTCCTGGACCACTGACAAGATATCTTGAAGATAAGCGCTCTGGTGTATATAGAGAGACTGGCGTCAGTCGGGTGGCTATATACAGGTTGTTTCTGAAGATGTCACACCTGGCTGGGTGACTATATACAGGTTGTTTGTAAAGAGGTGTCACACCTGTCGGTAAATTTTGTTGCAACTATAGCCTAATGGGTATCAAATGTAGAGTACAAAATTGATACATGCCGATCTAGAGCAGTCAACTGTCGTTCTATGAACTGTCTTATTACACAACTATAGCGGTAGCTATTATGTTAGGTGTCCGGTGGTCAATCAATGAGCTGTCGACCAAACGCGCGAAACCACGCACGAAACCAGAAGTTAGGTTACATGAATATCTCAGTTGCAACAAAAGTTATGATTTTTAAAGCATGCTCATTAATATTGAATTAGAATTTTGGAATTTGAATATTAGACAGTAGTGGTTGTTATTCAGAAATTTCCACTCATCAATGCATAGTTAACTCCGTTTTGATCGATCTCATTGGCCATCCAGCATAGTCGTAGAAAAGGTGATGACGTAACCCTTCGCGTCAATAGATTTCATTAGCGACGACCTAGAATGATATTACAATAATATTTTCAAACAGTATTATCAGAATTGATATGTTTATGGAAGAATACACACGTAAACTGAACGAATTCTGTGTAAAAGTAAGAGCACTGACTAGCATAAAATGTTACCAATACAAAATTATCTCTTCAATACAGTTGAATACTTTACGTATTGGGGAAAAGGAGGATGATGAGAATGGCTGTGTTGAAAACAGATTTTGTCGTACGAATAAATAATTGTAGAGTCTCTCATAGTCCGGCGACCATAGTTCGTAAACTATAATCGTCAGACGATAACGTCACTAACCGTTCCATTGAATTACGCTTGTGGCGGCCCGCGACCCGTTCACGAACGATGATCGTTTGCAGATGACGTCACTTATTGTTTCAGTATGTTTTGTTAGTAGCAACCAAAGCTTACGAACTATGATCGCTGGATGATTACATCACCACCATCCGTTTGATAAATACAATATCAAAAATAATAATAATTACATTTATTTGGAACAATACATATTCAATTTGACAGTATAACATTCAGAACATAAATAATAACATGATTAATCATTTGGTTCTTCACACGAAATTCCGATTTGATCCGGGAATCCAGGAATACTCGCATGATACGGTCGATAATGATGATGCAATAAGCACGGGTGTTTTTAGGGAAATTCAGGATACTTTCCATCTCCAGTTTAACTTCAACTGTTGATGACTTTCTGCATCGTTTTGTTTCGAACAATCATCACGAAAATCTCTTTATTCTTGAATGCTATATAATCCAGCATTAGCACCCTTATCATTTTATTTGAAAAAAATTTTAGAAGTCATAGTACATCTGGTACGCTTCCACATATTGTTGATCGCTGAAATTAAATTTCATTGCTTCATATGGATAACACTGAATTCAAGTATAATTCCACATTTAGCAAGTTTATATTATTGAAATATAAAATGTCTCAAATGTTCCCCTTCATCAACAGAATTTCCTGCAGATTCCAACTACGGAAATTAATCAATATAGGGTTCTTAGCACTCAAATTCGCATATGAAATTGAAGCTTAATGACGAAATTTAGTACGCACCCCACTTTTTGAACAAAAATTTCTGGATACATTTTTTCAAGGTTGTCTATATCGCTTATTGGTAGAATTCGTATTGATATGATGTTCCATGTTCTTCCGAGAAGAGATCACTACCTTGAGGTACTACGTACATTTCTTCCACTGATTTCCAGTCTTTATATTGAACATTGACCTGCATTTTCCCAATAGGAAGGAAAATGTTTGAAGTATATGACCGAAAAGCTATGTTTGTCGGTGTGAAGGGTCGTTTGATGTCGAGGGCTTTGAATTGGTCTTCAGGAATCAGGATATATCCAGCTCCCGTATCGATTTCAAACTTCTGATAGCGGTTTTTGATTATTAACGACGAGTATTTTTTTCTCGCGTTGGATGCGGCTTTGTTCGTTTATTGATCATAATGAACATCAACAATTTTATTCACGCCAAATTATTCATAACTATTTACATGGTTCATTGAAGTTGGGGATTTCGTATTAAGGCGAGTTTTGATGCATACCTTAGCGATGTGCTCAGTTTTATTGCAACCTGCACATTTCAAACTGCTGACCTTCGTACGACAATCTCTTGCCATGTGATTGTCCCGTCCACAGCGAAGACATAAATTATTGATACTGAGTTTCTCATAGTGACGTATCCTCTTGATTTCGATCTGGACTGATAATGTTGATTCTTACTGCCTTAAAGAGTCTCATGTGGTCATTTCCGATTTTTTAAGTTCTGGCTTCAGTCTGGTTGCTACTCTGGAAGTTTCCTCTGCTAACTTCGTTTACCGTGTTAATGGTCGTATTTGATATTGATGGAAGTTTTGTTAGTTCGCGACTGTCAATTTTTGAAGTTTCTAACGAAATTGCTTTCGTCACAATTTCATTGAATTCGATGAGTTCAGATTGAAGAATTTGTTCCTTTATCCAGTTATCTTTAATCCCACGAATGAATTGTGTACGCAGGAATAGGTCAGCTCCTAAACTTCTTTTCTACTTTCACGCGTCTTCAATTCACACTCTTCTAAGTTGTATCTTAGTGCTGCTGAGTATTCTGCGATAGTTTCAGTCTCTTTTTAATATGTTGATAAGAAGTAGTGTTAAGTTACCAGCACACTCTTCCGCGGAGCTAAATGTTTTCCAGTTGATTGATTGAGCTCATTGTACCCAAGTTCTGCTGGCGATTTTGAGCTACTAAAGCTGCCAAGATTTTATAATTTGATGCTCCGATTGAGTTAAGTAACATTTTAGCGTTCTTCTTCTTATCTTTATCCAGATCCTTTATTTTGATATAATTTTCGAACTGCTGTCTGTAGTATTTGAAGTTTTCCTTCTAAGGATCTAAATTCTCAAAGACAATACATTTGTTATGTTGATCACTGGTAGTTTCCTTTCTTCGGCTTCTGTTTCTCCTCGCAATAACGCTTCGATCAGGGCCTATTGGCTCTGGTTCATTGCGGTGATCATCGCTTGAAGTTATTCCGGGTACATCTTAATTATTAAACTCCTTCCGTTGTTTGATATGCCTGTATTAAAAGTTGTTCAAAATGTTCTACCCCGTCGCCAAATTGTTATACTAGTAAATCAAAACATAGCAGGTTTTTATTACAAAATTGCAACTGATTGGACAAAATGACAATTCAATTTTTTTAAATATAATTAACAAGTTGAGATTGACAACTGTATTTCTTCATTCAAAGCAATCTGGGATATAACAGGTGTTTAATAATGTTATTATGTATGTTTGTACCGCCGTACCACTTCTTCGAAGGACCAGTGTGAATTTGAGGGATCACACAACCTTTTATCAAAAAAGACTCACAATTTCAAAGAGTTTTTTCTTTAATGAATAATGATGTTTGTCTTATAATATCTGCCGAACTGACTGACAAAAATATGACACAATACAAAAACATTTTTAAAAACATTTGCTGACAGCGGTCGACTATTAACATCCCATCCGAATAATAACCACAATGACTAATACAGAGTTCTCAATATTCCCAACATGCCGCCCCTTTTGAAAGATTCATCTTTCAAGAGCTTCAAAAAAATGCTCTACAAAATATAATAATTATAGTTCAGTATATTATATTGGTAGTACACAAATTTTCGCAACAGCACGCTTTAAAAAATTTCCATTCGGTAATTTCACTGTCACTACTCTCACTACACCGTCGGGACCTGGATGCAATTCAGTCACTCTCCCTAATTTCCATTTCAACGGAGGTAAATTGTCTTCCTTCATCAATACGAGCACCCCCACTTGGAGCATGTTGTCATGGTGCTGCTTCCATTTGGTTCTTACTTGCAATTCGCTCACGTATTCCTTGGACCACCTTTTCCAGAAATGTTGAATAAGTCTCTGGATGTGCTGATATTTGGAGAGCCTATTATTGCTAACCTCCATCAGGTATTGATCGGGTGCAGCAGTTAATTTTCGTCGAATTAGAAAATGCGAAGGTGTTAACGGGTCAAAGTCCAAGGGATCAGAGGAAATAGGACTCAAAGGACGGGAATTTAGAACTGCCTCAATTTGTGTTAGGAAAGTATAAAATTCCTCATAATTGAAAATACAATTGCCAATAACTCGTTTTAAATGCGCCTTTATGGATTTCACTCCCGCTTCCCATAGTCCACCAAAGTGTGGAGAACGAGGAGGGATGAAATGCCATGATATACCGTCAGTTGATAATTTATTTTCCATAACATTTTGATTCTGAGCATTAATTAAAAAATCATGCAAATCTGAGTTTGCTCCAACAAAATTAGCGCCATTATCGGAATGAATGTTGCTGGGTTTTCCCCTTCGAGCAACAAAGCGTCTCAATGCAGCTATAAAGGCTTCAGTGCTAAGACCGCTCACCAGTTCAATATGAATCGCCTTTGTTACAAAGCAAACAAAAATGCAAATGTATGCCTTGATTAATTTAGTACCGCGGCTAAATTTGTCCTTAATAAAGAATCCCGGCGTAATCAACGCCACAATTGAAAAATGGTGGGGCTGGTGTTAAACGGGTTGCTGGTATCATACCCATAATGCTTCCTGTATTCCTAGGATTTGATTTGAAACAAATTACACATTTGTGAATTATGGATTTTATCAAATTTCTGCCACATATTGGCCAATACATATCGCGTATAGATGAGCAATAAAGATGGGCCACAGTGAAGTAATTTTATATGTTCGTTTTTCAAAATTAAAATTGTTAAATCATGTGAATTTGGTAGAATTATTGGATGTTTTTTATTATAATTAAAATTAGAAAGTTGAATTCGTCCGCCAACTCGCAATATTTGTTCGTCATCTAAATATGGATTCAAAGATAAAAATTTGCTTCTAAAATCAAGAACTTTACCTTGAATTAAATAATTAATTTCTTTGCCAAAGATTTGCTGTTGAGCTACTTTGATGAGCCGCTTTAATGCAAACTGAACTTCCTCAACTTTCAATGGACCTATAATTCTATTTTCCTTGCTAATCCTTATATTTTGCATGAATCTTGTGCAATAGGCAACCACCTTCTGTAATTTCGTTAGATTCGAGAATCGTTTGAATATGTGAATATCCTGTTCTAATGCAATCAGGCTTATCTTTGGCGAACGCATATCTATTAATGTTTGTTGCGAAGTGCTATACCCAAGTGGTCACTCGGTTTCACCTTTTGTGAGCCAAGTAGGTCCGTGCCACCATAATTTTGAATCGATTAATTGTTTGCACTCTATGCCCCTTGAAATCATATCTGCTGGATTGTCGAATGTTCTTATGTGAAGCCAATCACCTACTGTTGTTAAATGTTGTTGAGCTACGCGATTCGATACGAATGTCTTCCACTTGCTTGCAGATGAAGATATCCAGCTCACAATAGTGGAATCGCACCAATAGAAATATTTATCAAATTTGATGTCGATTGAATTAGATACCTTCTTTCCTAGTTCCGATAATAATAATGCGCCACATAATTCTAATCTGGGTATTGTGATACTTTTCAATGGAGCAACACGAGATTTAGCGCACAATAAATTTATAAAACAATTACCTTGCTCGTCCACACTTTTTATGTAAAAACAAGCTCCGTATGCACTTTCGGAAGCATCGCAGAACCCATGTAGTTCAAGAGTTTTGAAGTTCTTGCATAGAACATGTCTGTTTATTGCTAATTTAGACAAGATAGGCAATTGATCACGAAATTTCAACCATTTTGTGTTTAGGGAGGTAGGTATGCTTTCATCCCAGCCCAATTTTAATTGCCACAGATGCTGCATAATAATTTTTGCATTAATTATTATCGGACCTAGTAAGCCTAGCGGGTCGAAAATCTGCGAAATAATAGATAATATACTTCGTTTGGACACGTTTGGTCTGTTAATGAAATTACCTATTGAAAATGAGAAAATATCATACTGAACATCCCACAAAACCCCTAACGTTTTGATTTCATTCTTTTCGTGTAATGTATATAATTTATCATTTGAATTTAATCCTGTGCATATGTTTTTCAAAATTTGTGGCTCATTGGATAGCCATTTTCTCAATTCGAAACAACCTTTCTTTAAAATGGAAGTGATTTCTGTATGTATTTTGATAACCTCTTCTATACTATCAGCACCTGATAAAAAATCATCAACATAAAAATCCTTCAATATTAATTCGCTTGTGATAGGATAGGTTTCTCTATTTCAAGAGCTAACTGCTTAATACATCTCACTGCAAGAAATGAAGCAGATGCTGTACCATATGTCACAGTATTCAGTTGATAACACTGAACTTCGTCAACTTCATTATTTCGCCAAAATATCGTCTGCAAGCTACGTTCATTTTCATTGACTAATATTTGTCAATACATCTTTGCGATGTCTGCTATTATTACATATGCATGCTTCCTATAACGCAGCAATATGGAAAATATATCGCTTTGTATGGTGGGTCCTACATGTTGAATGTCGTTCAATGAAATACCCGTTGTGGTTTTTGCGGAACCATCAAATACAACTCGAACCTTTGTGGTTAGAGTAGATGCCTTGACTACAGCGTGATGCGGCAAATGATAAATAGGACCTGCAAGAGGTGGTTCTTTGACCTTTGACATATGCCCTAATTCTTCATATTCCTTCAGGAAATTATTATATTCCGCTTTAAGTACTGGATCGCGGTTTAGCTTCCTTTCTACCGAGTAGAGGCGTTTTAAAGCCGAATTGCGCGATTCTCCTAGTTTTGTTGTGTCCTCCTTGAATGGAATGTTTACAATGAATCTACCTGTATCGGTACGCCTAGTCGAGGTTTCGAAATACTCTTCGCAAAATTGCTCATCCTTGTCGTATTTTTCTATTTTGTTGCAATTACTATCCTCAATTGTCCAAAATTCACTTAGCTGATTATTTAATGTGTCGTTATCTACTATAGAACTATGATATGAAGATAATTTAGTACCCTTTGTATTGACTTGTGTACGTAATTACCTCCTAAAATCCATCCTAATTTTGTTTTTTGTAATACCGGTTGGTATCTCCCTAATTTAATTTGAGCTGCTCAAAGCAAATCCCAAAATATTCCTGCGCCTATTAAAATATCTACTTTGCTACTTTCATTAAATTTAGGGTCTGCCAATAAAATATTAGCAGGAATTTCCATTTTATGCACGTTGAATGATATCGTCGGCAACGTTTCCGTAATCTGATCTAATACAAGACACTGAATGGTTTCCTTATATGAGTTGATACGTGATTCTAAGCATATCTCGGTTTTGAATTCGATGTTAGAGTGAGATTGATTTATGCCAGATACAGATAAATTAATGCTTGACTTGGAAATACCTAATAGGTTACAAAGGTTGACGGTTATGAAATTTGATTGACAGCCAGGGTCAAGCAAAGCCCTGCAATTATGTAGTTTTCCGTATACATCTCTAATCTTTACTATTGCTGTTGATAATAAAACTTGTGATTGTCGATTCAAATGATTTGTATATGTCAATGTTTGACTATCATCTTTCTGTTGTATTTCGTTTTCGTCATGATTAGAACGATTATGAAAATTGTTATTATTATTGATAGATTGATTGCTAGAACTACTTGATGAATGTGGCTCAAAACCTTTCGTAGCGCTACCCTCATTTATTTGAGATTGGTTTCTCTTAAAATGAATATTAGATTGCTGATTTTGCTCTATGTGTAAAATAGTATTATGCTTCTTGTTACATTTGCGGCAACCCTGAGATATGCAATTCTTTATAACATGATTCACCTTTAAACAATTTAAACATAAGTTCAAACGTTTTATTGCCGATATACGGGCATTAACTTGTAAGTTAAGTAATGACTCGCATGTATAAATTGGATGAGACTTTCCACAAAAAGGACAAGAAATTTTATTGAATGCGGTTAGGTAAGCCTTTGTTTTCGAATTTGATTGATAATTATTAAATTTATTGTTATTTTGTTTCTGATCGACCTTATTCAGTTCGATTGACTTGAGAAGCTCACATCTATCCTTTAAAAATGTTGTGAATTGATCAAAGGTAGGTAATGAATCCTTACGCTTCGATGATTCCCAAGTATTTCGAGTTTGATTGTCCAATTTGGAACTAATTAAATACATTAATAATGTTTCCGGCTCCTCTAGACGGGCTAATGATTTTGTATTTCGTAGTACATCATCCAATAATCTCCGCAAATCTACACTTGATTCTTTATGAATGTGATTTAAATTGCACAATGCGCTTATGTGATTTTGCAAAATAATCCTTTTGTTTTGGAATCTTTCTAAGAGAAGATCCCAGGCAATTGAATAATTACTTGCTGAAATAGCTAGCGCACTAATTACTTCAGATGCTTCACCTTTCAAAGATGAACGCAAATAGTAAAATTTTTGTATGTCGGATAAATTTGTGTTTATATGAATTAATGCGTCGAAAGTGTCATGAAATTCCAACCAATGCTCATATTTACCACTAAAACTAGGTAAATCTATTGTTGGTAATTTGACATGTTCTGTAACCTCACATAAATTCAAATTGGTGTTTGCTTTATCATTTGTCGATGAATGTTTCGTTATATATTGCTTAGCAATGCCTATGATTTCAAAATATGAATCTTCAAATTCTAATAAAGCATCATCCATGTTTTCTGTGTTTTCTCTATGGAGGGCTATTTTCTTGATTATGTTTTGAAAATCATTCAAAATGCAATCTAACGATGATAAACGTAATTGAATTTGTGAAATTTCATCCTCTGTGGGAGACCGATTATTAGAAATTGCTTGATAATATGTTTTAAAACGAGTTAATCGGGCTTTAATTTGACCTCTGTCATATTTCAATTCTTTGATATCAGACATGTTATGTTTGAGACAATTCTAATTGAATAGGAAAGAGGACTTACGGGAAAATTAATGATGATAATATTATGCTTCTTCGCTTCTGCTTGCTTAAAACTTCCACTTTTCGCTAATATCCGGCTCGTAGGACCAATGTTTAATAATGTTATTATGTATGTTTGTACCGCCGTACCACTTCTTCGAAGGACCAGTGTGAATTTGAGGGATCACACAACCTTTTATCAAAAAAGACTCACAATTTCAAAGAGTTTTTTCTTTAATGAATAATGATGTTTGTCTTATAATATCTGCCGAACTGACTGACAAAAATATGACACAATACAAAAACATTTTTAAAAACATTTGCTGGACAGCGGTCGACTATTAACATCCCATCCGAATAATAACCACAATGACTAATACAGAGTTCTCAATATTCCCAACTAATACACAATTCTCGGGAAATAGGTCACATTAACACATATATTTTTATTTTTACCCTCGTCTTTACGTACGTTTCGGTCTCACGACCATCATCAGAAGACTTATTAATACAATAACCTGATTACTTAGAAATACTGTAATAACACAAAGCGTCCTTATCGCACAAATTTCGTTTAAATGCCAACGTCGCGAAACGAACGGAGACATGAAATCGGAACTATAACACAGCAATGTTGCAGCGTAAAAATTAAAAATCCACTATTAAGTAGAATCATCAATAAATACGAACACATTTCATAAATGTCTGCGAGAGACTAACAGACAAAGAGTTCTATCCTCTTTGCTAACAGACGAGACCATCTCAAGTGTTCATTTAAGCGCCAGATGTCATAATTTATTAGGTGATAAAAGAAGGTATCTGGCCTGTGAGAAATACTTTAGACAATTCTACCTAAAGTAAACTTTTACATTATAAGGACGTAAGTAGGAATTTGCAAGAATATTAATTAATTAAATTAGTATAAATATGACTTAGTGTTTGAACGTCACTCCTATGATTAACAGACTTGGAGTCACGTTTTATATGAATCATCTCCAGAATAGATCTTTTATAATAATTGGTTTCCTTAGTTAAAATATTAACATTCTTGTAATCAAATTGATGGTTATAATCAAAGCAATGTTTAGCAAGCGCGGTGGAATTTTCTAAGTTTTTGTTTCTTGTGCTATACTTATGGCCATACATTCTTTTTTGTAAATATTGTTTAGAGATACCAGTATAGGTCCCATCACAATCTAAACAATTTAATTTGTATACTGTGTGGGTTTGTTTATCTTTAGAAATTACAGGTTTTAGATTTGAGAAATATTTCCCAACACAGTTAGTAGGTTTATGCGCTACGTTTATATCATACTTTTTCAAACATTTCTTAATTTTCTCTGAGGTCTCCGGAATGTATGGTAAAGTTATATATTTGTCTGAATTACCTTTTACGTTATTTTTATATGACGCTCCATTATAAATTTTGTTTATTCTCTCTTTAATAATAGGATTGAAAAAAGTTTTTGGGTAGCCATTCAATTCCAGTGTATTACGAACAATTTTTAGATTTTTGGGACGATCCTCTGGGTGGGACAATTTAACCGCGCGGTCTGTAAGACTGTTTATGACGCTTTTTTTATAACAAGTTGGTGCAACGGAATTGAAGTGAAGATAGCGTTGAGACCAAACTTCTTTAGTAAACCACGAAGTTTTTATTTCTCCATCTGCATCATGCCTAATGTTCATATCTAAGAAATTTATGTTTTTGTTAACTTCTATTTCACAGGTAAATTGAAGTTTACAGTGGAAATTGTTAAATTTATTAATCACGTACTGAATTTTGTCATTGGGAACACACATAAGGCAATCATCTACATACCGTTTAAAAAATACGGGCCGAAAATCTAATGAACTTATAACAGATTCCTCCAGGCATTCCATAACGAGGTTAGCAATGGTAGCAGAAATAGGAGATCCCATTGCTGTGCCGAATATTTGTCCAAAATATTGTTCACCGTACTGAAAATAAGTGCATTCTAAACAAAACTTCACAGCATTTATAAATTCCGATTGATCTAGAGGTGTGTGGTTTTTAATCTCTGCCCAACGTTTTTTGATGCTATTCAATGCCAAATCGACTGGTATATTTGTAAATAAAGAAACAACGTCTAAGGAAATTAGTTGATGGTTTACGGGTACGGATTGATTTTTTATAAATTCATTAAAATGCCATGAGTCTTTCACATAAAATTCATTATTTCCTATTATATTATATTATTGATCGATTTTGATAAAAATTTTGATAAATTGTAAGTAGGCGCTCCTATATTACTAATAATGGGTCTTAGAGGTATATCAATTTTATGTAGTTTTGGAAGCCCATAGATATAAGGTGCTAGCCCATTATGGCAAATTAATTTATTTTTCAATTCAATAGGGATTATCTTATTTTTGTGCCAATTATTTATCAATTTATTCATGTTATTTTGTATTGATAAAGTAGGATCAGATTTTAATTTTTTATAAGTTGTTTCATCATTTAAAAGGTTTTCTATTTTCTTTTCATAGTCATTTCTATGCATTATGACGGTTTTATTACATTTATCCGCGTTCAAAACTAAAATTTCAGGGTTAGCATTTAAGAACTCTTTTGTTATTTTTGTATGATAGTTAAGACGATACTTTGCAGTACCTACTTCTGCTTTCTGTTTGTTCTTCTTGTTTGTCAAGATGTTACAAATTTTGTTTCTAATTTCATTCTTTTCTTCTAAATTTTTATTCCTGATTCCACATTCTAAATTTGCAATTATATTGTCGATAGGCAGTTTTTTGTTATCAGGCAATGCAAATTTTTCAATCCTATTATTAAAGAGAGAATAAACAAAATTTATAATGGAGCGTCATATAAAAATAACGTAAAAGGTAATTCAGACAAATATATAACTTTACCATACATTCCGGAGAATTAAGAAATGTTTGAAAAAGTATGATATAAACGTAGCGCATAAACCTACTAACTGTGTTGGGAAATATTTCTCAAATCTAAAACCTGTAATTCCTAAAGATAAACAAACCCACACAGTATACAAATTAAATTGTTTAGATTGTGATGGGACCTATACTGGTATCTCTAAACAATATTTACAAAAAAGAATGTATGGCCATAAGTATAGCACAAGAAACAAAAACTTAGAAAATTCCACCGCGCTTGCTAAACATTGCTTTGATTATAACCATCAATTTGATTACAAGAATGTTAATATTTTAACTAAGGAAACCAATTATTATAAAAGATCTATTCTGGAGATGATTCATATAAAACGTGACTCCAAGTCTGTTAATCATAGGAGTGACGTTCAAACACTAAGTCATATTTATACTAATTTAATTAATTAATATTCTTGCAAATTCCTACTTACGTCCTTATAATGTAAAAGTTTACTTTAGGTAGAATTGTCTAAAGTATTTCTCACAGGCCAGAGACCTTTTTTTATCACCTAATAAATTATGACATCTGGCGCTTAAATGAACACTTGAGATGGTCTCGTCTGTTAGCAAAGAGAATAGAACTCTTTGTCTGTTAGTCTCTCGCAGACATTTATGAAATGTGTTCGTATTTATTGATGATTCTACTTAATAGTGGATTTTTAATTTTTACGCTGCAACATTGCTGTGTTATAGTTCCGATTTCATGTCTCCGTTCGTTTCGCGACGTTGGCATTTAAACGAAATTTGTGCGATAAGGACGCTTTGTGTTATTACAGTATTTCTAAGTAATCAGGTTATTGTATTAATAAGTCTTCTGATGATGGTCGTGAGACCGAAACGTACGTAAAGACGAGGGTAAAAATAAAAATATATGTGTTAATGTGACCTATTTCCCGAGAATTGTGTATTAATTCATACGTGGGTCAAGAATCTTTATTATTAATATTCCCAACAACAGGTACCCTCCACTTTTATTGTCATCTTCAAAAGTTGCCCGTACCTAATGCATCGTGCTTTGACGATTCCATCACAAATTCACACTAAGATTTTGTCGAGTTGAACGACAAGTCTTTATCTAAAGCAGATGTGACAGAAAATACATTCCTGCGAGTATTGAGCATGCACAGAGCATTTCCCATCACTCACTTTTAATGTGTGCTTCAAAATATATTATCCCGCGATCTTCAGCATTCATGAATACCTTCACCGGTATGGAGAACACCTTGTACGAAGATTACCAGACTTGACGAAATATCAGGTGATCTGCAGCTCCAGAATCGACGCTCCATACGTCCGTATCCAGCTCATTGTTCATAACCTCACTGATGAAATCCTGATCCCTGTTGCATTCTTGTCCACCTTTGATCCACCCGTTTCCTTATCCTGCTTTAGGTTGCGACAATTCAGCTTCATATGGCCAGTAATCTCACAATTGTAGCATTGAAGTGGCGGTCTTCTTTCCTTACTTTTATTAGCTGGATTTTGGATCCGTCGTTCTGTTTACCTTTGTTGTCGACTTTCGCCTTACTTGCCTTCAAAACCACCAGTTCTTCTCGTTTTACTCCCCGCTGCGGACATCGTGTGTCGTCCAATGTCCAAATGCTCACTCTTTTGGCCAGAGTTTTCTGGTCGTCCGATCTATCCCACCAAGCTTGCGTCAAGCTTTCGTAATCGTCCGGCAATGTATCCAGCAATTTCAGTTGCTATAAACGTAACACAAATCGCTCTAATTTTGCAATATGTAAAATAAGGTCATCTGTCAGGTCCACGTTAAAATTGAAAAATTGAGCTTGAACAGTTTGAGCAGCCTGTTATGTTTGATGTTCATAAATAGCAATTTAACCCACATATCCAAGAGATATGTGCGTTAAACTTCAAGGGTTTCACATGTCACGAGCCATAGATATTATATATACATACATGGATAGCGCATGGTATACAAACCTCTGTTCAGTCGATGACTCCAACACGTAAGAGAGACAGAAGACCTATTTCAGCCTGGTATTAGACAGAGATGAAGATCATTGTGACCACGTGACAAGTGGCAAGAACGTGCATAATTTACATTGTTTTATATGGAGCACTTTACGAATTTCATGAATTATCAAGTTATAATCCTATTTAATCGATTTTTATGATTCAGCAACAATACATAATAGTATTATGTACAAAATTACATTAAAGATATAGAATTAAATGTCGCTCATTTTGAATTTAGTCATATTTCCATGAAGCACCCATATGCAACTTATTCTGTATTTCATCAATGGAAAACTTTAGTACCTATGTAATTAACTGAAATTACTCTACCCCACGTTAAATGACATATTTAGTTATCAACCGCTTCAATTATTATTAATACATATATTCAACTACAGAATCATTACCATACATGACCTAATAAATAAAACAACATCTATCATAATGTCGTGAAGATTTAGTTAAAATATGGAAAACAAGTAACATATACATATTCAAAATTAAGTAAGCTATAGAAGAAATATATCTATAAATATCAAAATGCTCAAAAAATTAGACAGAAATAATATAGCTATTTCTTGGAGTGCTTCAAAAAAAAAAGAAGTATGTCATTTATCAAAATTATTAATCTAATTCTGCTACCATATAACCCAAACCTGGATTTTACCAGAGCCAGAGATTGAATCCGATTTTGCCTCAAGATGCTAAATATAAAGAAGAAGAACTGGAAATTACATAAATGAACAGTTATTGTTATTCAGTGGTCAACTTCTGGTATTGTGGCTAGTCGCAGATGCCAAATCGCTAGCTTACCTTTTGTGTTATAATAATAAACATTAGCAAAATATTCCATTTTCTAAAGAAAATAAAAGTGATATAAACAGGGTTTTAGTTCACAGCATTAATGTTTATAGTTACAAATTAGATTATAGGTCACCTTAATTTTAAACTTAAATTTTACCAACAGAGGAACATTATTATATAATATTAAGTACTGTTACTGTTAAAAATACAAATTCTTCGGGAATAAAAGTAAACATTGTTCTGAAATGTCCTGCCCATCCTTCACATGTTTTAATACATTTTTCAGATTTTTTTAACCTTTGCATTCATTCTACGATTCCTTGTAGTCAAATATTTGATTACTATTTTTTGCTTATCAATAGTATGCTTCGCAATTTGAAAGATTATATTCATGTTAGGGCATGACGGTACAGAAAAGATGGTATCAAAATGTTATAAATCTACTAGGTATATAATCAACCAACTTTCTGGTTCATTTACAGGTTGTTCTTCATTGATCCTAAATGAAGTGCCCTCACAACAAATAATGTTGCATCATCATTAAAAACATAATAATAATAACATATACCCAGCTAAAAATTATGACAAATTCATATTGTTTACTGGGTTTCACCTTACGTTTAAAGACATTCGACGGAAAATTTAAAATACTAGGAGGAACTACATGGTCTTTTACTGATTTCTTTCCAAATGAATACACGAAATCATTTTCTGTAAAGTGTTCACTACAAAGATGATGTAATTCTTGTTGGGCACGAAGTTTTTTCTCTTCATTGCTATTACCCATTTTTGTTTCAATTTTCATATGAAGGAAAACTGAAATGAACAGTAATTATTACACTATTATTTTCTATTTTCGATTGTGAATAGTCGATTAAAATTGTACTTCTAACGTCTACGTTTTAATTACATTATTGTTAATCAAGTATCTACTAAACTTGTAAATACCAGTGAAAACTAGTACCGATTTGTACATCCAAATGAGGAACACGATTTCACCATTGTTATATATTAGATTTATTAAGAGTATCCAAGAAGACTAATTAATCACACACTTCACTGTTATAACCTTATTGTCATCGAAGTGTTATTACACAATATCATTTGATAAAATGAAAGTAAAAAGCCAAACAACTAATCACAACTAAAAAACAAAGCACTAAAGAAGTTTTCTGTATCAAAATATTGCTATTTTCTTTTGAAAACAACATAATATGATATATTACAGTAACATGAACTCTTATGGCTAGAACGATGTTTTGCCACTTGTCAGCTGTTCCATATGTTGGAGTCAATGAAAATCCTTGATGCGCTATCCATGTATGTATATATAATATCTATGTCACGAGCAATGACATAACCTTATTTTCGATAGACTTCACGATGATGATGACTTGACGATATATCCGCTTTATCCCATATTTTCAAACTTGCATTGTATCACGTCACCGCGACTGCTCCAGTTCACTCCGCCAATACCTCTGGTTTCGTAAAATCTCCAACATGTATTCTCAGTTCCCTGTAGAAGGTTCCTGATCGGAAATTTTGAGTTATCTACTCCCAGTACTTGCCAGACCAGTACCGAGATTGACCTGCCGTAATTTAAACAACCCGAAGCCGTTGCCATTGTGCAAATCCGAGAGATAGGGAGTGAGTATTAATTGCCGTATAAAATCTATTCAAGTTATTGAATTAACATTCCAGTATACAAGTCCGATTTCAAATTCGAACTTTGTTAATAAATTCAATAGTCTACAAAACAATCCTGGTAGCTTGGACGAATACGATCCAGCTCCTGCGAATTGTTTTTCTAGAGACTAACTTAGAATTGTGAATAAATTGACAGTCGAAACCGCTGGAAAAATCAACCCTGGTAGCTTGGACGAATACGATCCAGCTCCTGCGAATTGTTTTTCTAGAAACCAAGTTAGAATATTGCCCGAGACCGATTTGTAGAATTGTGAATAAATTCACAGTCGAAACCGCTGGAAAAATCAACCCTGGTAGCTTGGACGAATACGATCCAGCTCCTGCGATTTGTTTTTCTAGAGACTAAGTTAGGATATTGCCCAAGACCGATTTGTAGAATTGTGAATAAATTCACAGTCGAAATCACTGGACAAAACAATCCTGGTAGCTTGGACGAATACGATCCAGCTCCTGCGAATTGTTTTTCTAGAGACCAAGTTAGAATATTGCCCGAGACCGATTTGTAGAATTGTGAATAAATGCACAGTCGAAACCGCTGGAAAAATCAACCCTGGTAGCTTGGACGAATACGATCCAGCTCCTGCGAATTGTTTTTCTAGAGACCAAGTTAGAATATTGTCCGAGACCGATTTGTAGAATTGTGAATAAATGCACAGTCGAAACCGCTGGAAAAATCAACCCTGGTAGCTTGGACGAATACGATCCAGCTCCTGCGAATTGTTTTTCTAGAGACCAAGTTAGAATATTGCCCGAGACCGATTTGTAGAATTGTGAATAAATGCACAGTCGAAACCGCTGGAAAAATCAACCCTGGTAGCTTGGACGAATACGATCCCGCTCCTGCGAATTGTTTTTCTAGAGACTAAGTTAGAATATTGCCCGAGACCGATTTGTAGAATTGTGAATAAATTCACAGTCGAAACCGCTGGAAAAATCAACCCTGGTAGCTTGGACGAATACGATCCAGCTCCTGCGATTTGTTTTTCTAGAGACTAAGTTAGGATATTGCCCAAGACCGATTTGTAGAATTGTGAATAAATTCACAGTCGAAATCACTGGACAAAACAATCCTGGTAGCTTGGACGAATATGATCCAGCTCCTGCGAATTGTTTTTCTAGAGACTAAGTTAGGATATTGCCCAAGACCGATTTGTAGAATTGTGAATAAATTCACAGTCGAAATCACTGGACAAAACAATCCTGGTAGCTTGGACGAATACGATCCAGCTCCTGCGAATTGTTTTTCTAGAGACTAAGTTAGGATATTGCCCAAGACCGATTTGTAGAATTGTGAATAAATTCACAGTCGAAATCACTGGACAAAACAATCCTGGTAGCTTGGACGAATACGATCCAGCTCCTGCGAATTGTTTTTCTAGAGACTAAGTTAGAATATTGCCCGAGACCGATTTGTAGAATTGTGAATAAATTCAGTCGAAACCGCTGGAAAAATCAACCCTGGTAGCTTGGACGAATACGATCCAGCTCCTGCGATTTGTTTTTCTAGAGACTAAGTTAGGATATTGCCCAAGACCGATTTGTAGAATTGTGAATAAATTCACAGTCGAAATCACTGGACAAAACAATCCTGGTAGCTTGGACGAATACGATCCAGCTCCTGCGAATTGTTTTTCTAGAGACTAAGTTAGAATATTGCCCGAGACCGATTTGTAGAATTGTGAATAAATTCAGTCGAAACCGCTGGAAAAATCAACCCTGGTAGCTTGGACGAATACGATTCAGCTCCTGCGAATTGTTTTTCTAGAGACTAAGTTAGGATATTGCCCTAGACCGATTTGTAGAATTGTGAATAAATTCACAGCCGAAACCGCTGGAAAAAAATCAATCCTGATTGCTTGGACGAATACGAACCAGCTTCTGCGAATTGATTTCAGTGGCTACGTTGTGATACTTTCCGAGACCGACGTGTGAAATATTAAGTCAGTCATAGCCGAAGATAGCGGACAAATCAACCTGGTCCGTTATACCCCGCTCCGTAAGAAATTACGTCTGAAATACAGGTCAGAGTGAACATACGATCCACGCTCCGTCGAAGTTAAAAGTGTACTAAATATTTAGATTGTCGCGATTCATTTCTAGACCTAGGGACAAAAACTTGTCTACCATCTCACGCAGATGGTGGAGACTCCCGACGATAGGAAAACATCTAATTAGCGAGTTATGTTATACACGGAAAACGAACACGTTGAACGGCTTGTTCCGAACCACATTTTGTAAATAGATTGTACATAGCTAGTATAAATGTAAATAGGGATAATTAATTAATAAACTTAGTTAAACAAGAAATATCTGTTTTATTTGGCAATCCACACGAAAGAGAAACAGCAATTTTAAAACCTATATAAAAAGGGAACCTGGACCCTCAAGAAACCCGAGCAGGTCAGTTACTGTCATAAGAGGACAGTAAGTGACAACCTCCCCACTTGTAATTAACCATTCAAGCGGAGGAAGGTTACAATATTATCTTTAAGCGGCAATTCTAGGTTAATAGATTTTTATTTGGATTCCATGGCGCAGAACCCTTAAGAAGGGATGTAGCAGCAATGATGATTTTCCAATATCACATGAATAATTGAACTACAAAATTAGAGATATTAATGAATTTTGAAGGCGGTTCAACAGAATGTTTGCACAATAAAAAAAGTGTATTATAGTTCAGTATGAATATTTATGTTACCATTTCTTTCAAAAATAAACTTATTATTTTCAATAAACAATTTTAAAAACTCTTTTCCAATTTATTATAAACTCATGAAGATATTTGGTTTGGATTAACCAGTGCTCAAGAGTTGCACTACCGCTAACAAACCATTGACCATTAAGTTTAAGTTGGGAAAAACAGATTTAACCAAGACAAAATATCTCCTATTGAGTTGAATGATTAGGTAACAAGACAGTTGTAATCAATATAATATATTTTGTCATATTGTAAAAATCCTTCTCATACATTTATTTATCAAATTTCACATAATGAAATACAATTTGTTTTTTTAAATTTTTAGAACGAAAATGCTCTCTTGGAAATATTTGAAGAAGAATCTACTAAAGAAGGAATTGATCATCAGCTCTTAGCAAAAGTTTTAATTTACGATTTAGTTACCTTACTTAATAAATTTAACTTGGATATAAATAATTTGTAAGTTGTTTTTCAATATATGGATAATTAGTGTTTGTAATACTCGTAAAGATTCATTAATCTCAAAAGTATAACGTTTCAGTGCAAATCAAGGACAATTTATAAGAGAAACGGTGATGCTACTTCAAAAGGGAAAGATCAATAGAAATGCATGCAAAGAACTGTTAAAACATCTTCTAGAGGGGACCGATCTGGAACCAATCCAAGTAAGAATAATATTGAATACCCAGAACGTCTGTTATTTATTGGAATGGAGTAAACATACCCTCCACCTCTACTTTTTTTGAAAAATCACCCATGTTTCATAAAAAGTCATAATTGTTCTTGAGATTTTTTTTGTTTTTCCAATTTAATTAAATTCTTTTAAATCTTGATTCTTCTGAGGAAGTCTATATTATTCTTCGAATAAACCAACTCATACATCATCATATTTTTAATTTATGTATTCTTTCTGTAGATTATAGAAAAATTCAATATGGTTCAAATTTCAAAAGAAAGTGATCTAGAGCAGTTGTGCCAAGATGTGCTGCAAGAGAATGAAAAAATAGTTATCCTTTATAAGTCTGGGAATCATAAAGTTTTCAAAGCTCTAATGGGAAAAATTGCAAGAAAAAATAAACAAACGGCGGATATGAATAAATGTAGCATAATTTTGAAGCAGTTATTACAATAAAACTTTCTTATTTCACATTAGTATTTGTTTTGTCCTTGTGTATTTAAAGAACATTCAATTGTTTCTCTCAATCTTCAGTAATATCTTAGCTTCAGTGAGTTTCAAGTGCTCTGAACTTATTTCGTTACCGCTAGTCGTCAGCAAGACGATATGGACATCTCCATAAAAAAAGAGTTCCTCAACAAAACCTTTCGAGATATAAGCGCAGGCTACAGCTCCCGAGTTACATAACTAAATACAAAAACCTCAGGTAGTTTCATTGTTGGAAAATTGGACAGTACCAAAGTTTACAAATATATTTTTTTGTGTTTGTGTTTTCTCATTTTAGTTTGATAGCGTTCTTACCCTACTGATCTCATAGACAGCTTTGGTGAAGCTCAAGTATTCCAGGGCCTTATGATCTCAGAATGACATTCCTTACCGTAAATAAGAGCGGTCTCTAATATAGCAACAGGTCTCTGGAATGTCAGAACCCTAGGACATCGTAAAATTCCGCTCTGATTTTTACTTCGAGTTTACTTGCTTGTAGTCCAGTCGCTCTGTCGTGAAAAATGAACAAAAACTGTTTTTTTTGGGGAGTGATATTTCATAGTGGTTTAGTGAGTTTTTTGGGTCGCTGATCACGAATCTGAGGGTCAAATGTGTATTTGATCAATGCGCTCCAAGCTATGAGCATTTTTTATGGCCAAAAAAGCCATTTTTTGCGTGTTTTCGGTTTAACATGAAAAGTATGACATATATGAAAAAAATAGGTATTATTAAAACGCGTCGAATGAGCCCAACTAGAAGTGTATGTGTAAATAATTAATTATTAATTAGTTTTAAATAGATCATAAGATATATTTTTATGTAATTTGTAAAGAAGTTTGTTTTTATGTAATAAAAATGGTAAAAAAAGCTTTGAAGATTTATTTACAAAAATAAAGAAAGCGCGCTTGTGCTCGCACACACGTGCACAGACATCAACAAAGACACATACACACGTATTAACTCAAAAAAAAAATTTATAATAAGAAAAATTTATTAATTCATCAAAAAAATTGAAATTTTGCGAAATAAATTCAAATTTCGCGCTTTCTTTCAAGGTAAAATATTGTTTCATGTGAAAATAAATGAATAAATTTTTTTTATTCAAATCGTAGCCAAATTGTCAAAAAAATAAGTAGGAATACGCATTTTTAGCATTAAATAGTCTTATTCGTTTTCTTTTGGAAAATTCAAGTTTTTTTCCAAAAACCTGAAATTTGGGCCCAGGGTGAACCTCAACACGTCTACTTCAATATTTCCGCCGAATCTTGACCAATCGAGTTCGATTACTTCTAGCTGTGAAAATTTCAATTTTTTTCATAAAATTTAACCTCAAAATTTATCGATTTTTTTGAGGTTAAAAAACTTTGACCTGGCGCCAAATTGCCGCATTTGGAAAAAATGTGCAAGCTTGGAAAACAAGGTAAAAAATATTAAAATCTTTCGAATGTTTTTTGTTTCGAGTCAATAAATTGAAAATTCAATTAGTTATCGCCATTTTACGATTTTCTGTAAATGGTCGATTGTAGCGCCCCCTCATAAGATATTCAAAAAAATCAAAAAGTACATAAAAATAGATGAAAAAATGCACAATTTCTTGCCATTTACAATTCTTAAGTTAAAAAATAAAGTCGGAGGATTTTTTTTAGTTTAAAAAAAAAAGGGTCAAAATGGGTCCACAGTGGGCCCAAAATATTCTAGAAACTTCTAGTTGGGCTTATTTTACGCGTTTTAATAATACCTATAATTTTTATAATAGGTATTTTTTTCATGTATGTCATACTTTTCATGTTAAACCGAAAATACGCAAAAAATGGCTTTTTTGGCCATAAAAAAAGCTCATAACTTGGAGCGCATTGATCCTATACACATTTGACAGATTCGTGATCAGCGACCCAAAAAACATAAAAAACAAAAAAAAAACGTCAAAAATTACAGAGCGACTAATAGTCCAGTCGCATTTATGGAAGATAAATCCCTTATTTTTATATTATCTCCCACGGAAAGATAAAAGAAATCTGACCTTACAGTTTTCATTTATTTTTCATTATGCGATTTTCCTTTACTTATTTTTATTAAACAACTTGAATAAGACATTTATTTCTTTCTAAAATTAATAAATTTGAAATAAACTGTTGAAGAAATGACAAACATTTATGAATATTATTAACTCAAAAAGAATATAAACCAGAATGGAATATTCCATGTTGAGAAAAAGAATATAAAAAAAGAGGATACACTATAAAATATATTAATATTGATGAAAATATAAATGTATAAGAATAATTAACTAATTTATTAATTTAAAAAATGTACTACATGCATCTGACCAGCCTGTAAGCATCATCAAAGTTCAAACTGTTAGAGTGGAGTGAAACTTGATAGAAGGGGCTTACCTATTATAAGTTAGCTCATACACGAGATTTCGCCTCTATACTCCTGGTTTTTCCATTGATATAGAGCCTGAAAATCTTATCTACCTACTGGTCAACAAAACTTCTTACGATGATATCACACTAAATAATTTAGACCAGAATTGGAAACATACATTTTCGTGGAGAAATCTTTTTAAATATTCTGCTTAGATTTTTTTTGTAATAAGCTTTGGTTGCGTTTGAGGGCATGTCAGCACGCATTGCATATCGAAGCATATTTCATCTGTTTCATCTTCTTTACAATTATTCACCTCAATCAATTATTCTTCTCCTTTTCTTGTGGATGGTAACTTGGCTTCCATGTGATCTCGGTATCTTATGGCTGCTCTCATTGGGCGAGAGGGACATAGGATATTGTGGTGCGAATATTTATTTGATTCAATAGATATAGGATAAAAAGACCAGTGTGTATCTAGAAATCCACACAGAATATATCAGCATAAACGTTCTAAGGCATAGTATAATGTGGTCACAAAACATTGATTTTCTCATGGGACGATATGTTAATTCCAGCAACACATATAACTTCACTTCAGAATAAACCTAAACATCTCTAAATAATAGTAACATATGTGTGCATGCCCTCCACTTAATATTTTTCAATGTTAGAAAACTTGTTCAAATAGTATTAATTAGATAAAAAACTATTTTTTTCTATATTCAATGACTTTCAATTGATTTATATTTCAATGCTTTCATTCAAACTATCACATTAGGGTTGGAGATTTAACGCTATCTTTATATGGAGAACTAAAAGTAGCACGATTAATATTCAACCTCACAAACTGTCAAAGATGCTCCTGGAGAAGCTGTGAAGTGCCCTAGCACTATAATTTCATTTTCTTCGTTGTCCAACACCGTTTTGAATGTAATAATCTTCCTCTTGAATGATCCATACTTCGTAAGATTGAGTCTTGCTGTCTGGAGATGGTTTTGGTTTCCCTGGATACGTTGCATCAAAAGTATTACATGTTCTTGTGTAAACCTTACTTCCGCCATAAATCACTAATAAATTAACGAAATCTTTATTATTATACCAACACCAACACTAGCCATATTGCACTTTTTCAGATGATGAATCTGACTGTATGTAAACAACATCATTTCATTTGTCACGATCACCAAGCATACGAGATGCTATATGCCACTGGTGCTCCTATAACGCAGTCGTGAAACGTCAGATGAAATATATTTCATCTGAGCGCGAAACTGTGAACTTAAACTCAACCTCGTGTCTTCGATTGGAAGAGTTTATACTTTCAGTGATTCTGTTTAGTTTGTGCTATTTTCTGTTTATGATATACTGTTCTTCGCTTATCTTGTTTCACTTCACCAAAATAAAATAGGTGTTTCGAATGTCAAAATATTTCGGAAGCAGTCTAATTTAAACAGGAATTTACGAGAAATACACAATTTAGAAGCAAATCCAGTTTTACCAAAAAAATTTAAGTTTGATACAGTAAATTCATAACTTGTTATTTGATAAACTAGAGGAAATGCCATTTACAAATAACAATGGTGAGTTTCCCTTTTATGCTGGAATATAATTTATTTTTCAAACATTTTTAAGACAATTTTAGAATTTGAAAGTTGGAAAACTAATTTTGAAATCGTAAATAATTGCAACTACATTGTACCTTCAACGTGGAGGGCTGAAGGAAAGGTTACTCACTATAAATGTAATCGAACAAAAACAGGTAAGGCAGTAAATTAATTTCAACACTTCAATTACCGTAAATTTAACAGGCAAAACCAAGGAAGTTATAAATTGGATTTTGCTTGCACGAGTCACTTAAAGCTAACATCAGTTAATGTAAATACGTTATTTGTATGTTTGCAACACTTAAGAATTTCAAAAGAAGATAAAGCCCTAATTGCTTCAAAAGTAACAAAACCAGGTGAAATATTGTTATTGGATTAGATATTATTATAATTAATTTATATTTTTGGTTTGGTTTCTACAATTAAGTGTTGTTCTATCTGTGGGAACCATTTTTTCATGAGAATAATAATGACGGTGAAAGAGTTGACTCTTTTAACTGAAGACAATAAGGTACATGTGTATTAAAGGGTGAATTGTTTTGGTGACAGATTTTTCAAATTGCTTACAATGCTGTAGCTTTAGAAATGTCTTGAAATGCTGGCTGAGAGAATGTTCTATTGTTGAAAGTTTTTACAGTAGCATACATGTTTATCAAATAGTTTATAGGTTTAAGTGACAGGTGCAATAGGCATTAAACTTCTAGAATTAGTGTCTAGAATTGGGTATTGGTGCTTATAAAAGTTTTTTTGTACGGTTATAAAATTGATATATTTTGTTAATAATTTATTATGTAATGTATTTTATTTTTTAATAAAGTTTATTTTGCTTGTAGGTGTATTGACTGTAAGAGGTAAAATAGAGGATTCCTTGAAAAAAAAAGTTAACTTTCAAGTATGTTGACAATATCAAACGTGCTTATAATATTGAAACTAGAGATGGAAAAAGACATAACAACGATGCTGTATCTGTAGAACTATGCCGGCAAAGGAAAATCCAGTTAAATTGTACAAAAAACAGGATGAATCATCTGATAGTCTCAATAAGAATGACTTATGCCTTGCTATTATGAACAAATTCCAACAGATGCTTACAAAATTTGGATCTTATATCCATAGATGAAACACATGAACTTAATAACTACGACTTTGAATTGACAAAAATTACAGTAATTGATGAATTTTGTCAAGGATATCCCGCAGCATTCATGTTCGTGAATAGGAAAGAAAGATTTACTAAGTTTTTTTACTCCGCTTGGCTTCGAGTTATGCGACCTGTGACATACCGACTTTTTTGCTCATGGCATAGTGACAGAGCCTGGCAAACCAGGTGCTACAAGAAGAGTTAAATGAAGGTTAATTTCAAAAAAATCATGTAACTTCTGTAAAGCTAATGATAGAAGACAAAGACATCCATAATTTCGGACAATATTTCAGAACAAATTTCTTGAACAACTGTAAACAATGGGCATATTGTTACAAAATGTATACAGGTATCAATACTAACATGCGACTTGAATCTATGTATAAAACGATTAAATACTTTTATTTATGACCATTAAACGTTTGGATAAAGGATTACTAATTGTTCCAAAATATGTACGAGACCTGATCATTGAAAGAGTAATAGAAATGGTAAAGGGAAGCTGGGAAGTAAAAAGTGAGAGATTACGTATTTGATTAACAAACTCCTTCATTCAAAGTGTTGTCATTTAGTGTGCTCTGAATGTATTCATATACCTGTGACGATTTTAAACAGTTTTTCAATTTTTGAAACATACATGTCTTAAAATTATTTAAAAGTGATTCAAAAAATGAAAAACCCAGATCTCAAAATTTATCTGAAGAACATTTTTTAATTTGCCAAGTAGCCAATTAAAACTGCTCCCTATACAATGTTAAATTATTCAAACTAGAATTAAAAACTGATGATTCAGCATTTGTTGCATTGGACTGTCAAATTATTTTTATTTTAGGACCTATTCTTTTCATTCTTTATATCAATAACAGTGTGAAGTAGTGGATTGTAATTTTATGAATTTATTTACACATGACTGTCTTCTAATAATTTGACAAAATTTTTAATTTAGCTGTAAATAAAATAAATGTCGGACTGAAGAATCTCGGAATTACCTCTTCTAGTAATAGAACTAAAAAATCTATTACGCGAACAATTTCAAATACATTGCTAATGGACTTAGTAAAACTCGGTACTTTGTAATATCTCCACCATGCTTACTAAATTCGTTGTTCGTTATGTAATTAAAACATCTTTAAAACTTGCAAAGAAACGTGAATGCCAACACTGGCATGATGGGGCGAGCATGAGCAGTAAGAGTTGCCACCGTTGGCGTTATCATTTCGTGAAATTGGCAACCAGAGGGCAGGAATTGTCTGCAAACATCGACTAGAACCTGATCTAAGGGAAATTAGGAAGACATTGCAAATTTAGCATTAGTCGAAAATGTAGCTAGGTGTGAGCTACATATGTATGTGAAGGAAATAAAGAAAGCAGTGAAATATAAGTAATGTTACAGGAATATGAAAAAGAAGCCCAAGACGTTGAATGTAAAAAGTTACAGAGCGGATCAGCTATTGAATTTTACAGATTGAGACTTTCAGCTCGCCTCGTCCGAATTTAATATATCAACATTATCTTGTCACCACATTTGCTATCATAATCACGCGAGTTCCAAAATTTCAAATGGCTTCTTTAAAAGTGTGGCACTTAACTTGATAACCCTAGAGAACTGCTAGAATTCAACGATCATTATAATTACATTTTTTGTTCAACCCATAGATTATGGAATGCTCTGCCAGCAAATATTAGAGAAGTCAAATTAATTGTCCCTTCAAAACATACGCTTCTTATTTGTGATGATGATTGTGAATTTACGGAAGAAATTAATACAAATGAAAATGACTTTAACACAGATTGATAATAAATATTTATTTGTAATTAAGTAACATAGCAACAACCTAGCAACAACAAAACTCAACTATAATCAACGGTACCTGATTCAAATATATAGCGAAAAGGTAATGAATTGGTGCATTTATTCCGTTTTAAAAATGAACAAAATTTTATTGAAATCGGTCAGAAATAAAATGATCTATGTACCACGGGAATTAATGAGCCTTAATAACCTCAGGCAATTGCTGTCCCTCGAGCCAGAGGCCCTCGGGACGCAAACTTTGCCATCGGTAATTAAGACCCTTATAATTCCCTTCATACATAAATAACTATTATTTTCTATCGATTATAAGATAGGTCATTTACGTTAAGAATGATATGACGTCATGGATCAAGGTCAACCATTGTTGTCAGGTTGATCAGAATCTCAATGTTTTTGAATACAACTAACGATTCGATTCAATAAACTGTTTACAAACAAATATTAGGAGTTTTTACTTATTATATCAAATAAAACAAATTATTTATAATCTAAAATGTAATTAACAAACTGTTCGTGTTCACCAACAGTTTGAAGAAAATAAAGTACTAACCTAACCTACTTACTGTTTCTACTTCCACCTGAAATATTTAGATAAAAATATCGAAAATTTCCTTTCAGCTTCAAGTCAGTATTATTAATTTATACTGTTATGTTAAAGTAAGCTTTATTATTTATGGAAACAAACACTCACAATACCGGGTATCAAAATATTCAAATCAATGCAAGATTTCCAAATCTACTTTCGATTATCTCCATAACACTGATTTAGTAGGATGAATCATGTGGAAGTGTATTTCATTTTCTGTACTTATCTATTAATGATATTTATATGGGTAAATTTTGTTCAACATACTATGAATTATTTTGGTAGCACCACATTGATCACTCATTGGTTCAACAAAAACCGAATGGAAGTTAAAAGAAAATATTCTTGAAAAGATTGATTTCGGCTACAACGATATTAGAAATAAAACTTCTGATAACTAATACTTTCAAATAAGGTACTAAAATGAAACTTTATAGAGGAAGCATATAACTTTAAATCGATATCATTTATTTGTATTAAATTTGAATATTACTCCACTTTCACTGCCTTAAACACTATAGTTCCCTTAAACCAGGGGTTCCCAATCTTTTTGCACCTGCGTACCACTTGACTTTTTGAGAAATTTTGGCGTACCACCAGTCCTAAATATTTCATTAAACGTATAATATTTACTCTGCTAAAAGTGTTCAAAGGCTTTTTGAATTAAATTCCTGAGAAAACTTCATATTTAATGGTTAGATATTTGTTTATTTATAACATGCTTATAATAAAGGAGAAATAAAATGATTAAAATGGTATTAATTTACAGTTTTATCTATTACCCATAGGTCTAAAAATATACGAATAAAAAATTAGTACAAACTCAGCAAAAAATTAATCATCATACAAAATATACTTTTATAGTCTTTAGTGCGAAACTTGTTGTTGTTTGCCTGTGATTAAAATATCAACATAGGAGTCATGGAACTTATCTTCACTCTTAAGTGAAGTCCTCTTCAACACTTATTCTGCTTCTATGCTCATTTATTATGTAGAAGAGTTCAGAAAATCCACTCTCACATAAGTAACACGTAACAAATGGCATCAAAAATAGCAGAGCTTGCCGGAAGATCAAAGGGTACTCGGTTTTACATCCGATTCAGAAGTTAATTAAAGATTTCTCTTTAAAATAATCTTTCATGGAACTATCTTCTGTAAGATCGATAAAACTTTCTTTTACTTCCAATTCATTTGGTGAAGTTTGCGAAAAAGAATTTCTGATTCAGTCCACTTTTGAATAATCTTATTCAGAGAAGTACTTCTTAAAGCTTTTTTGAAGGCCTTCCAAGTGAACAATGATATCTGCAACCACATCTGGCATTGGAGATATTTAATTTTTTTTTTAATTATAGAGTGGGAAATGCAGATAAATTCTCCTCCTGTATTTGTGAACTCTTGAAGGAGTTTATTTTGTCACTGGCTGTGAAGGCTGTCGTGTTTGGTCCCTGAAGTTCCAAGTTCAGTGTGTTGAGTTTGTCAAAAATGTCGGCTAGATAAGCCAATCTTGACAACCATTCTTCATCAGCAAACAATTTTTTCATGTCATGATTTTTTTCACTTAAAAACATAAAAACTTATGATCTCAGTTCAAAGAGACGGTTCAAAATTTTCCCCCGAGATAACCACCTCACTTCTGTATGCAGGAGTAAAGTCTTGAACTTGCCACCCATTTCTTCACACATCAAGGAGAATAATCTTGTGTTTAGAGCCCTAGCCTTTATGAAGTTAATAACTTTCACAGCATCTGATAGAACGGAGTTAAGATTTTCCGGCATACCTTTAGCAGCTAATGCTTCTCGATGGATGACACAATGCGTACTTTTGCATTCAGGAGCAACTTCCTTTATTTTTGCTGCTAGCCCTGAGTTCCTGAGCTTTTGCCCCATCTGTACACAAGCCAATACACTTGGACCAAGGAATGCCTACTTTGAGCTTTGAGCATCAATTACCTCAAAGATGAGTTCCGCTGTAGTATTTGATTCAAGTGGTTTGCAGAACAAAAACTCTTCTATCACCTCTTCATTATAATCAAATCGCACGAAAACCAGTAGCTGCGCCATGTTTGTAACATCGGTACTTTCGTCAACTTGAAGTGCAAAATAAGTGCATTCTTGGAGTTTTAAAGCCAGTTGTTCTTCAATATTATTAGACATATCGACAATTCGTCTCTTTACTGTGTTATTTGACAGTGGTATTTTTTGAAATTCTTTGGCTGCCTTTTCTCCCAACATGACTTGGACCATATCCACAGCGGCCGGCAGTAAAAGCGTCTTACCGATTGTGTGAGGCTTTCCATCTTTTGCAATTCTAAACTAGCAAGGTATGACGCCTTCATCAAGTTAGTATCAATATTGACAAACTTCGTCAAACATTGAAAAAATTAGATTTTCTTTAAAAAAATTCAATGGGCTTAGCAATCAAATCAGGGTGTTTAGTATTTTGGTGTCGCATCAGTAAAGAAGGCTTCATGCTTTGGTTCGAAAGTGTTTCAAGACATACAACACATTGAGGAATAGGAATGTCACTGGTTTCAGTCCCTGGCTTCACTATAAAACCGTACTGTAAGTAGCTTTCATCGTATTTACGATTGGCCGGTGATTTAGGGTTTTTTAGCACAATCCTTTGAAGTAGAAGAGGACGTCAGAAATCGTTTCATAGTTCAGTTTTCTTATACGAAATCACAATTAATTATTACAACACCCACAACGAACCATTACAACAACATATAAACATTGCACAATCACTGGCAATATTGTGAGGCGGAAGAATGTAGGCACAGGGGAAGTTATTAATAGCGCGGGCCGTGGGGGAAGAGGGTTAAGACAGCTCTCGTCGCCCCGCCACCGGCACTGTCACTCCTCCACTCCTGCAGAGAAGCAGGTGAGTAATGTTTGCGTGCTCACTGCTCATGCGTAGAGAAGCTATTAATAGCATGTTGCTCACATCACTCACGCGTACCACCTGAAACGTTCCCGCGTACCACCGGTTGGGAGCCCCTGCTTTAAACAATGCACATTAACAATAACACAGAATTATTCACTTTTTCAGTATGTCAAATAGTATTCTCCCAAATTTCTGGTGTTGGTTTTCCTAACCCCTTTCCACATGGCTACTGATTTTTCCACCGAACTACCATCTGTGCCAACTTGATTCCTGTAGTAGTTAGTTATATCCAAAGTGTGTTGAATGGGATTAAAAATGTAATGCTCTTCATACTGTACATCAATGACTCTATTATTGTCAATGACAATCACTTTCTTACGAACTATGCTGATGATGCCAATGTAGTAGCCATAAATCTTTCAAATATTGTACTAAATAATATAGAAGATGATTTTGTCGAAACTGTTAAATTTCTCAGATGCGTCTTACTTGAAGTCATCATATTAGTGAGTTAAGAACACAACTAAATTCGGTTTGTTATAGTATGAGTGTTGGCAAAATACGTCGACCATAACACGTTAAAAGTTGTTTATCATGCAAACTATGACCCTAAATTGCGTTATGGTATAATATTTTTAGGAGGAAACGGTGACTTATATAAACTATATTATTTGAAAATCTATAATAAAAAATATCTTAAAGCTGACATATAGTCACTTGTAGGCGCAAATTCAAAGAAGCTGTTATTTAGATTACTTATGCTGTGTACATTAAAGAAAGCCTTTTATTCGTATTCAAGAATGAACACTATTTTATAAGATCTAAACCAAACCATGCTTATGGTACTTGATCTTTAGATTATGTTTATCCGAAACATAAACTAACTAACACCAAGCAAAATAAATATCGTCGCCGCCATATGAAAAGTGCATAAGTTCACTTTTTTCAGAAATCGAGATTTTAGTGTCATCTAATTTAGCACTTTAAAACCTACAGTTTGGCAATAACAAACCAAGTTTATGTCGTTAGATGGTGCCACAATACTCATAAATGAAACGTGCGCAAGTCCAACGGTCTCTAAGATAGTATGAATATTGTTCGCGTTATAAATGATTATCAACCGTCATTCCGCAAATACACCACTAAATTATATTTGGAACCTCTATGGAGACACAAATCCGAGCTCTATACTCTTTACAAAGACACCTGGTGTAAGGAAAACAAAATTCAGCCAGCCAGTATGATGTTATTTGAATACGTTTTTGAAGAAATGAATTTTTCAATTTTTTCACCTAAGAAGGATGAATGTGATGTCTACATAGCTTATAAAACAAAGAAGTTTACGAACAGCATGTTTTGAAAAAAACAGAAGCCCGCAAAAAAAAGAAAAGGATAAAAGGTCATATGATGAAGTTTTTTACTGTAATACTTTATAGTGACGGCTAAGGTGCAGACACAAATGGAGTGCGATTCTACGCACTCCTCTATTCATTTCTGATAGGGCTATATATACGTTGATTACGCCAAAACGGCCAGGAACACCAAAACCCGTGAGGTTCCATATCTGCAACATACTCATTTTAAAGATTTCTCTGAGCTTAATTTTTTTAATTCAATTCGCCCTGGGGGTAAAATATGCGATCCCACTGTTCAGAACATAAGAGCGCTAAAATACAAACTTGAAGGATCTATTGAATTTAAATTACAACACTCGGAAGAGTTGCATGCTAGATTTATTAAAAACTTCAAATCTATATCAATGGAAAATGTTCCAAGATTATACCATAACTGATTAAAAATAAGACGAGAACAATATGAACGCCTCCAATTTATGAAACAAGATTACCGTGCATTTTATGACTATTATATTATGAATTGTATATCACATTTCTTGCTTTACTGCTTGTTGCAGCTTATTTAATATCCAGAACGATGGTGATGATTTCTTCTATATTCACTAACAGTTGAAATTCAAACTAATTTAAGAAGTTGTTTTGATACATTTCACCATGATCAACGACATTCTTTGTTTTTGAAGAAAATGTTAATTCCGCACTACGAATAAAACCTGCTGTACAACCAGCATGAAGTATGATAAACATTGCTTCTCCAACATTCATCGTTTCCACAGTTTTAGATAATCCTGCCAGGAATGACCGACAGTCCAATCTTCGACGATCGATGTCCCGTCGAGATAAACAAATAGACGTATTTACACATTCATTTTTCAGTTAAATGTACTGAAGTACGTAGAACGTAGAATGCAGTCCTGGGAAGAATTCTTTCTGTACTTTTGAAATTTAATTCTATTAAAATTCAAATTCAGACCAAATGTATGAACTGCCAGGTCGAGTCAAAGCAAGGAATGTACAATTTATATCGGCAACTCTGTAATGTGTTGCCAACTGTAAAAATGAAATATACCTGGTTTAACTTAGGGAAATTATTGAAACGAATTGTAACCAATGACGTCATATCATTCTTAACGTGAAAATACTACAGTGACTTCTATAATCACCTTAAAAAATACTATACGTTCGGGTGAAATTTTGCAAGTAAATGTTGACCCAGTTCTAGCCGTCCGATTAACTTGAAATTTGGCAGGTGTTCATCATTCGGGTAACAATGTATTGTGGCATATTTAAAAGAGAAAAAACAAGATGACAGGTACAAAATGACGGACAAATTTTTTAATTACGGTCTTTTCAAAATTGGTATATGCGAGTGTTTTTGGGGTCGGAGGACTTAATTTTTTAGTCAAAATTCAAAAATTCTAGATGGCGAACGAGTTTTGTAATTATGATCCGATTTTATTCAAAATTGGTATATGAGGGCTTTTGAGGTCGGAGAGATCATGATTTTTTTAGTCAAAAATCAAAAATTCAAAATGGTGGACGAGTATTGTGATTATGGTCCGATTATATTCAAAATTAGTATATGGGGTTTTTGAGGTCGGAGATTGTGATTTTCTATTCAAAATTCAAAAATTCAAGATGGACGAGTTATGTGATCCAGATGGCCAGATTCTTTTCAAAATTGGTATCTGGGGATTTTTGGGATCAGATCATGAGTTTTTAGTCAAAATTTGAAAATGAAATATGGAGTGTGAGATGTCGGATGAGTTTTGTGATTATGGTCCGAATATATTCAAAATTGGTATATGGGGTTTTGGGGCGGAGAAAATTATTTTTTATTTCTTTTAAAACTGTCTTCATAAATATTTTTTCACTTTTAATTTTATTTTCCGATATATTTTCTGTTCCTTCAATCATATACATTTATTTCCGTAAAGGTGTCCCAAAGCTAGTTGGCTAACCAAAGTGAGGGAAGTCACGTGATCAATTGATCACAGCTTCTTTTATAGGATTGCAGATATTTTTCAAGCATACTCACCACATACACGTCGCTGAAGCATACAGTCTTCTAAAAATGAATGACGAAACAAAGGAATCTTTCCTGAAATATTTTGAAGGAGGTCTAACACCCACAGCTGCAAAAACGTCCATAAAATGAATTTGCTAAATCAGCACCATACATATAGGCATGGGGACAGGGAGTATAGGTTCTTGAAGGAGTAGAGATAGGTACCTCGTGAACAAACTGGTAAAACTATTGTTCTACCGGCTTTCCCATCAAACAATAAGTGAGCGCGACACGCAAACATTATTGCTGACACCTGACCACAGAGTAGGTATCCGACTCTGTTACCTGACAGCTTACTCCTTCCATTCGATTTTCATTTCATGTCTATCTAGATCCAAGATCTTACATTGAAGCTAAAAATAAAACGTTTGCAAATATTAGATCAATTTTGAGGTAAAATTTTACTCAATAAAATTTTAAGATAATAATACTACTTATATTATATTGGAGATCCTAATCATTATAAAATAAATTATAATGCAACATCGCAATTCCTACACTGTTCGGGTCAATCACAAGTAACTTCGCAGGGGAGGCCAGGGAGAAAAGATAGGAAATCAAGCTATACGACAAGTGTCAAGTGCCTACGAGAATGGAAAGCCATCACCAGAATTTGTGACGTCACCAACTCGAGCTGATTACTACTTCAAGCCCGTTTAAAATTACATTTATAAATAATGTGTGACTATGCTATTACCGAAAGACATTTGAAATAGTTAAATCTCCACACTATTAATACGCTAGGAAATTAATTCACATATGATGACTGATAATAGAATCAAATTGAGCCCACTTTGAACAAAATCCTGCGTTTCCTGCAAGCCATACAAATTTAGATGATATCTAATTTTATCTACTTACTGAAAAAAGTAGGCTTTTGAATTGTTGGCTGATACTAGAAACCTAGAAAAATCGAAGCGAATTGTAAAATAATTTTACTCGTCTTTGGAAAACATTTAAAAAATATATTAATAAATAATTTTTTACATTTTAATTACCCTATGACATTTCAAATCACCAGTTTTTCATTCCAAATAGTTGGAATTTGGCGAGACTCTCTAATATAATTATATATTGATTAAATGATTTCGAATGACTGATAATAGAATCAAATTGAGACCACTTTGGACAAAGCTCGTCTTTTCATATCAGCCATACAAATTTAGATGAATGTATAATCTATTTTCTGCAAAAATTGAAATCTTTAAATTCCAGTCGATATTAAAGCCTGAAACAATCTTTGGAACATCATTCATATTTTCAAAAATAATTAAAAGTAAAACAAATAATAAAGATTCTTGACTCAGTATGAATTATATATAAAAATTCTTGGGAAATAGGTCACAATAAACACTCTGTTTTTAAATTTTTGTCTTTAAATAATTGTATTAACACAAAGCGTCCTTATCGCACAAATTTCGTTTAAATGCCAACGTCGCCGAAACGAACAGAAACATGAAATCGGAATTATTATTGCTGTGTTATAATTCCGATTTCATGTTTCTGTTCGTTTCGGCGACGTTGGCATTTAAACGAAATTTGTGCGATAAGGACGCTTTGTGTTAATACAATATTTCTAAGTAATCAGGTTATTGAAGTAATAAGTCTTCTGATGATGGTCGTGAGACCGAAACGTACGTAAAGACAAAAATTTCAAAACAGAGTGTTATTGTGACCTATTTCCCAAGAATTTTTATATATAGTAAAACAAATGCTGTTTTCGGAAGTTTTATGGAAAATTTAGTCAAACTTCTGTTTTGAATTTCGAAATGAAGACATTATAATCTAAAATATTATTTTCTTTGATTCAGGTTTGGAAATCAATCTGATCACGATGTTCCTGGTCTTTCTTCAGGATGTTTTATAACGGGCGATTAGGAAGAATAATATAGATACCTACGCAATTTTGAACAGGTTTTGGAAGTTTTATAGGAAACACGAGTACATATCCAACAAGTTTTATTATTTTGTGTTCTCTAATAATCTCATTGGGAGAATGTTTACAACATACTTATGAATTTTTATTGGTTATGAAAGAATCTCTAGGAATTGCTGTAATTCATTTTTGTTTCAAGCTGTCGTCTTGTTCGAAAGTAAATATTGACATTGCCATTGCTTTGTATTTGGGTAGTACACAACACAAAGGTATTGTGAGATAAAATGATACAAAATAAATAAAGAAAGGACCCCGCAAATTCCTTATGGGAATTGGGTCTCGGTGGATATTTCTGAATTTTTGATATGATGTAGTCCATGTAATTCTGAACAAATGTTATCATTGCGCTAACCCTCAAAAATGAACAGATTCCCTGCTAGGAGGGGTTATATTTACATTTTACTCATAATAGACTATTTATTTCTGAAGACGGGAACAATATTTTAACATGCTTCATTCTAGTTTATGGTGCATAATATTGTTATTCTCCCATAAAAAAATTTGAATAAATCTCCTTCAAAGTATTTGGCGAACCTAGAAGTTCCAACACCATCTGCCGGAAAGCAGTGACTTCACGTCTGCCTCGCCTTACTGACGAACCCAATGAGAAGGGTGAAACAGCTGAAATGTGTTTGTATTTCACTATGCATTGTTGAGGGACCGTCAGCTGGCGGCAGTTTCCCCGTCGATTCTTTGAATCGTGAGAACTTCTTTATCAATACGTAGCATTGCGAATTGCATTCTCAGTGGAACATCTGCTTTCCGGCAGATGGTGTTGGAACTTCTAAGTTCGCCAAACACTTTGAAGGTGTGTTTTTCGGAGTTGGTTGATCAGTGACTTCAGGTCTGCCTCGTCTTCCTGACGAGACCAATGAGGAGGGCGAAACAGCTGTCTGAGACTATAGGACGTGTTGTCACTGTTCAACCTAGTGAACCAAAAACTTTCTCTATTGACTTTTTAACACGAAATGTGTTTGTATTTCATTATGAAAACTATAAAAGAGTGGATACACTACAACACTATACATAAGGAATAATCATCCTTATTCGGCTTGGTAGCCGGAAGGTCCTCATCAGTATTCCAATATAGTATTTTTAGTGGATAAGGTTGATTATTTCTTATCTATAGTGATTTTTATTGTTTCTTATTTATAGTATATCGCTGCTGGTGAAATAGTCTGCGCCTATTCTGGTATTCTGTTGCTTTCGTGACACGTCTATTGTTTACTGGTTTAAAGCACTACTAATGCCTTAGTAGTAAAGCATATCATAAGTCAAGTTGACCTACTTGTCCAGATACACATTTTACTCTATGATTGAAGGATTACCTCACCTATCTGATCTTACGATATAGCTGGTTCTTCAGTGGAATCTATTTATTTATATTTTTGAAACTAATAAGCTGTTGAGTAACCACAAATTCCAAATTCTAGTAGTTCTCGATTAATCCTTATCCAAAAGTTGCAATTATAAACAGTATACGATAGAAGTTGATCTATGGCGGACCATCGAATCATAAGGTTTATTAATTAACTACTACCCTACAAAGATGTATGTACAAGAAAATATAAATCTTAGCAGCTTCAGTCTAGACAGTAGACAGCTGAGGTTGTGAATTTAAATTCCGCCTATGATCCAAATTATTAAATTCCTTATAATTATTTTTTGTTAAAATTTTTACATTTGGCAACAAGGGCTTTACATAGAATATCGCTCAATTTGATGACGAACGCTGACGTTTCAAGTTTCTACAATCTGCCATATCCACTGTGAAATCTACTTTGTTGTGTTGTCTGTTTTCATTTTCACTTTCAACCAAACCGTAGTAGGTGCACAACGTGTCGTGTCAGATAACTGACAACTCATAGGGCAGCGTATGTATATTTGCTATTGAATATATACCGTTTGTATATTATTTATTTCAAGAATGGCTCCTAAACAAAGAATGCGTATTGCTAACGAAAAAGCTAGTAAAAACGTAACACAACGAGGGAATGTATCGAAGTCATCCGTAAGTTAACCTTTCCATATTGAAGTGAAAATATTTAAAAAAAATTTTTTTCTAGAAACAAGTGACTGAGTCGTCCCCAGTAGGGCCTTGGCTTCTAGGTTTGTTTTTATTCGTTGTATGTGGATCAGCTGTTTTCCAGATAATACAATCAATAAGAATGGCTTAGACAAAAGGTACATTCCTGCCAACTCAACTTCCCATCTGCAATTGTATAAATAATATTTTTGTTATAATATAATATATTTAAATTTTCGTTTACGTCCCTCTGTTAAAGTCATTTGAAAGCAGAACATAGGTATAAGTACAAATGCATTTATAAATATATGTAAACACTCCTTAGTCATTCCGTTATATAAATGTGTACAATTGCTTTTGAAGTAAATAAATTTTGTTTTACAAATCAGAAAAATTTGAATTTATTATTTATATATGGTCCAAATTTTCTGATTCCACATCACTCACCTGTTGATAATTATGAAAAAATGTGAAACTGTTGACATAATATAGAAAAAAACTTCAAACAATTTGCTCATACATTCAGTTGAAATATTTATGCAAAACTAAGTACAAACTTTTTTTCCATAAGTTTTGCTATCTAACTGGAATATATAACTCAATTACCAATTCAATAGTATGCAGTTTCAAAAATGCACCAGTTCGATGAAAAATAACCAGTTCAGAATTATTTTGTTCATTCGATATCCACCAATTATTTGAATTATTTTACATCAAGTTTACCTGAACCATTACTTTCTTTGGAAGTTGTGAAACAAGCACTTCTATGTAATATATCATAGTATTAATGCCAAGAGAGCTGGAATAGTGATCAATTGCTTGACATTTTTCATTAAGAATTTTTCTATGGAGGCTGATTAGAAGGAAAGGCATATGTATATAAAATAAATATTCAACAGCATTTTGGATATGTCCCATCTTCATAAACAATTTTCTCCAATCCAATCTTCTTTGTGTTGCTTACTTTATATTCAGTTGTAGTTGATCTTCACATATTAATGAAGACCCTGTTTTTGGATAAACCCTTGAGAAGCAAAAGATTTTTAGTCATTCCACCTTGACATTTTCTGATATTTGGAGTACCACCAAGAAAATGTTGAATGTATAAATTAGATTCAATTGGTGCATTAACTAATTTCATTAACATTTATCATAATTTCTAGGGTACGTACAGCGTGAAAACACATTTGCTTTGTGAATTATTCCATGAAATAATCTAACAATGACAAGGTTACTAGTCTAGATCGATTAGTAACATTACAAGCTTATAGCTATTAGCTTGCAATGTTAATTAATCTGGCAAAAGTCAATTGTTTGACAAATAATCCAATTTTAGAAATTAACATTTGCAATGGCTTTTCACCTACTCTTTGAAATGTTATTTTATCATTTCTGTTTAGTATATCAAAAGTCGCTATCAGCTGTTACTCAAAATAGAACATCATGGATAATTTTGCATTTTTAATATGAATTGAACAAAGTCAAGAGTTTAATATTTGATAAAATACAAAATCACACTTAATATATCAACAAGTCCGTGATTAAGATGCCTTCTTAGTAAATAAGTTGGTAAAGTAATTGAAAAACAAATGAAAAAACAATTATTATTCTGTTTACATATCATTACATTCATAGAAATCATTTGATAAAAATTTAGAATAATAAACACTGCGGATAAAATATAATACTATTAAAAGAAACAACCACCCTTATCCACTAAAATACTGAGGACCTTTGGTACTTAGCTGAAAAGTCCTCAGTATTTTATTTAGGATGTGGTGATTTTGTACTTGTAATAGTATTGAGCAAAAGTGAATATCATGGAAGACTGATTTAGGATTGGTACAAAATGTATGTTTTATTACACAAATCTCTGAAAATATTTGAATCACCCATCTCTATTTAGGATAATTGATTTTGGAACATTTTATTGAAAAATTTTACATTTTTCAATGGAATCCCTTGAATATTATATATTTAACATGACTGGGATAAATCTCTCCAATATGCTGCAAGTTATAATTTAAAATTGAAAATATTTCCTTTATTTTCTAACTTTTAGAATTATTTACAGTTTGAGATCCAATAAGCCAATAATGGTAAGTCACATTTTTGAACTGCCAAACCTTCATACAAATAAGAATTTGGAAACCTTGAATATCGGATATTTAACATGACTGGGATAAATCTCTCCAATATGCTGCAAGTTATAATTTAAAATATTTCCTTTATTTTCTAACTTTTAGAATTATTTACAATTTGAGATCCAATAAGCCAATAACGGTAAGTCACATTTTTGAACTGCCAAACCTTCATACAAATGAGAATTTGAAAACCTTGAATATCGGATATTTAACATGACTGGGATAAATCTCTCCAATATGCTGCAAGTTATAATTTAAAATTGAAAATATTCCCTTTATTTTCTAACTTCTAGAATTATTTACAATTTGAGATCCAATAAGCCAATAATGGTAAGTCACATTTTTGAACCTTCATACAAATGGTAATTTGGAAATGTAGTCCAACTCAATAATTCAATTGTGGAAGCCGTTACTTTGTGATAGTTTATCATTTCAACGAAATAATAAATAAAACACCTTTGCTTTACTATCGCTGATATTTAATATAGTCGTTACTATAGTTTCAACACTAAACATATCATCTTCAGACGAAAAATGAATTTAACAAATATTATATCTACTATATATAGGTTAAAGAAGGATTACAAACAAATTTTATGGCTACATGAAATAGTTCTAGGAAAAACCAGAGAGGGGTAAGGTGATTAGGTAATTCCGTGAGGACCTTAGTGGTGCGGGTATATTTACTAACGGACTTCAAATACTAAAATCAGGTTATTAATACATTGAAGAGATTACTGTAATATAAATCTAGTTGATCGTTTAGGATCTTAAGATCTTAAATAACGTATATATAGTAAATATAATATTTGTTAAATTCTTTTTTTCATCTGAAGATAACACGTTTAGTGTTGAAACTATAGTAACGACTATATTAAATATTAGTGATAGTAAAACAAAGTAGTTTTTCTCCAAATGACATTAAAAGCGGCCTTTTAATGACACTTGGCAGGCTTAGAAGTTGTACTTTTAATGCCTAGGCAGAAAAAGTTCGTTGCTAGGCAACCTTCCAAGTAATAATTTAAATCAAACTGGTTATTAAAATTGACAATGACATTAAGAAAACTCAAAATGATGCTGATGATAATAAACTGGTTTTATTACATTAAAACTACAAACTACAACACGAAATTTTTATTTATTAGATATATTTATGGTCAATTGTGAACAATTATTTAATACAATTGAACTCTGTCCACTTCCCTCCTTTCCAGTAAAATTAACAACTTTAGTATCCACACTTGATACTCCGGAAACGCCAGAAAATATTTTATTGCCGATGTTCGACTTATTGGCTAGCGAGTCCTCAATACAGCCCTCCGCGACAGCGGAAGACTTCCATCCTCCATGTTGCTTCAACATTGTTATGTCCCCACCAGAATGCACCAGCAACGTGGCCGAAGTTCTGCGAAAGCAGTGCCCGGTATACTCTTTCGCATGGGATAGTCCCAGAAAAGTAGCAATTTCTTCTGGCATTTTACCGAATTTGTGAATGCCAATGAATTGATGATGTGCTTTACCGTTCGCATATTTATAGAAGACACGCCGATTATTTAAATTGGAGGGTCTGGAGGCTGCATATTTTCTGTAAACGCTTAAATATTCCGTTACTACAAAAAATCTTGATCTTTTGGTCTTAGTATTTGTTAGCATAATTAGCAATTTGTCGCCCATATCATTTATATCATCTATTTTCATTTGCAAAAGCTCATCACATCTACAAGCCCCAGCGACTGCAACAATAATTACAACCTAAAATATAAATTGAAAATTAGTTCTTTAATCCATAATAGATCATTTTCAATATATTCCTACCTTCGTACACAAATACAGTTCATCTGGGGCATCTGATAAAAATTTCTCGATTTCTTCTCTTTGAAAAACTCGGGATTTTTTTGCATGGAAACCGTCTGACTGGCGTTTCAAAAAAGCCCGTAACTTCTGGTATTTTGCCAAATCAATGTTATTTTTTATGTTCAGGGTAGCTTTCAACATCGAATAGGTAGACCATAATGTTGAAGGCTTCATTTTCTTTGAAAGATCGGAAAAATAGACAATCAGCACATTTTCAGAGAAAGATCCTATATTTTTCTTCTGTCTATATTCCATGAATCTGCTGTATGTGAGTTCATATACAGTTCTTGATTTTTCCGGTAAAAGGTTAAATTCCACATCTCGCGCCTGGTCTCTTATCTCAGGTGGTGTTAATTGCATCAATTCATCCTCACTTTGCAGTAAATTCATTTCTAACATGACAACTTTTCAAAATTGACAATGACAAAGTAAACAGTAAACAAACATATTCAACAAACGTCATCAGCGGTAAACATAGTAACGCAGGGCCCAGTTACCTTTAATAAAATAATTTAGTTATTTGGATATTGATAATGAAACGCAATTTAAATATGAAAAAGTCGATTTTGCGTGGAATTGGAACAAATTTGAAGAAAAAATTATATGTTTCACACGGCAGAAAAGCTCGCTACGCTCGGCTATGAAACACCAGCCGCGGCATTAAATCTTGTGCTTTTATGCCTAGTAAAACAAATAACTATTTATTTATTATTTCCAACTCAATAACTTTGCAATATTGTATCATTGTAAGCTCGAGCTATTCAAGTGAGGCTACAAGAAATATTCAGGTAGTGCTTCATTCCTTAACAGTTCTTTAGCCAATGACTGCAAAGTAGGGACCTTAATAGGTAGACATCTGGCCCATCTAATTTTCCAAGTTTATTCATGGTACAGTTTAGCTCTTTGTCCAGCAGCAGGAAAACTAAAAATTTGTAGTATTTTAGTGGGTAAGGGTGGTCCCTTATCCACTAAAATACTGAGGACCTTTCAACTACTTGGCAGTTGAACTGAAAGATCCTCAGTATTTTTACTGAATAAAGACGATTTCCTTTTTATAGTATGAAATTTCACTGTTCAACAGCATACAACCAAAACCATACAATCATTGTATGACTATTTGGTATAGAATCAAATTTCATTATTCCAAATCTGATGGTTCCCTTTGATAAATTCTAGAAGAATGTGGTCATTTTGTACTTGCAATAGCATTGATCAAACAAGTATCATTGAAAGCTACTTCTGATTTAGGATTGGTACTCATGGGTGGTATCACACGAATCTCTGAAAAGATTTGAATCACCCATCTCTATTTAGGATATTTGAATTTTGAACATATTAATGAAAGGAATGCCTACATATTGCATTTTTCAATGGAATCTCATGAATATCAGATATTTAACATGATTGGGATAAAACTCTCCAATATGCTAAATATGAGTTATAATTCAAAATTGAAAATATTCCGTTTATTGTTTCACTTTTACAATTATTTACAATTTGAGGTCCAATAAGCCAGTAATGGTAAGTCACATTTTTGAACTCCCAAAGCTTCATACAAATGAGAATTTGGAAATGTAGTCCAACTCAATGACTTTGCAATATTCAACCATTGTAACGTCAAGCTATTCAAGTGAGGCTCCAAGAAATCTTCAGGTAGTGCTTCATTCCTTAACGCCTCTTCGGTCAATGTCTGCAAAGTAGGGAGCTTAGTAGGTAGACATTTGGGCCATCTAATTTTCCAAGTTTCTTCATGGTACAGTTTGGCTCTTTGTCCAGTAACAGGAAAACTCCAACTACTTGGCAACAATAGCCTAAAAGCATTCAGAACATCTTCATCAGTTACATCAAGTGGTATTCCTGTTAAAACACAATAACTTGCAATCTGAAACACACTCCTTTCCATTTCTTTAGCTAAAGATTTGAGCAAACGAGGAGAACAACAAATTTTCACATTTGGCAATTTATTAAGTTTTTCTACAACTCTTTCATTACTCAAAAGCCATGTAAACCACATATGGAGATGTGCAAATATTGCAGGTTCTCCTGTTAATTGAGATAGGGATCTAGCTTGTTGAGCAGGAGAACCTTGTGCCTGACGTACAGCTCTCTGAGAACATTTAATTTGCTCAACATCATTGATCTTTGCAGCTTTCTCTTGGAGTTCAGTTGCAATTTGTTTTATATGAGTAGTCAAGATAGGCCATGAATTGAGTAAATGTATCTAGAACAGAAATATGCATCAACTATGTATTATGTAGGTATGTATTGGTCATTTACGCACGCACCTTATCTTTCATGAGAATAAGTATACTATATTTTCGGTGAAAACCACGAGCCAAAGAATCCTGTAATGAAAAGGTATGACTAATAATATGACCCCTTTCATTGTCACCAAAGTATAATATTCCACCTTTACATGATTCCTCCTGAAAGTAAGGCATATTAAACCACATTCTTATTTATTTCGATAGTATGTACCTACCTCACAACTAAGACTTCTAACAGTTGCTTGTTTCAGTAAAAAAGCTAATTCTTGTTTTACTGGAACTCTAGTTGTAACAAATAATGTATTATGATCGTTGCTCACTAATGCCTGATCTGAATCTATGGATTGACAAGAGTCACAACAAAGTACAGAAAGACTGTGTGGTGACTGATAAATTTCACCCTGGCTTCTTTGAGTACAAATAATGACACATGGCCCATGTGATTCACAAAAATGACTTAACGCCAATATACCATCCATAAGTACCTGAAATAATCAATAATGATAAATAAGATTCATAAAGTAGGTACTGATTACGGTTGCAAGGTTCACTTGAGTATCTGTTTTTTCAAATAACATTTATTCTGTTTATCACAAAAGAGATCGCAAGTAACTGGACTACAAAATTTTTTTTGGAAAAGATCTAAAGTACTTTGGTAGAAATCAATCTAACAAAGTGAATGTTCACCTGAACACTTCACAAGAGAACTTCTTATTAATCTAGTTTCTGCAAAATCTCATGAAAGTGATTTTTACATCAATGTCTATAAACGCATAATCGTTATTGTCATTAATATTGAAATTAAAAATCAGCAGTCATTCAATGTTTGTGGAATTGAGAATATAATATAATATAACCTTCAATATTTTGTGTTCTTCATTTACAGTAAATTGAGAGATGGGAGCTGTAATTTTTATTGTTACTCATGGAAGTTCTGGATCCCTGTTGAAGGATCTACTTTTTCATTTTGTATTTACATGTTGATTTGTTTATCATTAATAGCTAGCCAGAGGAGAGAAGCTATCTACATAATTAAATTACTTCCTACATAATCTACCAATTACATATATTTTGACTATTTTGACCATAGAAATAGGAAAAACTATTTTGTGATTATAGTTCCATTCCATAGAACAACTATATTCACTTCTTCGAATGAATTTAAATCCTCTGGTTTTAAACCAGAATTGTGCTTCAGACTTAAGAAGTCTGTTAGACTTCTTGCTCAGACCACCATGACATAGCCTACTAGATACTAGAATGGAAAGCATCACCTAGAATTTGTGACATCACCAACTCGCACAACTACTAAATTGGTGCCAAGTCCGCCGGAATGTACCTTTAATCTCTTGATTTGTCGAATCTGTTAAAATAGACAGAATACAGTTAACGATTTTGACAGATCCTGATGAAACTCCTGAAAGCTTACTAATTCTGAAAAATGTCGTTCATATAGACAGCGCCGGAAGCCTGAATTGAACAATAATAGTGCCATGCCCTTTGAGCTAAATGTCATTTGGGATCGGGTTGAAAATGGTTATGTGCAAAGGTCTTCCTTTAATGGCACAAAAGATTCAGTTCACAAAAGTTGTCATTGTTTTAGGTGTTTTCAACACCCTCATATGGTTTCAAGGCTGCGAAATCTTTTTTCTTATGTTTCAGCCCCAGAATAAGTACATTACGCTATGATAAAATATACACGCCTGACTGTTTCAAACTGTCGAATGAAATATCGAGTTAAATTCAAAGACAATGGTTTTTATGAATAATAAAAAAATTCATTAATAATTAGTTCCGATCAAATGAAAAAGGAATATAACGCGACAAATAGAATAGGGATTATAAACAAAACTAATGAACGAATGTTTCTAAATACCGATACAATGAGTGCCTTGAAATGCCCGCCTTACTTTCTGTTCCGAGGATCGTTGTTGTCTGTACCGGTTAGTTATTCTGTGGTATAAACCAATTCCGTTAATCGCGCAATGGTGCAATGTAGAATACAATGTAAATCAAATGTTAAATGTACCATTGAATATAAGAAATAAAATAATGATTGAGTCAGAACAGGGTATATCAAAATTAAACATACGGCAAGATGATTCTCCAAGCACAAATTCTGATTCTGGTGAAGACGGTAGATACTCTTAATAATTCTAAAATTCTTTGTTGATGTTGAGATCAAATATTTTTCAGAAGTAGATATAACATTTCCCATAGCCATGTGGGATTTCAATCAATGTGATCCTAAGAAATGTACTGGTAGAAAACTAGCTCGCTTTAATCTTATGAAGAAGTTGAAACTCAAACAAAAGTTCCATGGATTAGTTCTTATACCAACAGCAACAAAATGTATAAGCCCTGAAGACAAAGAAATAGTTAATAGTAAAGGCATTGCTGTAGTAGATTGTTCTTGGGCAAGATTGGAGAATACTCCACTAGCAGGTCTTAAGAATCGCCATGGAAGACTTCTCCCATTTTTGATAGCTACGAATCCTATAAACTACGGCAAACCATGTCAATTGAGTTGTGTTGAAGCAATCGCTGCCACTTTGTATATAACAGGCTATAAAGATATAGCAAATTTCTATTTGAATAAGTTTTCTTGGGGTCATGCATTTATAGATGTAAATCAAGAATTATTGGAAATTTATTCAAATTGTACAGATAGTGAATCTGTAGTGGCTCAGCAGAAGAAATATTTAGAAGATGTTGAATTAGAACAGCAAAACAGAAGCCGTAAGTATATTGTCAGATTGTGGATTTCATTGGAGAGAGCATATATAATTTGAATATTTGTGAAGCTAATTTAAATAAAAGTTGCTAAAATTTCAGTTTGACTCATTTTAGGTTTTGAACATACTGAAAGTGAATTTTTTCTTTCTGTGAGATCAGGCTCATCCTGTGAATTTTTCTGAAGTATTCTTATGTAGTTCCCACAAATCTAAGTTGATTAACAGTTCACTAAAAATCAACGTGTTTTGAAATAAAGCTAGAATTATGCCTTTATCACCAGACTTATATTTTAGAATGATTACTTCATGAAAATTTCCGAGCCTAAAAATGGATGAAATTAATTGATACTTACACAAGGTATTATGTATTTTCTTATTTCTGTCTTTCTCCTCCTTACATGAGGGAATAATAAAGTATTCCTATTTATTTCAAACGTTGACTGCTACTGCTGGTTTGGTGGTTATTTGAATTTTTTTACGCATATCCAAACCCTAAACAATATTTTAATCAATATTTATGTATGATAAACGTTTTTTGATTCATAAATTTTAATTGATCTTCATTTGACTGTGCCAAGTAAAGTTGATATTATGTATGTATAAATTGAAACAGCTTATGTCGAACAAAAAGTGTGATTCCTAGATCTAAATAAACTCTTAATGAATATGTTGAATTCATAATGAATATTTGAGATTCTTCATCGTCCTAGCTGCAAAATATATAATTACTAGCTGCTGTCCGCAGAAACAGCTAATACTAGACTAGAAGAAAGCGTCGGCTGCGCCGCCGCGATGCCATTCCTTAGGTTTTAATGAAAATATTTGTAATAAGTAGAAACAGCTGAAGGTGAGGAAGGAAATTGTACTATATGTCATGTGAAAGTTTGTTTGAAATGACAGGGATATCTATGATATGGAATAGTCTGTCACGGACATTATATGCTGTCTGTCAGGTAAATGTTACCTGTCTTGTTAATGAGTATAAGGCATATAATGCCAAAATAAGATCAAAGCTTTTCGAATGCCTGAATGGCTTACGTTCGTTTTGGACTTTGCCCAAAGCCCCAAAGATGATGGCACACTGGCTACTACACCACAAGAAAAAGCCAATCTCTTTGCTGGAATGTTTCCAGCAAATTCACAAAGGAAGAACTCTCCTAATATTGCTGCCATCGATAGCCATATGCCTGAAATTGTCTTTCGTCAGCGCACAATTAGGCGCATTCTGCATGATCTCAATACAAAAAAGTATGGGGCCAGACGGAATTCCACCGGTCGTTGTCAAGGAATGTGCGCCGGAATTAACCCCAATTTTCTGCAGGTTGCTTACGCTTTCTTACAAACTAGGATTATTTCCTTCCAGCTGGAAGAAAGCTAGAGTCCAATCAATTCTAAAAAAAAAGGAAAGAAAACCCTTCCTAATAATTATAGACCCTGCACTATTATCTGTGTTCTCTAATACTAATGCTCGTCTAATACCTAGAGAGCTCCAAAATCGTGAGTAACCGGCAATATGGCTTTCGTCAGCAGCGATCAACAGGAGACCTACTTGCCTATGCAACACATGTATGGCAGAAATCCATTAAAAAACATTAGTCCAGTCGCTCTGTCGTGAAAAATGACCAAAAACTGTTTTTTTTTTGGGAGTGGTATTTCAGAGTGGTTCCGTATGTTTTTTGGGTCGCTGATCACGAATCTGAGGGTCAAATGTGTATTGGATCAATACACTCCAAGTTATGAGCATTTTTTATGGTCAAAAAAGCCTTTTTTGCGTATTTTCGGTTTAACATGAAAATTATGACATATATGAAAAAAATACCTATTATAACAATTATAGGTATTATTAAAACGCGTCGAATGAGCCCAACTAGAAGTTTCTAAAATATTTTGGGCCCACTGTGGACCCAGTTTAGCCCTGTTTTTGAAAAAAACTTCTGTGACTTTATTTTTTAACTTAATGAATTGTAAATGGCAAGAAATTGTGCATTTTTAAATTTATTTTTATGTACTTTTTGATTTTGTTGAATATCTTATGAGGGGGAGCTACAATTGGCTATTTAGAAAAAATCGTAAAATGGCGATAACTAATTGAATTTTCAATTTATTGACTCGAAACAAAAAACATTCGAAAGATTTTAATATTTTTCACCTTGTTTTCCAAGCTTGCACATTTTTTCCAAATGCGGCAATTTGGCGCCAGGTCAAAGTTTTTTAACCTCAAAAAAAAATCGATAAATTTTAAGGTTGAATTTTATAAAAAAAATTTAAATTTTTACAGCTAGAAGAACTTTCCATGAACCAACTTTTGAGCCCAACCCGAACTCTATTGGTCAAAATTCGACTGAGATATTGAAGTAGACGTGTTGAGGTCCACGTTGGGCCAAAATTTCGGATACTCTATTGGTCAAAATTCGACTGAGATATTGAAGTAGACGTGTTGAGGTCCACGTTGGGCCAAAATTTCGGATTTTTGGAAGAAAACTTGGATTTTCCAAAAGAAAACGAATAAAACTATTTAATGCTGAAAATGCGTATTCCTACGCATTATTTTGACAATTTGGCTACGATTTGAATAAAAATAATGTATTCATTTATTTTCACATGTAACAATATTTTACCTTGAAAGAAACCGCGAAATTTGAATTTATTTCGCAAAATTTGAATTTTTTTGATGAATTAATACATTTTTCTTATTATAAAAATATTTTTTGAGTTAATACGTATGTATGTTAGTGTACGAAAGTGTGTATGTGTCTTTGTTCATGTCTGTGCACGTGTGTGTCAAGGTAAATTATTGTTTCATGTGAAAATAAATGAATAAAAATTTTTTATTCAAATCGTAGCCAAATTGTCAAAAAAATAAGTAGGAATACGCATTTTCAGCATTAATTGTTTAATAGTTTCATTCAAGTTTTTTCCAAAAATCCGAAATTTGGGCCCTGGGTGGACCTCAACACGTCTACTTCAATATCTCAGCCGAATCTTGACCAATCGAGTTCGGGTTGGGCTCAAAAGTTAAATCATGGAAAGTTCTTCTAGCTGTGAAAATTTCATTTTTTTTTCATAAAATTTAACCTTAAAATTCATCAATTGTTTTGAAGTTAAAAAAAATTGACCTGGCGCCAAATTGACGCATTTGAAAAAAAATGAGCAAGCTTGGAAAACAAAGTAAAAATATTAAAATCTTACGAATACTTTTTGTTTCGAGTCAATAAATTGTAAATTCAATTAGTTATCGCCATTTTACGATTTTTTGTAAATGTCCGATTCTAGCGCCCCCCCTCATGAGATATTAAAAAAAAAAAAAAAGTGCATGGAAATAGATAAAAAATGCACAATTTCTTGCCATTTACAATTCATGAAGTTGAAAAATGAAGTCAGAGGAACTTTTTTTAGTTTTTTTCAAAAAAAGCACTAAAATGGGTCCACAGTGGGCCCAAAATATTTTAGAAACTTCTAGTTGGGCTCATTCGACTACTTTTAATAATACCTATAATTTTCATAATAGGTATTTTTTTCATATATGTCTTACTTTTCATGTTAAACCGAAAATACGCAAAACATTTTTTGGCCATATTCAATGCTCATAGCTTGGAGCGCATTGATCCAATACACATTTGACTCTCAGATTCGTGATCAGCGACCCAAAAAACATAAGAAACCACTCTAAAATAACACTCCCCAAAAAAACCGTCAAAATTTACAGAGCGACTGGACTACATGGGGAATCTCTAGTTGTAGCATTAGATATCTCCAAAGCATTTCACCGAGTCTGGCACCAAAGCCTTCTCGGGAAAATTCCGTCATATGGTTTGCCGCCTCAACTTTATCTAGTTTTCTCGCGGATAGATTACTCCATGTGGTGGTTGAAGGAGTATCCTACGAAACTATGGGCATCAACGCTGATGCTCTACAGGGATCTGTGTTGACACCAACTTTGTTTCTGCTCCATATCACCGATCTGCTGAAATCGACCACGGCTATGCAGATGATGGTACACTTCATACCGCTTTCTCTTCTAGAACCCCTATACCATTCCATGGAGCCAACGGAGCGCGTAAGACATGTTGACGCAATTCATGGAGATCTGGCAATGATTTAAAAATGGGGATCTGATAATCTAGTAGCCAAAATATATCGAATCCCTTTTACTCCGTTTGAAATTGAGTTTCGAAAAATCTGTTCCTAGCGGGTGTCCACGTATTATAAGGAAAATATATGCCAAGTTTCAACTAGGTCCGCTCTATAGTTTCGGATATTTCGTGATGAGCGAGTCAGTCAGTGAGTAGGTGAGTGGTATATGCCTTATTTCTTAGCACTTTCAAATCAATAAGGTAATGATATATACCGATCAATAACTATTCTAATTCTAATTTATATCTCAGGTTTAGTTATTTTAACTGGTATTTTTATTGAGTGAACTAATTAAGTTGATCTATTTATGTATCTAATAGAGTAATATAAAATGAAATATATTCACGAACTATAATAATATTTAGAAGCCAAATAAATATTTTGGCAACTGAAACAAATGGAAATGTTCAATAGACTTGATAACATCTTTAGATTTATCACAGTGAAGTATAATTTTGTTATTAGAATGTAATAACAAAGACTATAGAAATGTGCTAAAAATTGATATTTACATCAAATAATTCCATATAATGTAACAGCCAACATCGGTAGCCACTACAAGTTTGTGGATGTTTCAAAACATTGACTACTAACTAGAGTAGGGGTAGATCACTTTACTTTCACACTAGTTTACAGTGAGTTTTTCGAAATTTCCTCTATTTTACGAGATATAGCTTGAAAAGACTGAAACATTTTTTGCATCAAATTTTCACTGCTTGCTTGTGGGGACTCATTTTCAAACTTTTCTCCTACTGAATTAATACCCATATGACGAAATTCATCCATTTCCAATATTTTTTCAGATTACGGGAATATTTGAAGGTGACCGTTGAACTATTAACGGTTTCTAAATCAATTTCAATAAATTTTCTGTTCTAACACTCAAATATTTTTTAACCTCAAAAGTGTCTGAAAGCTATTGATTATTGATTATTTATGAATTTATACGTACCATCATGTGCCAACAATTCAAAGTTTATTTTTTTATATTCCAGAAACATTGGATCTACCACCATGCGAAAGCGATTCAACCGAAGAAGAGTGAACTAGTGAAACGAAATGTTTTCAAGCTCTGCTGAAAGATGAGAGTCGAGCCAAAAAGCCTATTGAACTGTTGTAACATATTTTATCAGAATAAATTAATTGATTTTCATTTTTTCCCCATTTGCACCCTGTTATCATTAACGAAGGCGTAAACCAGCGACGTTCCTTATGTCTAGGCCGAAGCCCTTTGTCAGATAACATATTAGAAGACGCTATCGATCCTGCATTGACAGAAACGCTTGAAAATGATAACAATTACAATGTCGAATAGTTGACATTTCAACAAGATTGTGCACATCCTCATTATACCCTTGCTGTTCGTGAATATTCAAATCGGACGTATCCTGGTAGATGGATCGGTCGAAAAGGACCAACATAGTGTCCTGCAAGATCACCCGACTAGACCCCTCAGAATTTTTTCTATGGGGTCACTTGAAAAGTAAGATTCATAAGACTCAGCCAGTCATTAAATGAATTACGTCAGCGTATCATTGGTGAACGTCGGACCATTACAACGGATATGCTTCATAATATCAGGGACCATTTTGAACTAAACCATTATTATTTTATGGAAGCAGGAGGCCAACACTTTCCGTCCTTATTTTCATGAACAATGAACGAACTAAATTTACATTTTGTGTCTCATCTCTCTTTGTAAACCTAAACCATGCCGTAAAACTAGGCTCAAAAAGAATAATTTTTTCCAGAAAAACAATGTTAATCAACGGGATCTCAACATTTTATCACCGAGCAATATTTTTTTTTCATTCTCCCCTTATTTTCTCAAAAACGGCTGCATCAAATTTTTAATACTAAGATGCGTTGAGCAGAAAATTCGATTACCTTCAAAATAAGATACCACTCGACCCCTATTCCTATTTAAGATTTTAGGGCTAAAGCTCACCCCCGCGAGAGTGAAAGTTACAAGGTTGATGATATGGACAAAATCTTTCTCCCGGGAAATAAAAATTGACGGATCCGAACGACGCCGAGGCAGCTTTTGCAGGACATGCCGACAGAAGGTGGAAAAGCGTTTCAGGCGCCTTTCGACAGGCCTTGCAGCTCAAGGACTTGCACACCCATCACATTGCGGTGATAGACCAAGGTGTTAATTACGCTATCTTGGCAAGCTGCGGTAAATCCCTGTCTCGGATGTAAGCTCGGCTGACCTTAGGTAGCCGAAGGTCAGCCTAGTTGACAAGCCGAGCGTTTCGATGTTTCGATAGAAAACACCGTGTATCGGTTTGTCAACATGCCGCCTGAGCATCAGATCTTGCTCCGCGGCATTTATCTGGGCTTTCAGCGGAGAAGGTAGGAATTCGAGGTTGCCCTCTAGTCGGCCTTCTCGACTGATCTGAAATTCGAGACCAAGTTCTTCCGCAGCTTTTTGTGCTGCCTTAACGATAAGTGCCCCCACTCCGGCCAATTCGTGACTTTTAATAAGGGACAGGAGGGGGTCCGAGCTCCTAAGAACTTTACAAGCTATACTCAGAACCACACTTCCATGCAGACCCTCCAGACTGAGGAGTCCCCTACAGCCCCGATGATGTGGGAGATAAATGCGGGAAACGGACGACCTAGGATGCAAACTGTGATGGATATGCATCACATTATATGTATATATATATATATATATATATATATATATATATATATATATATTGTTATGATTTCATTTCCTACATAACATAAAATGATAGAATTTGAACTTACCGAAACATTAAAAATAGAAAAGATTCAGAAGAATATAAAATATGGAATTAAAAACATTATTTAAAGTTAAATTACAAGTAGTATAAGATATTAAACATTGTATAATAATAGAAATCAAAATGTAAAATAGAATAAGAAGTGTAAAGAAGAAACAGTGAAAGTGGATAAACGTACAGTGATACGAAAGAGGAAAATCATAATTAAAATGATTCAGACTATCAGAAGATAGCACAAATTAGTAAAATAGGTTATAGATTTAAGATAGTATTAAGAAATTTGAGTTCTACAAAGTTATATAAATGTTATTTATATTTTATATTATGTATTAGATTTAAGAATTGACAAATTTCAAAATTGACATAAGAATTAGAATTATCAAGTTAATAGGAACCTAATCATAGGCTATCTTATATCAAAATATGGGAAAAAATGTTGGTAATATCAATTTAAATAACAGAAGGCACAATATTTACCTGTGTATGTGTTATAGCAGAGTATTGTTTTTAAAGTGCATAATCAAATAAAAAGAAGACATATAAAATCAACAGAACATTGCCAACATTCCTTCTAATATTATTGGATATATCTAAAAGTAAGTTTATTTATAATATCCTCATTGTATCGTTGTTTCTGAATGTAAGATTGTTATTTGTAAACATGTATACATTTTAAGTAGTTTTGAGGTTATAATAGAAACAGAGAATTTCAAATTACAAAGAACTATTGTTAACATAGAAATTTCAGAGCATAAAGTTGACTTGAATAATTTTATAAAAATTATACAGGGTCATTAATATTCAAATATAAAACTTATAACATTCAAACAAAGTATTGTGTTTAATTCCGTATAATATAATATAATAATAATAACATATCAAATTCAAAAAAAATATCAAATCATTCAAATCAGAAAATCAAATCAAATTAAAAATTAAAAACAAAATAAAAAGCTAGCCAGAATAATAAAAATTAAATTAGAATTCAAATATAATTCATTATCATTAAATAAACTCGGTTGAGTTAATTAGTTAACAATATATACATATAAGAGATATAGAATTGAATTTTCTTAATTATGAAGACAACTTAGAAAATTAAAAATAGGATTATAAAGATGAATAAACGTAAAAGATTGAACCATAGGCGGGATTCGAACCTAATTAGCTCTCACTGATTCCAACTCTCTTAAAAGATCATGAACAGGTATTCGCCCGCTGGCGAAAGAGGTAGAAACTAGCGACATTGATAACCTCCCAGGTTCTCACTTGGGGTGATCCTTAATTAGAGCAGTCTTTCAATTAATACGATTTCCATAATCAGATTTTGGGACTAACTTTATAATCGCGTTGTGTTATTATATACCAAATTTTGTAAACTTTTATCCAATATATATTAATCATTTAATTTGATTAACGAGTTTAACGGGTAAATCACCTGTCAGCAAATGCGTCTTTCAGAATGAACCGTTGAATAGATATAAATATATAATTATACGTAATTCGAGACGGTGCCTGGAAGGGAGCAAGGCAACATAGTCAAAAACAGCTTCCAGGTGGGCTGAATTATACACCTAGTGGTGGCAGCTTCAAACAACCTTAAGGGTATGCAGCTAAGCTCTTTGATACCCTAGCAGGTTCCAAAAAAAATTCACAATTCATATAACACGTCGATGAGGTATTAACGCTACCGGAAATAATAAATACCCAGCCGACTGTTATACCCATTAGGCAAACAAACTAAACCTTTCGGGAGAACCACAGCCATCTCCAGCTCTTCAGTTCTAGTAACAAAGCCGTATCGAGATATTGTCAAGCAAGACCTGACAATTACTGATGTGAATCTGGCGAAACGTTGTGGTTCCACCAGGGACCAAAGAGTACGCGAAAGAAAACCCGGAAATTCAGTGTATCAGGCAACACCCGCGGGAAACCTATATATTATAAGGTGTTTCATTTAGATTGGCTACTGGCAATGTCTCGGAAAGTACTGGGCGTAGAAATGTAGGGCTAAAAAATCATGATCAAAATGAACAAATGAAAGTTCCGCAAGGGGCACAACTGAAAAATTCCCACATTAAGGTATATCTTTTGTAACATCATTAGCAAAGGTTAGACAATTACAATATTTTGGTCAGAGGCTCATTGTGTTGGATTCTTTGAATATTACGCAGAATAAAATCGTTTCTTTCTCAGAAAGTAAACAACCAACCTCACACTATTAGCAGGTAGCGACCCTTTAGATTTATAGAAAGATTTAATTAAGTTTGTTTTGTATTTGTATAAGATACGATCTATTGACTATAACGGATGTAACAGACTATTAATTCCTAATTTTCAAAATAAAATGAAGTGAAGTACATAAACTGGGTGTTATTTCACATTTCCTTATCCTATAGTACTAATAGGTTATGGGCCCAGATTACGAACATGTAAATGAATATTAATATAGATAAATCTAGATTAATGACATTTTGTGAACCTTATAGACAAATAAAACTAGTGATTAAGTGAGTGCTCAACTAAAATGGATGGAAAGAAAATTAAAAGGGATATACATCCCTTCAATGGCGAACAATACAGAATTTGGAAATTTCGTTTGCGTGCTCTAATCGAAGAAGAAGATCCACCTAAAGAACTAACTGATGAATGGCGAAAATGGGAGAGAACCGCGAAACGTTCTGTAATCAAGCATTTAAGCGATGCAATGATCGGCATGATTACAAATTATAATTTTAACAAGGAGATAATACAAAAATTAGTCATTTATGAAAGGAAGCCAGGCTACAGAATTTGGTGTACAGAAAAGATTGACCTTCAAACTGCAATCAGATGTATGAGATTAATCAACCATTTTATCAAACTCGATGCGCTAGCTGATGTCGCACACTTGCTTTTAACATTACCATCTATCTATGACAGTTGTACCGGCAATCCAAACTTTAACGGAAGTGCCTTCGTGGAAACCCGATTGTTAGATCACGAAATTGACTTGTGGAACTGAAAATTCAAAATTTAATAACCAAAATCAAATTTGAACAAATTCTAAAAACATTCGAGGAAGGAAATTCAATAAATCGAAACATCTTATGAGCAAATTCAAGAATAACAAGCAAGGAAATAACAATAAAATGTTACCATTACGACCGCTTTAATCATATAAAGTGTGATTGTTACTACTACAATCATCAAATAAATCAAGGCAATCAAAACAATCGGACGTTCCAAACAAGTGAAACACACGAACAAGACAAGCGAAGTTTTGCTTTTATGGTAGGCAGTGGATTTAAAAACGGAGAATATTTTTGTGGATTCTGGAGCAACAGACCATATAGTTAATCGACTGGATATCTTCAATCCCTAATCAATCTCTCTGTGGCGAAAAATAATACGGAATTGAAAGCAACGTCCAAAGGAACAATTGCAGTCACCAGTAACATGGGAGTTACTGGGGTCTTAGAGAACGTTCTGTATGCTGCCAATATCCCACATAATTTGTAGTCTGTACAACGTATGCAAGAAATAGGCCTAACAATAATTTAAATGCAAATGTTTCAGTATCTATTACGAAGGGAAGGAAGGTCATAATAAAAGGTGAGTCATTAAACAATTTAACCTTTGAAGGTAAACTCACTAGGTGGTAGGAATATACAACGAACAAACAGGTCAATGCTGCTAAAAACGATAAGTCGAAAACTGAAAGTAAGAATTATAAAATTTGGCATGAAGGGTGAGGTCATATAAGTAAAGCCAAATTTTTAGAAATTAAATTTGAAGCTTTAGCGTCTGATAGTTCCTGTTTGCAACGAATTGACCCATCAAGTGATCTATGTGAATTCTGTATAAAAGGAAAACAAACAAGACAACCCCTTTTGAAAACAAATGATGAAACACATATTCAAAGACCTTTATTTATTGTCCATACTGATGTTTGCGGTCAAATTACGCCACCAACGAGACATGATTATAACTGTGGGAGATTGCTACCCCTCCCCACCCGTCGCTAGACTTTAGACATGTTACGCAGGGCCCTCTCCTAATTCAACAGCACTCCAACTGCCCGGCAGAGACCAACGTTTTTATTGGAGAGGAGACGGTCTTTTGAACCATCTGGCCCCCTCTCCCTCTGCCTACTCGTGTTCGTGTCAGTTAACAGCTCCCGTTTGACGAGTAGCCGTCGACCTCCTATCAACGGCCTACCACATATCATTGCCCTGGCCGGTAATCAATTGCCCAGAAACCTGGGATAAGAAGCACAGACACCGGACTTTAGGAGTAAAGTCATGTGGTGCAGCATTTTACCCACGAAGGAACAGTTGTTTTGTTTGCCCCCGGCGGGACTACTTTAGGCGTACCCAACACGGGCTCTGTTTGTTAGACTTATAGATTGCCCCTTCTGGGCTATATTCAACTCCACCTCCTCGTGTTACTGGTTTTACCAGGAATGTTTGACGAGTCATCGTTCGGCTTCGTTCAAATATCCTACCGCATATGTCTACCAAGCCCGTGAATTTCGGCCAGAGTTCTGGGATAAGAAGGCACGATATCATGGTTTTAGTGGTGAAATGTATGTGGTGCACAGTTCACCGACTCTTATGCATTGGCAACTGTTTTGCCCCACGGGCTACTTATCTCGAGATCCGCGCAAAGGACGTTGCTTGCTGAATCTACTCCCGGAGTCAATCCGGACCAAATAGTTCTCTCTCGAGGTCAACGATAGACAGTAAAAATTATTTTGTTACATTTATTGATGAATACACTCATTATACATATTTATTAACATATTACTCTGAAGTCTTTACGGTTTTTCAAGATTATGTTGCAAAAAGTGAAGCACACTTTAATATGAAACTAGTCAATTTGTATTGTGATAATGGGGGCGAATATCTCTCAAATGAAATGAAGGAGTTCTGCGTTGAGAGGAGTATCACATATCATTTAACTGTACCACACACTCCAGAGCAAAATGGAATTGCAGAACGAATGAATAGCTCAATAACTGAAAAAGCTCGTTCAATGATCAGCGGAACTCAATTAGACAAACGTTTTTGGGGTGAAGCAATTTCAACTGCTACATATTTGTTAGATTTAACCCCTACAAAGGCAATAACAAAGAATAAAACTCCATTTGAAGTGTGGGACAATAAGAAGCCCAGATTAGGTTATATAAAGGTATTTGGTTCGACAGCATTATATGTACACAATAAAATCAGAAAAACAAAATTTGATGAGGCATGTTTTAAAGGTATACTGGTTGGTACGTACCAAACGGTTACAAAATTTTTGACATAGAAACGTCTAGACTTATAAAAAAGCAAGTGAGGTCATTTTTGACGAAAAACATTTTTAACATCAAGACCCGTTTTAAAACTTGATGAAGATTTTGTAACTGTACCTGAAAGGATATTTCAGAAACGGATAATACTTTTAAATCTGTTATTGGAACAACAGATCGAGAACATAATTCATCCTCTAAAAGAGTAAAGTAGTAAACGCAAACGATAATTTGATTGAAACAACTGAGGTAAGGCGAAGTGAGAGACTTCGAAGCCAACCCATTATTTCAATATAAAGATAAAATAGAAATCTCTGAAAATTATCTCATGTGTGTACAGTCACTTATACACAAAACTCCCTCTAGTTGTGAAGAAATAAAAACAAGACATGACAAAGTCAAGTGGATGCAAGTAATTCACGAAGAAATTATTTCACTTTTACAAAACAATACATGAAATAAAAATATTGTATACTATAAATGGGTTCTTACAATTAAAAACGATATTTACGGAAATCAAGAGCTATCTAATGCAGAACTTTTGTATGGTCGACTTATTTGAAAAAAAGATATTTAAGGGGGTTTTAGAAAAATTCAACATTAGTGAATGTAAACCTGTGAGTACTCATCTTCCAACGAAACTGAATTTTGATGCTTTAGAAAAAAATTGTGAAGCCCCTTGCCGAGAGGTTATCGGGTGCTTAATGTATGCCATGCTATGCACACGACCAGATTTGTGCACGGCTATAAATATATGCTCAGTCGTTATCAAAGCAAAAACAATAAAGAATTATTGCAATACCTGAAAAGGGTATTGAGATATATAAAAGTATTAGTATATAAAAAGTACATGTTCAAAGAAACATTGGTAGGTTTTATTGATTCTGATTGGGGTAGTAACGAAAATGATCGACAAAGTATAATAGGTTTTTTGTTTAAACTTTATGAAAGTTGTTCGATCTGTTGGAAGACAAAAATGGAAAATTCAGTAGCAGCTTCGTCTGCTGAAGCTGAATAAATGGCCCTATTTGAAGCAGTTAGGGAAAGCCTTATGATTAAAATCATTATTGAATAGACTCAATGTGCAAACTACAGAACCAATAGTTATATTTTGGGATACTACTGGTTGTATTCCTATTGCAAATAATCCAGCTACTCATAAACGATCAAAACATATCGATATAAATTTTCATTTTCATCTTACTAGAGAACAGATAGAAAAGAAATCAATAATTCTAAAATATATTTCCACAGAACCATTAGCTGACAATTTCACCAAGCAAGTGCCAGGGCCACGATTCCAGGAGATACGTCTCAACATTGACATAAAGGTGTAAGATTATGTTAAATATTGAAAAATCAAATTATTATTTGTCAAATTGTTTGGTCTTGTTGGGTTTTGTAGCGTTCTAGATAGATAGACAATAAATTCATCGAGTACTGTATCATCCAAACTTTACAATCATATCAAAGTTTCAGTAAAATGATTCAATTCTTGAGGTGGGGGGGATTCATAGAATATTACGCTGAATAAAACCGTTTCTTCCTCACGAAGTAAACAACCAACCCAACTAGCTAGAGGTAGCGACTTAAATTTGTTTTGTATTTGTATAATATACTTTACTAGTAATATACGATCTATTGACTATTAGTGGGGGACTGTGAAAGTATAATCATTTAATACGATGTAGTTTCTGAAAGACCGATTTGAATGGACTTAAACTCATAAGCTATAAAAGAGTTCACACTATAAATAACAAACAACCACCCGTATCCACTAAAAATACTGTTAAAGTACTGAGGACCTTTCAGCTACCAAGTTAAGTTTATTCTGATGATGGCTACTTGGTAGCTGCAAGGTCCTCAGTATTTTTAGTGGATAAGGGTGATTCTCATTTATAGTGTTACAGTGTAGTTGAGTTTACTCTGATGATGGCTACTCAGTAGCTGGAAGGTCCTCAGTACTTGTTTTTAGAGACTGTATTTATTGTAATAGTTTGGTTTGAATATTTATTGAAGATTTATAATTTTGTAATGACAATTTATTACGTTTTGCTGGTCTCTATTAATTAATTAATTCCTGTCACAATTCCCTGGCCTGCTACGCGCTGTCCGGAAGGGTCATGGATACGGTATATAGATCTTTGCATGATCCAACATGGCCCCACGTTATTGAAAATTAGTTTTCAAGAAGCATTCGCCTGGTTTGTATAGTCTTCGTTTTCAAGTGGTAGGGGACATATTGTTGACACTGCTCTACGCAGCTCCGTGTTAGAAGTTTTGATAGTGGCCACTCTTGCAATATCATCACGGCCAGGATGAAGAGAGATGATTCTGCCTAAAGGCCACTTTAGCGGAGGGGTGTTTTCGTCGCGGATAAGGACCAAGGCACCGCATTGTAACTTAGTAGTGGATGTCTTCCACTTCGCACGAGGCTGTAGTTGGTTTATATAATCACGCTTCCAACTCTTCCAGAATTGCTGCTGAAGATGCTGGTAATACTAGGAGAATCTATTGAAGTCAATAAGTTCTTGAGCTTGTGTTGTGATCAAGCGTATCTGTTCAGTTTTAGTTTCAGGCAAGTTTGCAAGCATAATGGGATTTGATGAAGGCCAATCATGTTCAGATTGGTATAACCATGGGGGACCAGCCCACCAAAGTATAGAATCTTGAATCTGAGATGGGTATATACCCCTCGTGGGTAGATCGGCTGGATTTTGCTTTGTATTAACATAATGCCAAAAACCAGAATTTATTAATTCTTGTATTTGTCCAACCTTATTAGCAACGAATGTTTGCAATAAATGAGGAGGAGTTTTTATCCAACAAAGGACAACATTTGAATTGCACCAAAGGTGTACAGAATCAAACTCTAAGTTCATGGAGGAACTAACTTTCTTGTATAACTTAGATAGAACCAGGGCTGCAGTAAGTTCTAACCTAACAGTGAGTGTTTTGAGAGGCGCCACTTTTGATTTGGCCAATAATAATGATACAGTGGACCCCCGGTAATCCGGCCCCTGTCTAATCCGGCACCCCCTGTAATCCGACATGGTATATTATTGATAATCTTCACTAATGCATGATTGAACAAGTTATAACTTGTACGCACCACCACTATTGTGCTCGACGCGTAGGGTATTGTTTTGATTCTGATTGCTTAGTTTGAATTTGAAGTTTGAAGAAGATAGCGTTAATGACGTTAATTTTATAATAAAACGTAAGCTCTCTATTGTGTTGTTTAATTTACTAAATTTGACATACATAATGAAGTATGATTTGTACTTCAGAGTACATATGTATATACATATAACATATAGAATCTTATCATTGGATCTGTAATTTGTCGGATTACTCTTTTGTAAAAAATTCCGGACTATAGGGGGTCTTAGGCAGTACTCTATAATCCGACAAATTCGATAGTCCGACACTGCCCTGCAAAATGTTTGTCGGATTACCGGGGGTTCTCTGTATATGGATTTTTACAGATGCATCTATGCTACGGATGTATAGGCAAGCACCATAAGCGTCTGTAGAAGCATCTGCAAACCCATGAAGTTGACAGCTGACAAAACTGTCAGGCAGAACACGTCTTGGAATTTTCAATTTATTTAGTTGAGATAATTCCCCATGAAATCTTTCCCAAGGAATTTTAATCCCTTCGGGTAATTCTTGATCCCAATTAACCTTCATAGACCAAAGTTTCTGGATGAGTATTTTTGCTATTATGACACATGCGAGATGCTAGATAAGATGGATCTCTTTGCTATTTCTCCAGATATTGTCAAATTGTTGAGACAATATTTAAGGTTGTCAGATGACGGTGTCCAGTACAAACCAAGAGTTTTAGTGCTTTCTTGACTGGAAAAATATACTTGGTTCAACATATCATTCCGACCTAACCCTTCCAATGCCTTGGATTCATTAGATGACCATTTTCTCAATGAGAAATGGGCTGATTATAAACATGATGATACCTGAAGACATAGTTTATTTACTTCTTCGACGGAATCACCACCAAAAAGAAAATCATCGACATAGAAATCTTCGGATATTGCTTTACCTGCTTCAGGAAAGCGCATGAGAAAGTCTGTTGATATTTGTTTCAGACAACGTATTGATAAAAAGCTGGCTGAAGAGGTGCCATAAGTGTCAGTGTTCAAGTTATATTTTGAGATTTCATCATTTGGAGAAAACCTCCAGAAAATGCGTTGAAAACTTCTGTTAATATGATGAATAAAACTTGTTCAGATTGTCCTTGACGACTTTTATTTATAGAAAACATATTAATACAAAAATAATATTACGCCACATCGGCCATTGTTTTTAAGTGTGTAAAAGCATAGACATGCAACTGACAGAGTATAGTCAGTGTTGCCAATATAAACGTACATCATATCAACACGCCTCCTTACATTTATATTGCAACAAATAATATTTAAAAATAACATAGTTAACAAATTTTTCATATTAGAACACAAAACAATCTCTACCTCCATTTGAAGTATTTCCAAAGAATGTTGACAACAACAAGATAATAACAGCTTTAAAGTAGGCATTTTAGCTACAGGGGAAGAAGAATTTATTATTTATTTTTTGAAATAGGATTCCCTAATATACAGGTTAGCTAACTTACATATAGTACAATAAACTAAATTTTATACTATTAATACAAATATCAATATCTATATACATAAAGTGTTTAAGCTAGACAAAAGAAATATTCAATATCGTTCCTGGATATGTTTCAAAATTTCATTCTTAAAAACATTCAATGATGGAGTAGATTTAATTGAATCAGGCAAATTATTGAATAGGACAAAACCTTTGAAGAATAAACTGCACATACTACTTCTTGCATTTGTTCTATTTATATGAATGTGACTGTTGTGTCTGGTTGAATGATGATGAATGTCTTTATTGAAAGTTATTAATGATAACAAGTAAGGTGGGGTCATTTTATTTAATATTTTATAGATGAACACCATAGAACAATAGAGTAATCTTTGGGATACAGAGAGCCATTGTAGGGCAGATAGCATGGTAGAAATTGGTGTATACCTGTTACACTTTAAAATTATTCTCATTCCTCGATTTTGTAGTTTTTGCATTTGTTGCACTTTGTTCAAATTAAAAGAGAATAAAATAGATGCACAGTGATCAAAATGGGGTTGGATTATTGATTTAAATACCAAAATTTTTGTATCTGTTGATAAGTTGCAGGCGATTCTCGATAAAAAATATAATTTTTTTGCAATCTTTCTTTCAATATACTTAAAGTGGTCGTCAAAAGTTAAACAATTATCAAGTTGAAACCCCAAATACTTCACTGATGTTACTATTTCTATACGTTCATTTTCCATTTTTATATTTATGTTGTTTGTATTTATTTTATTATATTTGAATTTAGTAGTAACTATCATTGCTTTAGTTTTTCCAACGTTAAGTTTCATTTTATCGATCTTCAGTTATTTTTCGACCATTGCTAACACTGTATTCATTCTGAGGACAGTTTCTTCTAAATTTACTCCAGTACATGCCAATAATGTATCATCTGCAAGTAAGTTTATGAACTCACAATCTGTAAATAATTGAATATCATTCAGATATAAAATGAATAAGAGGGGGCCAAGTACACTACCTTGTGGTACTCCTGTATGATTCATTATATATGATGAGGAATAATCATTAACATGTACTCTCTGTTTCCTATTTCATAAATAATTACTTAACCATTCATAAACCCTCCCCTCAATCCCATACCTTCTCAGCTTCCGAAGCAGTATACTTCTATCAATCGTTTCAAATGCCCTTTTTAAATCTAAAAAAACAGCTACAACATATTTACCTTTATCTGTTTCGTTAGTAAATTTAGTTAGTGATAATTGTAGCGATGTTTCACAAGAATGTTTCTTTCTAAAACCAGATTGATTGATAAACATAATTTGATTTTCGTCAATAAACTCTAGTAATTGATTGTATACTGCTATTTCTAAAACCTTCTCTATTGGCGGTAAGGTATTTATAGGTCTAAATTCACTTGCTTTTATAGTGTTTGTAACTTTAGGTATAGGTATGATAGGACTTATTTTTAATAATTCTGGCAATTGACCATTTTGAAGCGATGTATTGATTAAATTGAGAATTGCATGACCAGCTGTTTCAAAAACTTGTTTTAACATTTTAGAGTTCAAGGTTTCATGGATACTACATTTATTATCTAATGACCCAATTATAACCTTCAAGTCGCTTAAAGTAATCAGTCTAAAAGTGCTAAAGGGCAAATATAAATTGTTATCCATATTGAACCATGGTTCAGAATTCTCAATACCCTGGACTATATGTTGTATGCTGTTTACAAAGTATTGGTTGAAAGTTTCAGCTATGTCATGTTCACCCTTTTTAATACTTACTACCCCTTCCTCTTCAAATTGGATTAGGTTTGGAAATGTACGATCATTACTATTAACAAGGGTTTTTACGGTTTTCCACATTAAATGAGAATTATTCTTGTATATGTCTATTTTGTTATAATAATACTGAGCTTTCTTTATTTTCAATGAGTTAACCACATCATTTCTCAATTTTTTAAAATTTTCCCATCTGGTTGTTTTTAGATTTTCATCTCCCACCGTATTAACAAATATTTTATATGCTTCATCCCGTTTCTTAATTTTCATGAAAACTTCATTGTCAAACCAAGGAATATTGTTTTTGTACTCGCTCATTTGTATCGGAGAAATAGTATTGATAATATTCGAACATTTTTCGTGAAGTTCTTCATAGAGTAAATTTACATCTACAGAGTTTAAAGACCAATTACATGAAATGAGCTCATTCTTAATTATACTCAAATTATTATCACAAAGATTTCTGTATTTTCTTATTGAGCTTTTTTTATTAGATTGACCAACGAGGAAATTGACTGAAATAATTGAGTGGTCGGTAATTTTTGGGGTTAAATGAATATTTGAAATTATATTATCGTTATTAGTCAGAACCAAGTCAATTAATGATTGTGTATCTAATGTCTTTCTAGTAGGCTCAGTCAAAGTTTGATTTATACCATAAGTTGTAAAAATACTCTTGATTTTTTTAGTATAAAAACTTTCATCTAGTAAGTTTAAATTGAAGTCACCTACCAGAATAAAACGATTGTTAGATGATATAAGCCTGTCACAAATATCCTCGAAATCTTCCAAAAAAGTTGCATGAGAACTAGAAGGTGAATGATATAAACATCCAATCAACCATATTGAAGATTTAAAGTTAACTTTAACAATTTTACACCAGTAGTTCGATTCCAGTATGAATTTCTTAAAAATAGAAAATTCGAATTTTTTATTAATGTACATGACAATGCCACCAGTATGTCTATTTTTTGAATCACAACGGATACAAGCGTAATTGTCAATTTTCAGTTCAACATCCTCAATATCCTCAGTTGTTCTGGTTTCACTCAATAAGATTACTCTTGGATCATAACAAACAATACTTTCTTGTATTTCATCTTTATGTTTCAGTAGACTTTGTGCATTGAGGTATATGATATCACTGTTCAACTGTATATCAGGGTTATTTATTGGTTTTTTCTTACTTGACTAAGATTTTTATTTCTCACAATTGTGGGTTTTCCGTTTATATATTTGATGATACTATTGTTATCCCCTGCTGCAATCATTTCATCCAATTTTGATTTCACTTTACGGAAATAGTCCCTTTGTTTTGGAGTTTGGTCATTAGATATTTTCACACTTGGCACTTTTATTAATTGTTTATTCTTCAGTATATGTCTGGCATAAGTATCATCAATACAATCAGTTTGTTGGAATCCTCTAACCACTAACCTGGCTTTATATTCACTTCCACTCTTCCTTTTGTAAATCCATTTTACATTAATTATTTTTTTGTTCTATTGTGGCTTGTCAACAAGTCTCCATGTTTCTTTCTTCACTAGGCTGTCCAGCTCTTGGCCCATAGCTTTCTTCCAATTGTTTGAATCCTTACAGGTTATCGCCTCCTGAAAATTTTGTGAGGTCATAGCATCACAATAGTTTACATTTATACAATAATAGTGACACGTTATATGAAGAATCTGGCATGCTCGACCTGAGACAATTATTTTATAAGATACTTGTGCTGAACCAATTCAAGGAGAAGGAAAAACTCAGTCGGTCGAGCCATGAGCATATCACACGCCATAAAAATAAATATATGATACCACATGCTTCCAAGAATGTAGGTCAGAGGTCCTATAATTTTCTGGGACCAACTGTACTCAACTCCCTACCAGATAGCATACATTCCCTAAAATCACTCTCACAACTGAAAAAAGCCGTAGATAAATTGATTAAAAGTCAACCACGTGGAAGAATTGCTCAAATATTTGATAATGCCATTTAAAAACTAAAAGTTCGTGTGATTGTTCAACAGTAATCCTAATTCATTTTTTTTGCACCAAGAGTGATTAATTTGATATCCCCAATGTGTTTGATTGTTCTGTATGTATTTATTGTACAATTTTGAATCTTTTACTTTTAGATGTTGTTTTTTTTTGCTACATAGATTTATATTCTAAAATTGTTTATTTTCAGTATTTTTAATTATGTTAATTATTATTAATTATTTACATGTCTTCCCCACGTACAAGCAACACCTGTTGCTTCTGTGGGTTTCCCAATGTTTATTTACACAATGGATAGTGTTACTATAATTATTTGATCAATAAACATATATTTGATTTGATTTTGATTTGATTTGAATAACCAAATTCTTCATCAAATCGTAGTGGTGGCTTGACTTTTCTTTTTGGAATTTCTTCTTTCTTATTTTCATCAAGTTCAATATCAGTATTGCTATTTATTTTATCTGTATTATTATCTCCTAAGAGTTCCGCAGTGTGCCTTTTCCTATCTCTTTCTTCTTCTGTCTGTTCATCTTCCTTGTCTTCAAATCCACAAAATGTTATATCTTCTTCTATAATGTCACAGTGTCTAGCTATTATTACTTTGTTGTTGATCAGTACTCTATATCCAGTGTCACTATAACCCTGTAACATTCCTGTTTCTGCCTTCTTGTCCCATTTAGATTTTCTTTTTTCTTCTGGTATTCGTACAAAGACCCTACTGCCATACATTTTCAGATACTTAAATGTTGGCTTCTTTCTGAAAAATATTTCATATGGAGTTTTCCTTTCAATAGTATTAGTAAAGGTTGTATTCTTAAGATATGCAGCGGTTTCAATTATTTCTGGCCAATATTTTCTTTCAACTTTTGCTTCTGATAAGAGACACCTTCCCATATCCATCAAAGATCTGTTATACCTTTCCGCAGTTCCATTAAGCTCATGTACATATGCTGGACAAGGTTTCATTATTATTCCCTTCTCTTTTCCAAAATGAAAAACTCCTTACCATTATCACATCGGAATTCTTTTATCGTCTTGTCAGTGAGATTTTGTACTTCATTTACATACTGCACTTAACAATCATATACTTCATCTTTTGTTCGGATACAGTAAACTTTGATCAACTTGCTATAGTCATCTATAAAGTTCAAAAAGTATTTTTCGCCATGATTTCCTATTGTTTGATGTGGGCAATTCAAATCGGTATGAACAATCTGTAATATATTCTCTGCTTTTGTACAGTTATTGTGAAAAGATAAGTTATGTATTTTATTTTCAATACATGTCGCACACTATAAATATTCTGATTCAATTTCTTTTGGTAGTCCATCTAATGCTTCATTTTTGCACATTAGTTCCAAATTATTAAAATTTATATGTCCCAATGTACGATGCAGTTTTTCTTTTGTGATCATGTTGCTTTTAATCATATTTGCTTCCAGCACTGCTTCATTAATATAACATTTCATCTTATACAATCTTTCATTTTAAATGGCAACAGCAATAACTTTTCCATACGAGTTATATATTTTTGACAGTCTCCCATTAGACACAATTGAATTTTTTTCAGCAATTTTTGAGTAGCTCAGTAAATCTACCTTGTTACCTCTTTGGGTCTGGATGGATGTAATGGTATTGGTGTAATAAAATTATAAGTTCAATTTTACTAAAATGGTTTATTTGTAATAATAATTAGAATGATATCACAACCAATACTGTTGTGTGAATAGTATATGAGACTCCGGGGCGAACAATGATTCTAGTGAATCTTTAATAAAGAATATGTTTGACAAGATGTTTAAATTAACAATTGAACAGCTCTTAAAGCTATAAAATTACTTCCCCTTTCAATAAATGTTACAATATGCAATAAATCCTTAACCTAAATATACAATAATTGATAAAGTTGCAAAATTACTATCAATTCAAAAATGTAAGTCCTAACTATTATTTATAAGCTATATACAGTTCGCACCAATTGTATTCCTCAAAATATGTTTCTATAGTATGTAATTATCCTAATTACATTGACTCCACATACTCTTGAATACAATACCCTTCAATAACTTTAATTGAATGAATGATTAGAAGCAACACTCTTAATTAGTTTGTATCGAATTATCATTTACATATCACTCATGAACGAATTTTACATTGTTTGATTCCTTGATAAATTCACTTTAACTATATGGTTTGTTTGAACTTGCACTAGCTACTTGGTTATGAATCCTGCAGAATTGAATGTGACGACTTATCCAATTCTTATTCCAATAATACTCTAAGTACGCCAATGCCCAGCTAACTCGCAATTGATTCAGGTATGACACTACAGATCTGCAACTACTTGTCACAGTAATTACTTCATATCACAAATTAACTATTGCACTGGATATGTTTCACTAACTTCTTTCAGATTTACTATGTAATATACACCCATTACTTTGTTTTAATTCTTGTAATTTATTAACTTTCCACTACTGACCCTCTCCACTGTCAACCTCACAGCACTCCTTTGGTAGTGCGTGTCCTCACGGCTTCCAGCAAATAATCGGAATTTGCATTCAGGCAATTAATCTTAACTTTCAACTACTTTATTCATTATTATGATATGCTGCCACCACCTACTTTTTTAAGAGGTTAAGCAGGAACCCTCCGGTACTATCAATGCTTATCACTTTATAGGTAAACTTTGGGTTGTTTCGTTTATTAAATTAAACCAATCGACTTATGACCTGGATTTATTGTTAATAGTTTTAGTATGACGAAATATAATTATATGGGTATTTAGAGAATATTACAACTAAACTAAATGGTTACTAACCTTCACCGTTGTGAAAAAATAAACAAAAGGAATAGTGGTTTCTGGATTGAATCTCAAACAAAAGTCCCTTACAACCCTTTACCACATTAATACTCTACTCAGCGGAAATCATGCAGTACCAGTCCAACCCAAACAGTTGTAATTATCTAGATCTAAGACTTACCCCCCTTGTTGTTTATCCTTCCCCTAACACTCACTACTTTTAATTCACCGGTCAAGTCGGTGCCAATGATATAGAACGAATTTATTTATTTTAACGATGATAACACATCGGAGTCCCCGGCTGTCCTCTGAACTGAACTACTTAACAATTTAATTTAATTACCACCTTAATCACCAAATTTTATCTTTTTGAGAAAGGAATGAATTTACTTCGGCTTTAATAATAAAGATTCTTGACCCACGTATGAATTAATACACAATTCTCGGGAAATAGGTCACATTAACACATATATTTTTAACTTCGGCTTTAATGATACGCGTCTTGAGTATGGACCGGCCCGAACTGCCTTCTTCCCTCTTGAAGAAAGAGTTTTATCAAAACTGCCCAGCCTCTATACCCCCTTACTTCTCAACCCGATTATACCTTTATTCCCAGCTCCCTATTTTCGCTGATTTCATATTTTTTATTGATAACACCTTCGTGTGAGTGCAGAGTATCGGTTCATATCTTCGGCGGCAAGGACTTTCATTGTTTCAATCCAGACTAACATTACCGCCTTAACTCGTTAAGATTATCGCACATACCACAGGCCACCTTAATAATGAGAAGCTACGATTTCCCTAATTCTGATTTATTACAACTAGACACTACTAGGTACTTATGTGTAATTTGATTGAAATAACTTGAGAGAATGATTAATTCGATTTCGATCCCTTTTATACATTTCCAGATCACTTCAGTGTTCCCAACCAAATTTACCTCCCGTTGTTATACGTATGATCAAGTTCATGTCCGAATATATTTCCCACACTGGTCACTAAACGTAATTGACGTTTTTATGTGAGTAATTAGATTGCGGATCGCCTAACATTACCTACTCGAATTACATATCAAAATGTAATCAATTATGATCAACTTACAATCATAAATACACCCGTGAAATTGTCCGTAAGTTCTAAGTTTTAAATTTCATAATTCGATGTTAATAATTCTGAATTATAGTTTGAACTGATCCTTAACCTCTTATCAACAGGTGGTTACTTTTTCACCTATGTGACTTCCAGTTTTTCGGAGATATAATCGAGTAAAGTTATGCAACTGATTATATTCGATCCTACTTTTCCTTTATCGATCTTCTTCTATAAATGTTCTATACGTTTACTCAATTGTTGATTTGATCGATTTCTTAAACTCATTTGTTGTTTATGCTTTTCGATTTCCGTATATAAGCAATTGCTATCGTTTTGGAAACACGTGGTTTCGATTTTCCCAAATTGTTTAATAGAACCCCACTGTTGAATTCCCTTTATGAATGATTGAATTATGAACAACTTTTGTTAAGAACATTTCTTTGTAATTTGTTTCTTTCTGGATGAATTGTTGGAACATATAATTTTGTTTCAGTTGATCGATGCTTCTATGAAACAACTACAATTCTCATGAAACTTCCTCAGTGCCCTTCCGCTATAACTCTGAATCTTTTAGCAATAATATTTCCACAATTATTCAACAATTGAGATAATGTTGTTAATTTAGTATGAGATCAGATTCTTGTCTATTTACGTCCCTCGTTGTATATGACACAACCCCTCGTTCATAGATGTCGCTGCAAGTATAGATTCAATATAATCGATTTCCTTTTGAATTTACCAAACGTAGATTTCACACCGTAACAACCTTCATTTCTTCTACATAGAAAATGTTTGTTAAATTTACTTCTGATTTTTCACCATATACTGGGAAAAAGGCTTTGATATTACCCACTTTTGTTGCTTCTAATATTCAGCCACTTTAACTTTTACAGTTTCTAAAGTCTCACATGTGTCAAAATACTCATCAGTGTTTATAATATGGTCTGTACAACCGCTGTCAAGTAACCATTCTATTTGTCCTTTAATGTCTTCTTGTCATTTGATGCTCCATTAGATTTTTCATCTGCATTGTTAAATTTTATTTTGCTTTTTAAATAATCAACAGTTCTCTCCTTTTCTGGTAGCACAGCAATCAAATCACCAATATGAGTATAATTTTGTGGCAGTGATTTTAACATATAGTTAAGTTTTTTTTTGCTCGGTAATAACTGCGCCTGCCTGCTTTAATTCATTTACAGCTCTTTCAAAATCGTCGAAAAACAAGGACACTTCGTCATAATTTTTTAATTTGACATTTTCAAGGTTATGTCGACACACAATTTGCAAAGCTGTCGACTTTTTCTGGTACATCTTATCAAATTTTTGGATAATCTCGTAAGCTGAATTTAATTCGCTTATGTATACATTCTCTCTCGTACTTTCGACTTGTTCGGATCTATTAGAGCAGAAATTCCTTAGTGCACTTTTCAGTGCTATTTACGAAATTATTGTGTTGTGTTTGTTGTTTTGTGTTGTCTAGTGCAACGTCAAGATGGCTTCGCAACTTGATCATCTCAGCATCGACGAATTGACAATGTTCCTGGAAGCTATCCAGGAGAAAATTTTCGAGCTTCAGGGAAGGCAATCGAAAAAGCGGGCGACTGAAGCGGTGGTAACACCAACTCAGGCCCCGCCGATCGAGACGAATCCAATTCCAGCTCCACTGACTCCCCCGACCGATATGGACACGGACTTCATCGTGCCTAAGAAGAAGGCAAAAAAGCGGGTTTTCGAGCGATCGGGAACCACATCCACCGAGACCGACAACAGATATTCACCGCTAACGGACCAGGTAAGTGATTTTGATTTGACTAACCCTAATTTCCTTTCCAGTGAGAAGAGAGAAGAAAAAACGCCACCGATCATTCTGCGTGACAAGACAAAATGGATGGAAGTATCTCAAAAACTGAACAACGACAAGATAAGATATACGAAGACAAAAGCAACCAAAGAAGGCATCAAAATACAACCGGAAAAAGTCGAGGATTATCGCAAAATGTATAAACAACTGGAAAACATGAAACTGCCCTTCCACTCATACCAATTAAGGAGCGAAAAGAATTTGAAAATAGTCATCCGTGGTATTTGTGTAGAAATAACAGAGGAAATAATCTTCGAGGACCTTGAGAGACAGGGATACAAGGCAGAGAAAATAACACGGATGAACTCAAAATACCAGAAGCCAATGCCAATGGTATTAGTGGAGATCAGCAAACAGTACAAATCGATTTATAACCTGAAACAATGCTGCGGACTGGACACGATTGTCGAGCCACTACACTTGAAAACAGGACCTAGACAGTGTCATAGGTGCCAACTGTTCGGACATGTGCAACGCGATTGGCGCGCTGCATATAGATGCATGAAATGCGCAGGACAGCACTCTTCACACTTGTGCACGAAACCGAAAACAACCCCGGCCTGCTGTGCAAACTGCGGAGGTGAACATACCTCAAACCACGGCAGCTGTAAAGCCAGACCAGAGAATCAGCCAACAAAAGAGTTGGAAAAACCGAAACAGGCTACCCAAACACGCAGACCAGTGAACAATCCATGGAACCGGAATGTCACAGCAACCGCAGGGCCCAGCAAGGAAACTGAGGTCTCCTCTAAGAAAATAGAGGCCACAAAGACTAAGCAAACTGAAACTAATACCAAAAAGGGGCAACAACCTAAAAAGGTAGAACAACCAAAGAAGGCAGAACAGCAGAGTTCACAAACAAACAGCGGAACAAGCGCAACAAAAAAAAGAGCAAATAGCTAAGCTGTTAACGAACCTAATTTTATCATATTCAGAAAAGAATCCAAGCGAACAAGAACAACTGTCATTCTTCAAGAACATCTCACAGATAATTCAGGTCACCCAATAATGAATATACAACCTAAACAAGCGAAACATCTCAACGATACTTCAACTCAATCAACAATGAATGCACAAACAAAGAGAAAACCGGTTACCCTCCAAATAATGTTCTGGAATGCGTGTAGCATCACACAAAAGAAAGTGTTACTAGATCAACACCTGCAACAGAAAAACATTGACGTTGCACTAATCAGCGAAACATTCCTGAAACCGTCGCACAGGTTTTCGGTCCCTAACTACACGGTTTACAGGAAGGATAGAACATTGACAAAAGGAGGAGGAGTAGCGATCCTAGTGAAAAAGAGCATATCACACGACGCACTCCCGATTCAGGAAGAATTGGAAACGATAGAGGCGATAGGAGCTTTAATCAACACGAAATGGGGCCAGTTGGCAATCTACTCCGCGTACAGTTCTCCCAATAAGAAACTAAATGAAACCGAAATAGACGGCTTACTAGGGAGAAACGTACCGACAATAATAGCGGGTGATCTGAACTGCAAACACACAGATTGGAACTGCAGAGCGACAAACCCAAAAGGAAAACAGCTGCACAGATATGTCGAGAACCGGCAACTGGCAATAGTAGCCCCCACGGAACCAACGCATTACCCAAATAATGGCCGCAACGAGGACATGTTGGATATAGCAATAATGAAAGACATTATACAGCCTTATCAGATTACAACAAAGGAGGAATTGGACTCAGATCATAACCCAGTGTACCTCACGGTAGGAGATGAAGCCGAAGAAAAGGCCTCCTACAACACTAAATTCACAGATTACGAGAGAATGAAACAACTTATAAACCTAAACGCCCCAAGCCTGCAAATAGGAAATACGTACGCGCTAGAAAACGCAATAAGTCATTTCGACAGAACAATAAAAACGGCCTTCAACGAATCAACAACTATCACAAAGAAAGAAATTAAATCGGCACACATCCCTCATAGCATAAAAGACCTCATCAAACAGAAAAACAGGACAAGAAAGGATTTTTATCGAACGAAATCACCTCAGGATAAAGCGGTACTAAATAGTCTGAACACGGAAATTCAGCATGCCCTATCAGATTACAGGAACCAAAAATTTGATGCAAAAATGGAAAAATACAACGAGGAAAATTTAACGCCCTGGGTTTTCGCGAAGAAGCTAAGGGGAACGAGCTCAGCGATACCCGCACTTAAACTAGAAAATGGCAACGCAGCAGTGACAGATCTCGAGAAAGCAGAAGCATTTGCTGCGGCGCTAGAAGTCCAATTCACTCCGAACCCGAGTAAACTACCGCGACACAATGAGAGAATAGAAAAAGAGGTGAAGATTATGCTGAGGATAGAGGAGGAGTATAGATTCACAGAAGTATCAAAGGAGGAAATCAAAGAGATTATAAAGAGCACAAAGATCCGGAAAGCCCCCGGCAGCGATAAGATTACGAATCAGATATTGAAAAATATACCGGAAAATGCTATAGAGTACTTAGTGAAAATTGCGAATGGCGTCCTCAAACACAGGCACTATCCAAATAACTGGAAAACAGCGGAAACAGTTATGATCCCCAAGCCGAATAGACCAAAGAACGATACATCAAGTTATAGACCGATAAGTTTACTATCAAACGTGAGTAAAATAGTCGAGAGAACTATACTCACCAGGTTGAACCAGCTAATAGAAAACCAAAATATAATCCCGGATGAACAACATGGGTTCCGCAAAGAGCATAGCACAACGCACCAACTAGCTAGATTAGCTGGAAAGATTATAGAAGGACACAACAAGAAAATGCCTACCGGTGCAGTGTTCCTAGACATAGCCAAAGCCTTTGACAAGGTATGGCACGCTGAACTGATACACAAGATGTACAGATACAACCTACCAATAGCCTACCTGAAGCTTATAGATTCGTACCTCACGGGGCGCAGATTCAAAACGAGGGTGAACGATATCATGTCAGAAGAAAGACAAGCAAAGGCAGGCGTACCACAAAGGTCGATCCTCGGACCGGTACTCTATAACTTGTATACCGCAGATATACCTAAGACAGCAGGAGTAGACTTAGCTCAATATGCAGACGACATAGGAGCCTTATGCCAACACATCCAAATAAAATGCGTACAAACAAGGCTTCAAAGATACATGACCGACCTCGAAGAGTGGTTCAACAAATGGCGAATAGAAGTGAACGCCACAAAAAGCCAAGCGATAATGTTCTCAACGAGAGACATTAAACACAAACCGACCAAAGATATTGACATAAACAAGAAAAAGATACCTTGGGTGAAAGAAGTGAAATACTTGGGAGTAACGCTAGACAGGAAGCTAACTTTCATTCCCCACCTAAGGAACATAAAGAAAAAGGCAAATCAGATAAAGGGGCACCTATATCCGCTACTCAATAGGAAAAGCAAACTAAGTACCAAAAGTAAACTGAGAATCTATACTTTTGTGATAAGACCGACAATAACATACGCCGCCGAAATATGGTTACAAGCATCACCCGCGCAACTAAAGAATTTGCAAATAATACAGAATAAGGTAATCAGATCCTGTCTAGATGCACCATATTACGTGACAAACGACTTGCTCCATAGGGATACAGCAATACCTAAAATTGAGGAAGTAATTCGGAAACAGGCGACAAACACATACCAAAAGATGGAAACGCACACAAACCCCACAATCAGAGGCGCAGCGGCATACGACGCGCTGTTGGAGCCAAAGTACAAGAAGCCAAGAACGGCCCTTGTACTTAACGCCCAAAATGGGCATAAAAGAAGAGACGAATACAAACAAATAACAAGCAAAAGAGCTTTCAACAAAACCGCAGCGGAAAACGAGCACGGCTCGAATTCGCTAAAGCTAAATGTAAGATCATAAGTAGCTTATGTATTCTAACTGTTTGTTTGTTATGGCGCTGTAAATATAGTTAGTCGCCTGAATATCACGATCGTCCCATTTATTATCGTCGTCGTCTGTTTTCTCTCGCATTACAACGTCTTGACACTTTTTGAATTGTAGGAATTTCAGTATACGTATTTTCCAATTACTATAGTCTGCTCCATCAAAGATCGGAATATTTATATCACTGTTTTTCGCCATTTTATCACGTTGCTTCTTGTTGTTATTTTCTGAACATAAATTATTTTCTTTCAGATTCTCATTCTTCAACCACGTTGTGCTACCATGTTTATATGATGAATATAAAATTGTTCAGATTGTCCTTGACGACTTTTATTTATAGAAAACATTAATACAAAAATAATATTACGCCACATCGGCCATTGTTTTTAAGTGTGTAAAAGCATAGACATGCAACTGACAGAGTATAGTCAGTGTTGCCAATATAAATGTACATCATATCAACAGCTTCTTTGTTTGGGATTTACAAGTATCATGCGATACATTTTTTCGATATCTGCGCTGACAAAAATGCGATGTTGATGAAAACGAATGAGGAGAGACATGAGATCATCGTGGATTTTTGGCCCCACGATCTAGAGGCTGTTAAGAGAAACACCATTGTTAGAAGGCGCCGAGCCGTCAAAAACGACTCTCAGCTTGGTAGTAGAAATATGCTCATTAAATACCCCATGATGAGGTAAATAATAACAACTATTAGAAGATTCGTTGGGAATAATCTTAGTCATGTATCCTAAGTTTTCATATTCCTTCATGAAATTTATGTACATATTTCGTAGATTGGGGTTCGCCTGGAGTTTTCTTTCTAGGGAGTGGAACCGTTTGAGTGCTGAGATCTTCGAATCACCAAGAGTGGAAGAGGGATTAATCTTATAAGGTATGCTGACCCCGAACCCCCCTTCCAATTGCGAGTGGTGGTGTCAACAAAGTATTTCTCATAATATGATTCATCATCAGTTATTGGTTTAGGATCCTGGTAAGGTTCCTCGATTTCCCAAAATTTTTAAAGTTGTGTTTGCAAGCTTGTACTAAAGGAGCAATTGAGTTTTGATTTTGGTCTAGATAAGGGAATTGAACCTGATATGATCCAGCCCTAGACAGAGTTTTGCAATGTGGGAAGATTAGGTCCAAGCTTGATGTTTCCATTGCGAAATAGAGTATAGAAAATTTCTGCGCCTACAAGGAGGTCGATTTCAGATGGTTTGAAGAATTCAGGGTCTGCTAATTTGATATTACTAGGTATCTGAAGAGACATAGTATCAATGTGAGCCCCTGGCATCCTATCACATATGTTTGGTAGAACTAGGCAAGACAGAGATTGGCTATAGGGGTTATATTTGGAAGTAATGGTTACCTTGCAACGATATTTAACTGTAGATACAGTTTGGTTAATTCCTGATATGGCCAAACTTTCATTAGTAATAGGTATTTGAAGCTTCTCACACAATTCTTGTGATATAAAATTCGATTGACATCCAGAGTCCAGTAAAACCCGACATGTATGTATGCAATTGTATGAGTCATAAATATTGATCAGAGCTGTTGAGAGAAGCATGTTGCATGTATGCACAAAGTTGCAGTTTGATGTAAGAGCACTGGAACGACCAGTGGAATTATCATTATTTGAATTATTATTTTCTGTTTGATCAGTTTGAGATCCGTTTATATTATCAATGTGCAATAGAGTCTGATGCTTCCGATTACATTTTTTACAAACCGTTGATTTACAGTCAGAAGTTTTGTGGTTATTTCGCAAACAGTTTGTACATAATCTGAGAACTTTCACCCTTTCCAACCTGGCAACTTTGTCTAGTTTCAGAAAATCACCACAGTTAGTCAGCCAATGATCTCCCTTGCAAGAAAGGCAAACGATTTTAAAGATAGAAATAAAAGATTTATTATTCATTTTTGATTTGGATGTAGATGCTGGAAAGTTTCCTTTGATAGATATTTGTTTAGTACTGCTGGAATTATTATGCTTTTTTCTCTCCAAGACATCAGCTCGTTCATTCAGAAATTTCCGAAATTTTTCTAGTGCAGGGACGTCGCCCGTAATTTTGTATGACTCCCACTCATTCTAAGTTTTCTTGTCTAGCTTTAAAGCCAAATGAAAAATAAGATAAGAATCCCAGTTTTCTGTAGATATCCCTAGCTGATTTAAGGACCTTAAATGCTCAAAAACCTCGTCAGACAGTTGTCTCAATGTTGACGAGGATTGTTGAGATATTGTTGGAATGCTATTTAGAGATTGTAAGTGATTATGAATTAACATTCGCTTGTTATTGAAACGTTTACATATGATATCCCATGCACCCTCATAGTTATCAACTGTTACATCGATTTTTGCAATGAGTCTTTGGACACTATCATCAAGATGAATTTTCAAATAATAGAATTTTTCAGCATCTCCGACACCCTGATTATTATGCACAATATCTACATATAGGTCCCGGAAATCTAACCACGATTGATAGCCACCCTTGAAAATGGGCAATTTTATATTAGGAAGCCTAATATTAGGTGCATTGTGAGAATGTCTCTGATGATAAGAATTTACTGAACCAGCTAGTTCTAAATTTGAGCTATTTTCCGGATGTAAGATGGTTCCAAATTCATGTAAGATACCTCGTGCAATATATGTTATACTATAAAAGGAATTTTCAAATGATTCACGCTCTGATAATTGCTCATCAAAGTCTTCACAATTTGAATCAATTTGGTCCTGAATATTTTCAAATTTATTGAGCAACTGTCCGCCGTTCTCTAGGCGTGCTTCAGTTTCAGTCAAAAGCATTTTATCTGGTAATTGGTTTACTGATAAACCTTTTAACGTTGATTCAGCTATATTTATAGAGTTTTCGAAAAAGTTAGCTTTCTTTTTATCACAGCGCGTTGCTTCTTTTAATTTTGTAATTCCTCCTCCATGATTAAATTGTTAGAAATATGGAATGAATACTTTACAGTCCTCAAACAGGTTAAACGAATAAACAGGAAATGTATAGGTAACATGGAAGAAGAATACGTTCACTAGGATGCTCACCAGGATATGCTGCCACCGACTTGTTTTCTGTATGAGATGAGCTCTGGTTTCACTTGAATCCGGCTCGAAGGACCAATGTTTTTAGAGTTTTAGTTTAGTAAACTGTATTTATTGTAATAGTTTGGTTTAAATATTCATTGAAGATTTACAATTTTGTAATGACAATTAATTACGTTTTGCTTGTCTCTATTAATTAATTCCTGTCACAATTCCCTGGCCTGCTACGCGCTGTCCGGGCGGGTCATAGATACGGTATATAGAACATCGGCATAGATCTTTGCATGATCCAACTGTACTTTAACAGTATTTTTAGTGGATAAGGGTGGTTATTTCTTATTTATAAACTTTGGCTTGTTTGGAACAGAAAGGTAAGTATTTTTAATTGTCGTATCCATTGGTACACGAAAGTTCCGAATAAAATTACTAGAGGACGCAATTTAAAATCTACACAGAGTGCGGCTGGTTCATTTACGGGACGACGCACGTTTAAAGGTTTCCAGATATATATTATAGTTTTCCGAGCCGGTTATTTGGTTGATTCAAATATGTATCAACGCGCACTGTAGGGTTAATTGAAAAAGTGCCTGGTTTTATGGTTTCTTAGGTGTGTATTTTGAATTAGTAATAAGCGAGTTTTCATTTGTCATATTCCGTGCCTTCCCTCACACTTTATCTTGGCTTAGGATTAGTCTAAATTATGTAAGAGTTACGGAGCGTGCTTTGAGACCAACATACCATAACAGTATTAAAATAATTATGGAACGTTTTTAGAAAACAATCGAAAGATAATAATTATAGAAAACTTCTAAGGGAACAAGTGAAATTTTTTATAATGTTCTAAATGACGTCCGTTTTGCAAAATACAACCACTAATTCTTGTTCTAGAACTAGAAACTGAATTAACACCAGTTTTCTGCAGGTTGTTCACCTTTTCATACAAGCTTGGTGTATCCTTCCAGCTGGAAGACAGCTAGGATTTCAACCAATTACAAAAAAAAGGAAAGAAGACCCTTCCCAATAATTACAGACACATTGCACTATCATCTGTGATCTCTCTAAAGTGGTGGAGAAATCAATCAACATCGAGCTCATGCAATACCTAGAGAGCTCCAGAATCGGTGAATGACCGGCTACATGGTTTTCTTCAGCAGAGATTAACAGGAGACCTGCTTGCCTACGTAACACATGTATGGCAGAAATCTATTGAAAAATATGGAGAATTTCTAGCTGTAGCATGGCATATCTACAAAGCATTTGATCGAGTCTGGCACCGAAGCCTTCTTGGGAAATTTTCGTCACATGGTCTGCCGCCTCAATTTTGTCGTTTACTATCGAGTTTTCTCTCAGATAAATTACTCCACGTGGTGGTTGTCGGAGTATCCGATACAATGGCTATCAAAGCAGGTGTTCCACAGGGATCTGTCTTGCCATCAAAAATAAATGGTCCGATAATTTTGTGTGCTCAAACTCCACACTACACTTTACACTCCACCTGTTTTGGTGATCCACTTCGCGCATCTAATGAAGATTAGTTAGTGACCAAGCAGCAAGTAAAAGTGGCCTCATCAGTCCATAAAACCAAGAAAGGAATTCCGGATGTTCGTTACAAATCCCTTTTAGCCAATACCAATAGTAGAGCCGCCTGTCAAATCAGTAGTAAAAGTGGCCTCATCAGTCCATAAAATCAAGAAAGGAATTCCGGATGTTCGTTACAAATCCTTTTAGCCAATGCCAATAGTAGAGCCACCTGTCAAATCAGCTTCTGATAGTGCCTGGTTTAAAACTACATGATATGGATGCAGCTTAAAATCCGCAATAGGTAGGGGCATTTTGAAAACTTTCAATATATACGGCGCAAGCATATCGTAAGCCCAATGTGACGTGCTTTGCCACTTTGGCGTTGAAACTTACTACGGAATAAACTTTATTTCTCGGGCGCCAGACTAAATACCGATGGGATAATTCGCGAAACAGCAGTCATCTGCATCCAGATTTCTAAAAGTATTCGGTACTTTCGGTTTATCCATGGCATCAGAGGTATTACTATTGACTGAGATCTCATTAACAGCGATGAACGGACGATTGCTGTCAAATGGTTCGACGGATAGTGCTTTCAGACTTACGGCGGTGAATACATACTACGGAATAAACTTTATCCTACTCCTCGAGGACTTCTGCTAGGGCCCTCTTAACAAAACCGTCACGGTGTTGTCTAAAGATTGCCTTGTCGCAGGAAAGCGTCAGTGAAGAATATAACCAGGGGCCGCAATTGACAGGGAGAAATGATTTGCATTGAATTACAGGCTTTAATTGTAACTAAATGCGAGAACGGTTGTACTGTCTTTTATAAGTTGATGTTAGCAGAGGTTTCATTCACTTCCATGCAATAAGATAACTTTTTCCACTATTGACTTTATTGAAAAAAAAACACAATGATAACACCGGTGAATGAATAGTCAACAACATATTATGTAATCATTAAATCTTTCGGAGGGAATCCAAGGACTCCAACTCTGTACGATCTTTACGGCAAGCGGTTATAGCAAACTAATTATATGTTATTTACAGATATTATATAAAGCAAGCAAACAAGCAACTAGGATGAATTCGTGCGGTACTTTGTATTAGGTACTAATCCGGCTATCAATACTCGCCCCCGCAACCGCACATCATCTGTTGTTTTTATGGTTCAAACAATTACAAAATGTCATGTACTTCAAATGATTCTGCTCTAATCTAAGTTAGTACACGGAATCCCTTTACACGGTGATTGCAAAGTAGTGTCAGCTCTTCCAATTTCATAGAAAGGATGTCTATAGCTCTTACTACCGGATATGCAGTGTGCAAAAACTATAGATACCTCAATCAACATTACTCCGTTATTTCCGGATATGCACAGTGTACAACTGAGAACTATGACCCACAAACACAATTTGACCTGTAGTTCCTACTTCCGGATATGCACAGTGTGCAGCAACTGCCGGTAGTTCATCTACACCCCTCCGTTATTTCCGGATATGCATAGTGTACAACTGAAGGGTGTGATCCTGTTTCACCTTTTTTACACTCTGTCACCATGCAATTACTTACAGTTCATTCAATAATATAATTATCATCGGTAAACGAGGTATAGATAGTCAGAATAAACCTACTTCGGATAATTTAAACAATTTATGTGATTATTTCTACAAACAATGCCACGGCGCAGTCACAAGCACTGAATCTAGAACAGTTTCCGCTATAATATAAGCAAGCGGTGACATATACTGGTATTATGCGGTTCAAAATCTCACCTTAAATGAATCTTGATAAATCAGGATTAATTTTCACTTTCGGTAGTACTTCTGTTACTTTCTTCTTGAAATTCAAACGAGAATCGGAAAAGTCAAAAGTCAAAGTTAGAAGTGTCGTTCTTAGGCTGCGATCTGGTTTAAATACCTTATTTCCTCCGGGTATCATGGAAAGGGATATTCCTCCTACCGCGACTCAAATACATCACTATAATTTACATAATCGGCGCATCTTTCGAATCATGCTAGAAGAGGGTACGGGATTTTGACACGATCTAACTAACTAATCTAACGTATCGATTAATTCGAGCGTTGAATGAATCAATCCTGGATTATTCGAAATATGAACTAGATAATTTCGGTGCTAAATGACTAAATACCTTACAATAATATAATTATTCGGAATTATTCAATAATATTTCATTTTGCAAGTCTTGAAATGATATTATGAAATATTTATTCTGACTGAACAATTGCTCCTGTTCCTCATTTGATAATGATTTTTGAGCTTCGTTACATTCCTCCCTTAGGTCGGAAAAAAATTAAAGGATGCAATCCTTTCATTTCCAATTTCCTTCGGGAATTCGCAAAAATTTACAAAATTAAAACCTATTATGACTTTTAAACTAACTAAAAGTAAATTTAAACACTGCTGACAGAAGTGAAAACTGACATTATGAAGAAACCAATTTATTCTGGGAATTTCATCCAAATTCGTATGATTTCACCAGTATCATATCTTTCTACATAACACAATTTTCCGACAGTGCCATTGGACAATCCATCGCCAACATACATGTTAATAGTTATCTTCTATGGTCGGTTAAGAACTAAAATTAACTCGTATGGTAATCCACCCGTATCATCGGTTCTCATTTTATGCAACTTCTGTCTGACGAAATTTTGTTGCTCAGCATTATGACAACCAACGAAGACATCCGATGCCACAGATACTATTGTCTACGAAGTTTAGTATAGAGTTGTTGTACTCGTTGTAGCATCCGAAATTACAATTTTATTATTTTTAAATAAAAATTAATATAATTAGTTTTTCTTTAGTTTTCACAACTATCAGCATTTCAATCAACAATTATATACATTTTTATATTTAATAATAAAAAACGTATAATGGGCGGTACAATTCCTGTAAAGAGTATGAATGTAACCCGATAGTCATTATAATAAATACACATTATTTTATTTTCAAAACATAATATTTATTGATATTTACATCGATGTAAATGAAAGTAATGTTAAACAGCACGAGGACCGAGCATTGAGTAAATTAATAACGTCGATTATTTGACTCAGATATGCACACGTGTGTAAGCGTATAGAGAGACTGCCTGACACCCAAGTCGTTGCGCTGGCGGTAGTATGCATAATACCTAATACATATAGCTACAGAGTGATATCACGTAACGGACTCATGGTTTTACCCCCCATCTGATATAGCTCAACGCGCCTAAAAAAGTTTTCACTTCAAAAATTCTTCTATCGCTTCTTCCTAGTATTTCCATCGATGTGACGACTCCACCTCATCAATGAAAGGACCGTAACTGAATATAAGAACTTCTTGGAACGAAAAATGTACTTCTAAGACGGCGACGGATAAATGGATATTATTAAAATAACAGTTCTCACCCGGACACTTCCGTCACTGAATGGCCGGTACATAAAAAAAACTATATAAAAGGTGGTGCTTAACGGATTCGGTTTTCGGATTGGAAACATTCTTAGGAGAGTCCTCGGAGGCATTTACATGATCTGCAGCGGGTACATCTCGGTTTCGGGGGTACGACAATTGCAGGTGTGTAGCTCGTCACTAGCTTACCACTAATGATATCATGGGGAGCCGGTATCTGAGAAGTTTGTGTTTTCGTGGGGTTGGAACATTTACAATCCCTGGACATAACACCAATTTGTCCGCATCTTGAACAAAATAGTCCCGCGGTTTTTGTACACCCTTCCCGTCTGTGTCCAGGATAACCACAGCGCCAACACAGCTTCCATATGTTCACGGGCAGATAGATTGGCGGCATCTGTTCCTGTTGCTTAGGCGAAGATGGGTGACTCGGTGTTGTCGATTCAGCCTCCCTCAGAGGTATATCCATATTTGGGTTAGAGGCGTCGGCTATATGGAATTCTTCATCCACATCCTTTAAATCGGTGTCAATTATATTGACTTCTCCATCCATAAAATCATCGGCTATTAGTTCTATCGAATCCGTGAGGGAGTAAGACATGATACGGCCTGAAGAAATTTAGTCAAAATGAGAAACTTTACTAACATTCCGCGGTTCGCCGGCTAGATTACACGTTATTTAAGCGAATATATTTTCTCATGTCTTCCGAGAGAATCTAACCACACCTAAGTGTTCAAGAATGGAACTGTCGTTTCCACTGTTCTTGAGATTGGAAACATTTTATTTAAATTTAAATTCTAACCAGATGCACAATTAAACTGAAATTTGTTTGTTCGCCGGAATTTGCAGCCACAGGGTCTTTCCATCGGGCAACCAGACGGGTCTGTGGAAACGTCGCTGTCCTGCTGGTCGGTGTTGATTCATTTGGCCTACTACTCTGGCCGACAATTTTTCAGCTTCTTCCTCCTGTACTACCCATCGAAACTCGCTCTCATTCGATGTTGTCTCTTCATCGTTCGACTTTAGCCAGGGATGTTCGATAGCGTCCTCCACCCTTATCCTATGGGTGGGATCCCGGCTAAATAAGAGGAAGAGGTACTCTGCCAGCTGTAGAATGATTCGACAGCTGAATCCACCAAGATTCCAGATACTTTGCCCTCGGGGAACGGTAAGTTTCCTTGTACTAATTGATACATGAGAACGCCGCAGGACTACATGTCTACTTCCGTTCCGTAAGGTTTTCTTACAAATGCTTCCGGTACCAAATAAGCCGTTGTACCGGCGATTCCTTCCCAAGTCGGGGGATCCTTAAATTCCACCGCCAGCCCAAAATCCGAGAGTTTGTATTGGGGGTTGTCATCGGTTCCAAATTCTCCGGCTTTACGTCTTGGTGGGCAATTGCTTTCGACTTGCAAGAAGCCAACGCTGGCAGAATATCTATCATAAGGCCTCTCACGGGCGAGGGTGCCAATTCCATTACTAGGTAGTGATTTTCGCGTCCAATATATTGCTCAAACAGTGTAATAATGTTGCGATGCTGCAGCTTTGTTTGAATCGGAAATTCTATAGCGGCGCTCGGGTGCGGCTCGGTTACCAACATCTTTCCGCTGAAAATCTTCACAGCGAAATTTTCACCCTGGCGTTTAGAGCACAGGTGGACTACTGCTTGTCCGCCACATCCTAGGCGAGAGCCCACGCTATAATTCTGAACGAATCGAGACATTCTCGGAATCGGGGTGCTAGAAATTTTTCCCGCAATTGGGTTTCCTGGACCCGTTTTATTCGCTCTTTTTCCTCATGAGCTGCACGATCATCCATGATGCGTCTAAGCGGCGGCGGTAGGGCTCCACGTGGAGGTTCTCCATTACACCGTTTCATATTTCCTGTTTTAAATGAAATTATTTGGGGGGGTGAATTAAACGGTTTTAAATCCTTTATGTGTACCCGTTTTACCTGTATTCCATTTTCATCTCTTAAGTCGAATATGACAGGAGGAATAACTTTGATAATGGTAAACGGACCGGTATCTTCTGGAGCCATGACTTTATCCCCCAAATGACAACGCCAATCTCGATGACGGAGATTGTAATGACGGTTTTGTTGAGTGAAAGCTCGGGATAATTGGATACGCACCAATTGGAAGGATTCACATAACTTGTCTAATCTCGACCGGTGAGTTGTAAGCTGCGCGGGGTTTGGGTCTATCGGAATATTCTCAACGGAGTGCGGAGTCCACATTAGCGACAAAGGAACGGGCTATCGAATTCGATATTTCAGGTCCTCGGCCAAAATAAAGAAAAACAGGTGAAAAACCGGTGGACTGATGTTGCGCGGTATTAAAAGCAAATCTGAAATCGGATAAAAATCGGTCCCATTTACGGTGATCCGCATTGCAGAACTGGGCAATCATAGTTTTCAGAGTACGGTTTGTTCTTTCAACAGGGTTACATTGTGGGGTATAGGTCGGAGTGAAACGGTGTTTGATTCGGAATTCTTTCAAGAGAGCCTTGAAGATTTTACTGTCATACTGACTGCCATTATCGCTGACTACTGTTTCCGGAAAATCAAAACGGGTAATAAACTCTTCGTAGAATGCATGTGTTACGGCTTGCGCGGTGGTTTTCCGCAACGGTTTATATTGAATCCATTTCGTAAATTTGTCTTGCATTACAAGTAGAAAATTATTTCCCTTGGAAGATCTTGGTAGTGGTTCTACCAAATCGGTGCTAACTATCTTCCACGGAAACTGATTGAGGGTCGGTTGCATCAATTCGGGCGTTTGTTGTTGTGACACCTTGAAAACCTGACACTGTGTACATTCACCTACGTATTTTGCTATTTCGCGAAACATCCCCCGCCAATAATATTTGTTTTAGCAATTGCCAAGTGTCCTGCGGTCGGATTATCATGATTTTCCTCCAGAATATCAAGACGTAGCAGCTTGGGAACACAGTTTCCACGGGTCTTTCATTTCCGGTTCCGACAAATCGTTGAAATCCCAAAAGTGGCGACACAACCGGTTGTTTCGGATACAATAATCGAGGTAGGCTGCGGAATTTTTCTCTTATTCTGTTTTCTTGGAATTGTACCAAATACACTCGACGGGATCATTCAGTACATACAATTCTTGATTTTTCATGGATTCGTCTCCATACGGCAAAGGATCTCGAGACAAGACGTCGGCAACTCGGTTTAATACGCCTTTCCGGTACTTAATTTCGAAGTCGTATTGTTGCAAGAAAATGCTCCATCGGGCTAATCTTCCACTAGGACTTTTAATAGAATGCAGCCATTTTAGTGATTGATGGTCGCTCAAAACGGTAAATCGATAACTTTCCAGGTATGGCGGAGTTTATCCAGAATGGCACTTTGTACGGAAGAGGATATGCATCTTTCACGGAAACTTTATTAATCATCCGGAAATCAATGCAAAACCTTGGTTTACCATCCTTCTTCTTAACCACCACAACGGGGAAACTCCACGTTCTGCTTGACGGCTCAATTACATTATCTGATAGCATTCGGTCTATTCCTTCATTTATGATCGCTTGAATCCTAGGGTTTTGCGGCCGATAACGCTGCTTAATCGGATCTTTCTGAGTCAGCTTAATTTCATGTTGGACTAACGGTGTTGTTCCTTGCATATGCTCTAAACATGGTAATTCGGTTTCCAGGAATCGATCTAATTTATTTTGTTCGGCTACGGACAATGTCGCTAGATATGTGTCTACTTCATCCCAGAAGCGCACACGTTTGGCCGGTTTCGTTTTCGATTCAACTGCATTCGGAGATTCCGTGATATCATGCAATATCAGATTATCGTTGAAATATACACAAGCGGACGGTAAATGTAGGGAATATAGCCCTGAGCTAAGAATGTCCATTCCTATTACAATATTAGGTAATAATGACGGTAGATGTACAAATTCTGCTTCAATCTCACCACACCCCAAGTTTAATGAGATTCGGTAGGCGGTAGTGCTAGACACCAACTTGCCATTGGTCATTCTAGTACCTACTGCCTTGATAGGAATGGACTGCACATCGTAATCATGACATAAACTAACGACAGTGTCATTAATAAAAGAACGGGTGGCTCCGGTATCCACGAGAGCCGAGGACTCTCTTTCCAATACACTTACTTTTATGAACGGATGGTTTCCAGCCAAATTTATATCAGTGGTACTTTTAAAAATTATTTTTTCAGACTTTACGCTCGAGGCAGAAACATTTTCTTTTCCTATTTTACGTACTTCGGTTTCAGTAAGAATTTTTACTTTATTTTGACTAAATACCGATGGGATAATTCGCGAAACAGCAGTCATCTGCATCCAGATTTCTAAAAGTATTCGGTACTTTCGGTTTATCCATGGCATCAGAGGTATTACTATTGACTGAGATCTCATTAACAGCGATGAACGGACGATTGCTGTCAAATGGTTCGACGGATAGTGCTTTCAGACTTACGGCGGTGAATACTTACTACGGAATAAACTTTATCCTACTCCTCGAGGACTTCTGCTAAGGCCCTCTTAACAAAGCCGTCACGGTTTTGTTTAAATACTGCCTTGTCCCAGGATAGCGTCAGTGAAGAATATAACCAGGGGCCGCATTTGACAGGGCAAAATGATTTGCATTGAATTACAGGCTTTAATTGTAACTAAATGCGAGAACTGTCTTTTATAAGTTGATGTTAGCAGAGGTTTCATTCACTTCCTTGCAATAAGACAACTTTTTCCACTATTGACTTTATTGAAAAAAAACCACAATGCTAACACCGGTGAGTGAATAGTCAACAACATATTATGTAATCATTAAATCTTTCGGAGGGAATTCAAGGAAACTGTACAATCTTTACGGCAAGCGGTTATAGCAAACTAATTATATGTTTTTACAGATATTTTATAAAGCAAGCAAACAAGCAACTAGGATAAATTCGTGCGGTACTTTCTATTAGGTACTAATCAATGCGGTATGAAGCAGTGCAGGTGAAACGGGTGCAAACGGTTTCCGTCCGGCTATCAATACTCGCCCCCGCAACCGCACATCATCTGTAGTTATTTATGGTTCAAACAATTACAAAATGTGATTATGTACTTCAATTGATTCTGCTCTAATCTAAGTTCGTACACGGAATCCCTTTACACGGTGATTGCAAAGTAGTGTCAGCTCTTTCAATTTCATTCATATAAAGGATGTCTATAGCTCTTACTTCCGGATATGCACAGTGTGCAAAAACTATAGATATCTCAATCAACAGTACTCCGTTATTTCCGGATATGCACAGTGTACAACTGAGAACTATGATCCACAAACACAATTTGACCTGTAGTTCCTACTTCCTGATATGCAGTGTGCAGCAACTGCCGGTAGTTCATCTACACCCCTCCGTTATTTCCGAATATGCATAGTATACAACTGAAGGGTGTGATCCTGTTTCACCTTTTTCACACTCTGTCACTATGCAATTACTTACAATTCATTCAATAATATAATTATCATCGGTAAACGAGATATAGATAGAGCCAGAATAAATCTACTTTGGATAATTTAAACAATTTATGTGATTATTTCTACGAAAAATGCCACGGCGCAGTCACAAGCACTAAATCCAGAACAGTGTAACGAAGCTTAAATTTCGAAAGATTATTTAATTTAGATCAGGCAATAAATACGGATGTTACATGTAATTTCAGTTTGAACAGTTCATTATTTCAATAGATATGAATGAATTCCGAATGTGTATTCCGTGATTACCACTTTTCTAAATCTCCGTAATTTCGAATAAGTATAATTATTCAAATAGATGAATCAAATTCATGTCCGTTCAAAATTGCATTTCATTCCGATAAAATATGTTGCAAAAACAGGGATCTGGCCCGTTAAGACACCAAACTTTGTGCAGCCTTATGTATAAAAAGGGCGAATAACCTAAAAACTCCGATAACACTTGTTTACTCCGCCGGGAAGAACTGATGTGATATCATGAGCGCGAATTTTAGATCTAAAAATTAGCGTCACTTTTAACCATTGTTCGGGGCATAAGTAAAAACAAATGGCACAAAAATAAGGATTTGGTGGAGCAGACCTGTCCAGAACCTCGAAAAACATATAAAAGCCGTGACAGACAACAGATCGTTCTCTCTTGTGTTTGTGAATTTCGATCAGTGCAGTTACTCTCTTGTGTTTTTGATTTTCAATCAGTGTAGTAGCTCTTGTGTTTTTGATTTTCAATCAGTGTAGTAGCTGTCTTGTGTTTTTGAATTTCGATCAGTACAGTTACTCTCTTGTGATTTCGATTTAGAATCAGTACCGTTGCCCTCTTTTGTGATTTCGATTTTCAATCCGTACCGTTAGAGTGTGATTATCATATTAGAATCAAAGTGAAATAATTATTATCAGAGTTCAAGTCAGATTTGAGAAAGTGAATTAACAATAGTGTTCCGTTTAAGTGAAATTTCGTATAAGGTAAATGGCTTAATATTTTATATTCGGGCATTACGATATATCTTCCGAATCCGAACCGACCGTATTTAAACCGTTTTATATATCGCAGTGCGTTTTAACAACATTTCAAGTAATATGGCTATCTGAAAATTTACCGCATACCGCTCATTACGCTGAGACCTGTTTGATTCGTACTTTTCCGCAAATTGATCATTCTGAATCATTCATCAATCGATCCCGTACCGCTGAATGGAATTTAGTGACCGGACTTATCGTAGAGTTGATTTCTTGAAAGAGTTTTCATTTACCGTTTGAGCTTCATTACATTTTCCGTCTGGGTGTAATTTTGTGAAATAATACCGTTCAATTGCATTTAAATTGATTATTCTGAAAGTGTAATTGTTAAAATCATTATATATTTTAATATTTGGAATTCCCTGTTTTATTAAATTATTTCTGCTCCATCTTTAACGAGCTAAGTTATAACCAGGTAACAATTGTAATTAAAGCCTACAATTTCGATACTGTTTTATGCCCATTGGACTCTGGTTATACTTCACTGTAGCTACCCTAGGGACAAGGCTATCTTTAGATAGCATAGTGACGAGCCTTGTGGAGAGGACCCTAGCAGAAGTCCTCAAAAAGGAGTAAACCTTTGGGAAAAATCTGGCGCCCGAGGATTCGAAGCTTACGCAGTAAGCAATTTACCGAAAAGCGACAAGGTCACGTTATAACAGTTTCCGCTATAATATAAGCAAGCGGTGAATTGCATGTAAATGTGGCTACGGATTCGTGATCAGCGACCCAAAAAACCCCTTGATGCATTCGAAATGCCTAAAACACGTAAATTGCAAAATAACATATTAGGGGTGTGAAATTGGCCAATTTTGTCGACTTTACCACCCCTACGATGAATTGCAAGTAAATCTGGCTACGGATTCGTGTTCAGCGACCCAAAAAACCACTTAGGTGCATTCGAAAAGCCAAAATACCCTTTTTTGTAGAAAACACAATTCAAGACTTGGAGATTTCGGAACATTTTCGCCCCCAATGGGTGGGGTTGGGGTTCCCAAGAGGTTTTAAAGTGTATGAATGATCCTGAGAACCTCCTGAAGCTGATGCAAAAAAAAAAATTTCACTCGAACTTTATGTTTTCTTTTATTATAGCTAAAATCCTGGTTCACAGCCTGGACTAAATGGAGTTTTCGGAAAAATTTAGAATTTCAATATTTAATTTTCAATTGTGCCCCTTTGCGGTGAAATGCGGAACTTAATAATTTCCAGGATTTTTTCATAGTGACTTTACATTTTTATGTCCAGTAGTTTTCGAGATATTGCTGGTGGCCAACCTTAATGAAACATCCCGCATATACATACTTTTGACGTTTCGAGTTTATTTCTGTTTATCAAAAATTGTTCTGTTAATTAGTGTTTGCATGTAATTTAGAAAGAATAAATATTTATGATTAATGAAATGCACCTATACCAGACTTGTCTTGAATCCAATTAAAACTGCAGAAAACATTGGATCGGTAGTGTGTGAAAGTGTAATAGAGATAATGTTAATGAAGTATCAAATGGATGTCCATGAAATATAATTATACCCGGCGGATGAACCACCTCAGCCAAAACCGACGATGCAAGTTGAATATTGAACTCCGTATATCAACAGTTAATTCCCTCATCCGACGTAGGGCGTGGAGATAGAATTATTAATATCTCCGTTAGACGTGGAGGTAGACACTATCTACTTCAAACTAGGTATCTGAATTTGGTTATTTTAGAAACAGAAACAGATTATTATAAAGTTTTGAAACATTGGTATCAATTTTACCATTAACAAAAGTTTTTCTCAATTTAGATATTTTTCAGTATCTATTCTTTTCAAGCATGGAAATATTAATCAACAGAACAATTTTTGATAAAGATAGAAATAAACTGTCGAAATGTCGAACGCAAGTTTTATTTCATCCCTAGCAGAAATACCAAGAACAAATACAACATACAAGGGCAAGGGGAAAAGTCCCTGAAAAATAAAACAGATGGCGCCACAATCGAAAAGCCCATAACATTTGTGATGTACCAACTTTAACTAGAACGCCTTAAAATTTTTAGACTGATATGCAAGGAGTTCTATATATAGAGTAGAATACTAAGCCTTTCACTGGTATGTTAACGGACATTCTGTCCTTCTCGCACATGTATTGCGCTCTCACTCGCACGATGTGCGCGTTATACTTATTCTTGTATTCTTATACTCTTTGTGATAGAAGGGGAGACCATGCGAGTGAGAGCGCACTACATGTGCGAGGACAGAATATCCGACAGTTACTTAACAGCGCTTTCCTATGCTTAACACACTACTTGTCTACTCTATACATATATAGAACTCTTGGCTGATATGTCATTCAGTTATGTTTTGACACCCATTGAAAGCAAACAACCTTGAAGATTTTTGTAAGCATGGAAAAAGTGAATTTCGCGTCTTGATTAAACATTATTTCTTGCGTGGAAAAAACATTAATGCAAACCAAAGCATCGCTTGTTAAACATTATGGGGACTCTTCACCATCGCTTAGAACTATTCGCAAGTGGTTTACTGATTTCCGTCGTGGCAGTATGACCACAAAGGACGCCGAACGTTCTGGTCGTCCAATAGAGGTTACAACGCCAGAAATCGTCGATAAAATACGTGGTATGATATTGACGATCAGCGAGTTGAAGTGCACGAGATTGCTGAGGATATGCCCATCTCATATTGCATAAATTTTTGATTATGAGTAAGCTATCTGCCAGATGGGTGCCGTATTTGCTCTCTGTTGACAACAAGCGCGACCGTGTGACAACTTCAGAGGAGTGTTTGGCGATGTTCAAGCGCGATAAGAACTTTTTGGCGCCGTATCGTAACTGTGGACGAAACATGGATCCATCACACCACACCAGAAAGCAAAGAACAGTCGAAACAGTAGACTTGTCCTGACGAATCGAAACCGAAAAAGGCCAAAGTGGATTTATCGACCAACAAAATCATTTCCTTGAAGGTGGAGAAATTTTCATACATCATTTTGTTGATGATATTTTTAGTTCTCTTAGAATGACATTAATGGATAATAAAAAATTTTGGTAATGTGGAGAACTACATATTTTTCATGTGAGCACTCAAACGAAAAGTAACGAAGGTAATTATTTACAAGAACGGCCTCACCCCCGATCTTCTTGTAAATAATTACCGTAACAAACATTACATAAACGAGAAATATTTTCACAGTAATGATTTATTAAAAACTATATAGAATACATTATAATAGCTATATTTTTGAACGAAACTCTGAAGGCCTCCATAAAATATAATTAAAATGTCAATAAAAAAAATAAAGCGATTCTTAAATGTAAATACACTTCCAGCACAACAACCACCCAAACATGTGAAATGTAATTTCATTTATCTTCCATTTCAATACATTTAGAAAATTCATTAGGACCATATTTCTACCTGTGATAATTTCATATACAGGAAATTTATATTTAATTTTCAAAGCATTTTCTATTCATTTGTGATTCGATATATTACAAAAACATATTTTGTGTAAGCAGTTGGTATCAAATACATAAACATATTCAAATTTAATTGATTGGGAACCTCTTGAACAAATCAAACTGATACAAAAACATCATATCTAAACGAATCTGGATGGTGTAATTTTACTGGGTAGTGCGAAACTTGCATTCGATAATAAAATTCATTTAATGACGCCACACTTTGTGAAAATGGAGTTTTTATCCTTCTTGACCAAAATCTTGTGTAAATTTTTGGAGTTTTAATAGATCATCATCATTCACAGTTGGTTTTGAAGTGGCTATTGATCCTAACATATCGTTCTGAAACAAAACATCTTAATTAGAAATCGGAGTAGTTTTGTTTTCTCTTGTTCGGAATTTAAGATGTAAGTATCTAGTTGCAATTCAATACTGATTGGGACAATTGTGAGGTGTGAGTTTAATGCCTTATATAGCAGAGCAGAGCTAGAAAGCGAAAATGTTTGATATATTTTGATTAATATTAAAACTTTTTCACCGATTTAAGATCCATTAGTGTTTTCATCCTTCAAAGTTTGAGCAACTCCGTCTGAGGTAGCTGATGGGTGGATCGAGTAGCCCAACAGTTCTCATTGCTGGTCTTAAGCCCAGATAAAGGAGAATGCTAACGACATACACGTACAAGACTGACATAACTTTGGGTAAGGTGAATGTATAATGCTGAGAAAACCTAATGATATACAGTGTTTCAGAAAGACCTCCCGTAAATGCAGGGGATGGTAGATTTCACAAAAATAATCAGATTTTTCATATAAACTATGGTTCTACCTTCTTTCTTTTCGGAGATACGTTGACTTTACATTTTTTTAAACGAAATTTTGCTGTAGCTCCTGTACAGTTACAGATATTTCGTTGAAATCTGGTACTCGGGGGTTTCCGAGGACGCCTAATAAAATGGTTTAGTTAGTTTCAGATCAAGCGGTAGAGGGCGCTGAGTGCGCGACTATTCGGCGTTTCTTTTAGCCTTAACTTTTTTGTTTTCTTTGCACATTTTTCTAGTTTACAATTTTATTTCAAACAAATAATGTACTCTTGTTGAGACCCTCAAAATCTCACATGAACATACGCGATTTCGGTAGTAAGTAAATTTGTTAATGAGTTTTTGTTATGTTCATTTAAACGCGTTTATCCGGAAATTCTCGCATTACGGTATATCTTTGTTAACATTATTAGAAAGGTTAGACAATTTTACATCATTTTGGTTCGAAGCTCATTGGCGTACCGACCTTGATAAGAGTGGGGGAAGTTATTGAAAGTGTAATAATTTAAATCGATGTAGTTTCTTACGACTCTTTCGATATTAGTAAACTTTAGTTTGTATAGAAGAGAAAGTACGTACTTTCAATTGTCGACCCCAGCACTCCCAGCAATGGTCATTTGCCGAACGTTAGCCGAGTATTGCCGTGCATTTTTTTTCTTTTGCCGAGGTTTTTCCGAGGAGAAAACTCAAATTTTCCAAATCGGGTGTCCAAATCACCCCAAAGTAGGGAAATGTGGCATAAAACGTTATTATTAACGAGTTCAATGATATAAGAATAATGAAAAAATATTCCCAATTAAATTGGAAAATAGAAAAATAAAAATTTCATTAGAAAAACGCATTTTAAATTTCGCGCCCTTGCGTATAAAAATAATAGTTTTGAAACAGGGAACCAGTGAAATGCGGAATACAGTATTTTGTGTTGTTACCAGTGATGTCAGATTGGGCGCTTTTGCGCCAATTGGGCTATTTTTTATGAAGATTTGCTATATGTTCTTATTCGAAAGCACAAGCCGCAATTTGGGCGATTTTTGGTTCTTTCAGAGATGTTTTTTTGAATCTACAATCTATGTATGTGATTCAGAATCACTGATATCACTACTACTTGCACTACCAGATTTCTGACCGACATTCCTATCTTTCTTTTCTTTTCTCTGCAAAGCATTGTTTCCTATAAAGAGTAACGAAATTTACAATGTACATGATAAAATTGGTTTATCTTCAATCAATTATAATTTAAACTGACCATAAAACTCTATTTTTTCATTTTGAATTGAAATTTCTTCGGGGTTGCCAGGATAATAGAAAAAAAAATGAAACTCCGAATGGTAATGCCAGAGCACCAATTTCACTGATTCACGACCAAAATGTTCAGAAAGACTATAGTCACATTTTCAATATTACCATTTTGATGAATTAATTTATGTGTAATTATATTCGATGATTCTCGAAATTTTTTCTCATCTCAAAAACAAGTACTGAAATATCTCATATTTTTCCTTATTACACGAGTAATTTTCTAAAATTATTTTCTTGTTTTTTTTTTACCAAATGGATAATTCTTAATTATTGATATAACGTAACGAATTCGTTAGTGCTATTGTTCATGAACATGAATGCAATTAAAAAATTGCAAACACAAAGGATGGAAGTTGGCTATAAATTTGGTAAATAAGACATTCATCGCAAAATTCATTCTTCCGCCAATACTCGGCTAACGTTCGGCAAACGACCTGGTTGAAAAAATTTTTCATTTTCCAACCTACCATTGCTGGGAGTGCGTCGGTCAATTGTCGTATCTATTGGTACGCGATAGTTCCTAATAAAATTGCTAGAGGGCGCAATTTGTAATAAATTTTATTGCTTTTATCCCAAAAAATTACATCATACGGAATCTATGACATCATGATCGGAAATTAGATTAAATTAGCAAAAAAAAAACTGAAAACCGCAGATCGATATCTTTTTTGTTTCAAAGTTCGAGAAAAACGCGTTTAAATCATACGCGCCATTTCGATTGTAAGTAAATTTGTTAACGAGTTTTTGTCATGTTCATTTAAACGCGTTTTTCCCAAAAACGGTGAGATTTTGAAACCCTCAACAAGAGTACATTGTTTGTTTGAAATGAAATTGTAAACCAGAAAAATATGCAAAGACAACAAAAAAATTATTCTCAAAAAAGTTAAGGCTAAAAAAACGTCGAAAAGTCGCGCACCCAGCGCCCTCTACCACATAATCTGAAACTAACTAAACCATCTTATTCGGCGTCCTCTGAAACCCCCGAGTACCAGATTTCGCTACTCCTTCACCCACACTCCGGTTGACCATCTAGTGTAAATTTTAATGTAGTCTTTACATTCACCAGAATTCATGGTGAATGGAGAGGGAACAATTTATAGCATTAACTATATTAACAGGATCCCGTTTATAATAGCAGTTCACCAGTCGACAGTTCAAAGAAAAATAAGTACAATTTTTCATATAAAGTATGGTGGAATTCTGTTTCGATTAGGATCTACAGGACATAAGGAAAAAATATTATTTTAAATAATGGGGTATAAGCACGCACTAAACAAAGATATAAAAGAAGACCGGACAACGTGAGCGAGTCTTTCGAAGCAAGTCAGCCGTAGCAGATTGAGAAATAAGACGTCTGAGAACCGTATTTCCAAGGCAATTGAGATTTAAGATTCCGAAGTTAGTTAATTGATATACTAGTTAGACCTGTGGACGTTCACGCACCAAATATTCCTGTTACCAAGTACAATCGAAACCGTATTTTGTCCGCGGCAAGGTAGGGTCAAGAACAGCTATTCTTTAGTACATTGTGCGAGTAGCCGAATGCGTAGCTCACTATCCCTAGTTAATGGCTGACTGTGCAGAGTTGATAACATAAGCCTCACTTGACACGACCTAAGGAAGCCGTTGGTAATACTTACAATTTTCCGGTTCAGTTATGCACCGAGATTGCATTAGTTTCGGCTACAATTTGATGGAACTTCAGATCCGGCTATATTTCTGGATAAAACGGAAGTTTTAGAAGGAACTGCATTATTGTGGTTTCGCAATAATCGTAGCCGGTGAACTTTTCTCTTGATTTTCTTAAGCCGTTCTTTATGAATGCCAATCATCATGTCGACAAATTAGGCGCTACCGTTAGCAACTGAACGAACCCGCCGCTGCATACGTTGTAAATTTGCAAACCTTAATAAGGAGGCATGGTGTTATGTCACCTGAGCGAGAATTATTCTGGATACACCGAAATCTATTGGCTGAATGCAGACAATTTATTCGCCAAAGTATAGGATGTTTCATCTCTGATGCTTCAGGCAAAGGAGTTTGAAAAACTGCAGGGATAGCAGATTGACTCATAACCAAACAATTCTTGAACCAGCGAAGTCCGGGACACCGAACCTCCCGGAATCAGTTTACTGGACTGTGGTCTTCGTGGACACTACAAGACGCAGTGTCCCAGAAGGCTGAAACCAAATCCGACGCAAATATCCTATCCTGTAGAAGTGTGCAGAGGCCGGACATAATCGGAATAATTGTAGGAATGCGCCTAAATTATTCTGCTTCGGATGTCGCCTTCCCGAAATGATATCACGCGACTGCCTTTGCATTATATCACGAAATGCTTACGGGACTGCGAGACCTATGCAGATTCTCGTTGAACAAGCCTCGATGAACGATGCATATAAAACTGACATCGCGACAGCTGATAGCATCGTAATGGATAATGAATCCGCGAACACTAAAATTACCACCGTATGTCTGAAAAGATCAGTCGTGAAGTCGTCTGGCTACAATTTTCCGCTGACCGCCGTTGAGAAAATGCCACTAAATAAAATGTTTGCAGGTGAAAATTACTCGCTGTTTCGCGATGTATCCAACCGTTTTCTATTCATAATATAATAGGTTATATCTTTTGCTGGAACCAGCCCTTTATAAAAGTGCGAGTACTAGAGAAAACTTTTCTGTTTTAGTTGACACCGGAGCCACCCGTTCTTCTATAACCATGTCGCTCGTTTATGTCAGACCTCCGATGTAAAACCACTTCTTATCAATACAGTTGGTACTGGAATGGTCAATGGTCATTTGGTGTCTAGTACTGCCGCTTATCGAATTTCATTAAACGTAGGATGTGGTGAAGAAATCGGAGCCGTATTTATACATTTCACATTATTACCAGATATCGTGATCGGAATGGAAATTTTCAATTCAGGGTCGTTTTCCCTGCCTCTACCGTCCGCGAGTGTGTACTTCAATGACAATAATACCGAGCAATTTAGAACAGGATAGAGACTCGAAGCACATTTTCCGAGAAACCGATTCAAATGTTTTGCCGAAATCAAAAGCAGTTCAGCACGTGCACTTTTGGGATGAATTAGACATCCATCTTGCTACATTGGCAGTAGTAGAACAGGGAAAGTTGAACCGATTTTTAGAGACTGAACTTCCATTATTTGAGAAGGTTCAAGGAATCTATGATTGGTACAACATGAAATCAAGCGGACTAAGAAGGACCCGATAAAACAACGTTATCGACTCGAAAATTCTAGGATGCAGGCCATTATAAATGAAGAAGTAGAGCGAGTGGTGGCCGAAGATGACATCGAGCCTTCACACAGTTCATGAAGTTCACCCGTTAAGGCGGTGGAAAAGAAAGATGGCATAGATTTCCGGGAATAACAACGTCTCCGTGGAACATTCTTATCCTCTTCCGAATATTAGTGCCATGTTAGACCAACTCCGCCGGGCTCGTTACATCTCGAGCATTGATTTGAGCAAGGTTATTGGCAGATACCGGAAAGTAAGTCCATTACGGCATTCACTATTCCATGTCGGACGTTTATTTCAATTTAAAGTTATGGCACTTTTCAAAGATTAATGGATGTCATCTAGACGATATTATCGTAATGGGAGAATCTTTTGAGGAGCACCTGGCTAGTTTGAGGGACATTTTCCGCCAATTACGCCAAGCTAACGTCGTCACCGCCAAAGATATTCATACCGACCCGGATAAAATAAAAGATATTATGCAAATTGCCAGTCATTCGTCATTTTTTGGGAATCGCTTCTTGTTACTGTCGATTCATACTCTCCTTTTCACAGTTTATACGTCCGTTGACCAGCTTATTGATAAAAAAACTCTCAAGAACATTGGCACCCGCCGAGAAGAACTATTGTCACCCGAAAATAATTTTTGGCTATTGTGTAGGGCTTTGATAAGGACTGCTGCTACAGAGATAATCGTTTATACCGCTATTTCTGGGACCTTACCGAACCAGGTATGTCTGATCCGTGAAATCTCAACGGAAAGCCGTTTTAGAAGAAAATTATGATGCGCTGACTGCTGGACACATGGGAGTCGCCAAAACCATATCCCGTCGTTGTTATTGATCGGGGATGTTTCGCGACATAGCTTAATATGTGAGGGGGCGCTTGCATTGTCAGCGGTATAAGATATAGCAACAACAACGACCAGGACATATGCAACCTTCTGTCAACCTCTACCCATGTAATACAGCCAGCATCGACCTGGTAGGTCAAGTAAAGGTAATTCGTATATTCTGGGAAGTCAGGACCGATTCACCAAGGAGTTAGGTATACAACACCGATTAACACCTCATATACGCCACAAGCTAATCCGGTAGAGAAAACCAATAAAACCATTAAAACGATGATATCTCAGTTTTGAGCCCGTCATCAAAATATTGGTTTCACACCAGCGTTTTATAATTACGGTCGCGAATTAGAGATATCCCGTGGGATCGATCACGACCGACAAGCAGGCAACATTTCTAACGAGAGAAACATAATGTGACGATCCCCAAGAATCATTCTGAAAAATCACAGGGCATCCATATATCATGCGATGAAACTTCTTTACTGCAAATACTAGTAAAAGAGCTTCTTTTTCTATCTTGCTATACTTTTTCTCTGGGTCTGTGAGAGTTCTGGAAGCATGATAGATCGCTTTCATGGACCCATTTTGAATTTTACGAGTATGATAAATGAAAGAACCAATACCACTGTTACATGCATCAGCTGCTACTACAATGGTATATTCTGGGTTGTAGTGAGACAATAGGAGATTCGAATGTAATATTTCTTTGAATTTATCGAAAGATTTCTGACACTCACTACTCCATTCCCTTTTTCTTCAATAATTGATCGAATGGTTTCCGAAATTCATGTATACTTCTGACGAATTTTCCGTAACAATTGATTGCTCCAAGATAAGAGCGGGGTGTAGAAATATCGTGTAGTGAAGGCATTCGGATAATTGCTTCAACCCTTGAAGGATCAGGATATATTCCGTGTTGACTGATGATATTTCCGAAATATTTGATTTCAGGAAGATGAAACTTAGATTTTTGAATCTCGAATTCTTTGCAAAGCATTTAGAAAGTTCTGATGTAACACCTCCAACAGAAATACTCATCAGTAGAAAAGTGAGAACCGCTTGTAGTTCCTCCTCTTATTTCTGCCGCAGTACCCTTCTTTATGACCAATTTTCCCGCAGTTTGTCATTCTGATAGGTACAATTCTTGGCGGAATGCATCTGGTCACAGTACCAGCAGGTCTTCGGAACCTAGGTTTGAGTTTCTGTGAATATTTTTGTTAGAATCATGTGATTTGTTCTCTGATGAATAATTCTTCTGATGAGCATTTGCGTTGTCTAGTGATGTGTTGGAATGTTTTATCATTGTCGTATCTTATTTCAAATTCAAAATACGCTGTCACTGAGAAGATAAATCTTGGAGATTGAGAGATTCTGAGTCTTTCCTATCAATTCTGGATAGCAGTTTTGTTCTCACGTCTGAATCGTTACCAGACTGAACATCACACACAAAATTTGACATTTGAATTGATCGGCTGTAATTTTCCTTAAAGTCAAAATCTTTACAAAATTTATTCACTTTTGCAACATAAGCAACTAAATTTGTTGCACTATTTTTAGTGAGTTTCATACACTAACAGTGGGTGTTTTATATATTTTTCCGAACATTTCTGTGAGTTTGGCTGGCTACTGTATCTTTGAAATCAATTTCTTTATGTTCTTTCGGCAAAATCAAATCGTTATATTTTTGATGAACCAGTGTGTTCAATTTCCTTAGCATAACTCTTACTTTGGCTGGATCTGAAAGTTTAACAGAAATTCTTGGCGATTTTTCATCAAAATTGATCTTGAACTTGTTGAGCTTTGATAAATTCAATGATGGTTTTCTGGAACTGCTCTGACATGTTTATTTACGGTTTTGTGTTCTTTTTTAGAATTCTCGTCGCCATTTTTATGATGCTGGTGATATAATATTTAAACTCTTTCAGTAGAATATATATTTCAAAATGTATCAGAAATGACAACCTCAAAAGAATGATTAATTGAAAACAATGTATCTGTTGCACATATGACTATGATCCCCATATCCAATATTATGCAAGGTCTTAGTGTTCACATACTTCTAACAAGTTTGATATAAGAAAATTTTTAGCATTTTCTTCAGCACCACAAACAGTTGGAATTACAGCACACTGTTGTAAACAGACAACAGTCCATCATTGGGGCAGTATAATGACAGAGTTTCCATTGTCAGACTCTTTCAGACAAAATAACTAAAGCTATGCAAACATTTTGTTCTGATATCAAACCTCAATTAGTTGCTATCAATGGCTCAACAATTCGTACATTTAAAATAAATTACTTGGTAATTCATTGATGTTGAATTAAAGCAATATATTGTTTGCTCTCCTGAACCAATTATTTTTTGCGACGTTAGTACGGATTCTTCTAGGCCTTTCATTACGACCTGTTTTTGTAGACAAATTTTCCATGAAGTACACAACTTGTCGCACGCCGAAGTTAGATCAACCGTCAATTTAATTAGAGCTTGATTCATTCGGCATTCTCTCCGTTAACAATGTAAGGAAAGAGGTCTAGCATGCATTCCATATAAGAAAGCTAAGATTATTATTCATACCAAAAACCAAAAGTCAGCTTGCATTGTATTCAATGCCACAACATTTCTTACATTCTAACGAAGCTTCGTTACTTATTAATATTATTACTCAAAGAAGTCACCTCTGCCGAAACAAATGGATCAAACTTTGTTACACCACGTGTATAAAAACACGACAAAAACGTCGTGTTAGGGTATATTGACCTAATCGAGATACCAGCTGGTAGTGATAGTGATAAAAAACTTTCGCGGAATCGTTTAGATTTAACAATCGAATAGTGTATGTCATATATGGATAACCGAATATCACTGTTTTATAAATCTTGTCATTTCCAGTGAAAACTCTGTATATATATTTTTGGTTTGTTGATAATTGTATATATTGTAAATAGTTAATGATTTATTTCTTGTAATAAATAGCTACAAAGGTCTAGAGTTATTTTATTCAAGGCAAAGACATTATTATTCTGTTGGAAGAGCTTTTTTGAAATACCAATCACAAAACTAAACTAGAAGAACTCTGACCTTCTTACTTGTAAGAAACCTAGGCAGGTCTTCTAAGGTACATGACCGTACTGTAACCTTAGGGGACAACTAATCTTCCACCAAAATTCGTCATTTGGGCGGAAGTTGGTTACAACATGTACATCTAGATTTGGTTGGTTGGTCCTTTAGAAGCTGCTAATGGATTAAAATACTGTTTAACTTACATCGACAGGTTTAGCCCTTGACCGGAAGCGATACCACTATCTGAATTACCGCGGAAATAGTTACTTCATCATTTAAGAACGGTTGGATTTATCGATTAGGTGTACCCTTGTCATAAAGCTGGTAAAGGTACCCAGTTCGATTAAAAATTCATAAAAGAGAATAAAATATTACGAATTAGTCGAATTCGGGCAACATATTTTCATCGACAAGTTAATGGCGTTTTGGAGAGATGACATCGGACATTAAAGAGCTCTTCGATTGCTGCGATACCGGTAATCTTGTTGGGCTTGCGTTCTGTTTCACGAGAGAATAATTCGGTTAGTTTTGAAAATGGTTTAAGGCGAGGCAATCAGATTGCCTGCAGATTTTTTTATAGTCATCTGCCCCAATGGACCCTGGGTCTCTTGTGTTGAAAAACTATGTGTAGACACCTATTTCACAATGTTCACCTAACCTGTTGTCAGTAAAGAACTACCTTACAGCACTAATGCTGTTGTAACAAATGACTCCAGTCACAGTTCTTTAGTGAATTAGTATGAGCCCGATTTGAGTACTTTTTCGTAGGAATATTTTTTTTATTTTAGACCTTACAAAAATAAGGCTGTAAAGGCTTAAGCCTGCTTTCATATTCAGATGAGCCAGTTTCTTTTGATTAAGGTTCATTAAATCAACTATTGCTAAAGGATTTGAAAATTGAGCCAGTACTCAACACTACCTTTCCAGGTCATAGGGTGCACTTTCCTGAACAGTTTTGCTTTTCCAGAAGGGGAGTGGTGTCGCGGTAATGTTTGCTCAGAGTTGAAAATGAGAACGTTGGTTCTGGTACCGAATGAAGTGAAATATTAATGATTAGAAGTAATAATACAAGTGAACCGGTTAGTTTGTGCAGAGATAAACAAGAATAATCTTCACCTTTAAGTATTCAATACCCCAAATTGGGATTTTCTATTTACAAAAAATCAGGACAAATGGATCTAATGGATTTAGATTTTACTCTGTTCAGGACAAGAAAGATATGATGCCATAGTGATTTAGTGCAACCAATTCAACAATTTACCTAAATAAGTAGTGCTGGGACAGTTTATATATTCGTTGAGAATATAAATTTCAGAAGTACAGGATCAGTTCTTCTCAGGGCTGTAATTCTACCTACATTTATGTCGTGTGCAGTGTAAACTGCGGAAATGTCCAACCACTATCCTCAACAATAGTGCTTTGATTCAAGTATTAAATTTCTTTAGAAATAACGTTTCCTTAGGCAAAATTATACTTAGTTTGAGAAAGTGAATGATTTTGTGTTATTGGTTAATGTGCAATATTTAAAGGAACTATAGTGTAAAGCAGTGAAGTGTATTTCATTGTGACATGCAATAAGATAGTGGGGAATCAGTTGTATTTAAAAACATGATCAAACTAACAACACTGTATCACATGTCATTATGACGTCATCTCTTATTGTGGCTGTAGTAAGATGTTTCTATATTTTTATATATCTACAAGTTTGTAAACACATAATATAACAATCTTCCTTAATAATATGTCTATATATCTCCTTGACAAAATGTTTTATGTCATGTGTATAGCCACGGAGGAGGAATCGGGGTTCAGCCCACTCACAAGAAACCTGTTTTAGATAATTTTATTATAATCTCACCATAGTTACAGGGGGTTCCGCTAACTTATCCCCTTCAACCTCTATCCAGGACATTTCGATTGCTCCCTGATCTCCTGGTGAACAAGGGGTTAGAAGGTCGTCAACTACAACCTTAGGATCATTTAGACTTGGTCCTCTTACTTTCTTAAAATGTGTAGCTGTCTGCACTTTACGTACAGGCCGCATTAAAGCATCCTTCACCACAATACTAATATCTGCACCAGAATACCTGAAACAAAAGAGTTGCTGCAATTAACTGTCCCAACAAAATCTTTCCCCCACATATATAGATGATTTCAAGCTATTCTTATCTATGATAATATAGTTGAAGTCTATTCATATAGTGTAGCCAGGCGTAAAATTATATTTTCAGCTCTACTTTTATTGTCCTTAATTATTTGTGGTTCATTATTAATTTCGAATTGAATACAATCTTTGCAAAAATTTCCTGTAATATTGCAAGAACCTCTACAAATTCTTTAGTGGAAAATCAGGTTATTTCATAATTCGCTATTATCTCAACATATCATTAATATACAAACCCTTCAGTCCTTTTCGCCAGTTCTTTAATATCTTCTTCTGTTAGTTCAGTATGAGTATTTCCTAAATGTAGCTTGAACATTGTGGCACGGGCGGGTTCCTCAGGAAGTGGTATGTAAATGCGTCTCTCAAATCTTCTACGGATGGCAGAATCCAGCACCCATGGAATATTAGTAGCACCCAAAACGAGAATTCCTTCGGTATCATGACCAACCCCTATGAGAATATATTTTTCAATGTGATGATTAACCTGATTATTCATTACATTACCTTGCATTTGCACTAGAAATTCTGTTTTAATTCGCCTGGCAGATTCTGATTCATTATCAGATCTAGATGAACAAAGAGAATCAATCTCATCAATAAATATAATACTCGGTTTGTGGGCACGAGCCATTTCAAATAGACTTTTTACTAATTTCTCAGATTCTCCCAGCCATTTGGAAACTAAATCAGATGAAGAAACTGAGAAGAAAGTAGAATTATTTGCTTCTGTAGCAACAGCCTTGGCCAAAAATGATTTTCCAGTACCTGGGGGCTAAAAGTGGAATTAGAGATCAAGATTAATTAATAATGAATTATAACTCACTCCAAATAGGAGTATTCCTTTCCAAGGAACTCTCTTCCCACTGAATAGGTGTGGAAAACGTATAGGAAGAATTACAGCTTCTTTGAGAGCTTCCTTAGCAGCATCTAAGCCTGCTACATCAGACCATTTTACATGAGGTGTTTCTACCACTATAGCTCCTTCTAATTTACCTTGCAATTTTTTCTTTTCTGGATCATCCCCATCACTATCACTATCGCTTTTTTTATCTTCTCTAAAATCATAATCTGTATTATCTTATACCGATTGTCTCAACATTATATCTTTGTGCATTAAGATTAAAAAGTGACACCTGAGTGAAGCTCCCACAAATATATGGATCAAGAAGCAAGTAAGTATCTAGATTCACTTTATTTAATACTATACCGTCTTGAGAAGCAATATGTGACAAATGTTGAATAATATTCTACTTTAATAGTTTGGGAAATTACAATATACATTACTGATTCAAATATAATTATACACATAAGTATTATGAATATAACAATTTATTCCGAAAAGTTACAATTAACTGTTCTAGAATTACATCTCCATAAATCTAGAAATTATAATCTAAATTTCAAATCAGTTCTTGAGAAATCTGAGAATCCATAAGAATGGATAAATTAATTATTATAGCAGACTCCATTTCCAGAAAATACCTATAGAAATTATGAAGAAAATCATCAATAGAGCCTTTGAGACATAATTGAAAGATGGAAAAATGTCATGTTTCCTTTTCGAACAATCCTTGATTGAAGTGAAAATAATTTTAATGAGTGGAATAAAGGAAGAGTAGCAAAATCACAAAATATTAGCACTATCTAGAATATTTAGTTGCTAATAATGACCAATTCATACTATAGTTGTCCATTTAACCTACAAGTGTATGCAGAATACAGAAGATTGGTGAATTCTTGTGAGTTTGATAACTCATTTTTGAATTCCATTGTTTTGAGATTTACAGTTTTCCTCATGACATATTTCACCCAACCTACAGAGTAGACACACTGGACCAATATTTCCACATGCACATGATCAAGTACTGACAAAATGTACAGCTGCCACCATAACATAATCAAATAATTGTCTAGAATTCTTCACTACAAAAATGTTGACTATACCTGTATGTTCTACACACTCCTAGCAATCCTATAGCTATCTTATATTATGCAAATTGATCCTTATGTCACAATTTACATATTTTAATTAATTTTTTCATAGTACAGACACCATTGGTACACACGAACATTGTTACAGTTATTCTTGACCTTGTAAAGAAACTGAAAGGGATGCCCCATTTATTCTATAAATAAACAGTTACCCTTGCTTTATCCTGTTAATTCAAATTATTATTATTGATTTTGGAACTGTAATTTTTTTTCTTTAAAAGGGCAAAGGTAATTGTCAATAATTCTAAATGTTTATAGAATTGTGTAATAATGTTTGCATATACCAGTGTAGTACATACCATAAAAAATTTAATTTTAAAAACAAAATTGTGATGTAAGGATGAATATAAGTTCAAAATGGAGTACTCAGAGTGTGTAGAACATGTGAGTATAGTCAAAATGTATGTAGCAAAGGACATATTCATTCATTTATTTATTTATGGTCCTGTCAATTTAGAATACAAAGTATATAATGAATGTTGTTTCACAATGTAATTATTAAGATGAGCCAACATTATAAATATCAAATACTTCCTTATCAAATTTCAAAATAATATCAACCTAAAACATTAGAACAAATATTTTATTTAAGAATTATCCTATTTAAATAATGGTAACCTTTTTTATATATATTCTAGACAACTACCCATAATTCATTCTAGATTACTGTATAACTTTTATCGAACAGGATCAGAAGGACAATTAATTTTCATGACTATTCTTGTGTAGATGATAGGAAGTATTGTCAAGTACATACTTAGAATCATTTTCTCCATCTTTAATTGGTTTTCGTTGACCTTTTTTAATGGATTCTTTCAATTTTTCTGCTCTTTCCAGGTACTGACAGCATTTAGCTCGAATACTTTCTTTTGCTTTCTCACCTTGGGCTTCATCTGAAATACCATTTGATTAGTTCTAACCCTACCTAATATAACTGGAAAGTCACATTTAATTGCATGCAAGAAGTACTCAACACCATGTTCATATAACCGCAAGGCTTCTTCATAATTCTTATTTTTATCTTCTTCAGTTGCTTTAGTGACTAATTCTATTGCTTTCTGTAAGGTAGTCCCTGTTGCCATTTTAAAATAGATGTATTCTTTAAACAGGGTCCAACAATCGAGAATATAATCAAATAACCTTCATATAGAAGAAAGTATCAATAAGTAGTTCGAAGTAGTTAAAGTTCAGTTTCGTAATTCATACCATTCACAATTGTATTTTCGTTTTAGGTGTAACCCAGTAACAAAATTTGACAGGTCGTTACTTCGTGTCAAACCGACATTCGTGAAAAGGGTGGGCAATTTCAAAACTGAAAGATAAAATATTACTAGCCAAGTTTGAAATTACTAGAAACCATCAGGTCGGAGACGTACCACATGTTGTTGATCATTGGTCAGATCATAAAACATACATATACACATAAAATCGGTATTCTTGAATTCACAGATTTGATAATAGAAGTTTTCGCGCGAACAGTATACATAGTAGAGTATGTGAAACGAAAAAATAAGTGATATCGGTAAATTTTTTATGATTTAACGCGATCCCACGGAAAATGTTTGTTTTGGTCTATAAAACCTCCTAAATTGACCGCAACCCCTTTTTTGTCGCAATTTTGGGGTATTTTGGACATTTTTAGAGGGAGTTCGTAAAAAAAAATGCTATTTCCAGTTGTATTGGGAATTAAGAAACCAAACTGGAACCCTTTCATTGTCGATGTTTAAGGAACTCTCAGTTCAAATTTCAAGTTAATCCGACCTCCCCCTCCCTCGCAATAGATATATATTATTAAGATACTCTTTATTGAGTTTAGATTGATTTAATATTTAATTTTTGATTTGTTTTGATTGATTTGAATGAATGATTTGTATTATATGTTATATGGAATTAAACACAATACTTTTTTTGAATGTTATAAGTTTATATTTCAATATTAATGATCCTGTATTATTATATCAAGTTTTCAAGTTACCTTTATGTTCTAAAATTTCTATGTTGACAATAGTTCTTTTTTAAATTTTCTATGTTTCATTATAACCTCAAACTACTTAAAATTAATACTTGTTCACAAATGACAATCTTACATTCAGAGACACAAATACAATAAGGATATTATAAATAAACTTACTTTTAGATATATCCAATAATACTAGAAAGAATGTTGGCAATGTTCTGTTGATTTAATATGTCCTCTTGGTTATTTGATTATTCACTTTAAAACAATACTTTGCTATTACACATACACAGGTAAACTACGTTGATACTTCTTTATAATTCAGGAACTGTTGATAATAAATTGTTGATACGAAGACTCATGAAGACTATTTACTTCGTAGGAATAATTTATTTGCTTCGGTTATATTAACTTGTCGAAGCTACAGAGACTGTTTCAGTTCTCCGATGTTACCAAAAACTAAGGTTATGGAAATTGAGCTGCTGGACACACTTTCAGTGTCAGATGTAAATGCAAACTGTCTAGCTTCCTTTCCTGTTTCCTTTTTATAGGACACACAAAAGGACGCCAGTTTATGTCAGATTCAACCAATAAGGTACTTCCTTTCCATATCTAGGAGCTATTCCCATTGTTGGATTTGACAGAACTTTTTAATTGTTGTCCTTTGAAATATCTAAATTTGTCTCGAATGAAAATTGAGTATTCTTAAAATTTTGAATTATCAAAGATTTTCAAATTATTTAAAGTTATTGTGCATTCTGCTATTTAAATTGATATTGCCAACATTTTTCCACATATTTTGAAATAAGATAACCTATGATTAGGTTCTTATTAACTTGATTATTCTAATTCTTATGTCAATTTAGACATTTGTCATTTCTCAAATCTAATACTTAATTTGAAATATAAATAACATTTATATAACATTGTAGAACTCAAATTTCTTAATACTATCTTAAATCTATAACTTATTTTACTAGTTTGGGCTATCTTTTGATAGTCTTTGAATCATTTTTATTATGATTTTACTCTTTCGTATCACTGTACGTTTATCCACTTTCACTGTGGAATATCTAAATTTGTCTCGAATGAAAATTGAGTATTCTTAAAATTTTGAATTATCAAAGATTTTCAAATTATTTAAAGTTATTGTGCATTCTGCTATTTAAATTGATATTGCCAACATTTTTCCACATATTTTGAAATAAGATAACCTATGATTAGGTTCTTATTAACTTGATTATTCTAATTCTTATGTCAATTTTGACATTTGTCATTTCTCAAATCTAATACTTAATTTGAAATATAAATAACATTTATATAACATTGTAGAACTCAAATTTCTTAATACTATCTTAAATCTATAACTTATTTTACTAGTTTGGGCTATCTTTTGATAGTCTTTGAATCATTTTTATTATGATTTTACTCTTTCGTATCACTGTACGTTTATCCACTTTCACTGTTTCTTCTTTACACTTCTTATATACTATTTTACATTTTGGTTTATGTTAATATACAATGTTTAATAACTTATACTACTCATAATTTAACTTTAAATAATGTTTTTGATTCCATATTTTATATTCTGTTGAATCTTTTTTATTTTTAATGTTTCGGTAAGTTCAAATTCTATCATTTTATGTTATGTAGGAAATGAAATCATAACAATATATATACATAAATGCATGGGAACTTGCGTGACGGCTAACTCGATCAGTTTTCAACCGATTCAGCTGAAAGTAGGTTTCATGCCCTCAAAACTGCCCGCCAAATTTCAAGTTAAAATATTAAATAGTTTCCGAGAAATTCGAGTTTAAGTTAATTTTTTAGCTAATTCTCAAATCAAGATATCTCATGTCCTTTTCAGCCGATTGACATTTGCTTGGCGTCAAAATGTAGGTATTTGCATATATTTTTACGTGGTAATCATCGTTTTTATACTACATTAGCAATATGATACTATTTTAGGTGATAAAGGTATATATATTTTTTTTAACATAAAAGAATGATAAAATGTGCCTGTGAATGCAAATATGCATGTGTAAATACGTGTTAATGTGTTTGTATGTAAGTAAGTGTACGTGTATTTAAGTGTGTGTGTATGTGAGTGTGTGTGTATGTATGTATGTGCGCGCGTGCCTTATTACGCGTACGTTAAAAAATCACAGAATGGTCTATATAATATACTTGAACACGCCCAATATCCATCTTATAATAATAATAACAGAACACACATACCTACATGTAAATGCACGTGTATAATAATTATAGAATACTATAATAAATATGAGGGGTACATATCTGTCTCAGGCATACGACAGATTCATCGTATTGTAAAGATGAGAGACCCGTTTTCACTACATTGTATAATACATAGTTTACACCTACACATACCTATAATAATGAGTATGTGTAAAAAATTTGTATATAAATAACATAGTCTAAGAGGATCTTTTCATATATATATATATATATATATATATATATATATATATATATATATATATATATATATATATATGTTCTGCTTCAGGTTTCCGCGGGCGTTATATGCTGTATTGGGTTGCCGGGATATACTCCGCGTTGTCGTAGATTGGTTTCGATAGAAACCGTTGATATGACGACGTTTCGGCACAATCTCATGTACCACCTTCAGGTCTTCTCTTCAGGGCTGCTGCTCTGCTTCGAGTTAACTTGAAACTGATCTCCGTTGATCCTGTTGGTCTTTTATCTATCCTTGTTACATCTGGATGATTTTGCCGGTTTGATGCGTCTGATTGAGCTTGATGGTCTGTTGCGTTCGAGCGATTTTGTCGGTTCGTTGCGTTCGAGCGAGTTTGCCGGTCCGTTGAATTAGTCTGGTTGACTGTTCTCCTGGGTGGTTGAAGGGCTGGTTTCCAAGCAGTTGGTAATCTCTGTGTATCATCTCTTGTATTGAGATTTGAAGGTCGCTTCTCGATTTCGATAGCTTCTCTTATGATGCGTTTTCTTTTGTGCTCCAGGCTGGCTAGGACTCGGGTGTTGTCAAAATCGATTTCATGTGAAGTTTTTCTCACATGTTCGGCAAGTGATGATGTTGTTTCTTGCTTTGCGACTGCATTGCGGTGTTCTTCACGTCGAATGTTGATTCTTCTGTTAGTTTGTCCTATGTAGCTTCCTCCGCAATCTCTGCATGGTATTTCGTAGACCCCTTGTGTTTCCAGATTTATTTTGGATTTAGCGTTAGGCAATACTTGACCAATCTTTCTTGTCGTGTTGAAACTTGTCTCAATGTTGTGTTTTTTGAGAATTCTGCCGATCTTCTCTGTAGTACCTTTGACGTAAGGGAGATGGGCTTTGGCGACAGGTTCTCCTTTTTCTTCTTCTGTGGTTCGATCTGTCTGGCGTCGTGGCCTCAGTGCTCGTCGGATATTGTCTTTTGAGAACCCGTTTTGTTGTAGCGTGGTTTGTATTGTCTGCATTTCTTGTTGTTTGTGGTCATTGTCGGTAAGTCGGTCTGATCTGGTTATGAGTGTTTTTATTACGGATTGAAGTTGTGCTGGATGGTGATGTGACTGGGCGTTCAAGTAACGATTCGTGTGTGTTGGTTTCCTGTATATGGTGTGTCCTGTATATGGTGTGTCCTATTCTGCCGTTTGTCTTGCTCACAAGAACATCTAGGAAGGATAATTGGTTGTCCTTCTCGATCTCCATTGTGAACTTGATTTTTTCGTGAATCCTGTTTATGTGGCTCAGAAATTTTGTCAGTGCGGCTTCTCCGTGAGTGCAGATGACAAACATATCGTCTACGTATCGTAGCCATAGTTTTGGTTTTTGGCTGGCTGTTTGGATGGCTCGTTCTTCAAAGTCTGTCATAAACAGGTTGGCTAATACTGGGGATAAGGGTGATCCCATCGGTGCCCCTTCAATTTGTTTGTATCTTTGGTCCTTGTAGATGAAGTACGTATTTTTGAGGCAGTGTTTGGTAAGTTCGATGATGTCCTTCCGTATCTGGAATTTCTTCTGGATAATTTCGACGGCCTCATCGATGGGGATATTAGTGAAGAGTGATACGATGTCGAAGCTCACGAGCATGTGGCCAGGTTCCAGCTTTATGTTCTTTATGCGTTCGATGAAGTGGCTTGCGTTCTTCACGTAAGATTCGGCTTCTTCGGCATAGGGTTGTAGCTTCTTTGCTAGGAATTTTGCGAGCTCCTGTAGAGGTGAACCTATCGAACTGACGATAGGCCTAAGTGGAGCTCCTTCTTTATGGTCGTCATATCAACGGTTTCTATCGAAACCAATCTACGACAACGCGGAGTATATCCCGGCAACCCAATACAGCATATATATAGATGGTACGCCATTATTGAATGTGATGGAAATACCTACAAGAGTATCCTTGAAAATGGAGCTTTATGTATTCGGTTTGGAGCATGTTCTGTCTATGAATATTTTAGTATCTATAGGTGCTATAACTGCTCAGGTTTTGGTCATAGTGCTAAAGACTGTAAAATAGAAAGTGTTTGTTTGAAATGTGGCAATCATGGTCACTCTGGTAATAATTGTGATAGTGAATCAAACAGATGTCCCAACTGTGTAGAAGCAAATGACAAATTCTCTTTAAAATTGAATTCGAATCATTCCCCATTCGATTATAACTGTCCAGTATTAGTTCAAAAAATTAACAATGAGAAACGAAAATTAGAAATGGAAACAAATCAATAGCAATTACCTAATAACAAACTCGATACCTCTAAAATGTCAAACTTCTCTAAAATTTTACACTATAACATTCAATGTCTAAGAAACAAAACTTCAGAACTAGAAGCTTTTTTAATAGGTAAAAGTTATGATATACTTTGTATAAATGAACATTGGTTGGGATCTGACGAATTAAACACTCTGAACATAAGTGGTTTTGTAAATCTCTCAGCTTTTTGCAGAACAACGCATAAACATGGAGGAGTGGGTATTTTTTCAAGTAATATCATAGAAGCAATTCCGTTAGCTTTTGATACACAAGAAATATCTGATGAAATACATTTTGAAATAACAGGTATAATGTACAACAAAATACAGGTACTGACAATCATCGCTCACCTCTTGGGGATTTTGACATATTTTTAAATAAATTAGATGCAACACTTAATAAGCTATCATTACACAAAGGTACTATAATAACTGTGGACTTTAACGTACATTTCCATTCAGATAGTAAAGAATCTCAGTCACTATGTAATATGTTTGAATCCTACGGACTACATAAAACTGTTCATAACTATACTAGAAACGAAGCAACTCTTGATAACATATTTACCAATTTTAACAGCAATTGTTATGTTGCAACAGTAACAGATCCCAATTTATCTGATCATCTTGCTATATCATTTAATTTTGAAGTGGGAAACAAAACATCATTAAATAATAAAATCAGAATAACCTACAGACCAATAACAGAACAAGGTCTCTTTAAACTTTATAATTATGTAGATAAAGTGGATTGGTCATTTGTAAACAATTCTCAAATAAATGTAAATAACAAATTTGATCATTTCTTAAATCTGATAATAGATGGCTGTGATTCTAGCTTTCCAATAAAAACAAAATTTATAAAACAAAACGAACCTAACATACCTAAAATACATTGGTTTAATGACAACTTAAGACAAAGTAGAGAAAAATTGCAGTTATTAAGCAGTTTAAATAAAACTAATCCACAAATTATTTCCAAGGAATCACTTAATAAATTTAAAAATAGGTATCGTGAGGACATTAATAAAAGTAAAAAAGAAGCTAACGATAAATACATTAACAATTAAAAAATATGCAAAAGGCATTGTGGGATATCATCAAATACAAAAATCCGATTAAAAGAACTTCTCAACCTAAAAACCTAAATGCCACTGATTTAAATATTTTTTTTACAAATATAGCAGAATCCTCAGTCAAGAATCTTCCACCTTCACAAAATAATCCTATTGATTATATTAAAAAAATTAATTTAGTCTTCCATTCAGAATTTAAATTCATAGAAGTTACATTCAATGAAATGAAAGATATAATTTCAAATTTAAATAATAGTCCCAGCAAGGACACTTATAATATAAATGTTAAAATAGTAAAAACTATTCTTAATTTGATCATTTTTCCTCTATGTAAAATTATAAACCAATGTATCACCTCTAACAGTTTTCCTGATTCCCTCAAAATATCTAAAGTAGTTCCGATTTACAAAAAAGGCTTATGCGATGATGTTAATAACTATAGGCCAATATCAATTACACCCATTTTTGGCAAAATTTTTGAGACTGTGCTGAAACGGCAAATAACATACTATTTTGAGGCAAATAATTTGTTTAATAAATGTCAATTTGGATTTCGTAGCAATGTTTCTACTACAGCTGCTATAAACAAACTTACTAGCTATGTTCGAGAATGTTTTGAGGAAAAGAAGTTCATGCAAGCCTCCTTCTTTGACCTTACCAAGGCTTTTGACTGTGTGTCCCATGATCTGTTGATGCAAAAGCTCAAAGAATATAACTTTGATAACAATAGTATAAATCTTATTAAATCATACTTAACTAATCGTATGCAATATGTATCATACAACAATGAAAAGTCGACAAGTAAAATAATCACATTTGGTGTTCCACAAGGATCTGTCTTGGGGCCAACCTTATTTTTAATATACTTTAATGACATTAGCAATTCTCTGTTAAATAAGAACAACATTATTTTATTTGCCGACGACACAACAACACATGATAGTGCTGACAGCTTGGAGCAATTGAGTCAACAGGCCTTGGAAACACGAACCAGTATTTGTAATTGGTTCCTTGCTAATAACCTTAGCATTAATGATAGCTAAACACAAACTTTACATTTTTCACTTAGACCAGTTAATTTAAATATTGAAACCAACATAGTTAAATTCCTCGGCGTTTATCTCGATGCAAGATTGAGATGGGAGCATCATATTGCACAACTATCAAAAAAACTCAACAAAGTCATTTTCGTTATACGAAATCTAAAAAATACAGTATCAGAGAATGTATTGATGAATGCATACTATGGTTATTTCCATTCACATATGACATATGCAATACTATGTTGGGGTAATTCAGCGCAGGCCTCAAGGATTTTTGCAATTCAGAGAAGGTGCATAAGAGTGTTAGCAAACCTAAAATATAGAGCGTGTTGTAAACAAAAATTCAAATCCTTGAAGATGCTCACTTTTCCAAGTGTTTTTATATTAAATTGTATAACACATGTTAAAAAAATCTGGTTGCTTATGTTAAACACTCCAACTATCATGAATATAACACCAGGGGAAAAGACAATCTTGTTGTCAACTTCAACAGAATCAATAAAGCTAGAGATGGACAAGGCCACTATGGCATAAAATTATACAATGTTCTACCAGAATCTATTAAAAATTTAAATATCAGAAATTTTGAACACAAAATGAAAACTTTTTTACAAAATGAAGCATTCTATAGTATAGATGAGTATCTAGGTTTTAATTTTGAAGACATTGAAAGTAGTCCTATGTAATCTACTATGGTGTTTTATTATGATGTATCGAAAATTTTATCATATAATTAGTTGTATTTATTGCAATTTATTATCATTTATGAAAATCTTAATGTAAATTTTATTATTATTTATTATAAAAATTATTCAATTTAACAAGTGATTCTCTAACTGTGATACATCTGATTTATTAATGTCAAATACTATAAATTTTAAATACCATCCTTAATAAATTCTTTTGCATTGACTTGTGTAATACTATGTACTGTAATTTAGCACCAATAAATTTCTTTCTTTCTTTCTTTCTTTCTATATATATATCTATGCGGAAATAGCTGGACACAGTTTTCAGGAGATATACGCATGTCTATGCGGAATTAGCTGGACAGATTTTTCAGGAATTTTATATGGGCTGGAAATAGCTGGACATACATATTCATATGTCTATGAGGTAGTGCCTGGACAAATATTAAAATGTTATTCTGAGCATATTATGATACTTCGAAGCGCAGCAGTGGCAGCAAATTAGTGAATGCGCTTGAAGGAAAAACGTTTATCAAATATCCTTAGGTAGTATATTATACAAGGTTATACAAGGAAGGTTTGGAAAAAAACTGAATTCTTGTTTGGTGAGATGCTCTTGTTTCCAATGTAGTCAAATAAACAAAATGCAAATTGGTAGTCCAAGAAGTGTTCAAATACTAATGATGAAGCATCCTAGAGTAAAATACTGCGGAAGAAAAATACCTCTCCGTTCGAATTTCCAGGCGAGGGATCTTTGAGAGGGTTAACATTGAAGAATATAAACTTGAAGATAGACCTCTGTAACATCCGAGGTCTTACCAAAAATATAAACAATGTGCATTACTTCCTGCAGACCTGAGATACTGACCTTAAGTGAGACACAGGTCAATACATCCACCAACACTACCTATATGCTCTGTGCTGGCTACTAGCTCCACGCTCGTTTCAGATTTATAGAAGGTACCTCCATTCTAGAAATGCTCTCTCATGCCACCGAGAGGAGAATCTAGAACCACAAGAATTCGATATAATGTGGTTCAACCTTGATAATCACAAACAGACAAACTTTTTCTGTTGTCTTCTTTATCACCACATGAATCAGTCCATGGTGACTTCTTTGAATTAGGTTCTCTGAAAGTTGACCTCATGTAATCGAACTATACAGCAGCTGAAATTACCATCATGGGTGATTTCAACGTTTACAACTCCGCTTGGCTTGGCTTGGATGACGCAGGGTGACAGGCTGAGGCCTTCGTCATTGCATACGGTATCGAGCAGTTAATTAATGAACCAACACACATTCCTGATAACAAATATCATTATGTCAATACGCTTGACTTATTTCTCACAAACTATATAGATCCCTATGAAGTAAAGGTCCGTGCACCAACGGAAAACTCTTACCATTCTTTCATCACTACGAACTGTCGCTATATCACTCCACGAACCAATAGAACACCTTCACGCACAGTTTGGCATTACAACTCGGCCGACTGGGACGGTCTTCTCATGTTTTTCTCCGAATCTTTCTTGGAGAGGCGTAAGTTTTGTATCTGGTGACTCAACACAATGTACCCCAGAGATCTCGGATATTATCAGGCTCAGAATGGAAACTGACCTACCTCATATACACACATGACTATCATCTGGTGAACCATGGTTCAATAAAATCTGTTCTAGAGCCGTGGCATGAAAACAAACAGCATACCGTCGTTGGCGAGGTAACCCATTTCTGGAGACCAGAACAAAACATGTTGAAGCCAGAAATATGTGCAATGAAACAATAAGCGTTTCAAAAGAGGCATATAATGCCAAAATAAGATCAAAGCTTATCGAATGCCCGAATGGGTCACGTTCGTTTCGAATTTTCGCCTAAGCCGTTGGTGGGAATTTCCCTTCCAGTTCATTCTCTTTCCTAACCATAGATGACGGCACACTGGCTACTACACCACAAAAAAAGCCAACCCTTTTGCTCTATTGTTTACAGCAAAGTCCACTTCGGATGCACAAGGGAACAAGCCTCCGAATACTGCTGTCATCGATAGACATATGCCTGAAATTGTCTTACGTCAGCGCACTATTAGAAGCATTTTGCTTGATCTCAATACCAAAAAGTCTATGAGGCTAGACGGAATTCCATCTGTCGTTCTCAAGGAATGTGTTCCTGAATCAAAACCAATTTTCTGCAGGTTGCTTAACATTTCATACAAACTTGGTGTGTTGCCTTCCAGCCGGAAGACAGCTAGAGTGCAAGTTCAAAAGAAGGAAAGAAGACCCTTCCTAATAATCGTAGACCTATTGCACTATCACCTCCGATCTCTGAAGTGATGGAGAAAGCAATCGAGCTCATCGAATACCTAGATAACTACAAACTTGTGAATGACTGGCAATATGGCCTTCATCAGCAGAGATCAACAGGAGACCTACTTGCCTACGTGACACATGTATGGCAGAAATCTGTTGAAAAAAATGAAGTATTCCAATTTCAATTATTCGTGGTTCGTTCATTGTTGTCGACTTGAATCATGCAATAATATATAATGTGATAATCTATTAGAGCTTAATGCAACCAAAACTCAAGCTTGCGTCTCCTCCAGGAAGGCGAGCTACTCAATCCCTAATATGATGATGTCAGATGCAACCATTCCTATGAAGTCTTCCATAACAATGGTCGGGATCACCACCAACAGCATCCTCTCATGGGGCGATCATGTGAGGTTCATTGCGAGAACTTCAAAAAACTTACCAACTTCCGTGCCAAGGGCTACTTCACATCCCAGCAGCTCCTCATAACCTACAGACCACAGATATTCGACCTGTCTTGGAGTACTGTTCACATGTTTGGAGTACGGCTTCGAAACATACGCTGAAGCACTTGGATTATATCCAGAAGAGTGTTATTCGTTTGATTGATGATGTCACACTCACGAGTTCATTGACATCTCTAGAACACCGTAGAAAGTTCCTTCTCTTTTCTATAGATCTTTCCATGGTCGGTATTCATCAGACATCTTGTCTGGTATTCCACCACGAGAGATTCCAGATGGGCGAACTACACGAGCTCAAACCTTCACTGTCAAGCTCGAGACCTGCCGAACTTCTTTCTACCAGACTTCATTTTTTTATCGCACAGCGAAGTTGTGGAACTTTTCACCCAGTGAAGTCTTCCAGCTACGCCTGTAATTTCCAAACTACCGAAAAAAATAAGAATGCCCATCTCCTCATCCTACATTCTATTGCTGGCTCTCATGATGTTTATCGAACATTATAGGTTTCCCTCTCGTGTAGTCAAAGTATAACCAAAATCACATCATATGGATTTGGATTGTTGATTAAATAATGAGGAATAAGTCAAGCGCATTGGCATAATGATAGTTGTTAGCAGGGATTCGTATTGGTTCAATAAATAACTACTCGAGAACGATGGTAGTGGCGAAGGCCTCATCCTGTCGCCCAGCCTAAACCGTCTTGTTTGAGATCTTGTGCCAAACGCAGTTGTGAACGTTGAAATGGTTCATGATGATAATTTCAGTTGCTGAATAGTTCAAACGAAGTCGAGTTTCGGAGAAAGAAATTCAGGAATTTCACCATGAGCTGGTTCGTTATGTGATAAATAAAGACAGAAGAGAAATTTTGTCCGTTTGTGATTATCAAGTTGGAACCACATGATATCGAATTCTTGTGGTTCTAGATTCTCCTCTCGATGCCATGAGAGGTCATTTCTGGAATAGGGAGAGATACCTCCTCTAAAACTGAAACGAGTGTTGATCTCATGTTGGTGGATGACCTGGCTGTCAATTAAGGCCAGTGTGTCTGGTTTGTCTGTCTGCAAGTGGTAATAAACATCGTTAATTTTTTTGCTAAGACCTCGGAGGTCTATCTTCAAGTTTATATTTTTCAATGTTGAATCCCTCGAGCACCCCACGCCCGGAAATCCGAATGGAGAAAAAATTTTTTTCGGGGTATTTTACCTTAGGTAGCTTCGTCATCAGTGTTTCCAGAATTTATCTGGAATGGATAAAATGTCGGTTTGGATAAGGTGACAGGGAAATGAGTATGAGGCTGAACCCGGAATCATCGAACAAACACTGAAACATGAAATTGCCCACTTCATAGCATCTTTGTAAAGCTGGTGGTGTTTCACCGGGTGATGAGGAAAACATCTACCACCTGTGGTTATCCTTTTAGTTGCCTTTACGACAAACAGGATTTACAATAGGCAATTTCTTAGTCCGTCCCCATACGGAGGGTATTTTATTATTGGATGTTCTTCTGATGGGTGTTAGGTTTTTGAAAAGATGTTTGCGGTCAGTTGCGAGAGGTGGAATATAAATAATAATCAAAGAATATAAAAAAACAGTTTTTTTGCTTCTAACTCTCGAACAGTTGCTGCTATTGAAAAACGTGAGCAGTATTGGCTTCTAGATATTGAAAATGCCTACAAAATGAATTAGGTTGGGTTAAGCTTTGTTTAGCTATTTGCTTGCAAAACTCAAAAAACATAAAATTTTAGACTCATTTCAAATTTCATATAATTTGATAACTTGTGCTTCTAAATATTTGTGGTGCAGCACTATTTGAAGGTCTCTATATGCTTTATAAGTAGTATATTTTTCGCTTAAAATATTAACTAGTCTTTGTAGAAAGCTATTTGTTATAAATAAAAATTGACTTTTGAAGTTCAATTTGCTTTATAATGACTTTGAAAATTAACTGAAAAACTCAATTTTAAACTGGGCCAAATTTTGTAGTCTTATGAGTTTGCAAGTAAACAAATAATCTAATTTTAAGTCATTCATTCGATAAGTATTTCTAATAAACAACTTTCAACTAAGGAACATTCATCTGTGGCAGCCCTCCTAGATCATATATTTTAAACATTAATTATGTTACAATTTCAATTATTCATGTTTCGTTCGTTGGGCGACGTGGGCATCTTAATTGCAATCAGTGCGATAAAGATGGTGAGTGCTTAGAGCAATAGTTTTAGGAATCCCAGGCTTCAAATAATGTGAATTAGTTTTCAAACGTCTCCTGAAGATTGTTGTGAGAACGAAACGAACCTAAAGGCGAAAAACATAGTAATTATATGTGTTTTTATGACCTATTTCCCTAGAATTTACATATAAGTAATAACAGATGATGTCAATTATTGTTTAACAATAATTCTACATGTGTTTCATCATATTTCGAATAAGATATGAAATAATGCACCTTGAGCTTCTGTTAGTATACTATTCTGATGTATAATTATTAGCATTGAACATAAAAGATAATCCATTCTTGTTATAGACCGGTAAATACAGATTAATTCAGAGTAAGTAGTTTCATTTGAGATAGGTACGTCGCCCTTATATCTAGAAACTTGAAAAAACTCATGCGCAATTCGGTATAGGTATTCATAAATAATTTTAGTTCAGCATTAGAAGAAAAATTACTATAGCGTTCGAGGATGACGATTCCATCATCTAATTAATGACAGATCGCTAGTAGTCCATAGTTTGGAAGGAATAAGTTCTGTTTTCTGTTTGTATTACATAGCTTGTAACATTTATAACTTGGAACAGAGTTCAAGACTTCTAATAAAGGAACAAACCAGGTCATAAAAATCGCCCCGAACAATAAATACCCTTCGCATTATCAGTTTTGTGCACTAAATGTAGGTATACGGCCGGTCCCTTGCATCTAGCGGTCTAACAACTTATAGTAAAAACTAATAATTACAATTGGTTTGACAAATTATAATAAGAACTAATACTACCATTCTTGGGTTTCACATATATTCCTGCGCATTGATTTTATCACATTGAAATCAATACAGGTTATCTTTAAAATTGCAATAAGAGATAAACAATAACATTGAGGATGATTTTGCATCGTAAACTACTTTCAATCGAGTTGTGCAACTACTTTCTTGGATGACAATCTAGAATTGTTCCTAAAACAATATTTAATTGGTGATTCTGTTTTGAGGTATTCATTGTTGCTACAATTGATAATAATTGTATGAGGTGTTATTTTATTGAAAAGAGGTTGTAAGTCTGCTGAAGAGAAACATAAATATGTATTTAATAGAAAAATGTTTCAAGATGTACTTACTCATTCCAGCTACAGTCGATATAATTACGTGAGGTATTATTTTATAGAAAATATGTTGGGTTTAAGTTTAACTGGAGGAACAGAGGAAAATTGATTTTTAGTGAATTATAATCCATCTAGATTCTCATAGTTTGGAAAATTCGGTGTCAAAGATTTAACATGCTAATATGAATACTAACTACCACTAACACCATTAAACTGATTTCCTTTGAATACTAAGAGGATTTTTCATATTGGAACGAAACCTTCATCCATATTGAAATACAAAACATGAAATGAACTACCTAATTTTGTTTCATAGACAAGTGGGATGAAGTTGATAGGTTGAATACAAATATGGTTATAGGTTGAATATTATTCACATGGAAAATGCAGTGTGTGAAATGTCAAAGAAAAGAGGTTTTGACTGAAGAAGAAGGGAAAAAAGTGGTACAAATCACATACATTCCAGCATTCTTCAGAAGGGATCACTCCAACAATGACAGAATGCTAGATCGTCTCAGACTTAAATACAAATATTTAAAAAAATAGAACCGCAACATCTGGTAGATCTTCAATGTATACCGAAGAAAGAAAAAGCTTAAAACAACATGTTGAAATTATTTTTGGGTTATTTTCCGAGTCTCAATAGCATTTTGAGCTTTTTTACTTCAAATTATTTAAAAAAATTAAAACGGTTTTCAAATTTATTTTCCTAATAATTTTTGAACTTCCTAAGATAATACTGACATCACAAAAAATGTAATTGATGGAAAAAGTTGCTAGATTATTTTCATTATTTCTATTCAAGACATTTTAGGATTCTAGAATGACCATAGTATTTTGAACTGGAAAAATATGTAAAATTCCAATTATGTTAAGTTGCTACTGAAAAAACGAGTACTTGTGGCAAACGATTTCATTTTTATTGTGTACAGCCTCACAATTAGACAACTGAACTTTGAACTGTCACACTTGGTGAATATCGCTGGAATAATAGGAAGTTCTAGCAAACATATGCTAGCGTTGTTTCCTAGGCAAAAGTCAATTAGAAATGAGAATGCTATGTGAAAAGGTTAACGTGCCTTGTGCTAAATCTCCCTGATATGGTTGTGGATTGCACTGAAATCTTTGGACGAACCAGAGTAGTTTTGAGGTTGACTGTGTGATATTCCCCCTGTATTGAACATAATTGAAATGCTGTATGTTTCTTGGTATATTTGTAGCCTTAGAAGATGGACAAAACTTTTATTTCATTTTCAATAAGACAATATACAGTATCGGAAACAATTCTCCTGGGGTATAGACATAAATCTACAAATGCAACGAGGAACGCAATGATATGATAATATCACATAAACAAGAGAGACGCACTGCTGTGCCCTCCTCTTACTCCATCCGAGGCGTTTACTGGTGCTGGTATGATACTGACGTCCTACGTTCTGAGCTGACCGACCTGAAATTGTAATGCTCTCTCAACATTAGCAAGCTATTCTTTACGCTCTCATGAAACCACCATACTCAAGATAAATAATTTCCGAACCTGTATATTAATAATGTAATATCATTAATTGATATCTTAATCAATGGTGATATGACATAGTTTATAAACAACAGCTACCACGTCACAATCTAATATACAATTGAAGAAGATAATAACTTGAAAACCATTTTCTATGGAAAATCAGTAAGGTCAGGTTATTGTGTCATTGGTTAAAATATGTAACTTATGAACATGAAATCTTGATTGTGTCTGAATGTATCTGAAATTTCTTCGGCATAGGTACACTTTTCTTATATACAACTGTATAAAATGCATCCCAAAGAGTTTGCTTCACATTGAATTACATTAAAATTGAACTTTGACATTAGCTTTTGCGTGTTTTTGGTAATATAATAACCTTCTCAAAAGTGGATACGTGACTTCCTCCACACATCTAACTTGTAATTTCTTTTCCTAAAAACATCTTCAATCTCGGAAATTTTCTCATGAAATTTGTAAAATTATGGCTTTTACTTTTTAATTTTCAGAATTTTGAGAAAAGGAAATCAAAATAACCTAAAAATTGATTCAACAATTTATCCAAAGTTCACGTACCGTACCTACCTACTTTTGAAATTTACACATAAAGGACCCCGCAAATTCCTTACGGGAATTGGGTCTCGGTGGATATTTCTGAATTTTTCATATGATGTAGTCCATGTGATTCTGGACAAATGTTATCATTGCGCCAACCCCCAAAAATGAACAGATTCCCTGCTAGGGGGAGTTATATTTACATTTTACTCTTAATAGACTATTTATTTCTGAAGACGGGAACAATATTTTAACATGCTTCATTCTAGTTTATGTTGCATAATATGGTTCTCTTCCCATACAAATTTTTTAAAGCCACCCCCCCCTAACCCCTGAACCCCCCTTGAATAAAAAAATATACCTTTTTCTGAATCACTTCAAAAATCATTGTAAAATGTTTTAATAAGCTTAAATACGGAATTCACACTTGCATTTCGAAAATCAACTCCCCCCCCCAAATGGGGGACGAACAAAAAATTTCGGTGGATTTTTTTGAATTTTTGATATGATGTAGTCCATGTAATTCTGAACAAATTTTATCTATGCGCAAACCCCGAGAAATGAACAGGTTTTCCGCCCCGGGGGGGTTATATTTAAATGTTACTCATAACAGACTTATTCATTTCTGGAGGCGAGTACAACATCCTTACATGCTTCACTCCAGCTTATGTTGCATAATATTATTTTTCTTCCATGAAGGAATGTTGAAGCCTCCCCTATCCCCCCAACCCTCACTTTTGAGAAAATAAAAAATACTAATTCCTGGCTCACTTCGAAAACCATTGGAAAATGTTTAAATAAGCTCAGATACGGAAACCGCACTTCTGTATCATAATTGCTTCCGTTATCAACATTTAGAGGAGGTCCGTTTTCCACATTTCGCCAGATAACTGCTATTTCACGTTTATTTGCGTTTACTACTCCATCAATTCTTGATAGTTGCGCTGGCCGAAAAGATCTCTCGCATACGTAACAATTCCCACGATTTAGGTACGTCATTAATTTTAGTAACCACAACCAGTAAATAAAACTACAATAATGCAGAAAAGCATAACAATAATTACTACTAATAAACAAGATGACAAGACGCAGTGCATAAGTTTGACAGTTCTTAGGGCAAGATAAAAGATTGCTCATAGCCGCCTCTAAATTAATTGCAATTGATAAACGTGCGTTCATTAGAATGAAGAATCGAATGTAGTTCAAGCAAGCGTAGAAATTGAAGGACTCATAAGGAGTGCCGTATGCGTCCATTTCAATCGAGATCATTTGAAGCCATCTTCCCGCCTTACAAAAATGCAAATAAACGTCAAATAGCTATATAAATAGTTATCCGGCAAAATGTGGATAACAGACGCAATTATGATATGGAAGTGCGGTTTCCGTACTGAGCTTATTTAAACATTTTCCAATGGTTTTTGAAGTGACCCAAGAATTAGTATTTTTTATTTTCTCAAAAGTGGGGGTTGGGGGGATAGGGGAGGCTCCAACATTCCTTCATAAAAGAAGAACAATATTATGCAACATAAGCTGGAGTAAAGCATGCAAGGATTTTGTACTCGCCTTCAGAAATGAATAAGTCTGTTATGAGTAAAATGTAAATATAACCCCCCCTAACGGAAAAACTGTTCATTTTTCGGGGTTTGCACATGGATGAAATTTGTTCAGAATTACATGGACTATATCATATCAAAAATTCAGAAAAATCCACCAAAATTTTTTGTGCATCCCCCACTTGGGGGGGGAGTTGATTTTTGAAATACAAGTGCGGATTCCGTATTTAAGCTTATTAAAACATTTCACAATGATTTTTGAAGTGATCCAGAAAAAGGTATATTTTTTTAATTTAAGGGGGTTTAGGGGTTAGGGGGGGGCTTCAAAAATTTTTATGGGAGAAGAACTATATTATGCAACATAAACTAGGATGAAGCATGTTGAAATATTGTTCCCGTCTTCAGAAATAAATAGTCTATTAAGAGTAAAATGTAAATATAACCCCCCCTAGCAGAGAATCTGTTCATTTTTGGGGGTTGGCGCAATGATAACATTTGTTCAGAATCACATGGACTACATCATATCAAAAATTCAAAAATATCCACTAAGACCCAATTCCCGTAAGGAATTTGTGGGGTCCTTTATAAAATTTTTAATATTAATAATACACATATATTGCAAGTTGCAAGTGATGCCTGAATCAAATGAATTTATAGAAGAGCATGTGAGTTTTTGTCATATTCCTGAAAACGATTGTCCAGCTATAAACATATCCTGAAAATGAGTGTCCAGCTATAACCGTGTCCTGAAAACTATTGTCCAGCTATTTCCGGATAAACATATTGTAATTAGCTGGACGTCCAGGTATTACCCATTCTGTCCAGCTATGCTACAAATGTATCAAAAAATGTCCAGCCACTTCCGCATAGATATATATATATATATATATATATATATATATATATATATATATAAACAAGTTTAAAGTTTCTTTGCCTTATTGGCCACTATCGTGTATGTAACTTAAGAGATATAGAATTAAATTTTCTGAATTATGAAGATGACTTAGATAATTTAACCTATGGTTCAATCTTTTACGTTTATTCATCTTTATAATCCTATGTTAAATTATCTAAGTTATCTTCATAATTCAGAAAATTTAATTCTATATCTCTTAAGTTATATATATATATATATATATATATATATATATATATATATATATATATATATTCTTTTATTGATATTCTTGAACCATTTGTAATATTTGTATGCTTTCTTGGTATATTGGTTCGTATATATACTGAAAATAAAATGAAATAAAAATTCTTTTTGACATTGTCGAAACGTCAAAAAGAATTTTTATTTCATTTTATTTTCAGTATATATACGAACCAATATACCAAGAAAGCATACAAATATATATATATATATATATATATATATATATATATATATATATATATATATATATATATATATATATATATATATATATATATGTATATCAATCCTACAGTTTGGGGACTCGTATAATATATACACTTTATACAACTTATACAGCTTATACGGTAGAAGACGTCCCCAAAGTGTATTGACTGTAGAAACTTTATACGGTTATACGTCTTATTTATAGTGTGGTGGGAATCGAAGACTTTATTTTGTTCAACAATTATAAAAAAAACCTTCCGGCAATGTCACATTAGGAACTTTCTCAGAGAATAATCTTTATTTAAGAGGTCTAAGTTCATTCTTCATGTGGGTGTGAATAAAATCTTCGAGAACGAAGTGAGCTGTAGTCTCGAGTACTTTCTAAGATTATCATCAAATCTGATTTGGTTAGAATCAGCCGTTCCAGTAATATTTTTATTTGTCGTCTAACCCCAAATCAGATACATAGGTACTGAACTTGATCAAATTTTTCTCACTTTACTTTTAAAACAAGAGGAAAGTCAATGTCTTATGAAATAACGGAAGAACTACGGCGAAACAAATTGAAATGAAGCGCAGCAAAACCAAGAGAAATATGAGGCCGTCCTCGCTAGCTGTTGGCTTACTACGTATAATGACTGAAAAAAATTGTCAGTGTTAAATTCTGTAGCCAGCCAATGCCGAGAATTTGAGCTGGTTTATACACAAAGAAGAATGACTGTTTGTATTCTATATAAATCTATATCTATATCTATATATATTTAATTGAGATCTTGATGATATTTTGCACACTTGACCTTCAATACACGACGAGTCACAGTCTGCATGAGATTTCGAAAAAAATAACCCAATATCCTTTGCCACCTCTTGAAGCAGACAAGTACCGTATCGGTATAAAATTTTGCAAATTTGACCTTAACAAAAAGAAAGTCACTGAGTACATGAGATTTCGAGAAAAACTAGCGCATTCTCATTTCCCACTTCTTAAAGCAGATAAGTACCAATCCAAATAAAATTCTGCTTACTTGTCCTTCGAAACACTTTCTAGATGAGATTTAGAAAAAATAGCCCCAACTCCCTTCTCCACTCCTCAGAGCAAACCATTTCCGACCTTGATGAAATTTTGAATGATTGACCTTCAAAGCAGAAAGAAACTAACCTTCTATATAAGATCACGAAGAAACTTCCCCATCACCCTCTCTCATCAATTGAATTAGATAAGTATTGATCATGATGGCATTTTGCTCCATTGCTCACCCCTTGAGGTCACTACCGATCTTGATGAAATTTTGCATACTTGAGCTTCAAATCTAAAGGAAGTCACAGTCTACGTGAGATTTCAACAAAATGTCCTTTCCATTTTCCTCACATCTTGGAATAAATAGGTACCGAAGTGAAGCACAAGCAATCACTTACAAATTCCGGAAGTTTACAGAGGGACGAACGAAAGCATATAATTAGGTATATGAAGATCGAAAACTTTGTTCTGGAATGAAATTGAGGATAAGACAGGGTTATACACCCAGCTGTCACGGAACTACTCAGATAAGTTCGCCATTAGGGAATTCCAAATATTCATAGCAATCATGTAACAGTGATATCCGGATTAACTCTCAGTTCCGCAAATTACGCAGGTTTCTTTGAAGATAATTTGTGCTTGATTTTTGTCCAAAGTCACAATTGGTAAATTTTGCGTTGAGCGTTTGTTTTCTATCATGAATTTGGTAAAATCAAAAACTAGGAAGAAGATGGAACTGAACCTTTTAAATTAAATCTATTTAAATTTTGAATTCTTCTATTATGATTATAAGGTTTCATTTTGGAATTCTAATTCGATGAACAGGCTAGCTTTAGCAGTGCACTTCCCAAGTCATAAAATATAATCGGTATAATACGTAGAATCAGTTACGCACCCGGTATAATCTACAACTCATTAATAGATAGATGCATTTTACTATTTGTTTTGTCATAATCAAACACATATTTATGCAAGGTTTTTTGAAATATCCAGGAAACTATCCATGTTAGCATAAGATTGAGCCGGTAACAATGAGATTAAAAACATAATGTCACTGGACTTGTCATAGATATAATATCCATTCATAAATTTCACAAAATGTTTATTACACGATAATGCCTACATATCTAGGTAGCTGAAATTTCCAGCATGAATATATCAATGACTCTTCACTTCTCAACATAATAATTGGTAACAAACAAAAAGTAGGTAGAATAGCATATCACTCTGGTTGAAACTATTTTGGGATGAAAATGAGAACATTCATGTGGAGTTCTCATTTGGAAACACTCCATTGTGTTACCTAAGAGTGATTCTGAAGAAAAGTTGTTTTCAACAATGCCAGATTGAACACTGTTCAGCTACAAACTTCATCAATCAGCATTCATACATTCCGTATTTATGTAGGTACATGTAGCTAAATGTCGATGTTTTAAGATAATCTCCATAAGTATACGAGGTAGAAAGAAACGAATCCATCATCCTCTATCTCTCCCTTCGAAAAATGACTGTCGTCTTTTGTTTTCGAGTTATTTGAGAAAACTTGATTTTTCGAGTTTTTGTTTTTCAGTTATTCATGAATTTGGATTGAAATAGTTTCTACATTATCGAGTTTTTTTCACAAGTGGAATGCAGTTGCGTAGTCACTGTTTCCAAAAAAAATCATAATAATTTTTTCCTATTTCAAGTATAATGTTGAGTCGATTTCATCATTTTTACTACATCTGGTATTTATATAGTAATTCTTAAAACTTCTTCACTCCAAATAGTAGGCTTACGTCATTTAGAAAATGCTTTATTGAAGAAATACTCCTCCCCAATTCCATAAGTAACTGAGATATACCAGAAAAACAAAAACTCGAAAAATTGAGATTTCTCAAATAAAACAAAAGACGATAGCCAAGTTTCATTTCACCATGGACATTTTTTCAAAAAAAGAGATCGAGTATGGGAGGTTAATTTTTTATATCTCTTTCTTATACTTAAGGAGATTTCCTATTAAAACATCGAAATTTAGCCAGCCTGTTCATATGTGACAACTAGCGTAATTTCATTGGTCAGATAGAATATGTGCATACATATTCTCTTGGAATACAGATATCAAAAAATCTGACCATGAAACTAGATACACTAGCGGAAGTTCAACAGAATATTTCTGACGGTTGTTTTAAATATTTTTTCTTTATATAAGTCATTACTCCATAATACATTATGATAATTATGTATCATTTTATATTTTCATAGCAACGTTGGTATTCTAAACATTATAAGATGCTATATGAATTTATTATAGGTTTCTGTTTGTTTATTATATCAGCGGTCAATTGATGGCTCAAGATACAATACATTTGTCAATTCATTCTAGGAATCTAAAGCTATATTAGAACTATAATCCTGATTAGATAATATCAAAATCATTTGGAACAATTTTGATTACATTCAAACATAATTAGAAATGCATGATGAATATTGCCCTTTTTCGATAACAACAAAGACGATCAAGGTATTAATAATTCAAACCAAAACATCTGTTTCATAGTTCCCGGCAATAAACAACTTGAAATCAACATACAAGGTCAGGTACCTACCCTTAAATGTAGCCGAGTTTTATGGAACACTTCCATAGGCCTGATTCATAATAATACTTTCAAATAACATTTTAAAATGTCTCCAGTATTATTGAAAATGATTTGAACATTGATACAGTCAATCAAGGAACGTATATTATAAGACCAACATACTTAACAAATAGCTAATTATCAATTTTATATGCAGCCTTTCATGTCATTTTGATGAATCAAACATTCTTATGAACTCTTTTCAGAATCATAATTGTGGAATTATGATACTAACTGGAACATGGCAAATAATTCCTGAAAGTTTTAATATTCAAGACTATAATTCTTTCTATAATAATAGTTTCGAGATATGTTATAAAATTTTGTGCACAATCATAAGGGAACATTGACATTTCTTCAGTAAATCCTAATTGGTTTTTTTTTGCGTATTGAAAACACGCAACAGTGCTCTTATTCTTCATCGTCAGAAACAGATTTTTTTCAAATTCCAAAATAGATCAAAACAGATAGGTAAGAAGTGTTCCTCTTGGGGTAGATACAGTTTTCATTTTGTAGACTATGAAACAACGGATGAAGTATTTGATTACATTTTTGATAACTGTTGATGGAAATTTGTCAATTTCAAGTTTGCTTAATTTTTTTATGGAATTAAGATATATGTAACTGAAACAAGAATAATATGTATTCAATAAAATACATCTGAATAAAAACATCACTAGGCAATTGTTTCAAAAACGGTAAAAATATTCAGAGAGATAGGCAGTGTTAAGAATCGTTCAAAATTAGGAAGACAAAAACCAATGACAAAAATTTGTTGAATGTTTCAATTGATATAACATATGTCGACGACGCTCAGTCTGAAAATAATCAAAAAGACTTTCATCTTCACAAAATATAATTACTGCAAGAATTGAGAAAAATAGAAATTTACGAAGTTAAGATGAAAAAAATATTAATCCATATTCTGTTTCAAAAATTTTTTACACGGATGAACCAATATTTTGTTTAAACGGTTATGTTAAAAGATACAATTGTAGGTATTGGGCTGATAATAGTCTGAACTAAATGGATCAGGTTCATATACAGTATTCCCAAAAAATAAATATTTGGCTGCGATTTAGCGCCAACAATATTGTGGGACCTTTTTTCATTGATAGAGATTTAGATCTATTGAGGGAAAATATCATCTCTCAACATTGGCGTCTGTTTCCAAATTCATTAAATGAAAACCAGGAAATATAGTCACATGAAAATGATGCACCAGCACACTACATATGCCTTTAACTTTAGACATTTTTTCCAACACTAGGAACTCTCTCAAACCAATGGATCAGTCGACGAGGAAGTATAGGATAGCCGGCGAGGTAACCAAACTTGGCACCACTCGTTTTTGGAGGTATCAAAAAAGTCTGATGTACATTAATAGATCACACAAGATCTCAATTACAGATTCGACAAAAAATAGCCGATATACCTCTTATTTGGTAGAAAAACTTAATTAAAGGCAGCACTCATGCGCATTACTGTCAGGAAGTTAATGATGAATACCAAAGTTCTCAATTTCAGTTAACTGGTTTTAGTTTTTTTCATAAATGGCAACTAGACAAATGACATTCCTCAACTTAGGCTTCTGTTCCCAAATTTAATAAATCAAAACCAGCAGGATGGTGTTAACTACAAATTTTCTTAACACTCCTTCCCCAATTAGATGGAGAGGTCGACCAGGAATTATAGAATGACAAAGTAACTAGACTTGGCGCCACTCGATTTTATTTGTGGGGGTATCTAATAAGTCGGGTTAACGTTAATAGACTAGACAACCTCAAAACCCTATTATGAATTGAAACATATACATGATTCATTTTCTTCATGATCATTTTAAGGTCAATCTCACATTTTTAGTATTTAATAACATCACAGAAAATTTTCCATTCACATCATTTTATTATTTAAGGTTGAATATACCCAAATTGGAGATTTGCAGATCGCCCGTTCGACATATGTCAAAATATGTCATCAGGAACAAGGATCTCTTGTGATCTGATTTTCGTAATTTAAATAAAATTTGATAGGAAGCCCAATTCTACAAAATATGATGCTTGGTTTGTTGATCTATCACTCACAATCCTTCTGTATTAAAGATAGTAATTATAAGGAGAACCGTATCTATATCAGGTTTCACATATATTTTTTTTTTGCGGTGGATCTTTTTGCGAACCTGCCATGGTTGATCTTGTTTGATGAATTATAGGGATTAACTCTGAAGGTTTTGGTACAAGACTTAAATGTGCTTCTCAAATCCACAATTCTCTTATAGTAACCTAGTAACAGAAATTCTCCAAGTGAATAAATCTTAAACTTAAAGATAAATTTACTAATCACTAATCACTATGAAATCCCCCAATTTTAGTATAGATAGGAAGGTTCATATATAAATATAGTATATCGGAAGATGAAATCAAAAGTGATCAGTTTCATCAGGACAAGCTTTCATATTGAAGTGTAACAGAAGGAAATAATAAATCATGATTTCCGACCCTAAAAATCCCATATACAAGTTCTGAGTAGAGTCGGACTGTATTCACAAAACGGCCGCCATTTTAGCCACCATATTGAATCTTTGAATTTTGACTTACATAGTATAACCTACGGCCCCAAAAACCCCACATATCAATTTAAAGAAGAATCGGACCATGATCACACAACTCGTCCGCCATCTAAAATTTTCAAATTTTTATTGAAAATCCATGCTGCTGCTGACTACAAACCCCCCTTATACCAATTTTAAATAGAATCGTTTTATAATCACAAGACCCGCCCGTCATCTTGGAGACGCCATTTTGTTTTTTTCTTTTATACATATGTCATAATACGACACCCGAATAAATAACACCTGCCAAATTTCACCAGAACGTACAAATAGATAGATCGATAGATAAACAAGGCAAGTTAAAAAGCAAGGCAAGTTGAAGCTTGTAATGATTATATATATATATATATATATATATATATATATATATATATATATATATATATATATATATATATATATATATATATATATATATATATATATGCAGGGTTGAGTAGATCTCGGTTTACTTACTGGTGAGTAGCACCACCACATATCCGAGCGTAGAGGGGACAACCTCGATAAAAAGTCGGGGTTAAATCGGCTCGGTAACCTCACTCAATACCGATGCCGTCCCGATGCTGGGCTAACAACCCAGCAGAGGGTACATCTTTTGTTACGGGCAGCAGATGATTGGCCTCCCACATCAACTCCTCGTCGGATGAGGAGCAGGGATAGGTGGGTGGGGCCCAAGAGGACGGTCCCGACGTTGACGACCACCGCAATGTACATGGACGCTCTGAGTGGACTAATGAACTTCGAGATGACTTGCTGAACTGCTTCGGGCGCAGCGAGCCGGCCCGTAGGGGAAACATGTCACGGCTGCATGCACTTTGGTGCATCATGCATCCTCTAAGCCGTGACTTTTCCGCACAAACCTTGCGGAATCAAGTATTCTACCTGCGGAGAACCGGCTATATAAGAACGAACCGGATCTAGCCGCACCAGCACCACCTGTGGTGCGCCGCAACAGATCTGGTAGAGCAAGCCTGCTCCAGAACACCGAAGTTGATCTTAGAACTAGGAGAACCCGAATCAACATCAGGGTCTCCGTACGACCACACGAGCTGGTAGAATTGGACACGTTGATTAACGACGAGCTTCCGGAATTCGCCGACCTCTGGGAAATCAACGAGGCCGTGTATGGTGCCGCAAAGCGACTGGTTCCGGAAGTGCGGAGTGAGAGACCGCACGACCAGATCGAGAAAACCGAACGGCGCCTACACAAAGTCGAGGCCAAAATTCAGTCGGCGAGGCAGCAAGCGTCTCGGATCCAGTGTGTGATGGATTTTATTTCTAGCGACAGGGCTTTCACGCCAAAAATTAGGTGTATAGCCGCTAAACTGCGCCGCCACCATCACACACTAAAACGTACAGTGTTGCAGACCATCAAGCAACATTGTGCGGATAGGATTCGAGTCCTGGGCGTGATAAGGAGAAATTTGGCCAGACGGGTTAGACGCATCAGGGATAATTCCTTGTTTCGCGATAGCCCGTCTCGGCTTTTTGAATCTCCACCGCCCACAATTGCTGCACCACCGACTGTGGAGGAGGTTGATCAGTTCTGGAAAGGAGTGTATGAGTCACCGCGTCCAATTCATCTAGACACTCCAGCCCTAGCACACTTCCAAATGTTTTGCGCTGAACATCAACTTCCGCAAACAGAAGTGTGCGAGGCAGTCAGCGAGGATGAGTTCCGACAAGCTCTTGTCGGTACCAAAAACTATGCTGCTCCCGGCCCTGACGGCGTTAACATATGGTGGTGGAAGAAATTTCCTTCCACTCACCGCCGTCTGGCCAGAGTCTTTGACTCATGGGTCAAAGAGGAGCGGCATATTCCAAGCTGGGCTGTCGAGGGGTACACTGTGCTACTTCCAAAGAGTGGAGACTTGCCTGATCCCAAGAACTACCAGCCGATCACTTGTCTCAACACCTGCTACAAGTTATTTACACGTATCTTGTATACTAGGTTGTTGAAATCGATCGGTCCGGTAGTTAATAACATCAGCGAGCAGCGTGGGGCAAAGAAAGGCATGGAGGGTTGCCGGGAGAACCTGGTGATAGATAGATCTATCACTCAGGACTCCATACTCTACAAGCGCAACCTTTTCATGGCCTGGATTGACTACCGCAAGGCATTTGATTCAACATCACATGAGCTATTATTATACTTGCTCCAATGCCTTGCGGTACCAACCCCACTAGTGAGATGCATAGAACATCTGTTGCCACTCTGGAAGACCCGTTTTGCCATCACATCAGGCACACGACGAGTCTTGACAGAGTTGGTAACATTCAAGAGGGGAGTTTTCCAAGGAGACTCCTTGAGTCCCCTCTTGTTCAATATTTCACTGCTGCCGCTCTCCATTGCTTTAAGACGGACTCGTGGATATTACTCTGGACCACCGAACGACCGGAGGCATCAGATCACCCATTTATTTTACGTGGATGATTTGAAACTGTATGCCTCTGGGGAGAAGAACCTCCATCAATCTCTCAATGTGGTTCAGGAATATACACGAGCCGTAGGCATGAAATTGGGATTGGACAAATGCGCAGTGTTTCATTTGAAGAGAGGACAATCTCCGGAAGTGTACGAGAATATGCAGCTTGCCGACGGAAGCATCTTTAAACACCTCGATGCTGGAGAGACCTATCGATACCTGGGAATTGAACAGCGTCCTAATTATGACGCTTCCCAGGTAAAGGTGGCTCTCCGCGGCAAATACAGAAACCTTGTTCGAAAGATTTGGTCTTCCGAACTTTCGAGTGGGAACAAGGTGTCTGCTACAAATATGCTTGCCGTTCCAGTCCTGCTCCACTCTTTTGGAGTGGGGAAATGGACGGTCGATGAGCTGCATAGACTCGATAAAGACACCCTGACAATGATGCATATCCATCACAGTTTGCATCCTAGATCGTCCGTTTCCCGCATTTATCTCCCACGTCATCGGGGAGGTAGGGGACTCCTCAGTCTGGAGGGTCTGCATCGAAGTGTGGTTCTGAGTATAGCTTGTAAAGTTCTTAGGAGCTCGGACCCCCTCCTGTGCCTTGTTAAAAGTCACGAATTGGCCGGAGTGGGGGCATTTATCGTTAAGGCAGCACAAAAAGCTGCGGAAGAACTTGGTCTCGAATTTCAGATCAGTCGAGAAGGCCGACTTGAGGGAACCTCGAGCTCTTACCTTCTCGCCTGAAAGCCCAGATAAATGCCGCGGAGCAAGATCTTACACTCAGGCGGTATGTTGACAAGCCGATACACGGTGTTTTCTATCGAAACATCGAAACGCTCGGCTTGTCAACTAGGCTGACCTTCGGCTACCTAAGGTCAGCCGGGCTTACATCCGAGACTGAGGGATTTACCGCAGCTTGCCAAGATGGCGTAATTAACACCTTGGTCTATCGCCGCAATGTGATGGGTGTGCAGGTCCCTGATGTCAGCTGCAGGGCCTGTCGGAAGGCGCCTGAGACGCTTTTCCACCTTCTGTCGGCATGTCCGGCAAAAGCGGCCTCGGCGTACACCCATCGCCATAATGCGGCCCTACGGGTGCTGTATTACCATCTAAGGCACTCGTACGGAATAGACCAAGAGCCGGTGCTGCCTTACATGCCAGGAGATATTGAGTCCGTTGTCGGAAACGAAAAATGCCAGATCTTCTGGAATTATCCGTTTCCGACCGTCAGGTCCATACAAGCAAATAGGCATGACGTTGTCCTCCTCGATAAACTAATCACGACTATATATGTCATCGAATTCTCCGCTCCGCCAGAGACTAACATAGTCTTGAAAGAGGAGGAAAAATGGACAAAATATCAAGATCTCCTGTTCGAGCTCCGCACGCTATACCCAGGCCACAAGGTCGTATTAGTGGTTTTGATCATCGGTGTTTTGGGCGGAATTCGGTCTTCGCTGCGTTCAAACTTGAAGATCATTCCGGCCTGTAGGAACTCGGCGCAGATCTTGATAGACCGGATGCAAAAGGCAGTCATTCTGGGTTCAATTAGAATACTTAGGGCACACGATTTAGGAACCTGAAGCTACTTACCGACCGGTGGGGAGGAGTAGCTTCGGTTAACCGCCTTTTAGGTTTTTTCTGGCGCGACTGCTGCGATGTCGTCGGATCTCGCAGCAGCCCCGACCGTGTATGTAACTTAAGAGATATAGAATTAAATTTTCTGAATTATGAAGATAACTTAGATAATTTAACATAGGATTATAAAGATGAATAAACGTAAAAGATTGAACCATAGGCGGGATTTGAACCCACATTTCTGGATTTCTAGTCCAGGGTGTTTACCAATTACACCACTTCGGTCCTATTAGATTTTTATATTTTTGTAAATATAAACCTCTGAAAGGATAGTAGATCATTGATGAACACAATGCGATTCGATGCCCTACCATAGATCAACTATTCACACATATTCATCTAAAGTTCAGTCGTTTTTTGAAGTAAGGATTGTAGGTTAGTACTGCTATGGTTGGCAATTACTTGACAGTTCTTATTCAAATGACAGCGTCCCTGGTTCTTATATATTACAATAGAACTGACTGAGAATTTTTCTGGTTAATTATAAACAAGTTTAAAGTTTCTTTGCCTAATTGGCCACTATCGTGTACGTAACTTAAGAGATATAGAATTAAATTTTCTGAATTATGAAGATAACTTATACTGTCTTCACAGTCATCTGAATCCAACATCAAATCAAAAAAAGTCGGTTGTCTGTAAAGTCGGTTTACTGACGATAGTTGAACGTGATAACGTCATAGGAAAATACTGATGTAATGGTTTCATTTTTCAAAAGAAAATTTTAATTTTATTTGTTTGATAGATATTTTGTATGGATATAGAGAAGGAGGTAAATGGAAATCACAATTGAATTGATCAAGTTACATTTATTTGTACGCATTACACAATTATGTCAATTTAGCTTTTAAACTTATTGTTATAGTTTTAACTTATTGTTATAGTTTTGTCAATTATAGCATAACCTACAATCGATTTTTTGAAATCAAAGCTACGCCCGATAATTATTTCGATCGAATAGTAAAGCAATTGATTTTTTACTCATCGTGAAATAGTTCTGTTAACTTATTGTTATAGTTTTGTCAATTATAGCATAACCTACAATCGCTGCACTAGCGGACCGATGCTATTTATTTTAATGATGAAAGCACGAATATTCGACAATATATCACTGAATATATATTTAATATCGAAAGAATCATTACCTCATTGGTCTAATACAAACGAAGTCAAGTCAGATAGTCATAAAACAGAGAAAGCTGAACAGAATCTGACCAACCATACATATGCTGAAGTTTTTCTACAAACCATGGTAGTGTAACGCGTCCAACGTTACTTGTATGAAGAACGCTGTAATGAAATAACGAATTCTGTTCGGTTTGTACACTAACTTATCTCATATGAATTAGCGGAGGCATCTACCCGTTCAATAAGAAATCGATTATTGAAATTAGTATCCGTCATCGTCGTTTGGCGCGTGATTCGCTAAAGGGAGGGAGCTAAAACGGAAATAGTATTCATTCGTTTTGTGGAATTGTACCGAGATATCAAAAATTATCTTGGTCAAGGGTGGTTGTGGAATCTAAAACGTGTGTCTTGCTTTACGTTTGAAATAATTATGTCACTGTCACACTGACATCATCAATAACCTACAAATTTCATACCTATTTATTTCAGTTGTAAAACAATAATGAACTACAAATTATGAAATAACGGTTTTAGTAACAAGGAAAACTAGATTACAGTAATTGTTGGAAATGTCCCCCGTTTTGTATTTATTTAATTTGTAGTTCATTATTGTTTTACAACTGAAATAAATAGGTACGAAATTTGTAGGTTATTGATGATGTCAGTGTGACAGTGACATAATTATTTCAAACGTAAAGTAAGACACACATTTTAGATTCCACAACCACCCTTGACCAAGACAATTTTTGATATCCCGGTACAAGGTAAGTCAAGATTTAACTGTCCTTTGGTTTTTTTGATAATAATCAATCTACCGTTGAGAATTGTTAAATCAGGAACTAATTAATTAATTTGATATCTTTCACATATTTGGGATATCTACAGTCTCTGAATGTAACGATTTTCAACGGAAATAATTCTTGACGAACCTCTTACAGCCTTGGCGAATCTCTTGGTTAGTTAGCATAATTCTGCGATAATCTTTTGCATCATTGGGTATTTTGTTGTAATCTTTATACAAAAATAATTTAACGAGTCGTAGGCAGGCTGGTGATATAGTATTCTTTTTCTCTTCGTGTTTAACCCAACAATTTGCACGTGTTCGTGTTGAGTGATTTTGAGATCCACCATTTTGTGACCTGGTACATGAGTACACAGGGCTTTGTCTTATTAGACTCAAAGGTGAAGTTGAATATTGTTCTGGGTAACATAGAAGTAGGTAATTCAATTACTGCTTTTTGAGTTCGTAATTAACACCACTGTTACACTTATTCAAGTTATTGTATAAATTACAAATCCCAATTCTTTTGTGCAAATCAAATAATGTAAATCAGTATTTTTTATGCTAAGTGACAAACTCTAACTTATTAATTATAATTCTTTTCAGTAACTCTCTTTATTTTTACCGATTTAAAATATCAATTGTAGTAACTTAATTCTTTTCAGGTTCCTTCAGATTTTTGATTGCAATAATATTCTCTTCAAGTTTTCAATATTGTTTATATAGTGTTTATACAGTTTGGGAGATAACCTAATCAGTTGTGGAATCGTATGGTTATTCCTATTGATTATGTTACCAGTCCCTCGAACTTAGGCCAAGGTACTGTTCGTTTTTTTTGTAATTACAGGGTCTGAACGATTGAGGTACTTCTCTCCTTTTGCCCGTGACGGTTTAGTTAATTCTCTGGCAGAGCCGACTTCCATCTCCTTCAAGTTTCAAGGACGGTAACATTGAATGACCATATTTTCATTTCACTTATTCTTGTTATGCAACTAAATTTGTGTTTCACTAATTTCTTATAGTAATCGATTTCAAAGGTTCACATTTAATTTTGTATTTGATAGCCTCTGAATTTAATGTAATTGAATTCAAAGTTCTTAACTAAATTTATATTTCATTCATTTCTTTGTTATTGAAATTGTAACCAAAAGTGACTAATTTTTATATTCTTATAATTCAAAATTCAATTTTAGTTTATATTATACCAACCATTTTGTACAATATAAAAATTGTATCTGATTCAAATTCCTATTGGAATAAAACCAAATTGTTAAGTTGGACTTTGTCTTATTTTTCTGAATATCCATCAACTTTTATCCACCTCGTAGTGCCTGGATTCTTGACTGTGATTTTTTTTTCAGTTTGTTCATTCTGAGCAGTTGGCGCTCAGGGTAATTCATAAGTCTAGAATCACAGAACACGTTTCACTACGAGCCCTGAGAATAAATAATTCATTTTGAGCTAGTTGGGGCAATTCATCGCTACTGATCCTCAGGGACAGAGTGACAGACTTAAAGGCGGAAATCAATCGAAGCAAGTAAGACTTTTGATTGATACTGGTTCTCACAAGTCTTATGTTACTAAAAGGATTGCCGAAGAGATAGGTTATATTCCGATTCGACAAGAAGAGCTTGTACATTCGCTTTTTGGAGGAACACAAAGTGAAACAGAGAAACATACGTGTTATAAAATTTGACTCTATAGTCTTACTGAAGACTACAGCTGTAACTTTGAAGTTTTGGACCAGCCATTGATCTGTAGTAAAGTTAGTTCTGTGAGAAAACGACCTTGGTTAGAGGATGAATTGAAACTCATGGGCAAATCACAGATACAACAGATGGGCCCATAGATGTGTTAGTTGGAGCTGATGTAGCTGGTAAGCTATATTCTGGACGAAATGTGGTTTGGTAGCAGTTCACATGTTATTGGGTTGGACACTTATGGGAAAAGTAAAAAATGTTGATCGTCATACGTCGTCCATGATTATATCCTCGATGTTTTCAAAAGATGTTGCTATATCTAACCTCTGGAGTTTGGATGTGCTTGGTATTGAAGATCCTAAAAGGATGAAGTCTTCACAAGAACAAGAGCAAGTAATCATGGAACATTTTTTGAGTACTGTTAAACAGAAAGATGATAAGCGATATGAAGTGAGCATGCCTTGGATTGAAGGTCATCCTCCCTTACCTTCAAATTTTGATTCGTCATATAAAAGACTTTTAATACTACAAAAACGTTAAAGAAAGACAATTTTTACGATGTTTATGATGAAGTCTTTAACGAAGGTGTCATAGAATGCTTACCTTATAGCGGATCTATTGAAAAGTCAACTCAGTTTGGTCATTTCTTACCTCATCATCCTGTTTATAAACCCATTAGCATTACAACACCTGTACGTCCAGTTTTTGATGCTTCTTAGAAAGAAAAGAATCAACCTTCACTAAACCAGTGTTTGGAAAAGGCAGTAAATCTTATTGAACTGATTCCTTCCATGTTATTGCGTTTTCGAACAGAGAAGACAGGAATTATAGCTGATATCAGACGCGTTTTCCTTCAGATTGGGTTGAACGACAATGATCGAAGTTTTATAAAGTTTTTATGGTATGATAATGATGGAAATTTGAAAATTTTCAGTCATGCACGTGTGGTATTTGGTGTAACATGTAGTCCTTTTTTGTTGGGAGCTGTTATAGAATACCATCTGAAAAAACTATGGAAAAATCAATTTGGGGAAAAAGTAATTACTCTTCAGAAATCATTTACAAACTGACGAAATCTTTTTACGTGGACAACGTTGTAGCAAGTGTGAAAGATGAAGAAGCTCTTCACCAATTTATAGAATAGTCGAAAAAAATTCTGGCTGATGGAAAGTTTGAGTTGAGAGGGTGGGAGCATTCTTCAACAAGAAAAATAGAAGGAGAAGTAAAAAGTAATGTCTTGGGATTAATATGGAATCGTGGGTTGGATACATTAGAACTTTCTTTAGAAAGTGTAACGTGTAAATTCCACTTAACGGCTTAGAAATGGCCGCTGTACTACAATCGGTTAACTCCTGTGACGTCAGCTATGCTAGACCGTATATTCTATGAGTCATGGTTGTTCAGTGTCAGACTCTGTAGTTACCGCTTCTATTTCGAGGTTATTCTGTGAGAAAGTGGAAGGTCGTGTTTCTAAGTTATCTCAACAGGGAGGTGATACCAAGCTTATGTTTGGAACCAAATTCTGGGAATATTCTTCCGTTGAAAGCAAAGGCATCAATTACCAATTTGGACTGAAATTATTGGAATTATTTGTGTAATTAATGCACCTTAGGGGATTAAAACATAGTTTTAACGTGACTGGTTTTGGACAAGAAGTAAAGTCGTTTGATTGAAAGGAAAAGTAAAAAACCCTATCATGATAGAGGTAAATATCTTTGTAATTCCATTTGATTTACTCACTAACTTCAAGAATTAATTTGCCTTCCCAGGTGATATCTGACGGGACGTAGGTTAGTCCTAATTTTGTTCAACAATCGTTATGTATTCTGTTCATGTCTGTCTTCTGAGGACAATAGAGCAATAGAGGTTTGAACATTTCGTGATTTCAGGGTTTTTTGTTTATGTTATGGAAAAAAATTCAACAAAGGTACGAAGTTCTGAAGTTGGTTGAATCTGCTGTGGAAAACTGATTTAGAAGTTGCATATTGACTTGTGATGTACAACCGTGGAAACTGTATTAGAACGGTAGCAGAGATCCATACATCAAGTACCAATCCATAGTCGAGCAAGTATAACCTCTTACCCAGCAATTAACAGGTCAGGATACCCAATTTTGGTTATGTAACGTTTTGAAAAAATCATTTGAATATTTAGATATATGTAAATTTAACTGTTATTCACTGTAATTTAAGAAATTTAACTTCATTGATACTTCAATTTCAGACACGTCATAACTCATTAATATTAAGATCTGTGATAAATTGTAACAACAATAATTATCTCGATTACCAGTAAATTTCAATCATTCTGAGTACAGTCTTTAATTTTTTGTATACTTTCAGGGTAATTTAACCTGGGAAATTTTGAGTGTTTGCATCCCCTAGTTCAGTAGTATAATTTATTGGTTGGTTAAAATACTCTGGTGCCCAAATTTTAACATCTAAAATATAACTCACGACCGTCTTCACTGTAGCTGTCGGCAACCAAGCGATAAAATAGAACTTATAGTTTATCGATAAGTAAGAGTAATTTGTACTCTTACAAATGGTTTGACAAAATAAACACGAAGAATGTAACCAAAAGAACCATTTTGTCTGCAGCACATGAACTTTTCGGTTCCAGTATCATTGTTCCCAAAGCTACTACTCCAGAAGACATGGTCTACTAATTTGAGTTGGGATGATAAAATCGATGGTGAAGTTCGAGATGATTTTCTGAAATGGTTACAAGAATTACACTTTTTGATCACCATCAAAATACCACGTCGGATATTATCCAGTTCGAATTCTATAGTTCCAGTCATTCAATGTGTTCACGTTCTCTGTGATGCAAGTGCTACTGCTTATGCAACTTGTATTTTTTTGAGAACAGAAAACTGAAAAAATTGAAGTAAGATTGATAGAAGGAAAAGTGGCTCCTATCAAGAAGTTAACAAGTCCTCGACTTGAACTTTTGGCTGCGACAATTGGTGTCAGGATATTTCAAAATTTCGAAGAAAACTATGAACCGCAAATACAAGTCTACTTGTTGCGTCCCCACGTACTTTTCAATTCATTTAAATAATATTATCAATTCATTCAATAATTTTCTTCTTTCACCTCAAATTGAGCATTTCAGATAACGCATTCAAATCATTCATTTCCGCTTAAAACTAATCTATAGATCCTTCGCTACACGCTTTGCGCGATAATGACACTTAATAACTTATCGATCACGTGTGCCCGCTCTGTCGATTAACTATTAGTATTCGTTTAATGGTTAACAGAGGAACGATTTGTGTTAATTTTTAAAAACCGCTACCCCGCCATTAAGTTACAACCGCTACTAACCGCTATTTTCAACTTTTGAATCTAAACTTGAGTGACCACGACCACAGCAATCATTTAAAAGAAACCGGCCGGTTCAGCACGCTGTCCTGGAGGATCAAGGACTCTTCCTGCCGCACTTAAGCAGGAGTAACAACTAACTACACTGTGATTTGGCTGTGCGTATCATTTGTAAGGTAGGATCTTAAGATTTAGTTCACATTCTACTTCAACCGCTATAATTATTACAGTCCACTTCAAACAAATTCAGTTCTAGTTATTCCCGCGCGAAACATTGGTCCATTACGAGCCGGATTGCTTATTTCGTGTACTTAATAATTCATTCAGACATTAAGTACTGCAATCTTCGCTATCATTTGATCAGGGGGCACGGCAGTGCCCCCGCCAAGTCGAGCGCGAAGCAAACACTGCCGTACCATCCTTTACTGGAACCATTTCGCCGCATTTTCAGGCCCCTATTTGAGAACCTCTGGATAAGACCAGAACGTAGAAATTCGTCATCGAGTAAGCTATAAAATCACATACTTAAAATAAAAAATTTCAAGTCTGTAGGTCATTTAGTTCCGAAGTTAAGCGAAAGCAAAGTTTCGCATTTATGACACTCACTCATTCACTTACTCACTCATGATCATCATAATAGAACTAGTACTTCCCATAAACTCAGAGAGCTGAAATTTGGTACAGAGTTAGGGTTTGATGGCCACATAAAGGGAAAACTATAAAAACTAGGATAATCGAAGATCTGGAGTACCTGGTGACCCTTATTTGAAAACACAAGAGCCCATTTGTGTCTTTAATAATATCTATGATATGAAATGGTCTGCCACGGACATTATATGTGACCACGGTCGTATATGTGTCTATCAATGTATCAGCTGTCTGTCTTGTAAACATAAACGTTACGTGTTTGATTTCGCAAGATAATATCGTAAAAAATATCGATAATATTAAAAGCCGACGATGAACTTAGTGGCTACCAAGAAGTTGGTATGCCCAAAGACGGGTCTTGTCTCTTCCATTCAATATCTTTCTTGGTGTATGGTAGAACTGACTCAACTTGCAGTATCAGATCTGCTATAGTTGCATACGTTGCTGAACATTGGGACGAAATGCAAGTGTACACGTGTAATGCTGATGGTGAAATAAATCAATATGTCCACGTTTCTACAAAAAGAAGTGAAATCCCACCAAAAACATTCTGTAAAAAACTAGCCAAGTCTCGATGGAGCTGCTTGTTTATCTCTAAAAAGTTATGAAATCTAGACAAAGTCGTACCAAGTCTAAGGTTCCTTACTACGATTTCTTTATTATTATAGTTAATGTTGTGTGACTTGGCCGTTGAAGGGTACACAAGGGTACAAAACCAGGTGCTCCATGCTCCATTGCACCAATCTGTCGCCAGAACAGCTACCCATTGACGATGGAAAATTGCTACTTGGAAAACGTTGGTTCAATAACCAGTCAATTGTAGGCTTGATAAAGCTGCGTATTTCAATAATACTTATGTGTAGGCGAGCCTGAAACAAACGTATAAAAAATTATTTCGAGTACAGACGGACTTCTAATCATTGATAGAAGTCTGTCTGTACGTCTATTTTATGTTAGATCGGTGGTCGATTTGACGCTCCAAAAAGAAGAGAGCAGAAGTCAGCATTGTCAATGCTGAATGCATGTGTTGCACAATCAACAACAGCCTAAAATGAGACACTAACGTCCAATTACCAATACCAGTATGGACTATTATCTCGCTTAACAAACATAGTTAGTTACAACAGCTAACATCACGTGTAGAACAAAATTGACTTGTACCCACTAACGTATAAAGAATGTTCAACGGCCAAGTCACACAACATTAACTATAATAATAAAGAAATCGCAGTAAGGAACCTTAGACTTGGTACGACTTTGTCTAGATTTCAATACTTTTTAGAGATAAACAAGCAGCTCCATTGAGACTTGGCTGGTTTTTTACAGAATGTTTTTGGTGGTATATTATTTACGCATAATCTGAAATACTCATTTCGAGATATCTTCTATTCTAACAAATCAAAAAAACGCATTTCTTGTGCAGGTAGTCGGTTAACTCGTACTTATCTGTTTGATTTGAAGCCAATTTGAATCTAATTGCCGACAGAGTTTGAGTCGATGATTGTTAGCAACGCTTGCCTATACAAATCTTTGTGAAAATTAATTTTTTGCGAATTCTAAATTATTTTGTACGTCGACTTTGACGCCTACCAACATCTGTTCCAGGTTGAATGATTATTATTCAATTAATTCATTTCATTAGAGTTCAAGGTTTTCTCTCCCAAATTAAAGTGCAATTCTATTTACTTTTTCGGCAAATTTTATCAGAACTTCGGTAGAATGGCTCCTTTATCTAGTGATGTGGAGAAAAGAAAGAGAAATCGATATTATAGACAAACTGAAATCAAACGATTAGAAGAGGTTTTCGAAACCGCAAAATTTGCAGAAACTGATTCAAACTATCTTACAGTCTTCAAATTCAGGTTTGAACAAATCGAATCAATTCGAGACGAATTCTTTAAATATCAAAACAATCTTATTCGGCTCTTACCTGCAGATGGAGCAGAGACTCCAGAGGACAACTATATATCTGAGGATAATGTTCGTACTCAATTCTAGAAAATGTATTTTCAGATAAAAACAATAGAATTTCGGTTGTTCAAACAAGATGTCGACAAACAAGCTCATATTCCTAATCATCATAATACTAATGTCACTTTGCCTAAAATAGTACTGTCTCAATTCAGTGGTGACATTACCGCTTTCAACTCTTATATTGATATGTATGATGCCCTAATTCATAAGGATTCTAGTTTGAGTGATATTGAAGAATTTAATTATTTACTTGGATCATTGAGAGCTGCACCGTTAGCACTTGTACAACACTTGCCAATGACAAGTTCTAATTATAATATTGCATATGAATCTCTCATCAAAAGGTATAAAAACTCTAGACTGATAGCTGCTGCACATTGGGCAGTCATTGAAAGTACTCCAAAGTTAACTAATAATGATGCCACTGCTTTGCGTCACATGTTGGATATTTTTAATGATAATATTGCAGCCTTGATAAATATGGAGTTGTCAGTTGATCAGTGGGATTTTATTCTTGTCCAGATGATACTGAAGAGATTGGATGCCTCTTTGGGTACACGTTTTGAACTTCATCATGATTCTACTTATTTTCCAAGTTACGCTACGCTTTATGAATTTCTATCAAAGCAGTGTAGTGCTATCGAGAACACAAACATGTCCCGTAAATTAAAGCCAAAGAAACTTGAATCCAGTAAGCCAAATTCAACATACCGAACTTCTAGTTTTATGGTTCAAACTAGAACATATCAATGTCCTATTTGCAAACAAGATCATCTTTTATATCGTTGTCCAGATTTCTTGAGTAAATCTCCGACTGAAAGATATCGAATAGTCAAACATCAAAAATGTTGTGTCAATTATTGTTTGAGTAGCTCTCATTCTCTCAAACAATGTAAAATTAAAGTAAAATGTTACAAGTGTGATCAGCTACATCACACATTACTCCATTTTGGAACAGTTAATAAGCCACCGCTAGAATCTGATTCAGCTACATCTTCGACTACAACTACTGACAGAGGTAAATCTTCAACCTCTAGCTGTTTGAATTCTAATTTACACCCGCAAGTTCAGACCGCATTTCTTTCTTATAACGCTAGTGTGTTACTGTCTCTATTGCCCAAGTGGAAGTTTTGGACAAATTTGGAAATCATATAACTATGAGATGTCTTCTCGATTCAGGGAGCATGACCTCCTTCATAACTCAAAAAAGTATCCACCGTTTAGGATTACGAGGAAGTAATCTAACCATAAATCTAAATGGTTTAGGTGACATGCAAACTCTAGCCCAAAATGGGGAAGTAACTGTCTCTATTAGACCATGTAAGAAACTTGTTCCTAACTTGCTAGTAAATGCGGTGATTCTGACCCGCATATGTGATCGATTGCCAACCTCTTCAATACCTAATAAAAATTGGCCCTATATATCTAACCTCTCACGAGCTGATCCTCTTTTTAATCATCCCGGAGAGATCGATCTATTATTAGGTGCTGATGTTTTCACAAGTATTTTGCTCGATGGTCGCATTCTAGGGAAGGATGGTGGACCCGATGCTGTTAATACTATCTTTGGATATGTCCTCATGGGGAAGGTAAATATGCCACCTACTCCCTCTGTAAACTCCTTTTTTTGTACTGTAGGGAATTTCGAATATTTAGATATGACCATGAAAAAATTCTTTGAGGTGGAACAAGTTCCTGAAATGCATGTTTTATCCCCGGAAGATATATCTTGTGAAAAATTATTTTCCAGTACCACCTCACGAAATCAAGATGGGAGATGTATTGTGTCTCTTCCGTTCCGTGATACTTCTCCAATATTTCCAGATATTCGTTCTCTAGCAGTTCAACGCTTCTTATCTTTAGAGAGACGGCTCTTGAAAAATACACCTGTGTATAATCAGTATTCATATTTTATGAGAGAATATCTCAGTCTGGGCCATATGGAATTGATTTCAGAAACATCCACACCACTTTCGACCTACTATATTCCCCACCATTGTGTGATAAAGCCTGATAGCTTGACCACTAAGTTAAGGGTGGTTTCCAATGCTTCAGCACGCTTACCGAATGGCTTTTCCCTCAATGACCACTTGATGATTGGACCCAAGCTCCAGACTAATATATTCTCTATTCTGCTAAAAATTTTCGTCGCCACTCGTTTGTTCTCCTCACTGATATAAAAATGATGTATCACCAAATTTTAGTGGTGAAGGAGCAACAAGACTTTCAGAGAATCGTTTGGCGTTTTAACTCAACTGATCCAATCAAAGATTATCGTCTAAAAACGATAACTTATGGGGTGAATTCGTCTCCATATCTGGCAATCAGAACATTGCTGGAATTGGCAGACGATCATGCGGGTGAGTTTCCTATAGCCGCGGAAGTTTTGCGAGAGTATGTCTACGTCGATGACGTTTGCACAGGGAGCTCAACTCTGGAGGGTGCCTTTGAGATTCAGAGGGAATTGATTGAGGTTCTAAAAAGGGGAGGATTTGAATTGCGGAAATGGTCCAGCAATCATCCCTCACTTTTGTCCCATTTGCCCGATTCTGACTTGTCCATTAATCCCTACAATTTTGATTCCGATCATGAAAGTTCCTTGTAAGTATTAGGACTTCAGTGGAATCCCACTTCAGATATGTTTAAAATTTCTGTCCAATCATTTGACTCCCGCTGTACTAAACGCAACCTCCTCTCCAATTTGGCGGACATTTTCGACCCCTAGGGATCTTGTCCCCGGTCACCTTTATGATAAAACATTTAATCCAGAAATTATGGTGTCTCAAACTAGATTGGGATGAAACAAGAGTTTTTTCAAATCTGGAAAAGTTTCTCATCTGAGATTCTTGAATTGACAAAGATAAATTTGCCACGTCAATTATCCAATAATACGTATGAGTCATGTACCTTACATTGCTTCGTTGATGCCTCTGAAAAGGGCTATTGTGCGGTAATTTATTTTGTATTTTCTTCCAGTTTGAAAATGGCTTCCATTTTCGTTTGTGCAAAAGCCAAAGTGGCACCACTTAAAAAATTATCAATTCCAAAACTTGAACTCTGTACTGCAGTTCTTGGAGCCAAATTAGTATCATTTGTTCTACGTACTTTTCATGGGAAAATGTCATTCAATAACATCATATGTTGGAGTGACTCCTCTATAGCGTTATGTTGGATTCGCGCTTCAGCGCACAGGTGGCAAACTTTTGTGAGCAACAGAGTGGCATTCATTCAAGAAAATGTTGCACCCTCTTGTTGGTTTCATGTTCCTTCAGCTGATAATCCTGCTGACCTGTGTTCAAGGCGTTTACTTCCTTCTCAACTATTAGATAATGCACTTTGGTGGCATTTCTGAGAAAGTCTTGTAGTCCATCTTTGTCCGGTGAAAATTTATCGGAACCTGTCGAAGCTCTTATAGAAGAAAAGAAGGTGACACTGTTTAACACTGCATAACCAAATTTCCTCGATAACCTAATCGACCAACATTCCTGTCTAAATACCATTTCCCGCATTCTAGTGATAATTCTACGTTTCATTCATAATACCCGAAAACCCAAAGAAAGAGAAACGGGACCTATTATGTTTGCTGAACTCCACCCAGCTATATTAGTTTTGTTTAAACATACTCAGGTCTTGTTCTTTTCCAGTGAAATTTCTCTTATCAAGGAAAACAAAAATCAAAAATGGTTGAAAAGGTTGTCTCCGAGTTGGAGGCCGACTTCACTTCGCCCCTGTTTCATATGATCGAAAGTTTCCCGTATTACTTCCTAGTCATTGTCGACTAACGGATCTGATAATTTCACACTTTCACGAAAATTATCTTCACGCTGGAATTCAAACAGTTCATTCCTTGATTTCTCATCTTTTTTGGATTCTATCTGCTAAACGTTCTATACGCCGAGTACTAACTAAATGTCTTCGCTGCTGGAAAACCAACCCCCTAGCTACTCAACCTCGAATGGGCAATTTGCCTGCTGTACGGGTCACTCCGGCTAAACCATTTCTGCATGTGGGTGTAGATTATGCTGGTCCGTTCCGTATTACAATGTGTAGATTGCGAGGGGCAAAACCTTTGATAGCCTATCTGTGTCTTTTCGTATGTTTAGTAACCAAGGCGTTACATCTCGAAGTGGCTTCCGATTCATCTGCTGAGGCTTTTCTAGCTGCTTTGCGACGATTTGTTGCACGAAGGGGTAGGTCGTTGTCAGTGTATTTATAGTGATTGTGGAACGAATTTTCTCGCTGCTCAGAAGCAAATCACTAGTATTATGGAATCCTCGGCGATACAAGAAAGCATATCGTTCTCCCAAATTCCCCCTTTATCTCCGTGGTTTGGTGATCTCTGGGAAAGCGTCGTAAAGTCTGTCAAAACTCATTTTATACGAGTTATTGGGGAACAAATCCTCACTTATGAGGAATTACTAACGGTCTTTGCTCAAATCGAAGCGGTTCTGAACTGGCATCCTTTGACTCCTATTAGCAATGATCCTAACGATCTGAGAGCTTTGACTCCTGGTCATTTTCTGACGATGGAGCCTTTAGTTGCCGTACCTGAAGTTGATCTGTTGGATATCTCCCTCAACCGCCTTTCAAGATGGCAATTAATTCAACGTATGCACCAGAATTTGTGGTCACGGTGGTCGAGAGAATATATGCACACTTTGCATCAACGTAGCAAATGGACAGATTCTTCTGTTCCTATCACCACTGGTACTTTAGTATTAATCAAAACTGATAATATGGGTCCTTCACGTTGGCCTTCAGGTAGGGTTGAACAAGTTTTTCCTGGTACGGTGAGGGTGGCCTCAGTGAAAACTACCAATGGTGTGCTTCGACGACCCGTCGCCAAACTTTGTCCGCTACCAATCGCTTAAACCTCGCAAAATACTAGCGTATTTTGGTGGGGCAGTATGTTGCGTCCCCACGTACTTTTAAATTCATTCAAATAATATTATCAATTCATTCAATAATTTTCTTCTCTTACCTCAAATTGAGCATTTCAGATAACGCATTCAAATCATTCATTTCCGCTTAAAACTAATCTATAGATCCTTCGCTACACTCGTTGCGCGATAATGACACTTAATATCTCATCGATCACGTGTGCCCGCTCTGTCAATTGTCTATTAAAACAGTATTCGTTTAATGGTTAACAGAGGAACCACTTGTGTTAATTTTTAAAACCGCTATTCCGCCATTCAATTTACAACCGCTATTTTGGAAACTGCTACCTCGCCATTAAGTTACAACCGCTACTAACCGCTATTTTCAACTTTTGAATCTGAACTTGAGTGACCACGACCACAGCAATCATCTAGAAGAAACCGGCCGGTTCAGCACGCTGTCCCGGAGGATCAAGGACTCTTCCTGCCGCACTTAAGCAGGAGTAACAACTAACTACACTGTGATTTGGCTGTGCGTATCATTTGTAAGGTAGGCTCATAAGATTTAGTTCACATTCTACTTCAACCGCTATAATTATTACAGTCCACTTCAAACAAATTCAGTTCTAGTTATTCCCGCGCGAAACACTACTATTGGTCAGATTCTTCAACAGTACTGTCGTGGATTAAAAGAGAAGATCAGTGGAAACCCTTTATCTGGAATCGAGTTGAAGAAATTAGATGTATTTCGAAGCCTCAAGATTGGTATCACGTTCCTGGTGACATGAATCCAGCAGATCTTCCATCGAGAGGTAGTTCACCCAAAACATTAGCTGATGGAAGATGGTGGGAGGGTCCTAAGTGGTTGTATGATCCGGTTTCACAATGGCCGAGTCAAAATGTTGACTATGATGAAGAAGAAATAAACGAAAAACTGTGGTTTCTTCTCTTTCTGTGATCAAAGAATGTAAGTACATGGTACTATCAGTATTTTTCGAAGTTCAGCAAAATTGTTAATCTTGTTGGATGGATCAAGAGATTTATAACGATTGTTATGAAGTGAGATGGTAATCATCATGAAATTTTGACTGATGAAGAACTGAAAGGTGCAAGAAAATCAGTAATTCGTTTGATACAACAAGAATGTTTTGAATCAATAGAAGATTCGAAGTTATCATCATTGTGCCCGTTTTATGATGAAGGAGGATTGATAAGGTTACGCACTAAAATTTCTGATAGAAATGATAGAGTAGAATTTTGTATGCCATATGTTTTGCCATCAAACCACGAAGTTGTTAGACGCTTGATTTTCGAGGAACATATTAAGAATGGCCACGTCGGTATTCAGTCATTGATGCGAATTCTGAGAGAAAACTATTGGATTCTAAAATGTAGACGCACCGTGAGATCTGTAATAAGCCGATGCACTACTTGCAGGAGATTCAGACGTAAACTACTCGACACACCTGGGATAAGTTTACCAGAAACTAGAGTCCGTGACGCGGCAGTTTTTGAAGTCCTTGGCGTAGATTTGGCCGGTCCATTATACTTGAAAACTAACGAGAAGGTTTGGATAGTCCTTTACACGTGTGCAATGTACAGAGCAGTACACATTGAATTGACCTCTTCTCTGTCAAATAACGGATTTTTACAGACCCTAAGAAGATTTATCGCTCGTATAGGAAGACCTTCAATCATATGCACAGATTGCAGCACGAACTTCATCTGATCAGAAAATGCTTTCTGCAATTTAGATTGGATAGAAGTATCTATTTAAATGTTGTTCTACAATACAACAAATCTACTGGTGGTTCAATCCTCCAACAGCAGCATGGTGGGGTGGTTGGTGGGAGCGTCTCATGAAAGATGTACTACGTAAAATTCTTGGAAAAACTTGCCTCAATTTTGAAGAACTGCAGACAGTGCTTTGTGACTGTGAAGCAGTATTGAATGCTCGACCATTAACCTATACATGTCTGAAGACCCAAATGATTGTATTGTTCTCACACCGGCTATGTTTCTACAAGACATTAAAGGAGTTGGAGTAGCAGACATTGATTTAGTTGAAGTCAAAGATTTGACTAAACACTACCGATATCGTTTGAAATTAAAAGGAGATTCGAACAAACGATTTAAGTCTGAATATTTAGGCCAACTAACATTATTTTCGAAGAAGTCTAATGACACTGTAAAAGTAGGGGATGTTGTTCTCGTATCGGATTACAATAAGAAAAAATTGGAATGGCCAATGGGTCAAATTGTCGAAACGATACCTGGATGTGATGGAAAAATTAGAATTGTAAGATTAAAGACTGCGTCTGGTGAGCTGTTACGACCAGTCCAGCGATTGTTAATGTTAGAGAGCTGAAGAAGTTTGCAAGATCTTTCGAAGAAAGTTGTAGAGAAAGAAACATAACTGAGCCGGTAGTACATACGTGATATGGAAGGAGGGTGAAACAGAACAGATTTGGCTTTTAGTGACACAAGGTGGGAGTATGTTGTATATCACCCTCTACTCTATTATTCAATGTTGATTGTGTGTTGTCATGGTAGATGTCATATACATTAATAAATTATGTGATTGTCAATATAAAATAAAAGTAGCACGTTTTCAGCTCGTTAATTCGTATATCTATACAGAATAGTGTGACCTCAAGAGAGAAAACCATCTAAGGATAAGTTTTCGGTAATTATTTACAAGAAGGGCCTCACCGCCGATATTGATGAAATTTTTTTTACAGACTACTCACGTGTTCCTTATGAACGATCAAAAAAGAAAAATCTGCGGAAATGCACCGTTTTCCAGAAAAAAAAAATAAAATCTTCTCATAATTAGCACCTTGTTTATCTCAAGATATTGACCTCTAAAGCACATAACAACTAGCCTAAATGTCATGAAATATGTCTCTTTCAACTATATTCCAATATTTTGGTAAGGAAACACCTTGTTTATCTCAAGATATTGACCTCTAAAGCACATAACAACTAGCCTAAATGTCATGAAATATGTCTCTTTCAACTATATTCCAATATTTTGGTAAGGAAACGCAGTAAAAATAGAAATTTTGCATTTAAAGTAAATAAACAGCATCTGACATTTAATTGTAGCCTCCCTACAAGGTATTTCTTCTCGTTTCGTTTAAAAGGCTGGTGTCATAGATATCTTATTTCCATAGATATCATTATTGTGATATATTTGGCCGTTCGGGAGACTCATACAGTGCTGTATAATTGTGTCAGTACTTCTCTGCCAGTTCCTAAATAATTTTTTTTTATTTTGTTGCTTGGACCTATAAAAAGTATTAGGGAAATACGTTTTTCCTACCTACGAATTGTTCCTTGGAAGACATCAGGAAGAGCGGCAATTCGTAGGTCTGAGGTTATTGAAATTGTATTTTTGCTATATGCATTATGTAGAACTGCCTATTTCCTTCATTCTTTTTATAGTTCCAAGCGGCAATGCGTAGGTCTGAAGTTATTGAAAGTGTATTTTTGGTGCACATTCTTGAAGAACATACATTACCCTTTGTGAAATGAGGTGAATATGCTGTTCCAAAAATACACTTTCATTAACCTCAGACCTACGGATTGCCGCTTGGACCTACAAAAAGTATAAGGGAAATACGTTTTTTCTACCTACGGATTGCTCCTTGGAAGACATCAAGAAGATCGGAAATTCGTAGGTCTGAGGTTATTGAAATTATATTTTTGCTACATGCATTATGTAGAACTGCCTATTTCCTTCATTCTTTTTATAGTTCCAAGCGGCAATGCGTAGGTCTGAAGTTATTGAAAGTGTATTTTTGGTGCACATTCATGAAGAGCATACATTCCCCTTTGTGAAATGAGGTGAATATGCTGTTCCAAAAATACACTTTCATTAACCTCAGACCTACGGATTGCCGCTTGGACCTACAAAAAGTATAAAAGAAATACGTTTTTTCTACCTACGGATTGCTCCTTGGAAGACATCAGGAAGAGCGGCAATTCGTAGGTCTGAGGTTATTGAAATCGTATTTTTGCTAAATGCATTATGTAGAACTGCCTATTTGTTATTGAAAGTGTATTTTTGGTGCACATTCTTGAAGAGCATACATTCCCCTTTGTGAAATGAGGTGAATATGCTGTTCTAAAAATACGCTTTCATCAACCTCAGACCGGCGGATAGGGATTTAATACGCGCGATAAATAGTGGAATCAAACAACTGTTGGCTACCTGTATATAAATAAAGTGGAAAATAGAACTTAATAAATGACGTGACAGGAATAAATAATTAAGAAACGATAAGGACCTGCGTATTTGCGAATCCAAGTAGCAATATATAATGATTCATGGACCGAATGGGTTCCATTTTGGTATTCTGGGTACAATGATACAGTACACACGGAAACAAAATACAAGCCGCACAATCTCTTGTTCGTGAAAAGTTGTAGTTTGCCAACAAATAGAACAGGTGCCCCGTGTATAATGTCGAAAATTATCCAGTCGAATTGAGATATCGACTCTAACAAGCATGTAAGGAAGGAAGGAATAATTTAATTGCATCGAAACTGGAACTTGCGTAAAAATCAAATAGCTACAAATTGAAAAGTATCACTAAGAAAAAATCAAATCAAAATCAGAATTTTTTTTGCAAGGTAAAAATAAGGAGAAAAAAGTGTAAATCTGGCGATTGACATTTTTTCCACCCCGTGGGGAAGTGTAGGATACGAATTACATAGCTATACTCATTTACCTAATTCATATAATTATTAAATATATTTAAACACTTTTTATTGTTCAGTATAGCAAGGATCCGCAGCATTCACGTTCGTATGCATTCTTTCTCATGTCAATATTATTATAGAACGCTAAAATAGCAAGGTAAACTCATCAATAGCAATATTTGTATATTAACATATGACTCATGTATTATGGTAACAACTATACCTACGGAGTCCTATGAGATGATAGACATTGCAGATTTCATACAAAATGCAGTTTGTGGGCTAGAAGGGAAGAAAGAAAAACGCGGCCGAAAATTATCGATAGTAAAATCACAAGGGACGCCAATTTTATCGGTAATTTTTCCGAAAGCATTTTTTTGCCTAGAAATATTACAAGTGAACATTGCCGACTTTATTTTCTGTTAAAAACCCCTAAAGCGAAGTTGGAGGGGTTGTTATCTTTGAAAATAAAGCCGGCAATGTTCACGAGTAATATAACTCGAGACCCAAATACTTGGGTAAAAATACCTAGAAAAAATTGCAACACAAGTGGTTTTTGTTGAGGATATTTCACGAATAGGTAGGTATAATAGAAATCATATTTTTATTTTATTTTATTGAATAGCAACATACAAATCCTTTTTTTTTATCAATTAAACCTCCGGTTGCTTGGCAGCGGGGCGATAATTGCCCTAGAGAAATTATCGGTAGCAGAGTCATACGATTGGCTGATTTTTATGAATTCTAGCTATGTTATTCGATACAGCTGCTATGAGTGAAATAATCAATGAGCTCTAACAACAACACTCTACGCTCAGAGCTGAAGAGTAAATTTGAAGTGAATTTTATGGTGAATGATATTGTAAGCGAACTATTTTCATTCTGCAAAAATAAATTGACATATAGTATATTGCATGTATTTGACCGGCTCACATTATCAAAGTTCAAACTGTTAGAGTGGATTAAACCCCAGGGGCTTATTATAATATTAAGTTAGCTCATACGATATATAGGTTTCAGCATCTTGTACCCCCTGGTTTTTCCATTGATATAGAACGTAAAAACCGTATTCACCTACCGATCATCATCAAGACGAGCAACATAATACTGAATATTTTAGATCAGAATTGGAAACGGATACATTTTCGTGGAGGTGAAGTTATTATACTGTTGGAGTTGAAAAAGACCATTTGAGATTATGAGATTGACCGGCTGATACCAAGAAAATTCATTAAAACGGTAATGAATACATCGGCTAGCGATTATAGTTTACAAACTCTGGTTGCCAGACTATGAAATGAATGTGTATTATTTTTGTTCTCTCTCTCTCCCTCTCTCTCTCTCTCTCTCTCTCTCTCTCTCTAATTATTTATTTATACGATAAACATCTGTAAGTACAGATTAAGAAGATAAAATATAATACAAAATAGCGAGAATTTTTTGAATTTCTTTATCGGGTGATACGGATGATGGTGCAGTCTGCTGTGGTGTGAATTTTATTTGTCATTTGCCGTATCTCCCTCATTCTGATCATAGAATGAAAATCTAAGTTTATAATCTATGGTTGTGCGATTCTTCTGTGGTGGAATGTTGTATGTGAATATCTCCTATTGATTATCGTCGATTTTTTGCCAATTCATATGTTGCCATTCGGTGCGATCACACTCGCCACCAGCATCATCCTTTAGGCAAATATAAATGCGTTCAACCCGATGAAGAACGGTTGCGTACAGGATCTCGCAAAATTTAGGTCAGGCATCCTCATCCTCCTTTTCACCAATATATAAACTGTTTTGTGTTTTCTGTATTCGGTGCTCTTTCTTTTAAACAGAATCCCTTCTGTTTGCGTGATCATTCTTCCAGAAACATATAGATAATGATAATTCTGTTTGAAAATAGAACGATGATGACTTCATTGTAACGAAGGGATACGTGATCACCATTACTACGACTATCATTGTTTACGGACTATGGAGTTATGATCGCAGACCATGAGATCGACCAAAACGGCAAATTACCCTCAATACATGCGGTCTCAACTATCAAAGGAATGATTTGAGAAAATGTCTTACCAGTCAGTTGCACGCGTTTGCTATCTTAATGTGGCTACATGTCCGCCAAAAATTCAATGAGTTAACAGGTAATAAAGTGTGTTTAAAATTTGGACTCAATATAAGAAACTATGTATTCTGAGATATACATCTCAATCAACGCGTTCTGATAAATGAATATAGAGATAGGTTGATTTATCGAGAAAAGAATCTTTTGGTGCATTTAATTGCATTAAAATTTGATCTAATCTCTCTAAAGAGGTAGCCGGGTCTGATGTTCCATCAAATTGTACACGCAATTGTTTTAATGTCGGCGCATTACTCGAAACAGGATAATTACAGCCTTGTAATAGCGGAACAGTGGGGATCGGTCGGCATAACTGGTGATATACTAAGCGGTACAAAAGGGGGCGGTATTATCTGCGCTACAGAAGGGGTACATAATATTTGCTGTATCGGCGGTGTCGTTATTCTGTGAGGTATAAACGATGTCGGGTTTCCGTAGATCCGATAATTTGAAAGGTGTATCAACGCAGCGTAGGGTTGAAACCGTGTAGTAGTCGTTGCTCAATATGACGGTTGTACTACTGGGGTAGTAGGTATCTGTGATCTAGGTTCAATACATACGGACATTAACGTAGGGGTGGTGTTCATAGTTTCCTCAGTAGTGACCGCTCTGGTCAGCGATGCTACGGTATTAGCCCCTCACGCATCTCCTGCGTAAATTCTAAGCGGTTCCTGTATTGTCAATACTATAATTTTCTAGTACTTCTTTTTTGAGTAAGTACACCCACCTCACTCGGAAATCTATCTGTTGCTTCGGTCTGGCTTTCCTCCCACGTTGATAATGTTGTGTCATTGTCATTACATCGCCGGATCGTGATCACTTTAGGTTCAGTACCTGTGTATCCCGGAAATTCCATATTGTTTAAGCTACTGGTATATGGAGAGGGGGGTCGGTGAAGGGTAGGGGTGCTGTATTGAAAATTGATACACATTCTCTCCTTGTAATGCCAAAAACAATCTAATAACGTGTCCTACTTTAGGTTCGGTATCCCTGAGTATTGGGGCAGCAACTTAAGAACGGTTGGAACAATCTGTCCAAAAATGTTAGGGACAAAGGAAGAGAATAGGGCAAAATGCTAAGGTGCGGTTAACAATTCTGTACCTCACGGAATAGTCAATTTTCCAATCGAATATACGGTAGCAATCTTCATGTTCTCCCTGAAAGGTGTGAGGGAGTTATGTGTTGAAAAATTGTTGATCGAAAAACTCCTAACGGTGACCAAACAAATTGGTCGAAACATCGGATTATTAAAGCTTGCTTCCTTATCTCACTATTTTCTAAATTTTGTCAAAATCTAACTACCGGCTTAACAGCTATGATTTGTTCAATTTTTCTGTCTAATATTTCGGTTATGCATAAGAAAAAAAAAAAAAAGATTCCCTCGGAATATTTTTTTCAGGTCCCTGCTCGAGCGCCATTTGTGTGACTCTTCTGGCAAGTATTTCAAAGAACTTCCTGGTATTATATCAACAAGAAATTAATCAACCAACTCTTATTTACTTACGCATTCTTTATACCAAGATTGCCTCATCCAAAATTTTATGTTTTTCAATTAAGAGTCACAGTCTTTCCATTGTTTGCTTATCTGAAACCCACTTATCATCTAAAATGCCAGATTCGATCGTGAATATTCCAAGTTAGATCCTGTACCGCAACGATAGACAAACTCGTCCAGGTGTTGGCACCTGCATATACACTAATGACGCCGTTTTTACCCAAGCCAAAATTGAGCATATATCAGTAGACTGTCCTGGTAATGAGCTTACATGCCTTTACATTGAGATGCAGGATTTTTCCTTCTTTTTGATCTCTTTACAGGCAACCTACTCCGACGAGTTCTCTACATGATAATGTAACGCTATTTAACTTCATCAAAGAATTTTCTATCAAGTATAAAAATATCATAATTAGTGGCGATTTTAATCTTCCTGAGCTTTCATGGCCCAACCTGTCTCTTCCAAATAATCACAATTCTTACTATGCATTTCTCGTTATGATGATTAATACCAATCTGTCTCAGTTACTTACAGAATTTACTCGTTATCATGTAAATCCAAATCCTTCCCTACAAGACCTAATCATAACTTCCGATATCAACATATTATCTTTACCAACTTATCACCCACCGATTGAAAAATCGAACCATATTGTTATTATACTCAATCTACAAGTTTTTGTGATTTGTGTGATACTGAACGTACATCAACTGAAATTATTCACGAAGATGTAAAGGGGGAGCTGATGAATATGGATTGGAAGTTCCTATTTGATAACAAGTCCGCCAATGAACAATGCATAGCACTGCGAAAAACAGTGTTTGAGGCTGTTGACAAAAATAGCAGAGTTTTCAAATATAGGTGTAATTCTAAAAAGCCTTAGATAATTCATGATCTACTAAATAAAATCAAATTTAAAAAGACTCTCTAGCGGAGATATACACGTAATACAACCCAAGTAAATAAGGAATTTTTCTAATCTCATTATTGAACAGATGCGACGAGCCAAGTCTATGAAAATAAAATTTTTACTTCTTGCAATAAAAATGAACCGTACAAGTATGTAAGATAACACACTATCTCCACTGTGTGTGTACCTAAGGTTAAAAATCAAAATTAGGGAATCTGCGGAACGATCGAGAAACTTTTGCGAATTTTTTCGCTTCAGTTGTACGCGTGAAACTCAAGGCCACTTACCCGCTTAAAGCTTGGCTAGAAACAACTTTGCATTGAACACTGCCACTTTTTCAGAAGAAAATCAATAACCTTTAGACAAGCACCGCCAGTTCCGTTGACGGTTTTTCTGCAACGTTATTCAAAAACTGTGCACTTAGAATTAGCAAACCACCTGCTCTGATTATGGAAACGTCATTTAAAACAGTCTTGCTACCTACTGATCTCTGCAGACGTTGTGGCTGTACACAAAAAGGGGGATAAATTACTAGCTGAAAATCGTCCAATAAGCCTCACTCCCATCGAAGTAAAAATAATGGAACGTATCATAATAGACAGCATGTTTGGGTTTGCGTTCGGGCACAATATTATTCCGAAAAACCACAACGGGTTCCTACCTACAAGGTCTATATCACAGGCTACAGATAATAACATTCCAATGGACGTAACCTATCTGGATTTCAGTAAAGCCTTTGATAAGGTCCACAAATTGCGCCTTCTAGCTAAATTGGAACACTTTGGTTTTCGGGGTGAGTTATTGGGATGAATATCAGCTTTCCTTTCTGGTCGTACATTCAGAGTAAAAATTGGTTTAAGTTTTTCACAATATATAGATGTAGTTAGCGGCGTAATTCGGGGGTCTGTGATTGGCTCATTAGTATTATTCTTAATTTATACTTCCGATATTCCAGTACTAGTTTCCTCTACATGTTCGCAATACGTAGACGATATCAAGTTGTATACGAACCATAGACATATTATCCTACGGAGACAGAATTGCGTACATTTAAACACGATCAGACATTGCCAAAATTTCGGGCCACTCAGACCGCTGTATATTACAAGTATGGCCGTATGGAATGTGCTGTTACCGGATTAGTTGTTCTGTGTGCCGGATTGAGATTTGTAATTATTATAAAAACGTCCATAGCATTATTTATTGGTTATATTAGAAGCAATACTGTTGTCGTTTTCTCTGAAAAATATTCCATAATTTATGGTAACCTGGAATATAAAATCGAATTATACAATATTTGAATTTTTGAATATATATTCCATTCCATTTCATCATTAGTTCAGAAAGCGACAACGCCGCGCACCTTTTATGAATGGTGACTTTGTTCTGTACTACGCAATTTGACAGTTTCCGTATTTCTCGTAGCTATTTCGAAGCGTTGTTGCCTTACAAGTGGTATCAAGTTTTCAATCATAGTTACAGCGTTGCCAATAATGAGTAATTATGACTCGATGATGAAGACGTCCGTTGGTTTTATTTGTCATACTTCATGTAATCATTGCGACAAGTCAAATGGAGTTTTATGAATGAGATGTTTCGTCTCCTTAGGATAATAGGTCTATGATACGAACCCTCCTTTACATTACCATTCGCTTCAACGAGATTTGGACATATTTCCTACCATCTTAATGGGTTGCAATTAACTGTTGGACTCTGACACTGTTGAATCACCTTCCGTGAACTCATTCAAAAATAATATTGATTCTCTGCTATTCAGCAGTTGTTGTAGTCCAATATGGATCTTATCATAAATTCCTTGTTCTATTTGCTGTTGTATTTTGTAATATTGATATTATTTAGTATTTTTCTCAAGTAGGTGTTATTTAGCTTCTACAAATGTTATTATGTATACATGAGTCTTATCCTAATGAATAATAACAATAATTTCGATCGGATTTGCTTAGATTACGCTCAATTATTCTCGGGAGTCATTTACTTTTAGCGAGAGCAACAACTTTGAGGAGTTTTCTATATTTGTGGACTCCTCTTGCTTAGGACAGCTTCAGTGAAGAAAAATAAATTGTCCCGGGGTCAAAGTTTTAGGATAACTTTGCTGACAATCTATGGTTATCTGATTTATTTCTCAAGTAAGTAGTAATTAACCTCGAAATGAGCAACGTCGGTATTTTGAGAAAGGAATTTATTATTAACTTCCTACACTAAAAGTCTAATATTTTTACCACAACAAAATTAATTGGGGTTCAGTTACAATGGAGGAGCCTAAAGCGAACAGAGAAAAGCGGGACACAGAACAAATTTAACAAGTCAACTATTCTTACACTCACTTTTCGGCGAAGACATATACCGAAGGGCGTTGAAAGTACAGCAGCAAGTGCGCGCTTCAAATAGTTAAACACTGTATCTGAGACTACAACGAATAATTACAAATCAGAAATCAATAATCACGAAAGTTGAATAAGGCAATCACTGTTAATTTCATAAATAATATTAATTGTATTATCATGTGAATGTTCTCATGCGGTTCTATTAGTGGTCTTACACGCAGTGGCGGTTCGTGAACTTTTTGAGAGAGGAGGCTGGAAATAAAACGTTTTTGTAAAAATATACTCTATTCAGCCAATTAATTTAATCTTCGCGCAGCGACCGTACCAGAAACTTCAGTGACAAATTTAATTGCTACCCAACAAGAACCAACGTGGGCGTATAGAGTTTCTCTTGTGAAAAAAATTTTTTTGTTCATTTTTGTTTTTTATTTTTTTTGGATTTTTAATATTTTTTCTTTTTTTTTGGAATTTTTCATATTTTGTTTTTTTTTTAATTAATTTAATTAGCTTTTTTTATATATTAACGGAAAAATGATCAATAATATTATCATAAAATGTATCATTTTGTTTTAAGTGTTTTACTAAATCTTTTTCAATAGATATTAAACTGACATTGTATAAACGATTTTGGCCCATTGTATTTCGCATGTAAGTCTTAATTCGTTTGAAAGTAGAAAATGATCTCTCCACCGATGCCAACGTGACAGGAATGGTGACTGTCAAACAAAGTAGTTTATAAAACTGAGGTAAAACTTGTTGCAAAACATTGTCTATCATATATTTTATCATATCGGCGTGACTGTCGTACTGGCCTAAAATATCTTTATCCGAGTATACAACGCATAAGCAGTGCTATTTTATCAAAAAATTTATGTTTTAGAACTAAGTTATCTAAAAGTGTATTGGGAAACTCTTTTGAAAAAGATTCGAAAAATCTTCTATTCGTCAAGTCCAAAAACTTCAATTCATGTAAATCGGAAAATCGAATCTCAATTTGACCTTTAATAGTATCTAAAATTTCATAAAAAAGTTGTTTATAATGTAGTTTCTTGTCTATCAAATTGTATGTTTTCCTCCTTTTCGCGGGAGGAGCCTCATCAGTTGAAAAATTTTCAATTAAAATATTAAAATGAAATTCTGTATTACGGAAACTTGAAATTTTATCAATGAGATGTTTCAAACGATCTCTTTAATAAATTATAGCAATGAATTTATGTTGTAGAATTTGAAAAATAAGATCAGCTTGTTCAGATGATAAATTAAAAGTATCAAGAAAAAACAGAAATTCTTCATTTTCTAAATAATTTAAACCAACAGCAGCATTTAATGAAACCCGATCTGTTGGAAAGTAATCACTGTTTAATATAAAATCAAATGTTTCAATTAATTCGTCTTTATTTTTATGGATGGTAAACACTGCACGTGATTCCATCGAGTTGGAGTATTACAGGAAATTCTGTTCCCTACTATGTTATTTAAAATTTCAGTTCGTTTGGTGTATTTGCTAAAAAAATTGGCATCACTTAAAACCAAATTCATGTTGTGAGCGTAATAATGGGTGAAAACTGATTTTATTTTTGTTTGAAGACCGTTTAAATGTCCAGCCATTACAGATGCGCCGTCGTAGGTTTGAGCAATTAATTTATTCGCAAAGTCAAATCGTTGAAATGTTTCCATTAAAAAATTAAATAAATTGACCGCTGTTCTTCCCGAACTAACATCGTAGAACCTAAAAAATCTTTCCACTAGTTGTCCATTTTTTACGAATCTAAAAATTATTGATAATTGTGATTTACACGTTATATCTGTTGTTACGTCAACCTGACACGAAAAAAAAGGGACATCCAATAAATTAATCCTCTATGTGATTTCGGAGGACATAATTTATTGAATCAAGAATTTCGTTTTGTATTGTTTTTAAGGTGCCTGCAATTACTGACGCGTTACTCATAAAATCGCGAAGCTTACTGTCGTATTTACAAAACAAATCTAACAATTCCCTAAAATTACCTTTATTAACTGAATTTTCAGTTTCATCATGCCCTCTAAAAGCCAAATCTTGAGAAGATAAATACAATAAGAAATCAATGATTTTTTTCTAAACTTCGCGTTGTACAGTCTTTAACAAACTGTATTGTTAGGATTTACTATTTCGCGTGTACGAACAGAATCAACCACATTAACAATATTCTGTTTACCGGTTAATTTAAACTTAATACTCGATGTAATATGTTCCTGCGATTTTTCATATCTGTCTAGACCACGAGCTAAATTTTTCAAATCATTATAACCCAAGTTCCCCCAACATGATGTTGTATCAGATGTAAATAGCAAGCAATACCAGCAATATAATTTATTGTGTACCTCAGATCCCGTTAACCATAAATATTTTTTATAATTGTCAGTATTAAATGATCGATTTTGATACTTACCTGACAATACTAATCCTTTCAAATCCAGTAAAGGCCGTTTATTAAAAAAATACTTTTTTGTCATATGTTAATCCACTAAATGGATTTTCTAAAAAGACAGCAACTAAATCACTAGCACTAGTAGCACTTATTTCAAATTTTAATAATTTACCGAACAGACCAATTCTAATCTAACCTTACTTCGCGTGGCGTGACAACTCATAAACAAGCACTGACGTAGCAGTCGGCAGCATGCACGTGTCGTATTTCATAGACTGCAAGCGGCTGCGGCAGGCTAGGCCACAGAGAGTGTTGCCATTTTGACTGTTTCACGCGATTTGGCAATTGGACTGATCGGAAAAACGGCAACCGTGTTGAGCAACACATGCTTAGCGTTTGAGATATATAGAGTCTAGCCTCAGAGCACTGTTGCCAGATTAAAAATAACTACTGAGAACGGGGAATTAATTGTAAAATTAAAAAAATTATCAGAGAAACAAGACTCATTAGCCTCCTTCGAGGAGCCGCCACTGCTTACACGCCTGTTATATGTTAAAACAACAGATAACGGGCACACAGTGAAATTTCCTGTGCTAAGATCCCTATGATCTTCTGTGTTGGAACGGGTAGAACTTGTTCTTTTTCCGTTGCGTTACTTGTTCTTTTTCCATTGCGTTGAGGCTGAATTTTCGTTGATTGGTTGTATTTATGCGTTGTTTAGATTATGTTTTGTTGTTGGGTGTTTGTATGCGTTGTTGGTATGTTTTTATTTTGTGTCGGTGTGTTTGACTGTGTGTTTAGTTGGCCATTTGGTGTAGCGACATTCTAGGTTTTTTAAACCTTGGTCTGAGTGAGGGGTCGTAGTTTGCTGTGTCTCGTATAGTTTTGTTTGTGTGTTGGATCATTTTGTTGTACGTATTTGAGGCAAGTTTTTGGAGAAACTCTGTCAGGGTTGGTATGTCCGTGTCTTGTCTTAGTAGGTTGTTTGTAACGTAATAAGGTGCGTTTAGGCACATTGTTATTGTCTTATTCTGTTCTTGTTCTAAACGTTGTATTTCTGTGGGGCTACGTGCAGCCAGGTTCCTGCCCCGTGAGATAAAACTGGCCGGATAATTAATATGTGTAGTAAAATTTTGTTTCTGTTGTCTAGTGTACTGTGTTTGTTTAGTAGCGGATATAGAAATCCTCGTGTTTGTTTGGCTTTCGTGATGCTGTTGCTCAAGTGTTTAGTCATTGTGAGTTTGCTGTCAAGTGTCAGTCCGACGTATTTCCCCTCTTTCGACCATTTAATTTTTTCGTTGTAGGTACATTATATGTTTGGGTTGTGGTTTACTATTTTGTGAGTGAATATGATTGCGTGGGTCTTTGACTTGTTGACTTCGATTCTAGACCGATCTAGCCATGTTTCTAATTTTTTTACGTATTGTTAACAATTACCAGGGGTTTGTAAGAGCTGCAAGATGCGGAAGTGCCATCTGCGTACTGAGCTAAGTCTATTCCGTCCATTTTTGGTATGTCGGCTGTGTATAAGTTGTATAGTACTGGGGCTCGGATCGACCCTTGTGGCACTCCAGCCTTCATGAATTTAAAGTCACTGGTTGTGTCGTAGTACTAAGGTTTTTATGTTAGCTTACTTATACCTGTGAATATCGCGTGGGGAAGCGCATTGAATGACCGCGCAATCCGCCGATGCTAACTAAGCTCGTACTGTATTTCGTTTGATTGAGATAAGGCGTGTACAATTTACTGCGGAGTTTCGATCTATTCAATGTGCACATGACATTTATGAATTAGAGGATCTCTAATTTAATACTATAGCAACATTAGCGCTTCATCACAATATTATGAAAAGGGAGAAAAGATAATTTATATAACTAACAACTTCTATCGGCATTGTTGAGAAACGTAGAAAACGTATGTAAGTCTTTAATATTGCAGAAATATGCATAATTAAGAATTCCGAAAATAAGGAATTAATACGAGCCATAAATAGAGAAATGATGTATAAATAGGTATAAAAATATATATAATAAATGACGTAACAATTATACGGGATAAAGAGACTGTACAATTGATTTTGAACGATTTTCATAGGCGAAAAAACTTAGCTTAACACCACCACCTAATTCAGAAAGGTTTAGCCATGAATTTCGAGTTTTTTATGAGCTTTCAAACTGTATCAACCATAATTTTTGAGCTTTCATAGCCTTCAGTAAATATTGAAGGGAGAGGCTAACTTTACAAAACTGAACACTTTTCTTCATTCAGAATGGGTCATAGAGCATTTTCTTTACTACTAGAATTTCGAGTGAATTATGAGTAATTTTTGAGTGAAAAGCATAAATTTACCAGACTTGACTTTAATCAGCATTCCAAAGATGAGCATTCTAGAGCATTTACCTTAAAAATAGATCCACAATTTTAAGCTTTTCATGAGCTTCAAAATGCCGTAAGTGGAATTTCTTGAGCTGTCAATGAAATTTGCCAGAACTGAAAAATACACATTTAACGTTTTTTTTGATAAAGTTAGCAGAAAGTAGTCTAAATGTTGTGCTAATGAAAAAACTAATAGCACAGGATTTTCGAGCTATCTATGAGCTCCCCGAATCCCCTTGCTGTCATTTGCTGTCAATGAAACTTGACAGAACAGAAAAAACATACATTTTACGTTTACTTTATAAACATAGCAGTTAAGTAGTGTAAATGATGCGCGAATAACAAAACGTATCGCACAGGATTTTCGAGCTTTTTATGAGCTTCCCGAATTTACGTGCTGCCAATATCTATTTCTTCGGTTCTGTCAAAAGTTTATTGACAGCTCGTGAATAACAACAAGTGGATCCGGGAAGCTCATAAATAGCTCAAAAATCCTGTGCTATTCGTTTTTTGAATAAAATAAACGTAAAGGGTCTGTTTTACGGTTCTGTCAAGTTTCATAGAAAGCTCAAAATTCTGGATCTATTCGCAAATTTCTCTTGCATATAGGTTTTTAAGGTAAATGCTCTAGAACGTTTATCTTTAGAATGCTTTAGAAGTCAAGTCTGGTAAATTTATGCTTTTCACTCAAAATTCACTCGAAATTCTAGTGCTAAAGAAAATGCTCTATGGCCTATTCTGGATCAAGAAAAGTTAGCCTCGCCCTTGATTTTTTAAATATTTGCTGTAGGCTATGAAAGCTCAAAAATTATCGTTGGTACAGTTTGAACGCTCATAAAAAGCTGGAATTCATGGCTAAACTTTTTGAATTCGGTGTTGGGGGTTAGGCTAACTTTTTTCGCCTGATTTTCATACTTTAAAAACAGGAGGACACTCAGGAATGAACCGCATGTTCAATAATATAAAAGCAATTACTTTTGGTCAGTTCTGAGAAGAGACTTGGACCGATTTGTTAAACGCCGCGACGAATATCAAAGGTTTAAACATTCAAGACCCACAAAAGAACCTCTACCAGTGACTATAACAGAGTCAACAGCTTTTGAGAAAGGTTTCATTGATTTAGTTTGTCCGATAGGCCAACAACTTCGACGAAAATCGAAATAGTCGTATGCTTACTGTGCAGTGTGAGTTAAGTAAATTTGTCGAAGCCTACCCGGTACAAAATAAGTAAGCTGACCTAGTTGCGAAGGCTTTCCTCATGAACTATGTCCTGCGATATGGGATTTGGGATTCCTGGAGAAGTTGTCCACGACAAAAGTATAGAGTTCTTGACGGAAGTTTTTAATCAGTCTTTCTAGGGATGAAACAGCTGACTTGGACAACTTACCATCATGAAACGATGGGTGCACGATTATAACTGTGGGGGACTGCTCTCCCTGCCCACCCGTCGATAGACTTTAGACATGTTACGCAGAGCTCTCTCCTACTTCAACAGCAAGCCAACTGCCCGGCAGAGACCAGCGCCTTTATTGGAGAGGAGACGGTATTTGAACAATCTGGGCCCCTCTCCCTCTGCCTACTCGTGTTCGTGTCCGTTTACAGCTCCCGTTTGACGAGTAGCCGTCGGCCTCGTATCATCGGCCTACCACATATCATTGCCCTGGTCGCGGATCAATTGCCCAGAAACCTGGAATAAGAAGCCCAGACACCGAGCTTTCGGAGTAAAGCCATGTGGTGCAGCATTTCACCCACGCAGCGACAAATGTTTTGTTCGCCCCCGGCGGGACTACTTTAGGCGGACCCAACACGGGCTCTGCTTGCTAGACTTATAGATTGCCCCTTCTGGGCTATAGTCAACTACACCTCCTCGTGTTACTTGTTTTACCAAAAACGTTTAACGAGTCACTGTTCGGCTTAGTTCAGATAGCCTACCGCATACGTATACCAAGCCCGTGAATCCATTTCGGCCAGAGTTCTGATATCATGGTTTTAGTGGTGAAATGTATGTGGTGCACAGTTCACCGGATCTTATGCATCGACAACTCTTAGTTTCGCCACGAGGAGCTACTTATCTCGAGACCCGCGCAAAGAAGTTGCTTGCTGAATCTACTCCCGGAGTCAATCCGAACGAAATAGTTCTCTCTCGAAAAACGATGGGTGCAGTCGATAATTCTCGTAAGCAGCTGGGCGCGTATCTGCGAATCCAAGCAGCAAATCATAGCCCATGGGCCGAATGAGTTCCATTTTGCTGTTTTGCGCACAATAATACAGTACACAGGGGAACGAAGTACCAACCTCACGACCTCGTGTTCGGGAAAGTTTGTAGCTTGCCAACAAGCATATCGGAATAAGTAAATCCTGTGTATAATTTCCAGTCGCATTGAGATATCAACTTAATACAAGCATGAAATGCAGCTAGGGATATTTTAATAGTATCGAAAGTGAAACGTACGCAAAGGTCAAAGACGAATTGTAACTTTAAGATAGATAAGGTACTTGTATCGAATTGGAATATAAGGGTCTTCTCGTGTTTAGGTGGTAATAAGCATGTATTTTGAACAAAAATTGGTTAAAATTATATGAGTGATATACAGGAGAAAAATTGTGAGATAAAAGTAAGATAATAAAAAAAAATTAAAATCTGACGATCAACATTTTTCCCTCGCCGTTACGTGGTGTACTATAGGACCAATCAATATCGAAACTTTTTTATCTCTGCACAAATTTTGATATCTTGTTTCGTTTCCTCACAAAAAAATAACAATTGTATTTCTGCATCAAAACTCGAAGGAATAATTTTTTAATATCGCAGTAGCTACCTATTATTCTATATGTCAGCTACCGCAAAGAAATAAAAAATAGACATGTCAAGATAATTTAATATTTCCACTAATTATTGCAAGACAAATGTTTTCAAACAAGAATTTGCCAAAATGCTATCGATTTATGGCGTAGCAAAATGTAATGCAGATAGTGCCGGAAGAATGTATATGGAAAGATGCCCTGATCGGCTAATTCCTAACGCACACTTTCGTAAATCGTCTTCAATATGTTTTTAATGCCTGCGGTGGTAATGTTGATATCGACAGATCCTTGTTCAATTCCCATCATAATAATTTTAGATGGGGGTTGTGATAAATCTTCCTTTGTTTTCCTTGTAATGTAATTTTGTAGCTTCTGTAAATATAAAAATTTACTTTGTACACTCTGTATAGAAAAATAATCTAAATTTGAGTGTCATCGCATTACGCCCAAGTTTTTGCTGCAGATATTGAAGTTTTACAATGTTTGTTTTGCACCTATACAAAACACCCAACACTGTCCTTATCTTTTCGGAATGTATCAACTTTTAACTTGGCGCATTCAACTTCGTTTCCATCTGCCGTTGCTCAGAACTGATGAAACAATAATTGTTCTCGTACTTAACACCAGTACCTGCTTGCATTTATTCTCAAAAACTTCAATCCATCATTTGTGCGCGACCCATTGCCCATTTGGGAACTAAACAAATTACTATATACAACAATGGATATGTACTTATTTATACTTTTAAATATTGAGGTCTAGGTAAATTTGACATTATACTATTGTGTTGACTTCCAAATCTTGGATTAAACGACGAAATGACGACCCAAAGAATTTAAATCAAGATTATGTAATTCAAACATTTATGCATTTGTTAAGAAAACAATAACAAATATTAATATGAATTGATTTCTAAACATAATAATCATTCTATAAATTCTATATAAATATTCCGATACTGAATTCAAATAATAATGTTTTAACAAGTAATCTTCATATCACACTTGATCAAATTTATTCAGCCATAAGCAAGTTGAACTCAAACAAGGGTCCGGGTCCTGATGGAATACCACCTGTTTTTTTTAAGAAATTGCATTTTTATTTCATCAAGACCTTTGTATTTTTTATATAATAAATCTTTGGAGGTAGGCATTTTTCCTGATTATTGGAAATTTAGTTTTATAACCCCAATCTATAAAAGCGGTGATAAAACTGACATCAAAAATTATAGACCAATTTCTATTTTCTCATGTATACCCAAGCTATTCGTGAGCATAGTAACGGAACATTTTTCTCTAGTCTATAAACATATAATAATTGATGAACAGCATGGATTTACAAAGGGAAAATCTGCTGAGACTAATTTATTACTATTTACACAATGTGTATTGGAGGCTATACATGAAAAGGGTCAAGTAGACTGTATATACACCGATTTTTGTTAAGATTTTGACCGCATAAATCATGAGCTATTGATCTCAAAACTATACTCAGTAGGTATACAAGGTGCATTATTAGAGTGGTTGAAAAGCTACATTACGAACAGGAAACAAATAGTAAAACTAAACTTTTTTTCTGAAGAAATTAATGTTCCATCGGGGTGCCTCAGGGGTCGCATTTACGGCCATTGCTGTTTCTTCTTTTCATCAACGATATAGAGTATGTTTTCAAGATATGTCGTTTTTTGGTTTTCGACGATGATTTGAAACTTTTCTATGTCATTGAATCTGTTTTAGATGCTCTAACAGTTCAAAAAGAGTTAACAGAACTTTTTATATGGTGCAACGAAAATGGGATGGAGCTTAATGTTGATAAATGCTTTGTAATGAGGTTTTATGGAACCAATAATTTTGTGGATTTCGATTATCATATTAATAACAATATCTTAGATAGTAAAACAGAAATAACGGATGTTGGTGCTATTATGGACAGAAAGCTTACTTTTAATGCAAATTGTGATTACATAGTTAATAAAGCACTTAAGTCCTTAGGTTTTATAAAAAAAGTTTGTAGCGATTTTCATAACATTGTTTCTCTATAAGATATCTTTACACAGCATTGGTGCGTCCGCACCTTGAGTATTGCTCTTCTATATGGTCTCCTTCTTATAATGTTCATCGCATGAGGATTGAAAGGGTTCAACATAAGTTCTTAAGATTTGCTGCCTATAATATGAATATTAGATTCCGTGACTATAATTTCAATTACGACTTGGTTGAATCTATTCTAAATATTGAAAAATTAACATTACGTAGAAATCACAATGATCTTAAATTTTTATTCAAACTCATTAATGGGTTAGTTAACTGTCCTGATTTACTATCAAAAATTAATTTCCGCATTCCCCAAAGAAATACCCGCTCGGCTAATATCAATATATTTCACATACCATATAGCAGAACAAACTGCCGAATGCCTTCTCTCTTTTTGTCGTATTTTAACTACCGCAAATCATTATTCTAATCTCAATTTTTGGAACATTTCTTTGGTTGCTTTTCAAAGGGCTTTAACTGGCTCAACATAGATGAATTATGTAATTTCGAATATATGTATATGTCTGTGTATATTTGCAATGTAAACTCTTTATTTTATATTCTTTCTATTCTTTTTACGATACATTATATTTCAAATTAAATTTGTTATACTGTAAAAGGGTTCGTCCCGTTAATAAATAAATAAATAAATAATCAATGAGAATCCAGTAAAATACCAAATAATAATAAATTGTTAGTGGGAACTTAGTTAATTTTAATTCTTGATAGAATTCAAATATTGTTATAATTCAAGAGCCAAAAACATCTAATTGAAACAAAACAAACAACTTGTACATAATAAAATATTTAATGCAATGCTATTTAGTGTACAAACTATGTAAGACAACATAAACATTGATAAACCAAATGTAACTGTGATAGTCAAAATAAAAGTTCAGTTACTGGATTAATTCATGATAAAAATAGCACAGAATTCTATAGAATAAAAAGAAATTGAAAAATATATCTATAACTTATACATTGTTTACAAGCTGCAGTTTCATATATACAAGTAGGTATTATAGATAGATAAATAAAGTACATACGTACTTATTTTTTTTACATCTTTGACAATATAAAACCATGCACGTTCTTTATTTTAATAGTTACCCTTAAGCTAGCTGCATCCTTCTCTTAAAAAAACAAACTTCGACTTCCTTGGGTAAATTAATTTGCACCACAGCATTAACATATATCTCAAATCCAGTGTTTTATTTTAATCTTTTATTACAATTATATTTTTGTAAACATGTGAAATTCTTTACTTGTCGATACATTTAATGAAAGACAGAAAAATTCTAGGAGAACAAACTAGAAATACAATCTCAAATTCTCGTGTACATATTTTAATTAACCGCAAATAGTTAGCTAGAATTCAACTGAAGTTCTGGTAACTTGGAAATAGTTTTTTGCGGTAATATATTTAAAAGCTAAGTGAAGCATGTTGAAAATGAAAAATATTTAAATATTTATTCACTTGTAACCATTGAAATGGCATTCCGTAATTTTCAAGACTATAAGTTTAGGATGAAGTACAAAACGAATATTGATATGGGTTAGCAACTTTATAAATAATTATTAAGTTGAAAATTTCTATACTTGAAAGAGACTACTGGTAGTCGAAACGTTGTATTTAAATATGGAAATTACATTGTTTTATAGAAATAGAACTCTAACCAACGAATAAATGGAAATAATGTCAACCCCAAAGTATGAGACTGCCCAATTACACAATATTTTCTTTAATCAAAAATCTTGATGATACATCAACAAGTGCAAAATGAGAAACACCTCAAAATCAGATTTAAAAATTATAAGTTGCAATTTGTCCCCAATTAATCAAAACTGTATCTATTACCGTTTTCGATATTCTCATGATAGACATAATTATCTTGGAGACACTATACAAGGTGTAACAGAACTACGGTGTTAAAATTTAACCTCGGGTTCTACATTGAAAAAATTTCATATACAAGTACGTGTGTTCGCAAATGCTTCGTTATGGAAATTAGCGCGTTCAAATAACTTAAAGAATATATTATTTTTTAAATATCTTCCGAAGTAAAAGAGATATTGAAGTGAAATTTCGTCATCATAAAACATGATGACGTGCTGTTTCTCAGGTAACCAGTGGCGGAGAAATAGAAGTCTAGTCATATTAAATTAGTAAAATACGGACCTGGGCAAACATTTTTATCAAAGATTTTTATACTGAACAAAAAACCTTTCTTGACTTTCTCGCATATCTAGCAAAGTTCAGCAGCAATATTCTTTTTTACTTACCTACCTAACTGTACCATATTAGGAAAATTTAATTGGAAGGGTGAAATCTACTATTTACTCATTAATAATTAGCATCAAGTGTTCGTTTATACACTCTGTACATATAAATATATATTTTTTCTGATTTATATTCTTGAACCATTTGTAGATGTATATTTTATTGTTTATTTCTATATATATATATACAGTCTGCTCCATATACCTGGAGATTTTTGAGGTATCGAATTGAAATTTATAGGGGTGAAATAAAATTCTCCGCTCTATCCAATAAGGCTAGTATTGAGAACGCTATCGAATTTCCAATTTAACCGGAAGTAAACTCAACTAAATTACATCAATAGAACATTCATATATTCTTAGAATATTTGAATAACACGTTTCTTCTTGAATACACTAACACCACATTCGATGGGTTTGCCTTCTACAATAACGGAGATAAATTAAACAACAAATATATTCGTACATCTCAGTTTGATGGGTTCGTTTTCCATAAACAAGAAAACAGAAAGGCATATTAAACTGTTGAAAGGATCTTCAACCAACTTTATTGATCATTGATAACAAACCACATGAACAACAGAGCTAGAGATAGTGATGTGAATAATCGAGGTATGAACACCAATTGAGCGATTATTGAAGTATAGTCGATAGTGCTTCCGCAAATTAGTAGTTACTTTCGTTATTCGTCACATGCACGCCACGTTTCCAGATTCGACTAGATGGATTTAGATTATTCTCTCGGTCGAACATGACACGACACAACTAGTGGTGGGAGTAATCGAGTCAAGATCGAGATGTATACCTACCTAGAAACTGAACCATAAATTGCAGGAGTAAATAGGAAAGATTAAAGACAACATTATATTTTTTGGTTGCAATTTGCACACGAAGCTATGGAATCATTTTACGGTATAAAAGAGACAACATAAAGATATAAAATGCGATCATAAACTACGTCAAAATACTATATGTGAAGCGTCGACTACAGGGGTGAAAATCAATATCGAGATAAGTGATAATTCATGATGACAAAAGACAACATTTAGGCCTACCTGCAAGAAAAGTTAAATTCATGTTATTTGCCTGATGCGTGCTACATGTGAAGCAAGTGAATCACGAGTATTGAAGAAATAGTGGTAGAAAAGTAGTAAAAATGTTTTATCTATACAACTAAGTACTGAAACATGAATATGTAAAGTAGTTATCCAAATTCCAAAGTTAAATAGTAAGGATGTACTACTACTTATATCTATTAAATTAGTAGATTATTGAAATATGTCTATTACTAATAATCCATTTTTGAAATATCCCGATTATTCCCATCACTAGCAATAAGTAAAAAGGTGTAAAAAGTACAACAATGTTCCAAAAAATATGTCTCGTCTCTATTTGGTTTCCCCACACATGAGCCGCCATGTAACCTATGCCTAATTTGTGGCAAGTTAGTCATTACTCTGCATTCCAGTGTACAAAATACACCAATGCGAGCATTCATTAACTAATATTTTAACATTGATTTGCATGTATTTGCTCTCCATTGGTTATATGGCATTACGTGTTTTGTCGGGTTTCAGATACTTTTACTTTATTTTAAGGACAAAGTAAAAATTAGAGACCCTAAACGAATGACGTAGGCAGAATTGGTGGAGATCGCGCAAGCCATATGTGATAGAGACTCTGAAGAAGAATTAGAGGATGATGTTGATACTTCCGGAGACGAACATATTGAGGAAAACGAGCACAATTCACAATCAGAAATGGAAGTTAGTGACTCAGATGATTTAGACAATTTAGAGGAAGACGATGAAAGTAGCAATCTGTTTATAGCTAAAGATAAACTGACTATGTGGCATAAAAAATCGCTAAAAAGTAAATTATGTAAAGTGGGTGCTAGTAATATAATAAAAAATTTTCCCGGTGCTAAACAACAATCAGAAGATATAAAAAATGAGATAGGTGCTTTCATGAAAATATTCACACAGCACATAACTGAATGCACAAACCTAGACATTTTGAAAGTTCGATCAAATTATAAGAGGAAATGTGACGCTAGAGACGTCACAAAATCAGATATGTTTGGATTTTTAGGCTACTGTTATCTGGACATACGAAACAAAATCACACCCATTCTTGGAACTATGAATACGCGAAGGCACAGGCTCTGAAATTTTTCGGGCTTGCATGAGCTACAATGGATTTCTCTTTTTGCTCTTCGTAATTAGATTTGACGATAGAAATACAAGAAACCAAAGAAAGCAAACAGATAGATTGTCTGCAATAAGATGGATTGTAGATGAGTTCATAAAGAATTGCAAAAATAACTACAACGTGTGTGAATTCATGACTATTGATAAAATGTTGATAGCATTCTGAGGACGATGTTCTTTTATACATTATAACCCGAATAAACATGCAAAATACGGATTAACAGTTTTCGTTATGTGTGATGCAAAACTTTTTATGTATCCAACTACAATTGCGATTGTCCATTACTTGCTTGAGGAAGTTAAATGTAGTAGCAGAAATTAAAAATGCGATATCTTTTACTATTCGTTGGCAAGAGAATTATTAAATAAACGCAAGATACCGCCAGAATTTTTACCCCATAAAAGCAGAACCGTTAGTTTATCATTATTTGACTTCAACTATTCCCTGCTGAAAAATGATTTTGCGTGAGTGAGCCAAACGGAATTCCGCTATATAATTTTCCATCAAGTTTAAAAGCAACACGTTATCTGCGTTAAGATGCCCGCCAATAAAAATAGGGCAAATAGTAGTAGTGCCATGAATATCACCCCAAACATTTACTTTGTACAATTGATTACGTTTCTAGGATTTGTTTTTAGTATACGATGAACTGCTATACTCATATTAAATGAAATTTCTCTTATCCAAGTTCTAGTATTCTCTTCTAGACGCAATAATACATTGAGTTCTAAGACGGGAATATTTATTACATACCATTTCTTCTCCATTAAGGATCCAGTTCGCCTGACAGTCTATTCGAGTTTGCTGAATATTCTATTGGGAAGTTGTCTTGCACAATATCGGCTCTATACAAAAAAGCAACTCTTGATAGCATTTTTTTACCAATTGTAAAATACAATGAAATGGTAACTATTATAAAATATACACAATAAATAATACAGCGCGCATAAGTTAAATATTATAGCTGTCAATCTGAAGTCATACGAATATGTTTGTTGTTCAATTTCCATAGGCGTATAGTGCAGAAATATTTTTTTCAAATATCTTCGTTGTTGTATTCGGCAGGAAAAGCTGTATTCAAATATGTAATAGTACAATATAAGTCATTCAGTTACGTCAAAAATTTCTAGAGATATGGGAGCAGGTCTTTTCTTTTAACGACGGTGTATTTCACGGGATTTCAGTTTTTTTTCCCTGTAGCAGTTTGGTCCATAATATGCCTTTATTAGTCTTGTCGACGTTTTGGCAGAATCACATCTGCCATCTTCTGGTCTTGATTGACACTAACTTGCTACGGCGTTTTGTTACTCGAATTGAACTGAACTGTTTCTGCCGAAACGTCTTCAAGACCAGATTGACTCCGCCGAGAACCAATACTACGCGGAAGAAAACTCGGAAATCCAGTGTATCATACAATACCAGCGGAAATCTGAAAATCAACATTTATATACATGTTGAGAAACGGATACCCTAATAATCTCAGTAGGACCCCTTTTTGATAATTGGTATATATGATTTTTCGGAATGTATTGAAATTATTGGTTGACTTATTCATTGGATTAAGTTTACTATGATAAAACTATTTGTGGCAATCCTATCATATATTTTTTATTCCAAATTTTTTTTAAATTGTATAATTCTTTTATTATTTTGAATATTACATTATGAATAAAACACATATTCACACTTCAATAACTGTATATTAACAAAAGGTGACATCCTCAGAATATTATTAATATGTAAATTTATGTTTTATTCATATTATACTATTCATTCTGAATGAATTTACACGTAGTAAAAGCTAAAACTAGAATTGTTTTGTCATTAATTTCTTCAGTTTTGTAGATATACCTAATATGTGCTGGATACTGGAACAAGCACACCTTGATTGGGAGTCCAGAAGCAATAATATCAGAACTTCTCTCTCCTATAATCTGTCCATATTGTGCATTCAATTACAATAATTCTGTAACTCTCAAAATGATAAGAACTTGAAACTATATTTTGAAACTTGTCATTGCACATTTACCTTAAAATTATTCAGAATAAATAATGATTTTTTAAAATTATTTCCCTATTTACGATAATTAAAATTAGTCGACAAGATTACTATCAAATCGGTATAAAAATATCATTCACGTTTACAGTTTTCTCTAAAAAATCCAACTGATTACTTTATATTTCACACAACACATTCAACTTTTCAAGTATAAGTTTCAAATCATTTCTCATATGACTAAATGTAATTTAATTGTGTAAAATTATTTTAAATCATAGTATTAAAAATAAAAATTATATAACTCATGGGTAGATAAATTAATATGAATATTTATATATACTGTGAGGATTTCAATTTTTGGTGACTAGAATATATCTTCAATTTATTTCTAAATCCTGGACTTCTTAGCATGGAGGTTATTTTAGACTCAAATGAAATTGTTAATGTTATGTAGAGCTCTAGGTGACTGCCATTCTGGCAGAGGAACAGGCTGAAAAAGGCTCCACCTTGAGCTTCGTTCGGTGTTTCACTGCATTGAGCATCTAATATTCAGTTGTTAAACGCTGGTTCAATAAACATTCTCTCATTGCCTACATTCTTTTTCCTTCTATCACTTTAGTAATACTACCTCTCTGTTTTTAACGTTCCTCCACTAAAATTCATTAATTCATGCAAACTTTCTTTAAATAATTTAAAACTTGTCCAAATAATATGTTGAACAAGTCATTACGATTGATATTCAGATAACATAAGTACGAGTACTTAGCCTCTACGTGAAATTCAATTTAGTAAAAACTTTTAGAAAATTTTACTATGAACTATTTAATGGAAAATGTCATCCATTCGTTCTTACTTGAAACAAAAAGAAAGATATATCTTTAAACATGATTCGCTGAAATCGTCACAGTACTCTTGTTTAGGAAAGCTTCACAAGCGTTAGCGTTAGGTACAGAAATGATATACAGAGGGAAGATGTACCGTTGTCCTCTCAATACGCAACACCATGTTGGATCACAGATAGAGAGGTATCTGACTACCCCATAAAAATATTAGAACGTGCATGCGGCGTACAACACTTTCCCCCAGTTGAATTATCTTCTAATAATAATTATTATATAACAGTAACAAATCTATAAAGATTATTCAATAAGGAAAAGAGTTATTGTATTACACAGCACTTGCACTTCGGTTTCTTTTTGATAGTTATATGTTCTACTTGGGACGCATCCCCGTCGGGTTTCACTGTCCCTCGTTTGATGTCAACAGCTCCTGATGGCGATGTTTCAGTTTTAGTGTCGTTCAAAACATTGCCGTTGACACTTTTGGGGGTACTTCCTAGTTCTTGAATGGTTTTCTTCGGACTTTGAACAATGGGTTCTGAGTAGTTGTTATGGTGATCGGTTTGATTGTTGTGAATGGATGATTCGATTCTTATATTACCGGACGTTGGAGTAATTGGTTTGCCTCCTTTTATTAATTGCACTATTTCATCAGCCTCTCTGCTTAAATCACCACCTGGCCGGAACGGATTTTCCCAACCACTTTCAACACTGAAAAGTAATAAACATATTTACTAAATAATGAAAAAAATTATTTTATTACATTTGGAACATTTCATAACTATTGTGCTTATTTATGCTGCTTTTTGCATGTTTTGCCTTTTTTTAATCCTTCTCTATTTGTGCATTTTTCATACTCAGCGATACACATTCCTAAAATGATTGATTATAAATTTTAAAAAATAGATGTTAGAAACCGTTTTTATATATGAGTTATTGGCAATGTATCATTATGATTAAATGTAAGAACAATTACATGGTTTTTATAGCTTCAACACCGAAGTGCCATTATCAAACAGATACAAAATTGTAATGGCACTTCGGTATTAAAATAGGTATAAAAAGTAAGTAATTGTTCTTTCATATAATCCTGATTATATATTATAAATCACATAAAATTGTTCTTATTTATTGGTATTAGGGAAAGAAATATACCAGCCATCCTTTACTAAGTGTTTTATTGTGCCTGATCCAAGTGTTGCTAATTGATTCGTTTTGCTGAGGGTTATTGAAATTTATTATTATTTTCGTAATGATACATCTGGGAAGTTCACGTTGTTTGCAGTTCAATAGTCATCATCAATATATTTGTTCGGTTTCTTTGCCAGTTTAGTTTTGTTGTCCTTGTGTGCAAATCAAATTCAATTTTAGGCGTTCAGACAAAGTTGCGGCGGCCATATGACGGAAATTTGCCAAGAAGGCCTTGGTGTCAGCCACTAGAGATTCCCCGAATTTTTCAAAAGATGTCTGCCTTACATGTTACATAGGCAAGCAGGTCTCCTGTTGGGTTCTGCTGATGAAATACATATTGCCGCTCGATGTTCAGTGCTTTATCCATTAGTTTAAAGATAGCAGATCAGGTATATGGCTATCGATGGGAGCAATATTAGGAGCATTCTTCCCTTGTAGATCCAAAGTGAAATTTTCTGCGAACATTTCAGCGAAAAGGGTGACTTTACCTTGTGGCGTAATAGACCGTGTATCATCTTTGGTAAGGGGAGTGAAGGACCTGGAAGAGGAATTTCTTCCCATTGCTTTGGCGAAAGTCCAAAACGAACGGGAATTTTGATATTCAATGAGCTTTGATCTTATTTTGCCGTTATACCCATCTTTCGATGCACCCATTGTGTGAGGCCAACGACGGTATATTGATTGTTTTGAATATGAATAAGTATATTGTTTTAAATATAAACCTCTGAAAAGATAGTAAGTCATTGATAAACTAATTATGCGATTCGATGCCCCGCCATATATTATATATTCACGTACATTCATCTCAATTTCAATCGTTTTGAATTGATGAGCGTAGGTATGAGTATTACTATCGTTGACAATTACTCTAACAGCTCATTTAGTGATATGATAGCATTCCGGGTTCTTTATTAGTCAACAGAACTTCTTAATACTTACCCAGAACATTTCTGTCAATCAATCATTTTGATTTATGTATCATCACATGTGATGGTTCAATTGCGTTTCAGATCGGTTTCAGCACTCATCAAGATTTTTTGAAAACATTTTTACGAATACGAGTCTGCATTGAAGAAAGATTAGTGAAATTGGGCATTTTAATGCTTGAGGAGAATCAAAAATTGAGGTTGTCATTTTTAAAATAAAAAAAATTACCAAGATAAATGCCAGATTTATCAAAATAATACCTACAAAATCTGTAATTAAAAGTATTCAAAATCAAACAATTTTTTTCAACTCCTACTATTTTTGATTTAGAATATTCATATTCTACACAAACTAATGTTAAAATGCAATGAAAAACTGTTGAAAAATGCTTATTAACAATTATTTTGAAAACGTCTGCTCCAACTTTTAATTCTTTTAAGCATTAGGATGCCTAATTTCAAAATTTTTTCATAAATGCAGACTACTAGGTACTAGACAATGTTTTCAAAAAATCTTGATGAGTACTGATCTGAAACATAATCGAACCATTAAAATTGATACATCAATGAGTGTAGAATGAAAATGCCTCAAAGAATAGTGCTAAAAAAGCCAAAACCGTATTTAAAAAACATTAATGTTGGTTTGCTGGAACAACTGGCCAGCACCATCACAAATACTAGTGTCATAATAGTTTTAGTGGAACTATCATCTGCACAGATCAACCTGCATCACAGCAAAGTCGCCTCGGTGATTCTAACCAGGCACGTAGACGCAATACAGACGGGTACAAAACTAATTCAATAACCATGGATCGTTAAGAACGTGATGAGGGGGTTACAAGGTCAATTCAAGGTCATACAGGGTTCAAAGGCGGGTGATGTCAAAGCTTGCATTGCATCGATAGGTATACACACTACTCCACTTGTAGAATAGTGTACAGCGGATCTATTAGTGGCGACAGTTGTTTTTCACATGGAACAAGGAAAGAGGGTGATTATGTCAGGTACTGGAGGATCACCTGCCTTTGGTTATCGGATGTGATTCCAACTCGCATCACCTGATGTGACACATATCACCGGAGCAGGTCCCAAACTCGAGTTCCTGGCTACCACCAACCTTGAATTTCTCCACTGTGGGCCGAATAGCGTCTAGAAAGAAGGATAATTGATGGAATCTGTCCTACACTCAACAGTTTCCCACATCGAATACCAGATTGAGATGAAGGACGTGCGGTAGGAACCTTCCTAGTCATAGAGGGCCTTCAACAATACCACCACCGAAAGTGTCTGCGAAGCGCTTAAAGATAAAGGAGTTCATGGTCTAGTAAGAACCTGGATTCAGGATATGTTAAAAAAAAGCAGGAACCCACAAGTTTCCAGAAGAAATACTCGATGCTATTTGCTTTGTTTCGCGCACTGTTCGTTATGCTAACTATATGGCCTATTGTAAAGAAAGAATCGAGCTCGCACAACTAGTCAGACTGCAGCTCGTTATCTATCGACTTATGCGACATACGGGGTGCTCGTAGCGAACGAAGTCTTACCTCCTTTCGGCTTCTACGGCACGATGTTTCTACATATCGATCGGACGGTGACTCCGATGTACTTACAATAAGCCTAGACAGATTGCGTTCGCGCTCTTTCGCATAAGCCAATCCTGTCGGCACAGTCACATTTCCATCTTAACTCTTCGGGCATATGAGCCGCGTACACACCGACCTCCTAGTTATACCTCTGGACATCCACGCCACTATTTGCCAGCGGAAATACTGGCTGTAACGTGCTATGCAAAATCAGCGCTTGAAAGAAGAACGCACAGCATATGAACAGACACCAAAGAAGCTCTTACTGCAATGTGCGGGATTGCATTGACACGCTGAAAAATCTTAGTGGAGACGGAATCAGACTCACCCTATTCTGGGTTCCCAGCCACTGTGGAATAAGGGGAAACGAGATGCCGAAAAACTTGCAAAATGGGGGCCAAGAACCCCTTATAGGGTAGCGGTGGGCATCTGTAGGGATAACACCAAAGAGACGATTCACTGTTGGATCAGATCACAATAGCAATAAGTGAACGGTTGCAGATGATCTAAAGCACTGATGAGACCGAGAATTAGGGACGACTGGTTTCAGCAAGTGAGGAAGCCGGTTAAAACTGATGACAAACTGCTGACACAAATACTTACGGGACATAGACTGTCGTTTAACTACCATCTCCACAAAGTTAATCCGAGCGATTCCCCATTATGAAGGTGGCGCAAAAAAAAACGAAACGACTGCACACGCAGATGCGTAACACTGATTCCCCCAAGACGCAGATCACTCTAAATTAAGCTATGCGACACTGACGAGATCCAGAGACTAGAAACGAGGTGGTACTAAACCTCTTCAGCTATCCGGATACCCAGTGTTGACTGGGTGTTGGACAGGTGGCCGTTCAAAGGGTCTTGGCCTAGGCATAATGGAACCTTACCGGTTCCTTCCTTACCTTAATAATAATAATAATAATTTTGTAACGCTAGTCTCTTCTATATTAGCATATTCTCTGAATTATGCATCTTCAATATAGCAATATAAGGCATACGACCGTTCTTACAATGCTTATTAATTTATTAGTGGAAAGTAGGTAGTTTTGGAATCGATTTTCAGGTTACAAGAACACTTTGCTATTTTCACAGAAAGATCTTTAAAATGTTTTTTCTTTGAAAATTGGAATAGACAACAAAAAGTTTTTACTCAATATGTTATTGCAATGAACTGTGAGCACCAATAAACAATACATAATTGATATGAGATATTCAAAACCTCAATACAGCACATTTTGAACTAATAAAAGATGTCTTTGTATAACTTTGTAATAAAATATTTTCGCCTTTGCATAAAGAGCATAATGTAACTTCGATTAGAAAAACATTAATTCTGGATTTATGATGATGATGATGTTATCATATCTCTGTTAGTAAACCACAGTTTGTAATCAAGATGGGTATTTGATCGAATGTAGGAACAGTTTCTCCAGAATGAGAATGATGGGGGCTTCAGTTCAAACTTGGAATTTAAGTTTGTTCAAAAAGTTTACCTTTTCTTTATAATTGAATCATTCTATTTTTTATCATTAATCTAACTCCACAACTATAGAAAGAACGTAGATCGCCATAGCTAGGACATAATTTTAGCGACTTGACAGCCTTACACCTCATATTCACAGAGTCACAGAGTTATTATTATTAACACGTTATAAAAACATTAATATGATCAAAGTTAGGTGGCACAAATTCAAGCTGTCTTGATGATGAGCAATGATAAAATATGAAGGAACGAGTTGGCCCAAATTTATTCGATATATGTGTCATTACGGAAATTATTTCAACTTGTTATTATCACTTGTTCTCATCAATTCATCCTTCTATTGTATTTGCTGATAAATGTGTTGACTGCAAGGAGTACATACAGGCAATGAAATAGCTGCACTTAAATTATTTTGCGCAGCCATGTAAACATTCCTTATAACTACTATATCTGGATAAAAACCACTAACGAACTGTTTACTTTTTTACTTTCTATTTTCTGTAGAACGATGTTTCATTTATCCTATCGGTTCGAATGGATAAATAACAACGCTAATAAAAGTTATTTATACACATCTATTTATGAAAATAGCCGTGATGCAACAATATTGACCTCGAAATTAGAGATGACGTGGTAAATAACTCGTATAATGCTAAATTATCCAAATTTCAGCGGTAAGTATATCATAAGTTTTATAATTTAGAAAATTGATTAATCTTGTTGAATATGAATAGCAACAATATAAACCTTGATGGTACACAGAAATAAAACTAATAAGTATTGAACACTATTAATTACTATAAAGAAATAAGTCGTCAAAGTTGAGAGTATGTTACGGGTATATTTATTATGTTATCCTTGCTTAATGTCGCGACTAGCTAATTTCATACACAAATCCGAGGACCTGAACAGATCATACGTAACTAATAGGTATATATGTATCAAAGTTTCATAGTATAGCATTCGTTTTCGTATTTCCAATATTGTACATTTATTTAGACAATTGTTCCTTTTAGTCGATTTTCAACAACTCATTCATTCAACTGCTTAATCTAGGCAGTTTCATCTGTGAGGAGAAGAAAACTTCTTACTAAAATAGCCATACCAAATAGGGCGATGAATGTTAGATTTATCGATCAAATTGTAGTTTTGATGCTTTTTGAGCGAGGTTGTGGTAGTTTAGACTGATTTTTCACCAGAGTTTCGTTTTGGAGCTCAACATTGGAGTACCGTTAGTTATACAAGATTAGTTTCATTTCAATGCCCAACATATTTTATCTAAGCAAATGTTGGACCTTCCTGCTACCAAGCAGCCATCATCAGAGTAAACAGTTTACTCAATAGTTTAACAGTTTTTTTAATGAATATGGGAGTTTGTTTCTTATTTATAGTGTTATAAGTGCATCCACAGTGTGAACTCTTTCAAAATTTATAAGCTAAATAGACCAAGCGATAATGATCAAGGAGGCTGACTAACAGGTTGTTTATTACTACTACTACTAGGGATAAAATCAAATATATAGTTTGCGACGGGTTGTTTATGTGAGAAGAGATTAATCAGCGGATATTATGAAAAATCTACCTGATTATTAAGTAAGACAATGTGCTTATATTTTATTAATTTCTGAGTATTCTAAGTTATCTAATAGTCTATCTTTATTCACACATGTGATATTTGAAATTTGTTTGTTATTTCCATAACTCCTGAAATGTTCACCCTCACTACTAGAGAAAGTGAGGTTTCACTTTGACTTACAATACACAGTATTCAACTTCAGACTACAGTTTTTACTTCTTTTTACTTCCCTCACACTACGTAATATCTAGTGTAAGGGAAGTATTGTAATCCTTCCCAAAATGTTTTCGAATTTTCGCGGATATATTCGTTTCTGAATCGATCTAGACTAATTTTGAAACGATTTTTGGGCGGACTAGCCTTGTTTCGAGTGATATTTCTGATGTCCATTTTCAGTTTTTCTAATGGAATTATGGTATTTTATTTAACCATAATGACAACCGTATTTCTCTGGTTATAAATATATATCGCACGTATATATTTAACCTGCACAAGTGTCCAAAATTCGCATTTTAAGATGCAAATGACGTCATCGATGACAAGTTACAAATTTTGAAATTTCATGTTACAGTATAAAACAATGTTATTATAGTGTGAACAATTTAGAAAGTAAACCTGACATCAGGTGTCAGTATGGAACATAGAACATTATGTAGACTATTTGAATAAAATATCTATGTAACATAGAGTATATCTTAAGGTCTTTCATTGGCGGCTTCCAAATTCTTTTCAATATCTTTTCTGTTCAGACAATCATACATTAGACCCGCAGAAGTTTACGAAACCTATTTTCCTTTCAGAAAGGAGGGAAGTCAGTGATCAATTGATCACATTTTATTCTGACTTACTTCTGTTGTTTTACAAATGTTGATCCAGTATGTTAGTATTTTTGAAAGAAATACTTAAATGCATATTGTTTAATCCGTTCTATATCATTCCAGATTTTACCAAAGGATGTAATTCTTTCATATTTTTCCGATTTATTGAGAATTAAAAGCCACATCATATTCCTTCTTTTCAACATATTGTCTATCAGATTGTAGTCAAAATTATTGTCAAGTGCTATCTGCCTAGTATTTTCAGCTGACATTGGAATTGACACAAGTCTGTGTCCTTTGTAAATTCAAGTACCATTGTTCACCTCAAGAAGCCACGGCGAAACATGTTGTATATTCTTTCATTTTCATAATGAAAGTTTATTTAGGAATTTTTCTACAGTGTAGTGTTCATTTGTAATATAATGGATTTTCAACAAGTTAAGATTCAACTGGTAAAATATTACAAAACGTATACCATTAGAAAGTACTTCTATTGATATATACTTATCTTTATACCGAACCACAAAAATGATGATGAGAAGAAGTGTTTAAGGTTTGTTGAATACATGTATGTCTTCAAGGTTCTCGTTTTATACTGTCACTTGCTGTCACATGAATTATCAAAATGTATCATAGAATAAGATATAAAATAGATCGATGACGTCACTTGAATCTTATAATGAGAATTTCGGACCTTCGGCAGGTTAAATATATACTTATAACCATAAAAACACGGTTGTCCTTATGGTTCAATAAAATACCATCATTCCATTAGAAAAACTGAAAATGGATGTCAGAATACCTCTCGAAACGGAGCTATCGCGCCCAAAAACAATAGTTCCTATTTTCATTACTAAAGTGGTGTGCTAAATTTAAATTCATATGACTAGGAAAGGCGCACAGTGGGTTACGCATGCATGCACCAACACACACACACACACACACACACACACACACACACACACACACACACACACACACACACACACACACACACACACACACACACACACACACACACACACACACACACACACACACACACACACACACACACACACACACACACACACACACACACACACCCACACCCACACCCACACCCACACCCACACCCACACCCACACCCACACCCACACCCACACCCACACGCACACCCACACCCACACCCACACCCACACCCACACCCACACCCACACCCACACCCACACGCACACGCACACGCACACGCACACGCACACGCACACGCACACGCTCACGCACACGCACACGCACACGCACACGCACACGCACACTCACACACACACACACACACACACACACACACACACACACACACACACACACACACACACACACACACACACACACACACACACACACACACACACACACACACAGACACACGCACGCGCACACACACACACAGACACACGCATGCGCACACACGCGAAAACCCGGCGTTTATTTTTGGGTCGATTACAATACCCAATATTGAGGGAAGTTAAACTGATACAAAAATAATGAATTTAGGTTTTTAAGCTAGTTACTATTAATTAGCTTGAATGTACAAATGTACATACCTTGTACCAATATTCCCCATTCGTCCCTCCCTCTCCCATTCACATCTACAATAATGTAACGGTAGATGAAATACTCAGTCTTGTTCTTCTAAATTCAATTATTCGAATGAATTTGCTTTAAAATCATCAACATTTGAATTTTTTTTGTTTTCTCATTCTATCAAGTACCAGTTTAGCTGGAAATTGTAATTTTGGAAACAACTTGAAATAATAATAATGTACTGAGAAAATTAGTAATCCTACCAGGTAGTAAACTTTCTTTTGATGTTTGTTTCTAATCCATAAAATAAAAACAGCTTTTACAGTAAAGAATAACGGTATTTTGAAATGAGCTTGAGTAGCGTATATAATAGAGCATAGTAAATATTTACATTGGTCTAAAAGCTTTTCCGATGAAGGATAAAGCAACCATGTTGTCTTTCATATGAAGGAGGTTTATTCAACTCCGTCCCAATTGCTCCTCAAAGGGTTATTCTGACTCTTTTTACTTTGCTTTACTTCTGTTTCTTCATACAAATTAGGGTGTTCCGTTTACAAGAAATCATACGTATTGATACATTATGATGACATTCTAATTTATAATTATGGTTTGGTATCATAGTTCACCCAAAAATTCTTCCTCAATTATAAATTCAATGTGTTTGAATTGAATTCATTTGAATTTCTCAATCCTATATGTAGGTGCTAATTTGACAAACTTAATGTGATGCGTTAGTTTGGGAGATCGTCCGAAGTTCCAAAATTTCAGCCCTTTTTCAGACATTTCAGACTAGTTGCTTATGAAAAAGGAATCTCAAGTTTTGTTCAAGTTTATTTCTAATAAGTTTTATTAGTGGAAGTCACTTAAGGTCTATGAGTGATTGTGCATAACAATATTTCTGATGGTCAGTCGTATTCGATTGATTCGAATCAAGTATTCTATTGACAATTACACATGCCAAATACGACATTCAGAAGTATCGAAATTTAGCGATCGTATCAAGCCATGGCATTTTTCTTTATTGTTCGATATAACTTATGTTCTAATGAAAGCACAATTAATTGGTTTGTGGTTTTGAATCGCATCCTCAACCGAAATTGAATAATAACAATAAGGAAGTACTCACCTTTCTGTTCTGTTGTAATGGATGTGGTTGGTCTCATTCATCGATACACTGCTTATCATCATAAAGTCGTCGTTATCACTAAAAACAATGGGCTCATCGGGCAGATCAACTTCTTTAGGTTTCGTTTGTTGAAAAAATGTAACTCGAACTTTTTCTCTTTCCGCTCTGGGAACCAATAGAAAAGCATAATGAATAATAAATACTTCGGGGGAATTTATAATACGAATGGAATGTTGAACAAGGGAATAATTTAAACAAGAATGAAATTCATTAGAACTAATGAAAATGGTAAAACATCGCCTGTTGAATAGTATATAGAATTACCATAAATCTCAATAAAATCTATCATTTTATTAACAATTATATTACCCGGGCAGACATGTAGCAGAATTCATGAAGCAAAAATACTATTCGACAGCAATATGTTGAAATTCCCGCTCGTCGCAATTTTTTGGATATCCATAACCAATCTGGTTTACTGTTCATACCCGCAGAAAAGTTAAGCACTTGTGACGAAGTGTGACGTAGGTGATGAGGTGGGGTGTATAGTTGTGCGTGACGTAATATTATTATTTTTTATTGTACCTTCATCATAATCCTTGTCTAATGAGCTAAAATGCGTGTGAAAAGAAAACCTCAAATTAACGCACACTGTTCAATAATTTCAACTTTTATTTAAATTACATCAAAAATAAGAAGCAACAATGTCAAGTAAATTGTGATTGTTTGATATTTGGATGCCACTTGCCGCTGTATTATTCTGATCTGCATTTTCACTGTACTACTGGCCCTATGAATATCTATAGCATTAAATGACGATGACGTTAATGTCACATTCGGTCTATTGATATTAACTGACGATATTGACGCAGCAATTGTTCCTCCTTTAACGACTCCAACAATGAGTTTCCATACTTCCATTTTGTTCATGTAGACTCCTTGATATAACCAGAAGCAACTGCAGAGGATATCCAACCTACTTGACGTTTAAGCTCATCCACAGTCATCCATCCATTAGCCATAATTGTGCAGATGTTCGCCTGAAGGTGCGACCGGTGTATTAATCCGCGTCTGATAGATAAAAAACGTGCTATAAGAGAAGGGCATTTGCCAAAAGTATTTATCCCAACGTCTTGTTTAATGCATTTTCCATTAGTGTATTTCAAAAACATTACTTCCTATCTGTAGTGACATTCTCCGGACGTAAGGAAAGGTACTCGGTAAATATCTGAACATATTCTATATCGGTATCGTCCATAACTGCAAATGTTCGACCCTTCACAGTTTTCGATGGACGGATGCAAATAATCAGGGTAGAACCCTCTCTTCTAATATCACTCATGTGCAAATCGCACATTTCAAACCAAAAATAAAAAGGTTTATCTCGACCATTAATGAAAAATTTACATATATCTTCTGTAAAAACTAAAGATTTTTTAGGTTCATAACTTTAGTTTCATGAATGCATGCAATTTGTGGTAGAATACTAAATCAATTCCAGATTTCATTCTCAGCATGGATTGTAATTTCGAATTTCCACCAAAGTGTGGAAGATTTATATATCTTGGACATTTCCATTATACAGGGTGAGTCCATTTTTTGTAGACAAACTTCAACAAGAGATAGAACAGATGTTTTTAAGAAGAAAAGTTCCTATAAACATATGTCGTAGAAGGCTTCGTTTTCGAGATACATGGTGTTGAAATTGAAAAGAAAAATTCGTTTTTTGCGAATATCTCCGGAACCGTTTATCGTACAGAAAACAGCTTCTGTGAGCATTTTCTACTCATAGTAAGCTATGTTCTGTATGATAAAAAATTTTTTTTTACTCATAATTTGTGAAGATTTTGAAGGGGTAGTGGGTGTTTTTCTCCTCAACTTCTACGCCACTGGAAAAAGTACGGTTTTGAGAAGCCCGTTTGAACCGCCAATGTTTTTTACACAAAAAAGGTACTCCTGGTCATAAGCTCTAAAGTTGACAGTTTTCGAGAAAAATTAACTTTTATGTTGAAGAACATGGTCAACTCTAACTAATTAAACAAAATTTATTCAAACGTTAGAACAAGTAACAAAACCAAAAAATTGACCATGTTTTTCAACATAAAAAATGATTTTTCTCGAAAACGGTCAACTTTAGATTATGACCAAGAGTACCTTTTTTGTGTAGAAAACATTGGCGGTTCAAATGGTTGTCTCAAACCCTTACTTTTTTCAGTGGCGTAGAAGATGGGGAGAAAAACACCCATTACCCCTTCAAAATCTTCACCAATTAAGACAAAAAAAAATTTTTTCACCGCACAGAACATAGCGTACTATGAGTAGAAAATGCTCACCAAAGCTGTTTTCTGTACGATAAACGGTTCCGTAGATATTCGCAAAAAACGAAATTTTTTTTTCAATTTCAACACCCTGTATCTCGAAAACGAAGCCTTCTACGACGTATGTTTATAGGGATTTTTCTCCTTAAAAACATCTGTTCTATCTCCTGTTGAAGTTTGTCTACAAAAAACTGACTCATCCTGTATATGCTAGCATATATATTTGTCATGACTGACAAATGTTCTGGGTAAGTATAAACAAGTTTAAGGTTTCTCTGCCTAATAGGACACAATTTCGTGAAAGTACATTAAGAGATATAGAATTAAATTTTCTGAATTATAAAGATAACTTAGATAATTTAAACTTGTTTATACTTACCAAGAACATTTCTGTCAGTTCTATTGAAATATATAAGAACCGGTTGTGATGCTAGCATATATTATGGAAATGTCCAAGACTCCAAGATATATAAATCTTCCACACTTTGGTGTATCCATTCGAAATTACACTTCATGCTGAGAATAAAAGCGATGCATTGGTAAAATATACAACGTTGTTTTGCGGTGGGAGGCGCGTTATAAATTTATAAATCAAACCCCCACATCCCCATCTTCGTCTATTTTTTATCACACTTATTAAATCTAAATACACCGGACTCTTACACTCAACTTGTATTATGAAAATAGTTGCAAAATCTTAGCGACTTTGTTTATATCATTTTATGGGATTTGAGTTTCACTTGATAAATATTTCTCTCCATTCCTATTTATTCAATATTCGTTGGATATTAACCAGGGAAGTAGTTGTGATTCCTATATTATAGCACAGAATAATAGTAGATATTCTGTGGTTATTGTATAGATTAGTACAATCTAAGTAAATTAAGGCATGCATTTATATATTATAACAAACTGTAATATGTAGAAAATGTCGTATTGATCTTACACATCTTAATTACAGAACAAACACCGAATGTGACCGTAATCCTTGTTAAATTCGACTGTATTCGCAGCGGCCACTGCATTGTATTATTATTAGTGTTAACAGCAGTTCAGCAGTGGACCTCTCAACTGCCACCGACGGTGCCAGATGGTGACTCACTTCATTTGTTCCAAGACCATTCATAATAATGTCAATGTAAGTAAAGTGCGTAAAAGTAGTACAATGCAATCAAGGTATACATAACGCCAATATTTGAATTATATTATTGAGAATAAATAGTCATAACATAATGAATGTTTACCGTAGGTACATATTGTAACAACATTTTGTTTTGAATTAATATAGGAGATTTAATAACACCAAGTATAATATTGCATACTAAATTATGATTGCCATTACTTCAACATTCATAATTAATTAAACATAAATATTATGTTAGTTTCCATCAAAACAAAATACAAAGCTCGTGTAAATTACATATAATATGTCGATAAAAAGTTACACTTCGTCATAAGATATTTCGTATATTGCTTTCAAATATGCTTTTATAACAATTTATTTATACAGGGTGTAAATAAATAACTGCGAAAAAATTCAGGGGGTGATTCCTTGTTGGAAAATAAGGTGGGTCTTTCATATAAAAAAATCATTTGACGACCCCCTAGTGTTAAGATACAGCCCTTTAAATGGGGCACCAAAAAAGTAGTTTTTTATTTTTATCTTCTAAATCCAAGAAGTTACAAAAATAAAGTACACATTATTTGCTATTAAGAAGGCATCCAATAACTGAGTTGCTGGTCTTCCACTATGTTTGTAAGAGGTAGAAATAACCACCCCTAAAACTTGTTTTTCACTTAACTTTTTCTCTTATGTGTATATTGCCAATTAAATATTTTAGGTAGCTTGTTTCATTCTGAACAAAAAAGGTCTCCTGTAATTTTTTCGAAAAATTGAAGATTTCTGAGAAAAAAAATAATTTACTTACAAGTACATGGCACGATTCTCATAGTGTGGAATTTTAATTAAACTTTGATTTACCTAGTAGGCGGCTGTCATGTTGACATATTTTGTTAAGACAACTAAAATATTTTTAGTATGTGCAATAATAAGTTAAAATCATTGTTAATTATCTTACACGGTTATCATTTTGAGGCCCTTTTGTAAAGAATTTCAGTAAAATGGAAGTGTATACAAATGCAGAATTGACAGATATGCTATTTAATGGAACTCAAACTGCACTTAAAATAATGTAACAATTAAATATTATTCTTGAAATAAAAACTAATATAGATCATATGAGATGTTCGAAATGACCTCCTTCAGCCATTACAAACGCGTCTAGACGGTGACGCATTGATCCTCGTATCCGGTGGAACATTTCTGGGGTATCTTGAATAACCCTACATGAAACAATTATGCGGTTTCGTAGATCTTCCAGGTTTCGAACAGGAGTCTTGTATACCAAAGTTTTTAAATGCCCCTAAATAGAAAAATCCAAAGGATTCAAGTCCGGGGATCGAGGTGGCCTAAACTGAGGCCCATCTCGACCTATCCAGCGATTTGGATAGACTTCATTCAAAACCTCACGTGCTCTTACACTAAAATGGGCAGGGGCCCCATCGTGCATAAACCACATTTCCAATCTCTCACGTAAAGGAATATCATGAAGTAATAGTGGCAAGTCTCCTCTCAGAAATAAACTGTATGAATTCCCATCTAATCTAGGCGGCGGCAGAAAATGTGGGCCAACTAACTGATTCCCAATATGCCCTAACCACACATTTAAAGAAGATTGTTCTTGGTGGTGAGCTTCTATTATAGCGTGAGGGTTTTCTTCGGCCCATCTGTGGTTATTATGATAATTAATAATCGCCTCTCTAGCAAACTTAGCCTCATCTGTAAATAAGACCTTCTTCAGAAATGCACAGTTTTGTCTAATCATTTCCAGCATCCAAGTGGAAAATACTAGACGATTCGGAAAATCCCGCGGTAATAGAGCCTGAACTCGTTATATGTGATAAGGATATAAGAGCTGTTCCTTTAAGATGGCATATACCGTCATAGGGTTAACATGTAACAGCAAACCAATCTTCCTGGTACTAATGTCAGGTTGCTCGTCGACTAAATTAAGTACAGCTTCCTCTCATGCTGGTGTTCTAACTTCGCGTTGGCGACCACAATCATGTTTCATCGTTTTGAAGGTACCATTTCCTCGTAGTCGTTGATGAAGGCGTGCAAATAGACTGTGATGAGGAGCGACGCGATGGCGATGGGATCTGTCAATTCTGCATTTGTGTACACTTCCATTTTACTGAAATTCTTTACAAAAGGGTGTCAAAATGATAACAGTGTAAGACAATTAACAATGATTTTAACTTATTATTGCACATACTAAAAATAATTTAGTTGTTTCAACAAAATATGTCAACATGACAGCCGCCTACTAGGTAAATCAAAGTTTAATTAAAATTCCACACTATGAGAATCGTGCCATGCACTTGTAAGTAATTTTTTTTTTCAGAAATCTTCAATTTTTCGAAAAAATTACAAGAGACCTTTTTTCTTCAGAATGAAACGAGCTACCTAAAATAATATTTATTGGCAATATACACATAAGAGAAAAAGTTAAGTGAAAAACAAATTTTAGGGGTGGTTATTTCTACCCCTTACAAACATAGTGGAAAACCAGCAACCCAGTTATTGGATGCCTTCTTGATAGCTAATAATGTGTGCTTCATTTTATTTTTGTAATTTTGGATTTAGAAGATAAAAATAAAAAACTACTTTATTGGCGCCCGATTTAAAGGGCTGTATCTTAACATTAGGGGGTCAAATGATTTTTTTATATGAAAGACCCACCTTATTTTCCAACAAGGAATCACCCCCTGAATTTTTTCGCAGTTATTTATTTACACCCTGTATAAATAAATTGTTATAAAAGCATATTTGAAAGCAATATACGAAATATCTTATGACGAAGTGTAACTTTTTATCGACATATTATATCTAATTTACCGGATATTGGTTTAGACCAAAAAATCCTCCTTGCGATATTTGTATTACAAATAATATATTGTATACATGAAATATTTATTGAGTGAATAGAAAAGAAACATGAAACTCGAAATATTTACTTTGAACAAACCGAACTAATTACTCATGTTTAATTTTTTATGATAACTTTGAAAGTGCTCTGATGAGCATAAACCAGGTTTATCAGGGCAGCTAACGCAGCCTTCCCTTGTTAATGTTCATCCTCCATGTCTCTTACATACGATTTCGCAGTGCTATCTTTTTGTGCAAAATCGCATGCAGGACTTTAGAAGTTCATGTTCCATTGCCTTTCATTTTATGATATCCTTCACTATATTTGAAAAGTATTTCCATAAAGTTTTGTATATTTGTACATAGAGATTCGACATAATTGATCTTCGCTGTACAAAACTTACGAATTTAACAGTATTTGGTCTACGATGTGGAATGTTATTTTGTTAGACCATTTATAGAATTTTCTAAATATTGTTCATTCCAGTCAACTGAGCCCTTGTTCTAGTTATAACTTTCTATGTGCTCTGGTTTGTTGTAATGAATTGATTTTTGCAACCTAAGTAACGTTTTTTCTTCTCTCACTATACGTAGTAAAAGTATAAGGGAAGTATTGTAATCGACCGCGGAAATATCAGTTTTGAGCCTTTCTGGATTGACCTTGTCGATGAATAATAGGTATAAACAATTTAAACGGACATTTTTACATTCAACTAATAGTAACGCTCAAATAGAACAGTGAAAAATGGTAGTTTTTCAAGGAGGAAAGTTTTATTGACATTTACTAGAGATAGAATCGCTGTCGTACTGGACACCCAACATTGAATATGTTATAGTTGGTTATTGTTACAATTGTCTTCAATAATAATTTTCTTAAATAACTGCCGCGCTATCTTCGGCGAACCAGGTATATTTTTACAGTTGACAATACATTACAAACTGTCCATTTATTTAATCAATTTGGCAGTTCATATATTCGTTTTGAATCTAAATTTTGATAGAATTAAACTTCAAGAGTACAGAACAATTCTTCACAGAAATGTTCTACTAGTTTTACACAAGTTACAAATATCTGCATTTTTTAGATTTAGATTTAGCAGTCACCTTCTTTTCAAAAATCTGCCATAGAGAACTTTATTTCCCTTTCGATTTATTGGAATCTTCGGCGGCTTTGGGAATAACCTCTTTATCTAGTAATTGTGAACTATTTTGTTCTTTTGGTTAAAAAAATACAGATTTTTTTAATTATCGCTATTTTCTCCCATCGCAGTTTTACCGCTATCGTAAAAAATGAAAATATTGCACGACACGACCGTTATCTGAAGTAGCAATGTACAATGTACTAATTCGATTTAAGAACTGAGCAGAGCAGCGATTGCAGCAGCGCTGGGACACTATATTTTGCGTAAAACTGTTAATCACCGCTGGTATTTTTGACTCGGTCGGAAATTACCGAAATTTGTTTACGTCACGACTGCGTCGATACCAGGATTTGACTTAAACATGCTTTACAGTGTGCCGATACCGATATTATATCCGATACCAATATTATATTGGCACCGGCAACTAAAATATCGGCATCGGCAAAAAAATCCGTATGGGTTGAAGTAAATTCTACGTAAATTTACGTCTTGTGTGCAACTGCGCAATGTGTACATTTTTGTACATCAGAATATTAAACTGAATAATGAAGGTTTAAGTAAGTCTATTTGTTTATCTCAACGAAACATGAATCTTCGAAAATGGTATTGTCGGTCAAACCTGGAAAGATTCTAGCACTTAAAGTATGAAAATTGGTGCCGCGATATATTGTTCTTCATGCTGGTTGTATTGCAGGTTTTATTCCAAGTGCAGAACTGATATTTTCTTCAAAAACAAAGGATATCGATTATCATTGTGAAATGAATCAAAACAACTTCGAAAATTGGTTTGAATTTCAACTTTTGCTGAATTTAAAAGAACACCATCATTGTGTATAATGAATGAACTGCCAACAAGCACCTCCAAGAAATGTGATATATAAGAATAGTTAGTGTAATATAGCTACATTATGATAACACCTTCTTCAAGCGTAGCATAATTTAATATGTTAGCTGACAAATGATATGGTTAACGAGTGCTTCGACTACCCCCTTACCATTACATTGAACCCCATTGAATATCAGGGGGAGGGATCAACCAATGTTGGCAATACATGTAATGTACATTACAGGACCTAGTAATTACGAATATTACTCGGAATTACGTGGCATTATAGTACATTACCGAACATTACAGTCGCATTACTTGAAATTTCAACGTGAAAAATGAAGCCTTTGTGCCACTGTTCCTACCGTCTTTTCAGTATTATATTGTTTCATGATGCTGATCATTGAAGATCGCCTAACTGTGTTTAGTGTGCATGATTTTTTAAGATCATTGGCGGTCAAAAGATAAGTTCAGTGATTGAAAAAATTTGATATTAGGTCGAGATCAACGTACATATCTAAATAGTTAAGAAACTAAGCGGTACCTAATACATGTCACTTTTATGAAAATTAAATATTTAATTCCGAATGTTTGAATCATTTCCATTGACCAACTGTATTTTCATATAAATGTGTAAAAAGTTTGTGTAAAGTAATAAATATAATAATTGTCAAGGGCAAATAGACATAGCGCTGCCTGGACTGCGGCTGCCCGAGTCATTTCCTGCTTGCCCGGCCCCCTTGTTGCGCCTTGCACTGGATATTTCAAATAATTATTGCACTAAACTATTCCAGAATGAATATATATTCAAATGAAACGGAAAATAACCCAGGTAAACCAGAAAGCCTGCCCGGATCAATTAATGAAAATTCGGAGACATCGGCATTAATTTAATAATGAAGATAGTGCGTCCGACAGTAGCGATATAGCTATAATACCGAGAGAGAGCTTGAATGTAAAGAATTTGGATCAGATTTTGAATATCCTGAAAGCAACAAAATCAAATATTGAAGTAAAACTAAAATTAGAGAATTACTATACAGTTTATTATGGATTTGCAGTGGTATATTCCTAGGTCGAATTAAAAAGATGGATAAAGATATTATGTAGGCACCTACCATATTATTTTTAAAATTCAAACTGGCCTCAACAGATGTTATTCAAAACAGTTACATTTTCCATGGCCCCATATATAATAGGTTCGAAATGCCTTCAGGATTTTGAGGTCAGATAAATTATACATTAATAAAAATAAAGAATTTGAAAAAGTAATTTGTAGAGATAGGTAATATCAAGAAAATGTTTTCCAAAACTGTGTTTTTCTGTTTTGTCATTCGGTAGTTTTGGAATTTGATGTTTACCAATAAATGCAAAACGAAATTTTTTATCGCGTTTTAGCAAACAGTTATATAAATCCTTCCATTTTCTGTCTACAACTAGTAGAGCACGTAATGCCACAATGCCACAAATAGAACTAGAAATGTGTTGCCGCTTGGATAATAGATAAATAGTGTGCGTGGCAAAGTTACTCTTCTCAAATCATTCGATTTGGTTACTGATTTTTACAATATATTTCTGTTTTAGAATTGAACAATACATAACCGTTTGACATTAGTACAGATCGAGGTACTGATAGTTTTTAACAACAATAGATATTATAGACATTGGACAGCCACAACAATTACTTACAAAACGTCATGCAGTGGAAAACATGGCTATGAACTGCTTCATATAAAATCCATATTCTCTAAATATTTCAAAGTTGCAATTAAATAGGAGTAACTTCAATTTGTATAACAATGAGATATTTTGACGGCATTCGAGAGAATTTCACATAAAACGAGTTCACTCAGTTATTTTGTTAGTGTTAGAACAGTATGATTAAAAGCTTACCAACATCAAACTTAATGAGTAGTAGCTATCTTTTTACAGTAGATGAACCTAATTTTATAAATGTAGGAGTCATATGTTTTTGTATGAAACTGATAGTTAAAAACTACTACATACATATCTATATTAACTGTCATCCTGTTTTAATATAATTAAAAATGAGGTTGACATGATCGTTCAATATGGTTATTCGTAAATATAGGTCAAACACATACTGCGTGCACATTTTGCTCATGTTTATTGTACACGTGAAACTTAACAGTCCTAAGTTCTATTTTTGAAGCACTATGCACACTTTTACATCTAAATATCAACAACTGGTCGAAGTCAGAGCCAACTATCAAAACTTTGATGAAATCGTTGAGTGCATTCAAAAGCATTAAAAATAATACTCTTGTCTTAATGTTATACCCTTCACATTATTATCATTATTTGATCAACATATTTAACGCTATTCCAAAATATTGGTGGATACCATGAGATCATTCGCATTGTGGTGAAAGATCTGATTAAAATTCTCAAATTCTTGATGAAGACAGGTCTACATATTATTAATGCTGACGTTCGAGTGACTAAAGATAATATGCTGCCATGGATAGCCATCTGCCTGAAACTGTGTTTCGTCAGCGCAGAATTAGGCGTATTCTGCTTGATCTCAATACTAAAAAGGCTATGGGGCCAGACGGAATTTCCGTTTTCCGCAGGTTGTTCCCCTTTTCATACAAATTTGGTATTTTTCCTACCAGCTGGAAGACAGCTAGAGTCCAACCAAAGGAAAGAAGACCCATCCTAATAATAATAGATCCATTGTACTATTATCTGCGATCTCTAAAGTGATGGAAAAAGCAATCAATATCGAGCTCATCCAATATCTAGAGATTAACTGGATATCTACGTGCCTATGTAACACATGTAAGGCAGAAATCTAATGAAAAATAAGGGAAATCTCTAGCTGCACCATTGGATATCTCCAAAGTATTTGACAGAGTCTTGAGAAAGATCACCCCATGTGGTGCTTGTATTTTGTCCAGGAAGGCGAATCTCACAATCCCGAGGGGTCAAGCACTGCCCTGTAATTTGTACAAGTAATATTAACAGTTCCCAAGATACCATCAAGCGTCATCCTGCTGATTCGTCACAACTGCTTACTCTCACAGGACACGCCCGTTAGGAACGTCTCGATAAACACAGTTAGGTACATGTGTTGCGAATCATCTGCATTTCTTGTGTAATGCTTGTAATTCCAGTAAATCCCAAAAATTACCTTATACTGCAATGCATAATTCTTATTTATCCTACCGTTATGTAAGTAATGTGAAAATGATGTGAGGTAATTCCACCTAATACTCAGCATAATGCCATTAATGTCTTATAATGTATATTATTCTGTTTGTGGCATTACGTGCTTTACTAGTAGTAGGATGTAAGTTCCCTATTCTAATGACCTCATATAAATGAATCCTCATGAGACAGAGAAATTATACAACTATTTGCCAACAAAAGCGAAAAAAAAATTCTATTTTTATTTTGCAATATATGCTTAAACACCAAATTTCAAAACTACCGAATGACAAAACACAAAAACAGTTTTGGAAAACATTTTCTTGATATTAAGTATTAACCTATCTCAACAAATTACTTTTTGAAATTTTTTATTTTTATTAATGTATAATTTATTTGACCTCAAAATCCTGAAGGGATTCGAACCTATTATATTGATGGGGCTATAAAAAGTATACATGTTATCTACATTTCTACATTGAAATGTGTTCAGTATTATTGGAAATACAGTTTTGGAGAGAGTTTCTAGATTTGTTACCCAAAATAATGGTTAATTTTACATGCTCATCAGAAATACACATTTGTGGGTTATTGCAACCTTATTTTTTTTAGATAATCGGGAATTTCAAATTCGGACAAATTCAATTTCTCTATTATTAAATCTAAGGCGGATGAATCCGAATGTTCATCAATTGAACCTGGTAAGCTTTATGGATTACCTACTGTATTTTCTGTTTCATTTGAATATTTATTTATTTTGGACTAGTTTAGTGAAATAATTATTTCAAATATCGAGCGCAAGGCGCAACAAGGGGACCGGGCAAGCAGGAAGTAACTTGGGCAGCCTCAGTCGAGGCAGCGCCATGTCGACGTGCCCTTGACAATTATTATATTTATTACTTTATACTAAGTGTTTATAACTTCATTATGAAATTACAGTTATGACTCAAAAATTCGGAACAAAATATCTGGTTTTCATAAAAGTGGCGCATAGATATTTAGTAACGTACAGGTTGGGCAAATTTCGATGTTTGTGTAAGGTAACTTGGTAACTATAAGAGATACAAATTCACAGGCGGAAACAAACAATTGCTTTTCTTTCTAAATATGTTAGGTCGTTTTCGATGTGTATTTGCGTTTTTTAAATATTTATTCCAAGTAGGTGGGTGTCATCTATGAGCGTTTTTCCGTTAGTCAGTAAATAGCATATTAACGATTTTATTTCCGATATAATAACAATCAACTCATTTAATCGTAAAAGTGAAGATGTCTTACGAAAATTAGGAGAAATAAGATTTGTTAGAAAGCTTTATTCGAAGTAATTACAATTGTGATATTGCATCTGCAATATATTTCAATCGCTATCCAGAAATAAGACAACCTAATAAAGCTATTTTCAAGAGGTTGAAAGAAAATCTTAATAAAAATTTAATACATTACAACTACAAAATAGAAATTACAAATTAAAGTAAATGTTCAAACTGATGTTCGTTATGTTCGATATAAATTACACCTCTTCGTAATACTCTGACTGCATTATAAACATTTGGATTTGGAACGGAATTCACACAGCCTATAAAGCTTTGTTTGACTTTATTAATGTCGTTACTGGTTTTCTTGTATAATTACTCTCTAATGTAGCTCCAAAAGAAAAAATCCAGTGGCGTCAGGTGATCGTGGTGGTCACCTCACTGGTCCGTTAGAACTGATTTCTTGCTTCAATCGAGAGTAGATTGTCCACAAATTCCTCAATAATTTTTTGCTTTAAGATTTCGTAGTACCGATGTCCATTAAGATTTTCTTGATATATGTGATATGTTAAATCACGATTGCCTCGTAGAGCACACCAAACACTAAAACCAAAGTGTCGAACGTCGACGGTATGTGAGGGTTCATCCGTACTATATTTTCAGAGAATAATGGATCTTTTTGATATTTTTGACGATACCTTATGCAAAACTCTAATCTCCGTTGGAAATCAGTTGGTTGCAGGTGATGTTGTTTCCTTATTGTATAAGGCTGAATTTGTATGCCTTCAAAATACCCAAACCTTGTAACTCCAGATTCAGCTTCAACCTGCCGACTTGAAATTGAAGTATTTGCAAACGTCATTACCGATTACAGATATACTAGTTTCTTCTGCATCTTCAATGTTGTAATGTTTTGGTCTTGCCTTGTTGAAGGATACACAATTAATAAGATTTTGTTTAACTTCTTGAAATAGCTTTATTAAGTTATCTCCTTTCTGGATAGCGATTGAAATATATTTCAGATGCAATATCACAATTGTTATTTCTTTCAATAAAGCTTTCTAACATATATTTCTCGTAATTGTCGTAAGACTTTAATTGTTATTATGACGGAAACAAAAATCGTTAATACCCAATTTACTGACAAACAGATATAGATGACACTCACCTACTAGGAATAAATATAAAAAAACGTAATATAGAAAAATATTATTTTCGCTATTAAAGACTTACAAATCAAAAGCGACCCGGCATAGATAGTTAGAAAGAGAAAAGAAAATCCGTTTTAACTAAACCATAGCCAACTTTGATTCCAATTTGAAAAAATACAACTTTAGACCGTAACTCGAAATTGCTCCTTTTTTTTCAAATTGTCTCGACGCCACTGGATTATTTAGAAAAAAGTGCCTCAAGAATATAATAGTTATATTCTTCTAACTTTACAAATAACCTTTATATTCACATGTGTCTAAAAGTCGAAAAATTGAACTTTCGTTTATAACTCGAAAACAAAAGACGGCAAATTTTTGTTTCCGCCAATGAATTTGTCCCAAAAAACTTCCTTGTGACTTCCTTTTTTTTGTATATCCTATAGTTACCGAATTATCCTATACAAACATAGACATTTTTGCAACCTGTACATATACATCGACCTGATATTAAATAGATTTTTCATTCACTGATTAGAACTTACTTTTTGACTTTTGAACATAAAAAGAAATGCACACCAAACACAATTTGGCGATCTTCAATACTAAACATGATGGAACAAAATAAAACTGGAAAGATGGCACGAACTGCGACAGTAAAGCTTCATTTTTCGCAATGGAATCTTAGGTAATGCGATTATAATGTTAAGTAATGCAATATGGAATCGGTGTAATGTGTTATATCTATAATCCCACGTAATTCTGAATAATGTTCGTAATTACTAGGTACTGCAATGTACATTACTAATATGATGATGTCATGTACAACTTATTCCTACAAAGTCTTCCATGGAGTGATTGTGTGAGGTCCATTGCGAAAACCGCTTCACAAAAACTTGGTTTCTTATTTCGTGCGAAGAGCTACTTTACATCCCAACAGCTTCTCATAATCTACAAAGCACATATTCGATCTGTCCTGGAGGTTCATTTATTTGGAATTCGGCTCCCAAACATACGCTGCAGCTCTTAGATTCTATCCAGAAGAGAGCAATTCGTCTGATTGAAGATGTCACACTTACGAATTCATAAGCCTCTTTAGAACATCGTAGAAAGGTGGTCGATGTCTCCTTTTTCTATGCTCGGTGGTAGACGGACTAGACAAGCTCAAATTAATCACCCGTTTATTGACAAGCTTGAGACCTGCCGAGCTTCTTACTACCACACTTCATTCTTCTATCGAAGGGCGCAGTTGTGGATCTCTTTGTCTAGTGATGTGTTTCCTTATGCTAGTCTTTCAAGAAAAATTTGAAAGCCTATCTCCTCCCCCAACATTCTACCGCTGGCTCACACGATGTTCTTCGAACATAATAGGTTTTCTCGTGTAGTATAAAAGTAAAATATTGTGGATTTCAATTTTATTTCAATCCTAATTTCCTCATTTTCTCATATACCTCCATATAACATATTGTCTTAGAAATGAAAATTTGTAGGTAGATGTTGTATTATTTGTGGTGATTTGATTTTGCTTACTCGTATATCGATCATAATGACCAATATTTTCTGATGAAATATGTTACGGTTTACATTCAATTATACCCACTAATGAAAAACGTAGTGCATCGAAGGCAATTTTCGAAGAACTTCATATATAGTGCTTTCATAAAGAAGTGGATAAATTCGTTAAAAATTCAAGGAAGAACTTTTGGGAATTTTACGCATTTTATTAAATAGAATTGATACTAATTTATATTAATAGTAATGCGTGTATGTTATATGACGTCATGGATAATTTTGTAAACGCAACCCCAATTTTATTACGGAATTTGTAAAAGCATATTTTGTTAGATACGGGATGAAACTGAATGGGGGCGAAAAATATATCGAAAAGAGAAAAAATATTATTAAATAATTTATTTTATTTACTAAAAGTAGTATAATAATAAAGATTCCTGACCCAGTATGAATTATATATAAAAAATTCTCGGGAAATAGGTCACATTAACACTCTGTTTTAAATATTTTCGTCTTTACGTACGTTTCGGTCTCACGACCATTATCAGGAGACTTATTATGTCAAAAAAGGGGGTTAATTAAAACTAATTAGCACAAGCGTCCATATCGCACAATTTTCAATCAAAAAGCTTATGCCGTCGAAACGAACAGAACCACGAATAATCGAAAATTGTATCGTTAATATTAAAGTATAAATTTGTTGTAACAAGAATCCACTGTTCAGTAATATTCTCATAATATACAAACGCATATTGCTATAGTCTCAAAGCAACTGAAGTTCGAAGCTATTTGTTGGTATTTACTCGAACCAGATGTAGATTTATGACGAACTTGTGAAAGTTAGTATAAATCTGACTCAATCCCTGAATATCATTCCTATGATTTACAGAATTGGAGTCCCGTTTTATGTGAATCATCTCCAGGATAGATCTTTTATAATAATTGGTTTCTTTAGTTGAAATATTAATATTTTTGTAATCAAATTGATGGTTATAATCAAAGCAGTGCTTAGGAAGGGCGGTGGAATTTTCTAAGTTATTATTTCTTGTGCTATACTTATGGCCGTACATTCTTTTTTGTAAATATTGTTTAGAGATACCAGTATAAGTCTCATCACAATCTAAACAATTCAATTTATATACTGTGTGGGTTTGTTTATCTTTAGGTATTACAGGTTTTAGATTTGAGAAATATTTCCCAACACAGTTAGTAGGTTTATGCGCAACATTTATATCGTACTTTTTCAAACATTTCTTACTTTTTCTGAGGTCTCCGGAATGTATGGTAAAGCTATATAATTGTCTGTATTACCTTTTATGTTATTTTTATATAAGTAAGGTAATACAGACAATTATATAACTTTACCATACATTCCGGAGACCTCAGAAAAAATTAAGAAATGTTTGAAAAAGTACGATATAAATGTTGCGCATAAACCTACTAACTGCGTTGGGAAATATTTCTCAAATCTAAAACCTGTAATACCTAAAGACAAACAAACCCACACAGTATATAAATTGAATTGTTTAGATTGTGATGGGACTTATACTGGTATCTCTAAACAATATTTACAAAAAAGAATGTACGGCCATAAGTATAGCACAAGAAATAATAACTTAGAAAATTCCACCGCCCTTGCTAAGCACTGCTTTGATTATAACCATCAATTTGATTACAAAAA